>OU342745.1:297567245-298767245 GCA_910589775.1 Avena eriantha | reverse complement strand
GCTACGCAATTCCAAACTTCTCTTGCTTGCCATGAAGCCAAATCTTGTTGGACAACAGCAAGTCGAAGAGTTGGGTTTTTGGTGCTCACACACTACTAATCTGGCTTAGGTAAAAGCAACTTACGCCAGCCGACATATAAATAATAAATACAGAAGACAACAAATATTATTAAGGCAGTCCCCGAGTTACTTCTCGAGGTGCCAACATTTCATTGATAAGCTCATTGTCGGCATACATACCAACATATGAGAGACTCGGATACATACACTTCTTTGCTAAGTGTAGAAAGGACGAAGTAGAGCTACATTCCATGGACGCTTAGATTCCTCGCCTGACTTGTTCGCCTTGTTCTTCTCCTGTGGTTTTGCATCGATAAGATAATAAGAATCATTGTGCAATGCTTTGCTCACAATGAATGGCCCTTCCCATGGGGGGATAACTTATGCATGCCAGCAGTACGTTGTACCAACCGGAGTACCAGATCACCTTCCCGAAAAACTCGGGGGCTTACTTTCCGGCTATGATAGCATCGAAGATTTTGCTGATATATGGCGGATCTGGACAATGCCAATTCTCTCGCTTCTTCCAGCAGATCAACATCATTTTGCCAGGCTTCTTGCACTTCGTCTTTTGTGTATTGGGTGACCCTAGGCGAGTCATGCTCTATGTCGGCTGGTAATATAGCTTCTACCCCATATACCAGAAAGAATGGCGTATAGCCTGTTGATCGATTCAGAGTTGTTCTTAAACTCCACAGTACCGCTGGTAGTTCTTCTATCCAGCACCCCGCTGATCTTTGCAGCGGTTCAATGTGCCGGGGTTTTATCCCAGATAATACCAATCCGTTGGATCTTTCCACTTGTCTGTTCGAAGCGGGGTGAGCTACCGAGGCTACGTCTAGCCAGATCTTCTTATCCCGGCAAAAACGTGCAAATGCTCCTTCAGCAAAATTTGTGCCATTATCTGTTATGATATTGTGAGGATAACCGTATCTCAAGATGATATCTTTGAGGAATGTCACGGCGGTAGCTCCATCACATTTTCTGATTGGTTTCACCTCAATCCATTTTGTAAATTTGTCAACCATGACCAAGATGTGGGTCATGTTCCCTCTTGCTGGTTTGAAGGGGCCAACAATATCCAAGAACCATACGGAAAATGGCCAAGTAATTGGTATGGTCTTAAGCTCCGACATTGGGATATGTGTTTTTGTCGCATATCTTTGACAACCATTGCACTTTCTTACCAGATCTTCTGCTTGTTCCAAGGCACTTGGCCAGTAAAACCCATGACGGAAAGCTTTTGCCACCAAGGCTCTAGACAAGGCATGATGCCCACATTCCCCTTGATGTATATCTCGGAGGATGTCAAGTCCTTCCTCCGGGTCAACACATCGCTGGAGGACGTTTGTCACACTACTTTTGTATAGCTCGGAATCGATGATCGGTATGTTTTGCTCTCCTCTGAGTTTGCCTGGAAAGAACCTCCTCAGCGGGTAAGGTTCCATCTTTCAGGAATTGAAATATGGGCAATGCCCAAGCTGGTACAGTTGGCACAGGGAATAGATCCTCGTCAATTTCCATCTGATCCACCGGCATAACTTCCACCGGATCACGTTGCGCAGTCCTCGGGTCTTGCGAAGCAGTCCCCGGGTTTGCCAAGGCAGTCCCCGGGTTTCGTGAAGCACTCCCCTCATCAATGTCCATGGGTACAACTCCGAACTCTGAATCTTTCGGGACGTAGATTGAGTCGGTTTCTGGGGACGACCTGATAGATGGTTTTCTGAGGTGTTCTAATGCTACACCCGGTGGAATTGCTTGTCGGGTTGATTCGAGCTTTGACAATATGTCGACAGCCTCATTTTCCACCCAGGGTACATGGTGAAATTCACATCCCTCAAAGTAACCAGATATCTTTTGCACATGGAATCTGTATAATGCCATGTTTGGATCAAGAGCGTCCCACAGCCCTGAAACTTGCTGAACCACCAAATCCGAGTCGCCAAAGCATTGGATCCGATGTATCCCGATTTCTTTTGCCACTTTGAGCCCACGCAAAAGTGCATCATTATCGGCGACATTGTTTGACGTTGCGAAGTGGATCTGCAGAACATACTTCAGCTGGTCATTTTTTGGCGAGGTAAGTACTACTCCGGCGCCTAACCTGGTTTTTGTTTTTCATCCGTCAAAGTGCATTCTCCAATAGTTCGGATCTGGCAATGGTGGCTCATATTGTACCTCGGCCCAATCCACAAAAAAGTCAGCCACAACCTGAGACTTGATTGCTTCTCTCCTATCATATTGTGGCGCATAAGGGGCTAGCTCAATTGCCCATTTTGCAATCCTGCCACTTGCATCCTTGTTGCTCATTATTTCGGATATGGGGGCTTCACATATTACCTTGATTGGGTGCTCTTCAAAATAGTGCTTCAGCTTCTTAGCTGCCATATATACACCATATGCCACCTTCAAATAATGAGGATAGTTCTGCTTTGACGCGGATAATACCTCGCTTAGGTAATATACTGGCATTTGCACTGACTTACCCTCTTCATCGTGCTCTACCACAATTACTGCACTTACAACTCGGTTGGTTGCGGCTATATAGAGCAACATTGGCTCCTTTGATAGTGGAGAGGCTAGCACTGGTGCAGTGGCTAACATTTTCTTTAATTGGATAAAGGCTTCATTGGCCTGCGGCGTCCAAATGAACTTGTCCGACTTTTTCATGAGTTGATAGAGAGGCAACGCCTTTTCTCCCAACCGACATACAAACCGACTTAAGGATGCCAGGCAACCAGTGAACTTCTGGACATCGTTAAGGCACTTCGGCAGTTCCATTCGCTCTATGGCCAGGATTTTAGTTGGATTAACTTCGATACCTCGGCTGGAGACAAGAAATCCGAGTAATTTTCCAGCCGGGACACCAAAGGTACATTTCTCTGGATTAAGCTTCATTCGGAACCTCCTTAGGTTCGCGAATGTCTGCCTGATATCGTCAAGGAGCGTTTTTCTTTCCTTGGTCTTGATAATAACATCATCCACATATACTTGAACATTTTGACCAATTTGGTCGTGTAAACATTTTTGCATACATCTTTGGTACGTTTTCCCTGCATTACGTAAACCAAAAGGCATGGTGCGATAGCAATAAGCCCCGTATGGGGTGATAAACGCAGTCTTTATTTGATCACTTGGGTTCAGAGGTATCTGGTGGAAACCATAATATGCATAAATGAACGACAACAACTCACACCCAGCAGTAGAATCTATGACTTGGTCTATCCTTGTCAGTGGGAATGGATCTTTTGGACACGCTTATTCAGGTTCGTGTAATCGATACACATACGCCAAACCACTGCCACGTTCGGATCGTCTTTCTTCTTCTCCACCAGCACCGGATTAGACAACCAATCTGGGTAAAGCACTTCCATGATAAATCCAGCTGCTAGGAGCCGAGCTATCTCATCTCCGATGACCTTTCTCCTGTCTTCGGCGAAGCGGCAGAGAGGTTGCTTCACCGGCTTTGCTTCGGGTCTCACATTCAAAGAGTGCTCGGCCAACTCCCTCGGAACACCTTGCAAGTCCTGTGTGGACCAAGAAAAAATATCCCGATTCTCACGGAGGAAGTTGACGAGCTCGCTTTCTTATTTATCATTTAACCCGGCACCAATTGTTACGGTGCGCTCTGGGAACATATCGTCAACAGGCACTTTCTTGGTATCTTTTGTCGCTTGGAATGAGACACTACCATGCCGGTTACTCAACACCGGCATATACTGCTGCGCGGATTGAGCCAATGCCGCCACCTCCTGAATTTTTCTCTTCTCTTGCGCGATCACGAGTGACTCGGCCAGGTTAGACCCGGCAGACGCACACTCAATGGAACGTCGGAAATCCCCAGCTATGGTAATTACACCATTTGGCCCGGGCAGCTTTATCTTCAAGTAACTGATGTGACAACTTGCCATAAACTTGTTTAGGGATGGCCGGCCGAGCAACGCGTGATACGCACTCTCCAAATTTACAACCTCGAACTCCAAATTCTTAGTCCGGCAGTTATCTCTTGTGCCGAACAACACGTCAACCCGGACCCTGCCTATGGGCTCACAAGAAATGCCTGGCACAATGCCATGGAAAGTTGTCCTCGTAGCTTGGAGCATGTTCTCCGAGATTGCCAACTTGCGCATCGTTTCCACATACATGATGTTGATGCTACTACCATTGTCAATTAGCACCTTTGAGAACCTCACATTGATGTTAGGCCCAATGAATGTTGGATCCAACACCAGCGCATATGAACCAGGACTAGGCATAAGCTTCGGATGATCTTTGATGCTCCAGGTAATCTCCTGATCCGACCAAGGCATATACCTCGTCACAGCTGGCATTACTGCATTGATCTCCATATGTCGGTGCTGCAAACTCTTTCTGCCTGTCTCTTCTGTGGTGAACACACAATAACTCTGATGATGCTCTCTGTACTCATTCCACCCCTCGTTTCCGGGGTACCTCTGATCCGGTTGACGCTGGTCTTCCACTTGATGCACAGCATCCCTTATCTCATGGTTGTCATACCTCAGCGGAGGGGGAGGCAACATTAACTGTTGCGTGTTCGCTTCGGAGAGCAATTGCTGCCGGGGTAACTCCTGCCGAGGTTGATCATTCCGAGGTGTCTGAGCATTCCTCGAACCACCTTGTTCTATCTTTCGCATCCATTCACATTGCCTGGTCGTGTGACCCGCTGGGTTACTCGGATTTGGCGTGTGAAATTTACACGGCTGATCCAGCATTGCCTCATAGGTATACATCGGACGGTCCTTCTTTTCCTGCCACTGTTTCTTCTGCTCTGGCGTCCAAGTTTTCTTGCCATCATTTCTTGGTGTCCATTGTTATCCTCCAGTTTTCTGACGTTGGTTGCTTCCTGCTCCGAGCTGATCTTGATTCACAGTCGCAACTTGTTGCGAACTGTACCGGTAATCCGGTCTGTCATCTCTTCTTTTCTCCGGTAATCATTTCTCCGGGATGATCCAGCCCCATCTCGCTGATTATACTCCTCGCTTGACTCGTTTGACATGAGCCTAGGCTGCGTCGGATCTCCCAAGGCATATGAATCAGCAATCCGGATCGTTTCTACCAATGTAGTTGGCATATCTCTTTGCAACCTTTGCCATAGCATGCTTGCATATCTGCACCCTTGCGCAAACCAAGCTATGGCCTGTGACTCAATCACGCCTTCACATGAGTTCCGCACTGTGCACCAGCGGGTCAAGAATTCCCGGTCTGTCTCATTCGGTCTCTGCTTGCACATTGCTGTGGCCTGTTGGGCCTCTGATATGTACTTGAGAAATTGCTAACAAACATTTCTTCAAAATCGATCCAACAGTTAATACTTTCGGGCGGCAAATTGTTTAGCCATACCCTCGCTGGCCCCTCCAGCATCCGGGGTACATATCTCACAGCCCATCTCAAGTTGCCTGTAGCAATTTTTATAGCTGTTGCGTAGTTAATCAACCAATCTTCCGGCTTTGTGCTGCCGTTATATGTCTTAGTGCCTCTAGGTAACTGGAAGTTAGGTACCGGAGGTTCCTTCATGATCCGGGGCCCAAAACATGCTGGACCCGGAGGACCTTGACATTCAATTTGCTCCGACCTATACAACCGATCCAGTTTCAACCTGGCATCGTCAAGCATCAAGTTCTTGCTTCCCAATCTTGACCCTATCACGTGATAGTCCGGCCTGGGATACCCAACATTCACCATTTCCGAATCATCATCATTGTATCTATCTTGCTCCTGTGGAGCTGCTCTCTGTTGCATACCTTGGCCGGCACTGTGCTCTTGCCGTGGTATATTCCACTGCTGCGGTTGCCCTGCACCTACCGAATTACGCTGTCCGGCATTGCCTTTTACAGCGTTCCCTTGACCGACATTGCCTTGGTCGCGGTTACCTCGGCCAGCTTCACCTCGGCTCACACTTCGTCGATCCTCATTTCTCTGTACCTCTTTTCCTTTCCCTGCCCTTGCCGGGTCATATGGGACTATCTGCTTATTTCTCCTGGCCGAGGTTACTACCTCTTCTCTCCTAGGACCACCATAAGGAGACGATGCAGCTCCAGCGGATTTCTCCGGGTTACCCACCGCCGAATGAACGATCTTGGAGGCCCCAACTCTCTCCGGGTAAGCGCTGAGCAATTCCTCATTTTGCCTGTTCACGATCTGAACCAACTCATTGACCCTATCTTGCTGTCTCTGACGGGCTTCACCCGTCAGGCCCTCTAACTCGGATGCTGCTGCATCTGCTGCCCTAAGGTTCTTTGCCGGGGTACTATACTTTGGCAGCCCCACAGACAAACAGTTTTCAGATTCCTCAATCCTAGTATCACCTTCTTTGTTCATTTCACTGATGAGGTTTCTCCCCTTCACTTTTACAGCATCTACCTTATTTGCCTTTGCGTACTCACGCAGTGTCATGTTCAACGACTGCTGAGCCCCGGCTATCTTTTTTGCACCCTCTAGTATTTTTTGCCTAGTCTTCTCTAGCTCGGCCTGTGCCTGAGCCGGATCTACTATTGCCGCTAGTGGGTTTGCCAAGCTATCCATCGCCTGCTGCAGCACATTCTCTGGCCTTTCTAGAGGAGGACCTCTACTTTTCCTTGGTGCCTTAGGTGTTACCTCCGGATCCTTGCTTGCGCCAGCGCCAGGCGCGGTCATCATCACCTCAGCGTGGTCTGGGGAGCGAGTGATACGCGCCCCGCGAGCCGCACTAAGGGGTGGCTCGCCTCCTTCAATGACGTGTCGCGGATGAACGCATGACACATCGACAGCAACGTAGATCTTATGCGCGCCGAGCTTGACGAAGAGGCCGTTGCACGGAAGAGGACGCTTGTCGAAGCAGCCAGCGTTGTCGCTGACGAAATCCAGTGCTCCAAAGCGCTGAACGAGACCAGAGACGATGCGTTCGCCGGTGCCGATGAAGTTTCCCGTCCGGATCTTCACCCCTGCTAGCGCCGCTAGCCCCACGGTGGGCGCCAACTGTCGTGGTGGTGTCACAGCAGATGCCATGGATAGGCTAAAGGTGGGGACTAAATGCACTAGGGGAATCCAAGGAGGGATAGTGTGGTGATTCCACACACAGTTGCTTTGTATTCGATTCACTTCCAAAGTTTACAAGTGCTCCTTCAGCTGTATTGGGGAGAGGAGGAAGAAGAACTCTCTTACTCTCACCACTAGCGAGACCTCAGGAACACACTAGTAAACCACAACCCACTAGCGATCGACCAACCCTTTCTACAGTGGCCCTAGCCCTCCTTATATAGGGGTAGCCAGGTCTCCAATTAGGGCATACGTGGAGGCATATTCCAGGAATATGCCTCCTCTCAAAATAGTAAGCCGACCGGGTCACTTTTGCCCAACGTCATCCATGGAGAGGCTACGTGAGCCTCTGCGGCGCCTGCGTCATCCGACATAGGCATCGTCACCTTTGTCGGCCACGCCTCGGTGGTCCTGGCCTCTATCCGCTTCGCTCACGCTCTGCGTACAGTGGTCACCCTTTGACCAGCGAGATACCCTCCTTCTCTTACAAGTTTGATATAACCCGGATCGTACCTAGTTGATCCGGCCTCACCTGTACCTGCATATAAGTTAAATACATCTTACTGACATACGACATAAGTCGGTATGAGACCTAGTTAGGTGGACATCCCCTGGTCTAGGTTACTCCGTGATTCGGCCTACCATGAGGTGACTCGGCCAGCACTTGCTTTGACCTTGCCGTACCTCGGCTAACTCGGCCTTTATACCCCGGCGTGACCCTACCCGGGGTATCCCCCCAACATGGTATGTATATTCACTATGTATGGGATTTAAACATAAGCGAATAGATACTATGTCTCTTTCCATAATGTAAGGTGTGTTTAGCTTTTTTCTTGGAACAAAGGTATCTACTCTAATTTTATTTTGTGTACATTAAATTTGAACTTACACACTAAAAGGCATGTAGATACATTTTATTTTCACATAACTTGAAACAACTTATAATTCTTAAAGGCATGTAGATACATTTATATATTTTGTTTTTATTGTAATAACAAAAGCTATTTTCCTCTCGTGAACAACAGATAAAAGATTTAACCCAAACTTGTTATGGAGATCCTGCAATTTTTGTTAGGCAAACGACTAGCGGGCATATTCTTTTCAAGGATGAGATTGAAAAAGTTGTCGGCGAATACATGACTATGAAGGTTCTTTCCAATTTCCATAGTTTTGGTTATTTTACTCCAAATTGTTAACCTCTGTTGTCCAAATTGTTAACCTCTGCTTTGTAATTAATTTTTCTTATCAGGTCAAAAATGATATATATGATTCATTTCAGAGTCATATGATCCATGCAGATAGAGAATCTTATTCAAATGTTCAGATTCTTGTTATTGATTTTTTGAAAATTATAATGGAATAAGGAGTCAGCAAGCCAACGTCTGAAACCCATGACACAACAGAAGAGAAAGATGTTGAAGAACATACAGGTACAAAACTTTTTTTAAATTTGTTGTAGAACTCATTCTCCATTTTTTATATATATGCATGTTATATAATTGTAACGTTCTTTTATTGTTATGTTTTCTTAACAACAGATTCACTACAAAGAAAAAGAAGATCTCATACGCAGGCAGGAATATCTTCAAATTTGTCCCATGAGGAATGCATCAATTTAGAATCAAATGAGTCATTACATGTTAATGAAGGTACGGCATACCCACAAAACTCCTTTTCATCATTTTATTTTGCATATTGCTCTCTATGATACATTT
Source organism: Avena eriantha (assembly GCA_910589775.1). NCBI lineage: Eukaryota > Viridiplantae > Streptophyta > Magnoliopsida > Poales > Poaceae > Avena > Avena eriantha. Next base: position 298,758,435 of record OU342745.1, on the reverse strand, counting down.
TATTTTTTCTTCTTATTATCATGTTAATAGGAGAGTTGATTCAAAGAAAAAGGAGATGTCTTAGGCAGATAGAAGATACCATATTTTGCAAGATTCCCCATGAAGAAATCAATAATGTGGAATCACATTTGAACAAGGTCATTTTAATCTTGTTTTAATGGTGTTTAACTATAGTAATTTTTTTGTTATTTGAACAATTTGATTGTTTCTTTGGAATGAATGTTTTATCATGTACTTCACTATAGGAACCTCAAGTTGCAATAGAAACAATCTCACCAGAAAGAAAAAGGGCTTTTACTATGTCTTGAGAAAAGAGTATTAGCCTAAATCACACACCTTCTGATGATGATGGTCACAATTCCACTCCTGACGTAAAAATTGAGCAAGAAAAAGAAGATGAAAATTCAGGTAATGGACATTTTTTGCTTGATGACTATTAATTTGTGTCAGCACATTAACACATTTTGCTGTCTTTATGGTCTTTTTTTATGTGTCATGAGATTTTTTAATTCTTTCACTTTTGCTTTTGTAATCACAGAAACTACTCAACATAACCATGCAGAAAAACATTTGGATGAAGCTCATGAAACTCAAAAAGAGATTGAAACAATGAATGCAAGCATTGAAACAACAAAGAAAGTTTTGGTGGTACAAAGTGTTGCATGTGCTGGTAACATTTTGCTCCTTCTTGTTTTTCAAGTTAGTTTTTTAATGTAGTTCAATCTGTATGAAAACATAGCATGTATTCAATCTTTATTTATCATTTTTTCGCAATCTAAACTTAACTTGAAGTTTTTTCCCATTTTTGTTTGATATACATGAAGAATATGCAAGGTCTAGAAACATCTCAGATTTGCATATGAGCAGGGCAGAGTATCTAAAAGAAGCTAGAAAGAAATAATATTTCAAAGATAGATCATTGCCATCTTTTAGATTATTTGAGTTCTATGATGACAATGACAAATTCATCGAGGAAAAAGAACTGTGGAGACCAATCGGTACATATTCACAAGACGAGAAAGCTGATGATAATAAAGAAGGGAAGGGCACATCAGGGCAGAATGATAAACATCAGGTTTTGTAATATATTTTGTAAATGTCAAATTAAATTCTATATTTTTTTGTAATATTTAAGGCAAAAACTCAAGCAATTCTTTGTTTTTTACAGGCAAACTGTAGCTATGTTTATTGCTCACCAAAGATCAAAACTCTTGCTTATAAGGTATCTACTCACAACACAGCATATCCATTTTTAGATTGAGATAATTGTCTATTAAATTGCATCAAGTTTATTTTCTCTGACATGCATTTTTCTTACCAAACTGCAGACAAACGCAGACAATGATTTTGAGTTTAGTTTCATTCAATGTGCCCAGCGTCAACCTGCTTATAGTCACTCTAAACAAACTGAAGATATGACGCCGTCGCCAAATCAAATAGAAGATGAACTGATTGACTTAGATGTAAGAGTTTTTTCATTTTTTAGCTATATGTGTTTTATTATAATTGTCATTTATACCTTCTCAATTTACTTGTTTTTTCTAATTTGAAATTAAATTTCTTACAGCCTTCACAACCATCTAACACTTTGTGTAATTATGACCAAGCACCAAGAATTAATATAGCAGGAAGAAAATTATTTCAAGATGATTTTGATGATACTCCCATAGCAACAAATCAGAAACTGAAAAAAACGGTAAGGGGTACTTGGCACCAAATCTATTCAGGAATTTTGTGTTCCCAGTAAAATTTTTTTGTTTTCATTTACTTTAAATAACTATAGTATTTTTATTCTGTCTGCACAGCTAGGGCTTGCGTTGGGTTTCTCTTCCGAGGTATTTTTGCACTTCTGAGTTTGTTGCTTTGGTTGTTTTGCCGACTGTGGCACAGTTAGGGCATTGAGTAATCCCTCTGCATCGTCATCGGCATCTGCACACTTTCTCGCTATTTCTATCACACTTCAAGCGATGGCGTAGTAGACCAATTGGGAGACCTGCAATGAAAGCTTCAATTGCAGTTTGATCATTTACTCCTTCACAGGAGTTCTTGGTGTCGATCCATCGTCCGAGGTAATCCCGGCAAGTTTCTCCGGCCTTCTAGGTGCAACGACGTAGGTCTCCGACCATACATGGCCTCCGATATGTGCCTTCGAAATTCTGACAGAACGCGCTTTGTATGTCATACCAGTTATGGATGGTGTTCTCCGGAAGTTCATTAAGCCATGATCGTGCTGTCTTCCGCAACATAAGTGGGAGATATCGGGTTGCGACCAGGCTGTTTCCGCCTTTGGCGATGCAGCAAGCTTGGAAGAAATCCTGTAGCCAGGTATCTGGCCGAGCAATGCCGTCGTAGGCTTGGATATGTCTTGAGATAGCAAATCCTTCCGGGAATCTTGTAGCTTTGATGCGTGGTCCGAAGCACTTTGGGCCCACGTAGATATCATCATTTTCGTAGCGCCGCGCCTCTATGTTGGAATTGATCCTGTGCCTTGCGTCGTTCGGGGATAGAGATCGTCCCGAATGTCGGTTGTGGCTGCGGTGCCTTGGAGCCGGACTTCGGCTTCTGCCACCACCTCCTCCACCACGTCGTCCTCCTTGTCCCCCTTGAGAGCCGTTGTGATGACTGCTTGGTAGAGAGGGTGGGGCAGCTAGATTGTTTCCGACTGTTCGCCGGCCTCCGTCCGGAGCGTCATTATTCCGGTTCCGGGGAGGGTCTTCACTACGACGAGCCCCCTGCCAGCTTGTGCCGGCATGGTTTCCGTTGTTCCTTTGTCCGTCGTTCCCACTATGGTGAGGCTCAGCCGGACGGCTTGCATGTCTAGGAGGTGGCATTTTTTGATGGTCCTCCTCCCGACGTTTCTCTTTATCTTCTCCCCTTTGATTCGTTCGACTCTCGTCTGGGAGGATTTCTCGGATACAGTGCAGTGATGGCCTCTTGTTCGGCTGCTGGGGCGACGTTGCTCCAGTCACGCGCAGTTCTGTGATGCTGTCCTGACGATTCAGTTCTCGAATAATTGTCTTCCCGGTGTTCGGGGCGATGCTGCTGCTCCGGAACGCGCTGGGGTCTTACGTCAGCCTATGCCGGATCTGTGCGACATTGGTCAGAATCCGAGACCAGCTTTTGACTTCCGGACATGGCGACCTTTTGCTGCTCTAGTCCCTTGTTGAGTAGTTTGATTCCCAACTGGATCTCCTCCGGACCTAGATTAGCCGATAGAACTCGGGCTGCCACGGTATTCTGTACTAGGGTTGGATATACCCAATCTCCTTTGCTATCTTTCTGAGGCTTCCCCATCTCTTCTCCGAAAAGGACGGCGTGGATCTGTGGGAACTGGTTGTCATTGGTATGACGCTTCCTGGTCTTCTGGTATTGCCTGGAGTTGTACTTTCCCGCAGATGCTATGCATTTCTTTTCCTCCTCAATGGTTTTGGCTTCATCGAGGAGTACTTGATGACACGCTTCTAGGGCCTGCGCCCTCTCGTCCAGTTCTTCCGCAGTAAGTTCTGCAGCTGTAGGAATAGGTGTGGTTAATGCTGCATCGATGAGTTTACGCGCACCTTCAGTGATCACGTGTCCATCCACCGATTCTTGTTTTTTCGGCTCGTCTGGGATAAGTGCTCCATCCGAGTCTTCCTCATATTCCTCGGCAATCACCTCCTCTGTAAGAGAGTCTTTTGTCGGGGTCTTGTTCTTCTTCTTTGCCCTCTTGGCAGCGCCGGTAGCAAAGACGGCTTTGGGTCCGTTTCCCGAGGTCAAGCTCTGATCGGTACTTTCAGACATCTGGACCTCGGGATTATCTCCGACTTCCATGTCATCCTACGCTTTGGGAGAGTATTCCCCGGATCCTTCATCCATGGCTTCTCCTTCCTCTGCAGCTTTGGAGTTATACTCCTCTTCATATTCCGCGGAGAACTTTCGGAAATCCGCTGACGTCATCGATTCATCCGAGGATGCGGGTACGTCGGCGTTTTCCAATTGCCTCTAGCATAGAGTCGGTGTTTTCTCCAGCATCGACAGAGCCGGATCCGGATCCAACATATTCGACGAAGTGCGACGCGTTCCTCCTAAGGTACCTGTGGCTCTCACGATCAGCCTCGTCGAAACTCCTGATGGTCTCGAGAATTGCATCTGCGCTTGCGCCTTGCATTATCATACGTCGCAGTGTGTACCTTAGGACGGGCCTGTCTGTCCCGGCGTCATCAGAGCCGGAATCAGTGTCGTTGATATGCTCCACCTAGATTTCGACTTTCGTGGGTGGGTCGATCTAGGATCCGGCCTCTCCAAGGAGATCCACTCCAGATTCGACTTGGACCGCTAGGTCTTCTTCAGGCTCGGATTTCTCCACTATCTCCACAACTGGTGCGGGCAGGGTGGGATTAGGATTTTCTGAGATCCGAAACTCTGCCGCCTCCGCGGACAAAGGGGACCCAGAAGATTCTTCTGCCTCTATCATCACCACTGGGGTGGGTGGGATAGTTTCAGCAAAACCGATGTAAACATTGATCTCGCCAAAAGACATGATGATGTAGGTAGTCATAGCCTCCCTAGCCGGAATCCAGGTCTCGTCGAGAACGATGAGAGGGACGTCACTGGCGTAGAGGATGCGACTGACGGCGATAGTCTTGCCGATTCCGGTTCTTGCAGATTCCGCTCGGAACGCAGATCCGAAGCTCACCTGCCCCACGGTGGGCGCCAACTGTCGTCGGATTGATGACAAGTACACCATGAGATATCCAACCGACGTGAGCTACGACTAAGAACGGATTATATAGATATCCAACCTAGGGTTTACAGGAGAGATCTATCCGGCTACGACTAAGAGTCGGTTATAGAGTACATCTTGAACTACAAGTAACACTATGGGCCTAAGTCGGTAAGTCTTCTGGGCCGTCCCGTAGCCGGATTGGACTCCGTCTTTTCTCCCTGACTGGGCCGCCCATGAAGCAAAGCTCTAATCCAAAGTGGGCCACCCTGGTCAGTGAGAAACTGTGAGGATACCCGGAAAGTATATCCCCAACAAGCTCTTGTAACAATTTTTCCCCTTTCGCCTGATTAGATTTTTTTTGTTTTTACGGCAGGTGATGTTGCCTGAAGTAAAATTTCAGTGGGCAAAGGCAAACACTAACGGAACATCGTCCAAGGGAGTTCAATTCATTGGTGAAAAATTAAAGTCAACAAGACAAAATGATCAAATCAGCTCTCCCGAAATTCAATTTTTAGGAGAAATACCAAGAAGGGTTGTGCAAGGCTCACCAGAAGTACAATGCTTGGGAGAAAGAGTTTTCAAGAATGTTTGCAATAACATGAGTGAAAAAGTTGATGAGGTTTACAATGTTGGGTTATCATTACTAACCAGCAGTGTCTCAAGAGGGAAGGAAAATGTACGTCCACTACGAGTTGTCGAGCCTAGTTTGTGGTTAAGATCACCATTCGAGAACAACAGCAAAACCATAATTGAGCCACATGAGTTTAAAATATACGAAACAATTACGACATTATGCAATGACCCGAATCACTAGGAGTAAGTACTAATACTTCTGTCATCTTTTATATATTTTCTATGTCTAAGCAATGTTCATTTGTCGTTTACTAACATAACCTTTTTTACTTGGTATTTTGTAAACTACAGCAGGTGGATAATAAACATGAACAATTGCAGAGTATCACTGAATCAGCTTGGTAATTCAACAAAACCAAATGGTTGGGTGGATTCATGGGTTATTAATGCTTTCTATCGCAAGCTTTTCAAGGACAAGCATCCAAAGCATTCAGACAAGCATTTCTTCTTTCACACATCAGTTGTAAGAACATAAATGGATCCTTTCACAGACATATATTGCAATCAACTTCATTTTAGGTTCTTATCATTAATTTTTACCGCTATACTTTCATAATAGGAATTCTTTCTTGAGAAATGGCCAAATGAATACATGAAAAATATCTGGCACAAAAATATTATCAAAAATTTCCTAGCTGCTGATTCAGCAAAGAAGTTATATCTATCTGAACGGGTATGTACTGCAAATTTAATTTGAAGTAACTATATCTCTATTCCATCCATATAATTACTTGATTTTTTACCAAGTACATTTTTTATTAAATGTGCTTGTTGTCTGCTCTTTTTTGTATGGAAAAACATGAAGCTTCACTTTCCAGCTTTGTATGACGACCATTGGTTCCTTTTTGCTGTTGATATAAAACCCCGTAATTTCCTATTTCTGGACTCACTTTATGGACAAACCAGCAAACTACATCAACAAGTAGATGAGAAATTGGTATTTTTGTTCACACCTCTATTATATATCATGGTTTTTTTGCTTATTGTTTTATTATTGTAATTTTTTTCTAATCTTCTTATGATACCTTGCTGCTATAGATTTTAAATTTCAAAAAAACTTGGAAAGATTGCAAACTAAAGGATCTACACTTTGAATCATTTGGAGAACATTACCCAAGACTGCCTCAACAGAAAACTGGGTATAGCATTTTTTGCCTCTTATATCTAATATTTGCATTTTCTTCAAGACATCTAATAACACATTTTTGACAATCATTTGAAATCACAAAACAGAAATGATTGTGGAGTTTTCACTATCAAATACATGGAGAAGTTTTGCACAAGGAATCCTCAGTCTTGCTCATTTTCCGCCAAAGACATTCCTTTTTCCGTGTTAGAATAGCAATTGATACATTCTTCAACGATCACAATTCTGCAACTGATCAAATGGATTTCATAAGCACATTTGACATTAAGGTAAATATTTATTATTCTTTACCATCTTCATTTACTATTATTGTTCATATACCAAGAACTACTCCCTCCGTTCAGAAATATAAGACATTTTAGCTTTGTGAAATAAATGTATCTAGACGTTTTTTAGTGTATAGGTTCATTCCGAACCACTATGAACCTATACACCAAAAGGCGTCTAGATACACTCGATTCACAAAGCTAAAACGTCTTATATTTCCGAATGGAGGGAGTAGTTTTATTTTTTATCTGTGGACCTTAATGACTTATACATTTTCCTTGTTTTACTAACTTCTTATTTGTAGTCATACAAGAGAGACAATGGCCACTGAAAATTCAACTTCGAGAAAATGTAAATACTTCATTTTTACTGCTTTATATTTTTGTTCTCTTCTTAATTACCATGGCTCATATAAGGTTTTCACTCACTAATTTTGGGTCTCTGCTTTCCTTTTTGAAATAGGTTTTTTCACAAGAACACATGCAACAGCAAATGACCAATTAGCAAGAGCAGAGAGTATACCAATCAAATAGCAAGAATGAATATTCAGTCAGAAGACACCATTTTATGGATTTTTTCTTCCTTTTTGTATAAAGTGTTATGAAGCATAAGTTTGTAATATAGATGGCTACGATTTTTCTTTCGTTTTTGTCATTCTTCTTTTGTCGTGCGTATAAATCCTGTTTTGCGTATAAATACCATATAAGACAATATATAGTGGAGTATGATATGAACATAAATCCATTTTATCATGGGAATTTTTTATATATCATATCTGTGCATATTTTATAGGTATGTTTCACATTTTTAACAAGAAAATAGCATGCAATATTACATTTATGAAGAAGACTAGAAAGGTACATAATTTAGCATTTTTCTTCTTATTTTCCTTTAGATTTTTTCAGTATTTTTTTACTCCTACAGTACATAGGAAATTTACATTATGTGAAATTTTTTCAGGCATAACCTACTTCACTCCAGGTTAATAAATTTCATGGAATCATGAAGAAAGCATGCACATCACTCCATGTACATATTTTCTTAATTAGCTCATGTCATTTAATTTTGGTAAATCAAAATCAGGAGATAGAAACCAAACCAAGAGGACCTAATTTTGAACACAAATATAACGTATAGATAGAAACCAAAAGAACAGGTTTACATCTTGTTCCAGTTACAATTTTTTCTTTCACCAGAATGAAACCAATCATATTATGTTTCCCTGGCATAGCATTCTTTGTCACAATTGCATAAAACCGGGCTGTCCTTTTTTCTGTTTCCTTCTCCACTTTTTCATTCTGCCTTTGTGTTTTCAAGTATTCTGTCTCGCTTTTACATGCACTACAACATGCCAAAAAATCATAAAGCCAAGGGACTATGTTGGCTTTTTTGTTTCTTGTTTGCACTATTCTGATCTACACTTGCTGCAATTTGCTTCTTCTTGGATGAAGTAGTACCTGCATCAGCAAGAAAACCCCAGTTATCTACCGCATATAACAAACACGAAAAATAACAGACCAAACATTTTTTTAACAAACTTGACCTAAAGACTTCTTGTTCGGAGTTTTCTTCTGAAAAGTAGATTTATCTACGTGTTTGAATGGGCAGGTTCTATAGTTGTGTTCATGTGAGGTGCAATGACTACATGTTATCTTCTGTTTTGTATGGAATATCTTGGCTATGGATTTATGCCGACCAGCTACAGTAGGTCAACCTCTAGGCTTAGCCACATCAGGATTCTCAAGGGTATTGCCATAGCCATCATCAATTACGTCACTTTTGGAACTTCCTACATCCAAATGTTGTCTTCTTTTGAGCTCTTGTTGCTCCTCAGCTAATGACATTGCATCCAACTTCTCTTCTATCTTTTTTGCTCCTTCAACAACCATTAGGTATCTCTCGTTTGATATAGAGCCATCAGAAGCAATGTCAATAAGTCGGTTCGAAAGGAGATTGAACTTGAGGTGCCGGTACTTCTCTGTTAGCTGCATTGGGACATTATATTTCTTATCTCTTATAGTTTTCCTTTTCTTTGGCTTCCACCTGTCAATAAAATATTTAGTTGGTAGTTCTGAGATGTTGAGATTTACAAGAACCCAAAGTATGTGGCTGCAAATAATGCCATCTTTCTGGAATTTACAACAAATGCAAGAGAAATCTTCGAGTGGTAGGTTAACCAGGACAACATAGCGGCGAGACCTGAAATCTTTTTCTGCCAGTATTCTGTCTTATAAACTTCATATCTCTGATTTTTAACAATCTCATCAACATGGAGTTTGGCACTAAAGATTAGTTGCTTCTGGAACGTATAAAAAATCTGATGGTTATACATGCGTGCAGCTTGGAACTCTATCTCACTTCTCACCCAGTATTTAGGTGTTGTAGTTCTTGTTATTGAGTCCTGCTCTCTCTCCCTATCCTCAATTGATTCACATATCCTTTGATACTCTCCCAAGAAACTAATAACACTATAAGTTGAACCCACATATCTTTGAAAACTGAGTTGGTACCTTCACTCCTAGCTGTCGAATGAATTAAGGGAAAAAAATATTTCTTGAAATATACAGGAACAAACAATTTCCTATAAGTCCACATCGCCTTGAAATATTTCAGATTCCCAACATCATACCATTCCAACATCTCCTGCCAAAGCATTTTGAATTCTTCAATTGTTAAAGAATTGCGCAAAATGTCTGAGAAATCTTCATGGAGATCCTTTTTGGTAGCAAACGACCTTCCACACTTTTCAAGAGCCTTCTTTCTTATATGGAAAAAGCAAAATCTATGCACTGTATTAGGGAAAACTGCTGGGATTGCTATACTCATAGATTTGCACTGGTCTGTTATGATTGTAAGAGGTGCCTTCTGTCCCATGCAATCATCAAAAGTTCGAAATAACCACTTGAAAGTGTCCGTTTTTTCATCTTGAATTATTGCACAAGCAAATAAACAGTTGTTCCCATGCCCTGTTACACCTACAAACGGGGCAAACGGTAGATTGTACCTGTTTGTCTTGTATGTTGTATCAAAACTGACACAATCTCCATACAGGTCATACATCTTTCTTGAATTTCCATCTGACCAGAATATACTTAGCACTTTGTTTCCATCGCCTAGCTTGAAGCTATAATAGAACCTAGGGTCTTCTTCTTTCCTTTTCCTGAAGTATTCCAATACTTGGGTCATGTCATTCTGTTTGCACTCATTCCTTATTGATGTTTGAACGTTGCTAACATATTTCTTGTTGTATGGAAGTGCACTAACACCGCCTCGCAAGTAAGCTAGGATTGCCATAATTTTCCGTGTCGCCAACTTGACAGAATTGAACGTGCGGATGAATAGCTTTCATCATCTGTCATGTGTTTATGAGACCTGAGATGTTTTGACTCATCCGGTGGACTTAGTTCGTGATTGTGTTCAAGGTCAAGTGATATGACAATCCACTTGTTGTCCTTTAGAGAAACCACCATCTTAGCTAAGCAGCCTGTTATTTCTATAGTATTTTGCCTCTTCCTTCTTGTGTTTTCTGGTGGCACAAGACCTGTTCTTTCTTGCCTCTTTTCCTCCTTCTTTTTCTTTTTTGCTTCCAAAGTCTCTTGATCAAGAACCTTGCCCGATCGGTTGCACACAAAGGTAGCACGTGTATGGCCAGTGCTCCCAGTTTTTTTGGCATGGTAATTTCCAGCTTTTTTAACTAAAAATCCACAAATAGCAGCATATTCATTGTCTTCATCTGTATCAAAAGCATGTTCACATGTGGAGTATGTTTTCTACGGACTTCTTGACTGCATGTTTCTACACTATCATTCTCTATAAATGAATTGATGTCTTCCTGTGAAAGTTGCTCAACATGTGCTGCATGCTGTTGATCATTGTTGTGCTCTTCACCAGAAACTGTTGGTGCATGATTAGTGGGAATGTTTGATGGATCATCAACATGTGCTGCAGGCTACTGATTACTGTTGTCATCAAATATGTCATATTCTGGTGCTGGATCTTCCCATTCTCCATCAGAAATATCTGCATCATGCATTGCACTATTGTCATTTTGTTGAGTGCAAACTTCACCTTCAAAAGCTGTGTTTGCTGTTTGAATTGAATTTTCTTGTTGTTGTTCAAATGAGTCTCCTTCTTCTTGAATAATATCATTTACATCAGAGTATCTTCCAGTGATCATGAAAAGTTTGTTCTGCACATTTTGTTTACAACAAGATAACAAAAATGAGAACCACAAATATAAGGAGAAGTAGAAAATACACAGAAATATAGGAAAATAAACTTTGAACTTTAATTACCTCATCTCCCATTGGACCTTCTAGCAGATTCTTGTAATAATCTGATTCAGCTGACATCTCAACTCCTAGCATCATTTGTGTGTATGACATACTTTTTCCTTGCAAATAGTTATCGTGCTCTACTTGTGAATAATTTGCCTATATCATATGTATAACATAGAACAATATGTCAGTAAAGTAACATGCTTTCTACATTTTCTGATTTTTTTTCACGGAAAGTACCTGATCTGTTTTTGCATATGTAGCTTCAGATGTTTCACTAGCGTGGCTATTGTACTGTGGTTGCACTGGATTTATATGTGGCATTCCCAAATATTGGCCACCATGTACCTGCTATATGCAACAATCACTAGGTTAGCTATTGCCTACCATGTACTTTTAATTTTTAATTTTTGCTTATATGTGTTTAATTCAAAATGCACCTCATACATTGTTTCACACATATCCGTACTTACTTCAGTAACTTGCTTATTTCTCTGTATCTGCATTGTATTCAAATGGTGCATAAATGGATTTGGGAACACAGTTGGGATTTGATCTTGTTGCACCTAATAAGAATGCAAAATAGTTATTGTACATCTTTTTGCATATGTCTAATATGTGTAAAAGCAACCTCTGATAAATGGAACAACATGTGTACCTTTGGAGGTTCTAGCTGTGTTCCAAACAAGTAATCACCATAATTTTGCATTATGTCTGTACAAGGGAAGTAAATTGAACATGATTCATGAGGAATAATATATCTTATTTAGGAAAACAACTCAAAAAACATCTAACTTTGCATTATGTCTGTACAAGGAAGCAAGGGTTTTACAGCATGAAGAAAAAGTAGACAGAATGGATTACTGACCTTGGTAAGCAGATGATGATCCACTCTCATTAGATCCTGTAGAAAAGTATATCATCAACATTTAAGGTTTCTGAACAGGCCATCAACATCTGATTTCCAGGGGAATCAAATCCATCTGAGGTTTCTAAAGAAACTGGAGTACAAGATAATTTTTTTGGAACCAGGCCAAATCTACTTTTTCATGGACGAATCATACCAGGGGTATGTGCTTGATGCTCCTCCAAACATTCATGGCTTCCTCGTTCCATGACTTTCTTTCGATCTACTTTTCATGGACGTCTTCCTCGTTTCTCAGGATGGTGGCCGTCGCAAGAGGTAGGGGGAGAAGGACCAGAGGAGGAAGAGTGGATGAGGGTTTTCCTGTAATTTTGCACCTGATTCTGTAATGTTCCAGGATGTTCTTTTAGGTACAAGTCAAAAAGCCCAACATCTGAAAGACAGTAAGCCCAACATAACAAGACAGAAAAGACCAGAAAAAGGGGACAAAAAAGCCCAGAAGGTGAGTTCCCGTTATGAGATCGGATCCAGATTGACAACGACGTCAGCGACTGAGAAATAGACACTCCCAAAAAAAAAGGAGTACTACCATTTACTAGCATGCCACTGTTTATATTCCTACTATACCACTATAGTATATATGACTGCTATGGTTGTCAGGCACCGACGTCTCTCTTTTTTTTTTTGGGTGCAGGTTGCTCGAAGTGAGTTTTTGACAAGCGCGCGTACTTTGGTCCAGAAACCACGAGATTTTTTTAGCTCTTTATTACGTGAACAAGTTTTTTTCAGCTGAACAATTACAGTGTCAAGTGGCGGCTGTACGAAACGGAGTTTCATGTACGGCATGGACCGTCCGGTGCTTACTCTCCTAGGCTTTCACACAGAAGCACGTCATCTGGGAAACTTGCGAGGCCGCGGGCCCATTTAGGGGCCGGAGCGACCACGCTTTCGCTCTTGCGGCTCGTCTGAGGATTCCATCCGGCTGGGCCCAAACTACCCTTCCCACAAATCTCCCGGACCCGGAGGCTCTAACAAAATGATTCTAAATCTAAAAAAAAAACAAAATCTTCCAGACATCGTGCTCTAACAAAATGATTCATTTCAGTAGTTGTGATCTTAGACTAGCATAGAGTTGTAAGCTGTAACCTGCTATCCGTATAATTGCAAGTTCAGTCAGCCTTTTTTTTTCTTCTAGACTAGAATCCCAAGTTCAGTCAGTGATGTGAACCTCGGAATTTGAAATACTTAAGTCAGCGAGACAGTAATATTTTCCAAATTGGTTCCCAAACAGATAAATTAATATTATTGGGTCATTCTTGTGCATTGTTTAATTCTGCCATTGTTACGAACCTATGTGCTTATTGGCTGTCTACAAAAGATCGGACCACATGTTCTGTACGCAGATGGAATATTATAGCTTTGAATGAGCTAGATCTTATTCTATTGTGTCTTTTTACTTCATGTCCTCTTCCCGAGCTCTTCAACAGAGGGTCTTTTATCATATCTTATCAAGGAATCATCCTTTAGCTCCTGGGCCACAGATCTGTTATCAGGTACCTCTTTCTGTGAAGTTCCCTACTTTTCAACAAGCTGACACCTATGTTTTAGAATCCAATCTTTAAGATGCTATAGTTGATGATTGTTTTATTCTTATGACATCACCATCACAAAATTCCATGTTTGTTTGTAGTGAAGTCATCTATTGTATATTTGATGAGTGTCAGAAGATTAGGGAATCAGTTTATACTCCCTCTATTGGACTCTCCAAAATCAATCAGTTTCTCGTACAATACTTTGCTCATAGTTACAACTTGCAGAATCACAATCACGGGAAAACATTTCTCAATATGAATCCAACAGTACACGTTTTTTGTCACACAACTCAGAAAATTTGCATTACCTGTTAGGGAAAGATCAAATCTGGATGGTAAAATACATCCTGCATTTCCCAGCATAGGGAGAACTACTATTCTATCTAAATAAATTTATAAGATCTTCAGTAAATCCTTCTTTTATTTTTACCGATCAGCAGTCCTAAGAGCACAGGTCGGTTTCGTCTAAAAAGAGCATACGCTGGACCTCTGTTTTGATCCGTAATCATTGCTGTGATGTAGCACCTTCATTTATTTCATTGTGGAATTTGGTGCGGTTAAGCATAAACTTTGACTTTTTTTCTCCGTCCATCACATGTGACATGCCACAGCAGGTCGACAGGTGTAATGAATTGTTAATTCGTCAGTCAACATATGTTCCATTCAGCTATAGATTCAAAGGCTGCCATAGAACTCTCCACCTTTCGTAGAAAGGGAAAATAATTGGAGCAAAGACCTTCCTTTGAAGACTGAAAAAGGGTGTCCAGTGTTTCCAGGAATACATGTGAGAGTGATAGAAAGTTCAAACTGGGATTTTGGTTCAGTTTTGCTTAATACCAGAACTGAGTTTGTGAGAAGAGATGGTAGAGACGTGTATCCCACTTGAATGAGAATCCTAGTTACTAGCCTGGTGGGGGCCTTTTCTATCATCTTTAATCCACCTGTCCACACCTTAGGATGATGAGTACTCAAATTAAATCACATAAGGGATATCCGTATATGCACAAACGCCATGCTATTGGCTGATGTGACTTATGCAAAAGAGCAGTGGTGTTCCGTACCTTCATGGGATAATCCACTTTTGAACTAGACCTTTCCTTCCTCACAAATTTCTCTTATTACAACCTTCCAATGTTTGTCAAGTCAACTGTTTGGATACTGGCCAAGATGAATGTGATCATAGTTCATACCATGCTCTTGAATGAAACAAGTAATGAGGACCAAGATGGGCCAAATGTACAAATGTCTGGCAAATAGTTATTACTTATTACTCTCTGAATGTAAAGTGCCTTTTGAGGCTTGCGGCATCTTTCTGCTTTATTGCTCCAGTAAATAGCCAAACAGAAAACATAGGAAGGAAAGAGAGCAACAATGCTTCTACCAATGAGGCAATGGGTAAGTAGCTTTATTATCATTTTAATACAAGATTGCTACTGCATCTTCATTTTATTTCTACTATCTCCTTATATTATTTCTCTAAGTTCGGTAGTAAGTGCTAGTTGACAAGATTTCTTCTGACCTTGTTTGTCCAACTCTGCGGGGACTTTCTACCCAGTAAAGATTAGACATAGCAACTTGAGGCAAGCTGAAAGCCGTTTGATAACGAAACTCAGGACTGCTTGGTACGAACTGTAATTGTCTATAAAACTACAACCAAATGTTGGTGCTATGCTCCACAGAATAATCAAAGTTCGTGTGAAAAATTGTTAATAACTTCAGAGACAGAAGAACAGTTTACCTTTTTTAGCATTAGAACTATCGTCATTTACTACCATTTGCTTCTTAATTCTTATAAACTAGGTTAGGAAAATGCTTTGGTTTACGCAATCTTCTCCTCTATGTAAAACTTGAATCATATTTGCTTGGGCATAGCTCTCTTTTCTGCATGAAGATTTATATTCAGACTTGTTATGAAATAAAACTGGAGATTACGTGGCGCTGTTTAAAATCATCAGAAGCATTCTATTCTTCTTAATGTACATATTAAGAAGATTAGTTGTCCTGCATGGTCTTGATGCTTTTTACCAATTGCAAATATTAAGAATTTAGGAGCGGAGTTGTTAAATACAAGTTTGTGTAAAGTCAGCCACATTTGCTATTAGGAGAACATCAACATGGTATTAACCTACTTAACAGATTTTTTAGTTTCTCACAACATCTACTAGACTTAGTTTAGCTTTTACAAGGAGCATAAAGAATTTGTTATTCAATTATCCTAGAGGACCAGTACACAAATAAAGTTCTCTTACCTTGGGCTGTTTGGATCCTGCTTTGGACAAGATATAGTTTTGTGTGCTTTCTCTAGACGATGTGAGGCCTATAGTAAGCGTGACAATCAACCATTCACCCATGGAACAGAGCATGTGACCTATTACAAAACAATAGGCTATCTCATGAATCCAAAATATAATTATTCCACTTAATTATAAACTAGATGTTTCAATAACTTTTCATTGGATGAAACCATTCCTGGCAAATGAGACTTCACTGCATAATATGTCAAGTTCTGCCATCATGCACAAAGTGGACAGGCACTAATAAATTTGTTCAACTACATATCACAATTGAATAATACAACATATTTGCCATCCATCCTTCTCTGTCCATCTGAATACATACCATCACAGATTAGTCCAGTAGAAATATCAAGGAAGAGTTAAGTGTTCCTATCCTTTTGACCCTCTAAGAGCTCCTTTCCCTTGCTGCAGAAAGACCAGACGGGCATATATTTGGTATGTTTAATTTGTACTAATTTGGGGGTGGCATCCCCATCAAATAATTCTAACAAAGATGCATAAACGAAAAATGAAGTTAAAAGTGAAGCCTGAAGACTATCCCACCACATATGGCTTGCACAAGAGAATCTGCAATCCTCTTGTCCTTTTGAGTGTGAGAACGTGTGGTGGTAAGATCTGCAGGGTGCGGCTGCTAGCCAGGGCTTGAACCCTGGTTCTCACAAAAAAAGGCTCCTCTCTGAGTTTGTTCCCTGAGCGTGTCACCAATTGTGCCGCCGTAGTGGTTGGAATCAGCGTTCAGAGCCTTTCCTCGACCTAAAAAGCAACGACTTCGGGTTTCTCCCCCCAAGGATCGAGTTTTTTGTTGCCCTTTTGAGTGCAAATGTTCTAATACTAAGACACTGAACATGCATGCATAGATACATCATACATGTTTGAAGATCTTTATTTCAGAGGGGATGTTGTCAACACAAGTTGTTCAGTCACTAGCTTTGCGTTGCACTTGATTATTCAGGGATTCTGTTCCAAAAATCCTCTGCTACTCCAAATCATTGGTATAAGTGATGGTCAAGTTGTATGTAGTTTGTACATCAAATCCTCTCTTTTTTGGCAAAGAGTTTGTACAGAACTGACTGCAGATGGGTATGGGACAACACCTTTATGCGAAACATTCTGCAAGTTGATAATATCGACAGGGATGTTGCATGCTATCCTGGTGGTTACAAAGCACAAATGGCCATGTAGGGATTATCTTACCACATGTGCATTGTAATACCCCCTCCGATCTATCTTACCACATGAGCTAGTGGTTAGGAGGGAGTAGTATTTAGGTACAACTAGTTAGGGCTTGTATGCACTCTTGGCCTCCTGACCACTAGCTTTGCTTGCTAAAACTTCTTGCTTTACCATTTTGCTTATTTGTAGCGCTTTGTAATAGGCTTGCTTTTTTTTTTTTGGTTTTGTTTGTCTAGGTTGCTCTGTAGTTTTGGTTTGGTTTGCTTTTGTTGGTCTTGTATTTTTTTGCGCCTTCACGGCGTGCTCCTTCTGTTCGAAGAAAAGTTATGGTAGGTATCAAATGCACCCTTAAAGCATGGTTTGAACAACAGAAAGAAACAAAAATAAGTGACCTCTATAAAGATTGTGGGACGAGATGAAATGAAAAGGGCCTAAGTCTCCTACCAAGTCTGAGTGATTGCAATTCCTCCAGCAACCTCCCCCCTCTGTATAAATAGCACAGCTCGCTCACTCTTTGTTCCACAGAAACACAAGCAGACATAAGTAGTAGTTGCTACTAGTCCCCCGCCCTTTCTTGAAAGAATTCTCCTTGCTGGGGAGACAGTTAAAGGGTAGTAGAAAAAAGGCGAGAGAATGAGTTCATCTTGGACAAAAGAACAGAACAAGCTCTTTGAGAGGGCACTGGCGACGTATGATGAGGATACGCCAGACCGCTGGCAGAATGTGGCACGAGCAGTCGGTGATGAGAAGTCAGTCGAGGATGTGAAGAGGCACTATGTAAAGCTGCTTAAGGACCTGCAGCGCATTCATGGAGGCAGTCAAGGATCTCACTACAGCACCTCCGGCGCTAGCACTAGCAATGGCAACTCTTCAGGTGGTGCCAATGAGGACCACAGGTAATTAAGAATCCCCTTACTCTATCGATGACTGTTCCATACGTGCATAATCTCATTGCCCATCATGTTCATATATGCTGCTACGCACAACTAATCTTGGGTGTACGTTCAAGAACTCTGTTGTTGTTTTTTCTGGATGTAGTCACTTGATTTTAAAGCTTTTGGTCATTTGGATGATTTCATACTTTCCACACCTAGTATGCAGCATGCTTGGCCTTGATTATCTGTATCATGTGTTAACTGAAATGTAAGTCGAATCCAATGTCCTTGGGTTTTGCTGGAATTGACTTATATCTTGAATAACTAATTTTGATTAGTTTGTTATATTTACATTCTTCTCAAAGTACGGAGTTTGACTAGCTCAGCAGATGGCCTTTTTGAGAACTTATCTATGTTACTGCTCCCGTGTTCCATTCAATCTCGAGATAAACTAAGTCTGTTTTAGCACGTGAGCCTTGTTTTAAATGAGTACTCCAAGTTCCAACTAGTGACACGCTTTTGTGCTCTTCATGTTTTATGCACTCTGTTGACTGAGACTGCATTTTGAAGAGACAATTCAAATCTCATTTGTCTGTCAACTAAATGGAAGATACAGCAGAAATAAACAGCATGCTAGAATTTCAAACTCCTAGATAGTTCTTATCTCTAAACATTACCTGATCAAGTAACTACTTGTAGCAGAACAGATAAGCCCACTCCACGCTGGTCGTTGAAGCAGGTCAATCTAGTAGCGTTAGTATGTTTATGCTTCTGCTGTGCAGTATGCGTCCAAAAAATCAGCACTAAAGCATGTGCTTGTGAGAGAAATAGTCAGGATAAGAACACCAGTGAAGGTGTTCCTTGTGGGAGGTTGCCCTTTGCGTTCCACTCCAAAGGGAGGAAGGCACATACCTATGCACTCACTGCACAGTGGTAATCAACCATGCGTATTTTCCTAAAGTTTGCAAGGCCAATCATTACAGACCCTACCACCTTAAAGTTGTTTGCCTTTATGATGAATAAATCACTTTCGCAACAGTGTACATTTTGTTCATCCTCTTTTCAGTTATTCCAACGAATAACAATGTCCTGTTGTGGTTTCTTGTTCCAGGAGAAGGTACCTGAACACACAGTAACGTGATCTTGGAGGAGCTGCCAATCCAGAGCCTAATGAAGCAGCACGCCTTCCAGCAAAACCAAAGCATAACCGAGTCTGACTAAAGATGTTACCGTCGCCATATTATTGAGCTTATTATGTGCTCTTGCAGTGTGCCTGTCTATGTGTTCGTGTCATCAATATTGCACCACCTTTATTTCAAAATATAATTCGTTTTGGTAGGCTATTTTAGTCTACCAAAACATCATACATATAGAAACGGAGGTATTAGTGATCTTGAGTACTCCCTCCGTTCTAAAATATAAGATGTTTTAGCTTTGTGAATGGAGTGTATTTAGACTCCTTTTAGTGTATAGATTCATCTAGATTTGGAGTGAACCTAGACACTAAAAGGGGTCTAAATACACTCTCTTCACAAAGCTAAAACATCTTATATTTTAAAACAGAGGGAGTAGTTACTAGTCGAGATCTCTCCTCGGTAGTCGACCGTGCGATATAGTATACTTGTATATATCTGATGTGGGCATTGCTACCTGATGAAAAACACGCTGTTCGTCTACATGGTGGAAACATATTCGCCGTTTATCTCTTTGCTGATAAAGCAGGGCTGTGCTTGGATGTTACCGAATTCAGGTCCAGCTACTGATCTAAACAGTCCTACGATAATGAACATGAGCCATCTTGGACAGGTGACCAACGCAAGGACTGTGCAGCAGGGTGGTCCATCGCAAGCAGTTGCAAAGATGCACACGATCCTGCACAGCTGCACTATCCAGGAGCTATCCAGAGTGAATGCCATCTCACTGGTGGCCAGGTAGAGAGCTTTGCCGAGCGGCCGCTGCCCTACAGCTGACGATGATCAGGGAGTCGTAGCAGCAAAGGAAGGAGATGACTATGTAGACTGACGATGATCATCTGACCAACTGACCACATCCGCAGGCACAGTTCTTGGCGGGTGATCGGGCTCCACATTTTCTAGGTAGAGTGCGACTTTTTTTGAACTTAGGTAGAGTGCGACTTAAACCTGCGGACTGTAGACAGACAGTGGTGTTAGTAGAGCTGAACGAACGGGTCTGCCTAAAATCCGAATAGGAACTAGATCTGTACACGGTCCACACTCATCGCGTCGTCCATGATTGATGAGGAATAGGAGATGTTATATATCTTGAGAGAGTGATCGTTGTAATACTGGTAGAGACCTGATGCAAAGTGCCACCAATTTTCCCTGGAGTAAATTCCACTTTTTACCCCCTAGTTTCACTTTTTTGACGCTAATTACCCCATCTAGCAAATTTTCATCCTAATTACCCCATTTACTAAAAGTTGTGCCGGATTTTACCCCTTTTATAGTTTTCTCAAGCGCTTTGACCGGTGGGTCCGCATCGTGTGGTACATGTGGCATGCCACGTAGGCGGTTTTTCCTATTTGGTTTTCTCCTTCTGGTTCTTTTTGGGAGGAGATGTTTTTTAGTCTCGCGTGTGGTCGTGCCTAGCACGAGTCAGTACTGCCTGCACCGCTGCACGACCCAACCCACCTGGCTAAGCGAAGCCCACCCGGCCCAGGTGCACCCAACCCTCCGCACCTCACGGGAACACACCTAGGGTTAGTGAATTGGCGGCGGCGGCACCGGTGGCACCGGCAGCAACGAAGGCGACCGTGAGGATGTAGGGACGAAGGCGACAGCGACTACGGCAACGTTGAGGACTTGGCGACGGCAGCGGCAACAACCTAGCGAGAAGGTCGACGTCGAGGACCTATTGGCGGGGACGACGACAGCGTAGCAAGGAGGGCGACGACGCCGCCGCTGGACGATAACCTAGCGGCGATGGAGGCGACGGCCTGGCGACAGCGACTGCGACGGCATAGCGGCGACAACGACAACGATAGTGCTTTTCAGGTCTGTTTCCCCGCGTGTGCTTGCTGTAGAATGTTTCAGAAATTTAGAAAATTACATGCGTGTTGAAGCAGAACAACCAAACTCCATTGTAAACTCTCTTGGATTTGATTCCCGTGAGCATTTAGCACTGCATTTCACATTCTGCATCGGATGGAATTCAAATAAGAAAGAGTATATCTGATCTCAAGAATTATGGTCCTCTGTTTGTACCACATCTGAGCAGGCATCTACAGCTTTGAGGAGGATGGTAAAGACGAATGCACCGTCGAAGCCGCATCCAGAGGATGTAGTGCTGCTGGTGGAGCTCAGCAACTTAATGGAGAAGAAGCTTATCCTGCTTCTTGTGCAGCTTTAGCTGCTACTATATATCATGACAACAGATGATCGAGGCCATGTAGTGAAGGCATGAAGGTAGTGCTGCTAGTGCGTTGTTGCTATAAGTTAGCTGGTAGTGCTTTGGTATTTTTTGGTCTTTTGGTTGTGAAGGACTGATGGTTGTTAGGAATCTGCTAGTGCATTGTTGCTGTTAGTTAGCTGGTAAGAATCTAGTGCTACTGGCATGTAAAGCTGTTGGTATGTAAGCATGTTGGATGTTTGTATATAAGTTGAACAAGTTGTGTATATGTGGAAGTTATGAATGAAATCGGATCATAGTGTTATGTGTTTTGAAAGTAATTGAATTATGTTGTTATATGTTACTTGGACATTAATGTTCTGCATAAATGCAATATGTTTCTTAAATTTGAGATGTTACAGAACTGATAGAGTTGCAATCAGTCTTGACAACATTGTATACCAAAAACTGCAATCTATTTCCATATGTGAAATTGAATCATATAATAAGCATAAATAGGGGTTGAACATGACATCCATGACAACAACTAGAAAATACTCATAAATATGTTTCTATGACATGATTCATTACACATATATGACATAACCATCAATTCTGACATTTAGTTCTTGAAGTAGAAATACCTAGGAATGTGGTTCTTCGAAAGGATAACATGAAAAGATAGTTCACCATCAACAACTATAAAATGTTTTAAACTATAGAAGTTGAGACAATTGCTACTCCTCTCTAGATGTAACATCCCTAGCAGATGCATTCCCACCAATAGTGAATGTGGAGTAGATTCTCCCACTGGAACTTCTTCCATAAGCTCTGGCATGCCCATTCTCAGGTTGAACTGTAGCACCTCTTTCCCTACCAGCAGCACCTCTTCCCGTAGCAGACGTCCCTCTTCCAGATGATGTAATACTTGAAGGCGAAGACAATGCATGTGATTCCTGTACCTGAAATATATGAGAGGATATAAAAAACAATACACACATTGCTAGCTTCATGTATTCATCAATTATGTGATCTTGTACCTTAAACTTAGCTACCTTTCCTCCAGTTCCCCTACCAGATGATGTTGCAGCAGTAGCACGAGTAGCTTTATTTACTCCTCTTCCTCTCCCCCTACCCGTTTCTCTTGAGTAGTTGTAGGTGCTGCTGGTGCTGAACTACTTCCCTTGTTTGTTGCTCCCTTTCCTCTCCCCCTACCAGCCATTGGTGCACTAACAGGAGGAGCTCTAGGTACCGTAGATTTTGGAGTAGATGTAGGTGCATAAGGCCTTGGATTAGGAGGTGGATTGGCATTGCTCTCATGTGTGCCAGTAGCCAAGGGCTATCATTTGAGAAAATGAAAAACTAAGTTAGTACCATAATTAACATTGTAAATTGAAGTGAGAAGAATAAACAATGTAACTTGGTAACTTACCACATGTTTTCTAACCCTGAGAGCAAGGTATGGTCTAAGTGGCTGAGTGCAACCCCTCATGTTATGGCTAGGTCCATGGAAATTATCACACTGGATTGTTGTTTTTCTAGCTCTAGAACAAGATGGCCCCTCCTCTTCTAACCCCTTTCTTCTGTTTTTCTTTGGTCTTCCTGCAGGTATAGTGTAGGCTGGCGGATCAATGTCAGGACTTGCGGTCTTCACCCACTCATCTTCATGTGGAACAGGGAATATAGTGTGAGCATAAGCCTTCTTATATGTGTCAAGTTTGAAGAAAGCATCCACATAGTTCTCGGGCCTTTGTTTTGCCCCAAAAATGGCTGCACAAGCATGCTCACAAGGAACCCCACAAAGCTGAAACCTAAAACAACTACAAGTCATATTTAGAAGGTTCACTTCATATATCTTCTCATTGTACTCTACTTGCCAAAGCCCAACACGAGATTGACGAGCTGTGCAATACTTTGATTTGCTCTTAGCTGCCTCAAGCTTCTCACTCATAACAGGTGTGATATCCCAGCCAACTTTCTCTGCAGCACTTCCTTTGAGATAAAACCTAGTCATAAGTCTAGTTCTAATTAGTTCACTCATGGTACGAATAGGCTTGTCTCTATAGTCGAGGATGTATCTGTTGAACACCTCGCTAAGGTTGTTGACAACCAGATCCGTCTTGGATCGTGTGCTGAATGCATGCCTACTTATGTGTTCCTTGGGAATTGCTTTCATCCACTTCCATGCTTCTACGTCATAAGTTTTCAGATTGTCCATGGCAATATTATACTCACTCCGAGTGCAAGCGTACACTACCTTATCAAAATATTTCTTATATTTTTCACCCCTGAATCCTGCCGCGGAGAAATTTGCAAGCACATGCCTCTTGCAATATCTGTGATCACAACCTGGAAAAACTGCTCTTACTGCTGCAACTAAGCCCTGTGACAAGTACATGGAAATTTTACGATTTATATGGTAGATTTAAGATAAAGCCATTTACATGGAAGATTTATATAAATTCCTTTTTGAATGAAGATTAAGATAAAAAATAATTACATGGCAGATAAAAACCATTTACATTGCAGATGTATGATAAATAAAACATTTAGAAGGCAGGTTTTACCATGGCATATTGAAAACAAGTAAATGGTATATTCATCATTACCTTCTGCCTATCTGACATGATTGTCCATCCACCATGATTTTCACCTTGCCCAATAGCTGACTCAAGTGTCTGTAAGAACCATGTCCAGTTCTCAGTGTCCTCTTTGTTGACCACTCCAAATGCTAAAGGAAACATGTTGTTATTTTCATCCCTTGTAGAAGCTGCTAACACTTGGGAACCATTAGCTAGCTTCACAAAATAGCCATCTAACCCAAAGAATGGCCTACATCCTGATAAAAAGCCCTGGATTTGGGCATTGAAACTTACAAAAAGACCATAGAATCTTGGATTACGTTGGGGCTCTAGCTGTGGCTCAGTGCGAACTATTGCTATGCTTCCTGGATTCTTGTTCAACAATGTTTGCAAATAGTCTCTAATTCTAAGATATTGCTTGTCTTGATCTCCTAGAACCGTCCTTTGGGCATAAGATCTAGCTCTATATGCCATCCTTTTGGTTATTTCAAAGTTAAAATCCCTCTTCACGGCATCCATAAAAGCATCAATCTTCCAATTTGGATCAACTCTAAATTGAGCCTCATAATGAGCAGCAATCCATCTGGAGCTTAATCTGCTATCCTCTCTATTAATGCCACACGAGTGTGGCTCCACATCCTCTCTGATCATGAATGTTGGCTCACCGGATATCTTTGATGCAAAAAGGTGAAACTCACAATTTGGCTCGGTGCAATGCACCTTCACCTTATGCATCTTGTTCTTCAGAAAAGCAAAGCTTCTACCTTGCAATATGTGGAATGACCGAAGTGCTGCCCTAAACAATTTGATATCCTTAAAACACATCCCTTTAACAAGTTGATTTGGCATCTCATCGGCATCATTCAGATAAGCATCATCAAACTCCAACCTAGGCTCCAACAACCTCGTAGGCCTCCTCCTCTTTCTTCCTTGGAATAACACAATAGCATTTGAACCATCATGTTCATCACTTTCTTCTACCAAAAAATCATTTCCACCATCTGAACTAGGAGGATCTGATAACTCCATGTCATCTTCCACTAATTTCTTCTTCATAACCCTCCTATCAGCCAATGCTTTCTTCTTATCGGCCTTTTCCTTTTTTTGTCTTGCCTCTTCCGCCTTCGTGAATTCCATCTCTTTCTCCACTTGTGTTTGGGAAAGAGCAATGTCGTCAAGATCAATGCCTTCTAAGCCTTCCGTGACATCAAACAAATCTTCTACTTCATCCTCTGAGTATACACCCTTTTCTGCCAACTCCTTCTCTTTCTTCTTAGCATATAATGCTCTCATCTTCTCTGTTTCAGCAGCAGCAACGTCAAAATCTTCATCGCTTGAGTCACTTCCATAATCGAAGTCATAGATCTCCTTCAAATACTTCCCTGGATCATCATACTCCACATCTGATAGCAACTCAACATTTTGACCTTGATCGTCATAATTCTCTTCAATGGGTACCACAAGTACTGGCTTAAAAGAATTGGCATCATTCTTTGAAACTGGAAGTGTATCTGAAGCCATGGTCTTGAAAAAATGCAAATGAATTTCCTTATAAGGTTCTAACTCCTGTAGCATCTTCATCACACATGAATCATCCCTTAGCTCAACCATGGAGTTCCCATTGGTCCCCTTCTTCTCATAATACACGGTGTCCCAAGGGTTGAAACCCAATTCCTTCATCTTCTCCCTTATATCTATAAAACTGATGTAGTCGCTGTCAATCATCTCTTGCTCTAGATTTTTACGTCCATGGTCATGACAGATGTAACTAACACTCCACATCTCGAATGCCATCTGCATTGTGCACAACAACTATCAGTTAGTAGAAAAACCTGAATTACTCACTAAGTATATGTGAGCGGAACATAAAAAACAGAAAATTAAAGAATTAACCACACTGTTGTACCATGTTCAACTGCTTAAGAATATGCCGTGAATTTAACCTGTGTAACTCTTCTAGTCAAAAATCAGAGAATAAACAAATCTATCGTACTGTACAAGGTGGTTAATCTAAATGAACTACTGCACTATCATCAGTAGTGACTATCATGGAATCAAAATAAAGTGTTTCACACGATTTATCTATTTTTTAGCCTTATGAATTGGACTTAATTGCAAGTTATGCAGAGAGACGCTAATGAACTCAAAGGAACAGTACTTTCATACCTTACGGTCTGTACTCCAAATCCACCAAACCAAATAAAACTAACCAACTGAGAAAGGGGAGAACAAAATTACACGAGGGAAGGGGCGGCGAGGTTTAAGTACCGGTTGCCGTCTCTGGCTTCGACGTTCGCCGGTGATAGTCACCATGAGTCCCTGTCGTCCCAGATGCTATGTCGTCCAGAACGGAACAGTGAGTTTTTTCCTTGACAGAAAACAGAGTCCGTTAGTTGGAAGAGAGAATAGAGGAAGCTTAATTGCAAACAACTAACTCTACCTCGATTCGCGCTATTTACTGGACGGTTCAAAGGAAGCGGAGCCTGTTCCGGACGAATCGCTACAGTGTGGTTTATTCAGGTCAGGTGGGGTGGGTTGTGGCTTGGCCGAGAGAAAACCAGGCGCAAAAATGTACCCTATAGAAAATCGCTAGGAAATAATCGTCACTACAAAAACTGCCTACGTGGCACGCCACATGTACCTCACGATGCGGACCCACCGGTCAAAGCGCTGAGAAAACTATAAAAGGGGTAAAATCCGGTACAGCTTTTAGTAAATAGGGTAATTAGGATGAAAATTTGCTAAATGGGTTAATTAGCGTCAAAAAAGTGAAACTATGGGGTAAAAAGTGGAATTTACTCTTTTCCCTGCTTACTTAAATAAAAGAGTTCAGTACTCTCACGGGAGTCTATCCGTAAAGCCTAACAGACTTGATCCCTTTCGAATTAAGCATTTCTTTTTTCTTTTTTTCTTTTAAAATTCACTCGTATAGATACAGGTGACTGGGTGTTATGTGCATACCCTAAGTTTCGTGCAAAGTTTTGAATTTGTCAGGCATTTTAGCCCATCATTCTTGTCTTTTCCTGTAGACTACGAGTCAACATTATTTTGTTCGCCTTTTTTTATATAGGATCAACATATTTTGTTCACATGCCTTTCTGGATTCTTTTTGAATCATCTACACCTACTCTTTGATTTGTTTTGAAAATAAAGAGATCACATAGACCCCGAGTGCACGCAACTCTTAATTTTGTCACAGAAAAAAAGGTTCAATTTATATGGGAAAAGGCAAAGTTCTAATGAATTAAGAAGTAGCCTTAAGTTTTTGTTAGCCAAGCCAATCTTGTTGGGCCTATGATGGTGTAGAATTTAAATGCAATTTCCTTGCAAAATCTATGCATGATAGATATGAGGTTTATTTCACTAGAATCAGTAAAACACAACTTGTGAATGGAGGGTATTCAGAGGGCTTTTGCATACTATGAGAAGTCACGGACATTTTTTGGTGTGCAAAAACTCGTCCAATAAAGTTTGTATTTAGATCTTCAACTCTAGTTCTGGTTTACACATTCGAGAACTTGATTGTGCCATAAGTCATCTCATGTTAAGAGGGCAAGCACATTCCAAAACTCTATTGTGCCATTTATGATGATTATTTATATGTAAAATAGGAAATGAAAAAACTTTTTATGTAAGTTTTTTTATTTAGCTAAGATATGTTCTCTTTATGTAAAATATAGGCCACTCTTTATTTTACCAATTATCATCTGTTCAACCCATGTTTCCTTAGTTGATTTTGATCATCACATGTTTTATATTTTCAACGCGGAAACTACCAAGGAGACTCCGCTCGCCTCAACCCCCTAACGGTGTCTCCGTCCCGCCAACACCGAAGTCTCCAGCCTTTGAGGTCCACGAGCACGAAGAGTTACCGGGCCACAACCCATGTAATGCTCAGAACCTCCCATTGATGCCTAAACTACCCTTAGTTCATGGCCGGTTATATATATGCTACCAACTCCATTTGTAAACCTAGAATTGATTTGAGAATTGTATTGGCTTAGCCTCCCATTTCCCTAGGGGTACCTCTCTTTAGATTGCATCTAAAAGTTGTACAAGGTCCTTCATTGCATTTGAATCTTTTACTTTGTTGAACTCTATTGCAAGAGATCTCTTCCCTAGTGAACTCTATTCTTGCAATGTCTTCAACTTTTGGAATTCTATTCACTTGCTCGACAATCTTTTTGAGAGGGAACTCTACTTTCCAAGGTCTCTTTCCTAAAGGATTCTATTCAGTTGGTGATTCGGTCAAACGAGAGAAAACGGATTTGTGCACGTGTGTGTGTTTGTATCTCCGTTCACCTTTCATTCTCCACGTTCATCCATCTTTCTCCCTCCACCTAGTCATTCCGGGAAGATCGGGACATCCTCAAGTGGTTAGAAATTGCATCAGTAGTGGTGAGTACGAACACACCTAACAAGTTGATTAGAAAAATATGTTTGATGCACTATCTACAGTCACAAACCATAGGTCATAGGCTAATGCAAGTTTTTATAAATGTTTCTTCAAAGGTCAAGTTTTATTCTAGAAAACTATGTCCATTAGCCTTTACAGGTTTGCTGGAACTTCGTGGAGTTCCTCTTTCCTATCACGTTCATAGTTTTGACCTATAACAAGGAGTGATATGGCACAATCCATACACTCTGTAGAGGTGTGTTACTTTTTCGACAAGATATTCTTAGACTTGTTGTACAACCGAGTTATGAGCTCGTCCACATTTCCTTTGTACGGGCCCAGTCTAAAATCTAACCTAATCACTTTCCTTCTTCGGACCCCGCATACTCACTTTTTTGTAACGTTCAGGACCACAGTAGACTTTCCCCAAAATACACGTATTTACCATGACATGTATGTACAATCCATCATAGACACTAGGAGCACCCACGTCGCATGGACATGGGGTTTATAGCCTCCTAGCTTACTATGGAACAACATAACACACAAGCTGACTCTTCTAGTCATATGTTGATATACAAAAGTAAAAGGATCATACTGACTTTTTCAGAACCATTATAGATCTCATGGTTACCGCATAATATATGACGCAAGAATCACTGATGATATTGGTTGTTAATCCTAACCGAATATATCCAGTTAAAGTGAAACATCCACCATCAATTAACATAACATGGTTCCATTAAACCACCACATAGTCAACTTATAATTGTAGGTAAGTAATGCTTTATTTTTAAATGCATAAGTATTTTGATAAAAAAAACTTCAAATGGCATGAGCAAGATGAACTTGCCTCTTGACTACAAGATTATGCAGCCAAAGCTTCAAGGTATATATTAGCTCCAAAATCTTAAGTAACATCATTGTTTTAGTAAGGAGTACTATCTAAAAAAATTAAAAATATTATATTATGCACAAGGATACTATGCATCAGAGTAAATAATAACGCTAGAATGTGTCGGCCCAAACTGCTATCCACATTGTCCCGATTCTTTTCCGCCATGAAATGGATGCCGGAAAGGACACGTGGTTCGCTCGCAACGGAGCTCTGCTCTCCCGGGAGGCGGGCTCCACTGCAGGGCAGGGCAGGGCGAATGATTCCCTACTACAGACGGGTGTCACGTGCGCCGTCCTACCCTGCATCGCAGGACGGTGGACCGCCCGCTCGCCCTGGGCCTGCCGTCAACGTAAGCGGGCAGGTCCGCACTTGGTGAGAGCCATTCCCGACGTGACACGCCTCCACACCGCCAGGTTGCGGGTCCCCCGAGAGCCGATGATGCGCCGTGATCCCATGTCGTTCGCGGTTTCTCGCAGTCATGGGGACCGTCAAGAGCCGACATGGCGCCGTGAGTCTATGCCATCCGCGGTAACTCGCGGGCGTGGGTCCTATTCAGAGCCGTCGTGGCGACATAGACTCTACCCATGAGGGGTTGCTCGTAGCTCTGGGGACCGCTTCCAGCCCACGTGGCGCCGTAAACTCATACCGTCTGACAACGTATGATGTACACGATGCAGGTTTTCGTGGTCGGAGGGCCGACCTGGCAGTGTAGATCGTAGATGTGCGTGGGTTCTCGTGGCGAGATCATACAGTCAATATTGTTTATAAGCAAGCTGGCAGCGTACTCTACCATTTGTAGAAGAGCCGACAACATAGACTATAGACGTTTGTGGGTTCTCGCGGGGAGATTGTATTGCGTGTCCCGTTCATAACCGAGCTGGTAGCGTATACTCTGTCAGGTCGTGGATTATAGCGGCGAGATAGTGTTTTCTCGCTCCATGACCTGCACTTCTCGTCTTACGGGTTTTCGCGGAAGCACTTAGAGTATAAGAACACTCACACTATTTTCTCTACGCGCAACGCTTTAGATAGTTATCTCCTCTCCCATCTCCGCTTCCTCTTTGTCCCGCACTGCCGAGCTAGAGAGGACTTCACTCTTCTGTGTCATCATCTTCTTCCCTAGCGAGTGGCGTGCGGCGTACAACAGTTCTTCGTCACTCTCGCATGGTAAGTCTCTCTTTAGTTTTTTCGTTCTTCCCATCTCTTCTTTGTGGTCTTCGTTGACTCACTATTTACGTTGTGCTGTAGGCTTTGCTCCTCCAGTTCATCGACACGTACGTTCGGTCTCCTTTTACGCAATAGGTATTTCTGGCAGTTCAACTCCATATTTTCTTTTGAGTAAAATGCACCATAGGTTCTAAAAGTTTGAAGAAAAATTGTATGCAGGTCCTAAAAGTTTTAACTACACAAGTTAAAACTTTTAGGACCTCCATACTATTTCTCCGAACTTTTAGGATCCTCGGTGTATTTTACTTTTTTCTTTTCTTCTTTTCTCTTACATATACTCTCTTTGTATCTTCGACATTGATGATTTGCTTTTCATGTTTTTATTTGTTTCCCATCTCTCTGAGGTCCGTACGAAGATGCTCCTCATACACGCTACCGGGAGGCAGGTATCTTCTTTCCAACACAAATGCTTTATTCATTCTTTTACGCAACGTGTATATGTGCCTTTAACAAGCACATCACCCGATTACACAAAAACATTTTTTTCCATCGCTTCGCAGGTGTGTGCTCTCTTCTACGGTTGAATTCCCTTGTGTGGGTATTTCCTCTAGACGCAAGCTCCTTTTTTAGTCTTTTACTATTTTTTTAGTTTACTCTATTTTTTGAAAAGCCTTTTTTACTGAAGGATACATATTTTGCTTCTTTCTAGGTGCACACCTTGGGTTGGCCTATTTTGCGTCTACGTTAAGCGTGTCGTTCGAACACGGAGTCGTAAGTGTCGCCTCTATCGTTCTATTTTTTCTTCCCACGGTGCTAACAATAATATCTTTCATTTTTTAGTATGCATGCTCCTTTCCGACGCACGCAGTCGAGGAGGCCTCAATGTGGATGCTCTCTCTACTTGATTTCTCTACGCGCTCTTGCATACAACGTAGCTGCAAAGGCCGTTGAGAACGAAACGCCACCATCGTTTTGGTGATACCACGATGATTCCGAGAGCTTCTCCTTCTCCGCGCCATAGTAGCCTAGCATCGTCACTATCGCTCAAACGAGGGGGACACGATTTGGATGGCGTTCCAAACGAAGACGGTGCGAGGACGAGCCAGGTTGATCTGCTTGCCGCATTCGACAACCTGGACGTAGAGGAATGTGGAGCGATGAGCGAGGTTCTCAGAATAGATGTCTTCGACATCGCCCAGGACACGCATGATAGCGAGATGTGTGATGCCAACGATGCTTCGCCTGGGGCAATGAGCGAGGTCGACGCGTTTGATGTCTCAACGGTCGCCGAGGAATCCCACGACGTTGAGTTGTCAGATCTCAGTGATGCATCGTGTTCTTAACACACTGTGAAGTGGTAGAGCCTCTTTCAGCTTAGACACCCATTCTTATTGTAGTCTAGGTTTAGCCGTAGCTTTGTAAGAGAATATTTTTAGTATGTTTTTGTCCATTCTTACCATGTAGTTTGTTGTACGGTGCAGAATAGAAATCATCATTATCAATAATAGCTATACTTTTTCCACGTTTTTTGCATTCTAAGATTATTTGGATTTATTTTACTTCTATGACGTTATTTTAATATATAGTTCCTCTCTGTATTTCGCACGTGGACTCTCACTATGCATTTCCAAGGAACGAGCTAATATGTGTTTTAACGAGTCTTTGTAATGCTCGTACATTCTTACTGTTGTGGTTATGCATCGTCTTTATTACTTGCACTCTATAACATGCACTCATATGTGTACAACCCGCAGGTTCTATGTTCTACTTCTGAGCATCGTCTCTATTCGTTGCACTCTGGAGCAAACAATTTGGCTGCAAACTCTGGGCCCTATTTCTCTTATAAATTGTATTTGTCGATGGCGTATGATATGTAGACCGGAGAGAAGAATGAAAATAAGGTTGTGATTCAGAAAGATGTCCGTTCATCCACATCTAAAAGA
Organism: Avena eriantha; assembly: GCA_910589775.1. Classification (NCBI taxonomy): domain Eukaryota; kingdom Viridiplantae; phylum Streptophyta; class Magnoliopsida; order Poales; family Poaceae; genus Avena; species Avena eriantha. Next base: position 298,726,270 of record OU342745.1, on the reverse strand, counting down.
TTGAGACTTGAGACATCCAATAGCGTCACCAGTTTTTTCTGTTCACCGTACGCCTCTTCGGCACGCTGCATAACATCTTTCATCGGCCGGTTTGCCTACGACAGCTGGTGGTGCGGCGTTGTTCGCATGCTTCACCTATGATGTAATCATGTACGCTTGGCATGCATACGCGTTGCTTCACCATGCCATGATGTAAGGACGCGTTCCGTCTCGATGCATGTGTGAAGATGTAGGCCCATAGAGTCCTAGTTACTCAATGACCCATAAAACCAACCATATTCATATCTACCTAGCCTGTTTAATATATAATACAGGTACCACACTTTCCCTTCATTCTCCCATGCCGACACACTCCCTTCATTACTGATCTAAATCTTAGGCTCTCCTTATTTCCATTCCCAACCCCAGACCTCATCAGGCTTTCCCTCTGTAAGGCCTCCGTATGTACACTCCGAACACAGATATGCCTAAGCGGTACTTGGCATGTCCTTCTAGATCTGCTCACCTCGCACTGGAGTCCTCCACTACTAATCCATATATTCGCTATTCCATCTTCAAATTGTGTTTCCCTGATTTATTTGTTCACCTTTTCTGATCTAGCATTCATTTCTATTGCAGACTCGCGACCAGCAGGCTAGCTATAACAGACTCACCGAGGGTGGCGGTCGGATCTTGGGAGAGGTCATCAGCGCATGCTACGATGATAATGGCGGCTGGATCATCGACAAGGTTATCAGCGCATGCCGCGACAATAATGGCGGTTAGAACTGCGTCATGGTGATGGACAGGCACCGCGTCAAGGAGGCCATCACATCATGGTTGTTGTATGATCCGTCTGTGGTCCCCGAAGGATGGAATAGATCTACAGAAAAAGATATCCTAAAATCTCATAATTAGATTCAGGATTTTATTTTTTTAGCGTTAGAAGAATAATATGGTCTGCTTTCGAACTCCATAATAATGCAACTTTATCTTCCTGTGCTTGTTATCTGCTCTGCTCAGTAATCATTGATAGCGCCTCGCCTGAAGTGTCTTTTCGGTTCATGTTTTCTTCCGTCGATGAAGAAAGTACTCTGTTTTCAACCTATACCACTCGCTTAGGCCCTTTCTACTAACGTTGACTAGATTTACCTTCTTCGTTTAATCTTATAGTGTTTTGTCTAACGACAGCGCCCCAGGGGGTGCAAAGAGAAGTCTAGCTTTTTATAAACCCTAATTGACATGGGGTAGCCACGGTAATGTCCATGGTTGATGAACTTGGGTTTTTGGGAAGAAGGAGTGCGCTGGTGACTTCGTCGACTAGCAAACAACAAGGGGACACTATTTACCTAGGTTCAGGCCCCCGGAAGGTAATACCCTACTTCCTGCTTATCTGCTCCTGATTGATGATGATGAAGGTTACAATGTCACCAAGATGGCAATGGGTGCGCATATTAGATCTAGCATAAGCTACAGGTGTTGTCGTGTCTATTGCGATTGTTGATCTCTCCTTCCTGGTGGCCCCTCCTAACCTTTATATACGAGGAGGCTAGGTCTTAGGTACCATCTGAGTCGGTTACAAGTTGATTGCTATCTCTAGAGTTTCCTAATCATGATCTTCTTCTTGTTTGACATGCCTGGGATCGTTATCTTTATGGGCTTCGTAGCTGCCGAATCGTCCCAGGCTTCATGGACCTTAGCATATCGTCATGTGGGCCTCCTATTGGGCCAGGCTAGGTAGGCTATAGGCAGATCCTTCCTAGGGCATACCTATATCAGTATTCCCTGAGTGTCTAGCTGAATCGTAGATTTGGGTGGAGACTATAAAGTCTTGAATGTTTAATCAAAGTCGACGGTATCAGAAGGAAAACAAAAACTAACTGATGGGTTCGTAGCATGGAAAACAAAAAATTTCTACCGCAAGAACGAACAAAACCCAGATCTAATCTAGATAAAAGCCAAGATCTAATCTATTAGACATGAGCAACGAGATAGATAGGAACTAACCCTCGTAGATCCGAAAGCGTTAACGAGATTAGATCTCGTGGTTGATGTAGTCGATCACTTGCCGATCTCAAGATCGTGTGGACGATCCTTCCGGCGTCGCGTTCCGGCAGTGCATCCTTCCGGCGCCGCGTTTCGGTAGCGCTTCCGTAGTCGGTCACACGTGCGGAGTCGAAGCAGACCTTCCTCTCCCCGTTCCAGCGAGCAGCGGAGGTAGTAGATCTTCTCCACGGAATCCCAGCAGCACGGCGGCGTGGTGGTGGTGGTGGAGTAGAGAATTCTGCAGGGCTTCGCCTATGCCTGTGCAGAAGAAAGGTGGAGGAGAGAGGCGGCAGAGATTGGGAGTTGTGAGAGCAAGGGAGGAGGGGGCGCCCCTGCCCTTCTATTTAAGGGGGGGAGAGCTCCTTGGGGAGGGGGAGTCCTTGTAGGACTCCCCTCCTCTAGGCCGGCGGATTGGGGAGTGGGGGGAGGAGTCCTCCTCCCCCACGACTCCTTGTCTTGACCCACCAGGACTCCTTGATCCCTATCTTGATTTTCAAGCAAACTCTAAGATATCTTCTAGAACCTTCCGGAACATTCCGGAACCTTCTAGAATCCTCATACAAACACTCCGGAACATTTCCTAACTCAGAAAATGATCCCCTATATATGAATCTTATTCTCCGGACCATTCCGGATCTCCTCGTGATGTCCCGAATCCAATCCGAGACTCCGAACAACATTCGGTCTCCAACGCATATTCCATATCTACTTAAAACAACTTCAAACCTTAAGTGTGTCACCCTACGGTTCGTGAATATGCAGACATGATAGAGACACATCTCCTATCAATAACCATCAGCGGGACCTGGAGATCCATAATGGCTCCCACATACTCAACGATGACTTCGTGATCGATTGAACCACTTACATACGAAACTAATTCCCTTTGTCTCGCGATACTATACTTATCCGAGGTTTGATCGTCGGCATCTCCATACCTAGTTCTACCTCGTTACTGATAAGTACTCTTTACTCGTTCCGTGATATGTCATCCCTTGTGACCCAGTCACATGCTTGCAAGCTAACTAGATGACATTCCACTGAGAGGGCCCAGAGCATATCTATCCGTCATATGGATGGACAAATCCCAATCTTGGTTCATGCGCTTCAACACATACTTTCAGAATACCCAATGACAACTTTATAACCACCCAGTTACGAAGCGGCGTTTGATGTCATCAAAGTATCCATCCGGTGATGGTGATTAACATAACCTCATGGTCGAAGGATTAGGTTACTATGTATTTGAAAGCTTACAACAATACGAACTTAATGACTTGATCTTATGCTACGCTTACTATGGGTGTGTGTCCATCACATCATTCTTCTAGTGATATAACCTTGTTATTAATCACATCCTCATGTCCATGATCAGAAAACCATGATCATCAATCAATCAACAAGTTAGTTCAACAAGAGGCTTACTAGGGATTCTTATATGTTTACAAAACACACATGTATTAGTGTTTCCTAATAATACAATTATAGCATGGGATGTAAACATTCATCATAAACACAAAGATATAATAATAATCACTTTTATTATTGCCTCTTGGGCATATCTCCATCGGGTCCAACGCACTGGGAACGACGCCAAGTTCAGTAATGAATTCCTTCATCCACACGGCTTCTTGTGCAGCCTCCGAAGCAGCTATGTATTCCAATTCAGTTGAAGATTTCGCCACAACGCTTTGCTTCGCACTCCTCCAGCTCACTGCAGCACCATTCAAAATAAATACGTATCCCGACTGTGACTTTGAGTCATCCAGATCGGTGTTCCAACTAGCATCGGTGTAACCATTTACAACAAGCTGTTCATCACCTCCATAAGAAAGAACCATATCCTTAGTCCTATTTAGGTACTTTAGGATATTTTTGACCGCTGTCCAGTGTTCCATTTCAGGATCACTTTGATATCTGCTAGTCAAACTAATAGCATGTGCTATATCCGGTCTTGTACACAGCATGGCATACATGATAGAACCTATGGCCGAGGCATAGGGAATATTATTCATCTTTTCTCTATCTTCTGCCGTAGCTGGACTTTGATTTTTACTCAAGGTCTTACCTGACAACATGGGCACGAACCCTTTCTTGCTATCTTCCATTCTAAACTTCTTTAGAACTTTGTCTAAGTATGTACTTTGTGAAAGCGCTATTAGGCGTCTTGATCTATCTCTATAAATCTTGATGCCTAGAATATATGCCGCTTCGCCAAGATCCTTCATTGAAAAACTATTATTCAAATAGGTTTTGACGCTATTAAGAAGTTCTATATCATTCCCAATCAATAATATGTCATCTACATATAGGACTAGGAATTCTACAGAGCTCCTACTCACTTTCTTGTAAATACAAGCTTCTCCATAAGTTTGTATAAATCCAAAGTTTTTGATTACTTTATCAAAACGTTGATTCCAACTCCGGGATGCTTGCTTCAGTCCATAAATGGACCGCTGAAGTTTGCATACCTTGTCAGCATCTTTAGGATCGACAAAACCCTTGGGTTGTACCATATACAACTCTTTCTCAATGTCACCATTAAGGAACGCCGTTTTGACATCCATCTGCCAAATCTCATAATCGAAATGTGTAGCAATTGCTAACAAAATCCTCACAGACTTTAGCTTCGCTACTGGTGAGAAAGTCTCATCATAGTCAACTCCTTGAATTTTTCGGAACCCTTTCGCGACAAGTCGAGCTTTATAGACGGTAACATTACCATTAGCATCTGTTTTTCTCTTGAAAATCCATTTGTTCTCGACAGCCTTACGGCCATCCGGTAAGTCCACCAAAGTCCACACTTGGTTTTCGTACATGGATCCCATTTCGGATTTCATGGCTTCTAGCCATTTGTCGGAATCTGGGCTCACCATAGCTTCTTCATACGTCGCAGGGTCATCAGCGTTGTCCACCAACATGACGTTCAAGGAAGAGTCATACCAATCAGGAGTGGTACGAACCCTCGTTGACCTGCGAGGTTCAGCAGTAACTTCACTTGAAGTTTCATGATCATTATCATTAGCTTCCTCTCCAATTGGTGCAGGCGGCACCAAAACATCTTCCGGTGCTGCGCTACTCTCAAATCCGAGAGAAGGTTCAATAACCTCATCGAGTTCTACTTTCCTTCTAGTCACCTCCTTCGAGAAAAACTCCTTCTCAAGAAAGGATCCATTCTTTGCAACAAAAACTTTGCCTTCGGATCTATGATAGAAGGTATACCCAATTGTTTCTTTAGGGTATCCTATGAAGACGCATTTCTCCGCTTTGGGTTCTAGCTTATCAGGTTGTAACTTCTTTACATATGCTTCGCAACCCCAAACTTTAAGGAACGACAACTTAGGTTTCTTACCAAACCACAATTCGTACGGTGTCGTTTCAACGGATTTAGATGGTGCCCTATTTAAAGTGAATGCGGCTGTCTCTAATGCATAGCCCCAAAATGATAACGGTAAATCTATAAGAGACATCATAGACCGAACCATATCTAAGAGAGTTCGATTACGACGTTCGGACACACCATTACGCTGTGGTGTTCCCGGCGGTGTCAACTGCGAAAGTATTCCACATTTCTTTAAATGCATGCCAAACTCATAACTCAGATATTCACCTCCGCGATCAGAACGTAGAAACTTAATCTTCTTGTTATGATGATTTTCCACTTCACTTTGAAATTCCTTAAACTTCTCGAAAGTTTCGGACTTATGTTTCATAAAGTAGACATACCCATATCTAGTCAAGTCATCCGTGAAAGTGAGAACATAACGATATCCACCACGCGATGCTACACTCATTGGACCGCACACATCGGTATGTATTATTTCCAATAAGTCTGTAGCTCGCTCCATTGTACCAGAGAATGGAGTCTTAGTCATTTTTCCCATTAGACATGCTTCGCATCTTTCAAGTGATTCAAAATCAAGTGATTCAAGAAGTCCATCAGAATGGAGTTTCTTCATACGCTTCACTCCAATGTGACCAAGACGACAGTGCCACATGTATGTAGAATTATCATTCAATTTTATTCGTTTAGCATCTATTTTGTGAACATGTGTATCACTACTATCGAGATTCAATAAGAATAAACCATTCATCTCAGGTGCATTACCATAAAAGATATTACTCATATAAATCGAACAACCTTTATTCTCGGACTTAAAAGAGTAACCGTCTCGCAATAAACAGGATCCGGATATAATGTTCATGCTTAACGCAGGCACCAAATAACAATTATTTAAATTTAAAATTAATCCCGAAGGTAGATGTAGAGGGAGCGTGCCGACGGCGATCACATCAACCTTGGAGCCATTTCCAACGCGCATCGTCACCTCGTCTCTTGCCAGTCTTCGTTTATTCCGCAGCTCCTGTTTTGAGTTACAAATATGAGCAACCGAACCAGTATCAAATACCCAGGCACTACTACGATTACTAGTAAGATACACATCTATAACACATATATCAAATATACCTTTTTCTTGATGTTGCCGTTCTTCAGATCCGCCAGGTACTTGGGGCAGTTACGCTTCCAGTGACCAGCACCCTTGCAGTAGAAGCACTCAGTTTCAGGCTTAGGACCAGCCTTGGGCTTCTTAGCAGGTGCGACAGCTTTCTTGCCATCCTTCTTGAAGTTGCCCTTGTTCCTAGGCTTGTCCTTTTTCTTGAAATTGGTGGTCTTATTGACCATCAACACTTGGTGTTCCTTCTTTATCTCCACTTCAGCAGTTTTCAGCATGGACGACAGTTCAGGCAACGTCTTGTTCATGCAGTGCATGTTGTAGTTCATCACAAAGTTCTTGTAACTTGGTGGCAGTGATTGAAGGAGACGGTGAATCCCCAATTCATTAGGAATCAATATTCCCAACTCTTGGAGCTTCTTTGCGTACCCAGACATGGTGAGCACGTGCTCGCTAACGGAGCTTCCTTCTTCTTATAGTTAAAGAACTTTTCGGAGGCCTCATAGCTCTCCATGGCCGCGCGAGTCTCAAAAATTAGCCTGAGCTCCTTAATGATCTCGAACGGGTCGTGGTGCTCAAAACGCTGTTGGAGCTCCGCTTCTAAACCGTACAGGATGGCACACTGAACTGTGGAGTAATGATTTTTCCGAGTGGCGAAAACATTCTTTTCGTCATCGGTGGCATTATCTGCAGGTGGGTCACCTAGCGGTGCATCGAGCACATAGGTCAACTGACCAGCCCTGAGGACGATCTTCAGTCCACGGAACCAGTACGTGAAATTGCTTCCATTGTTCTTAAGCTTTTCTTTCTCTAGGAACGCATTGAAATTGATGGAGGGGTTCGCCATAATCTACAACAATTTGCAAGTAGTTTAGACTAAGTTTATGACAAATTGAGTTCAAATTTAATTCTTAAACTAACTAGGTGAACTCCCACTCAAAACAACATCCCTCACATTGTCTTAGTGATTACACGAACCAAGTCCACTACACCAAGTCCGATCTTCACGAGAGAAGATGTAGTTTCATCGACGAACAATCTTCATGTTGATCATATCATTTATATGACTCATGCTCTACCTTTCGGTATTCCGTGTTCCGAGACCATGTCTGTACATGCTAGGCTCGTCAAGACAACCTTAGTTTCCGCATGTGCAAATCTGGCTTGCACCCGTTGTATACACACGTAGAATCTATCACATCCGATCATCACGAGATGCTTCGAAACGACGAGTCTTAGCAACGGTGCCAACTAAGGGTGAACACTTTATTACTTGATATTTAGTGAGAGGGATCATCTTATAATGCTACCGTCGCGATCTAAGCAATACAAGATGCATAAAGGATTAACATCACATGCAATTCATAATTAGTGTGATATGATATGGCCTTTTCTTCTTGCGCCTTTGATCTCCATCTCCAAAGCACGAACATGATCACCATCATCACCAGCATTGCGTCAAGGTCAGTGGCGCCGCTTCATGGTTGTCCATCATCACCAGCAACTATTACAACTACTTGGAATAAAGCTATTACAAGATGAATAGACACGCAGGTCTTAACAGAATTAAAGACAACCATTAGGCTCCTGCCGGTTGCCATATTACAACAAGGATCATTGCATACATCAAATACAATCACAATCACATGTTGGCCATATCACATCACAAAACCCCTGCAAAAACAAGTTAGACGCCTCTAATTTTCTTTGCAAATTTTACGTGGTTTGGGGCTTTCGCATAAGACCGATCTTACCTACGAACAAGGACCACAACGTTGATACAAGTGTTGTCAAGATGCTCATTGTAAATTAAATCTTAACTATGGTGGGAGAGACAGACACCCGCAAAGCCACTTGTGCAAAGCAAGTTGCACGTCAAGCGTGGAGCAAGTCTCATGTGCGATGACATGTAATGTTAGCCCGAGCCGCTTCATCCCACCATGCCGCAAGATGCAAAGTACACGCTAAGACACCGACAACAAAAGTATCAACGCCCACAAAAACATTGTGTTCTACTCGTGCAACAGATCTACGCATAGATACGGCTCTGATACCACTGATGGGTTCGTAGCATGGAAAACAAAAATTTTCTACCGCAAGAACGAACAAAACCCAGATCTAATCTAGATAAAAGCCAAGATCTAATCTATTAGACATGAGCAATAGATAGGAACTAACCCTCGTAGATCCGAAAGCGTTAACGAGATTAGATCTCGTGGTTGATGTAGTCGATCACTTGCCGATCTCAAGATCGTGTGGACGATCCTTCCGGCGTCGCATTCCGGCAGTGCTTCCGCCGTCGGTCAAGTAGACGATCCTTCCGGCGCCGCGTTTCGGCAGCGCTTCCGCAGTCGGTCACACGTGCGGAGTCGAAGCAGACCTTCCTCTCCCCGTTCCAGCGAGCAGCAGAGGTAGTAGATCTTCTCCACGGAATCCCAACAGCACGACGGCGTGGTGGTGGTGGTGGAGTAGAGAATTCTGCAGGGCTTCGCCTATGCCTGTGCAGAAGAAAGGTGGAGGAGAGAGGCGGCAGAGATTGGGAGTTGTGAGAGCAAGAGAGGAGGGGGCGCCCCTGCCCTTCTATTTAAGGGGGGAGAGCGCCTTGGGGAGGGGGAGTCCTTGTAGGACTCCCCTCCTCTAGGCCGGCGGATTGGGGAGTGGGGGGAGGAGTCCTCCTCCCCCACGATTCCTTGTCTTGACCCACCAGGACTCCTTGATCCCTATCTTGATTTTCAAGCAAACTCCAAGATATCTTCTAGAACCTTCCGGAACATTCCGGAACCTTCTAGAATCCTCATACAAACACTCCGGAACATTTCCTAACTCAGAAAATGATCCCCTATATATGAATCTTATTCTCCGGACCATTCCGGATCTCCTCGTGATGTCCCAAATCCAATCCGAGACTCCGAACAACATTCGGTCTCCAACGCATATTCCATATCTACTTAAAACAACTTCGTACCTTAAGTGTGTCACCCTACGGTTCATGAATATGCAGACATGATAGAGACACATCTCCTATCAATAACCATCAGCGGGACCTGGAGATCCATAATGGCTCCCACATACTCAATGATGACTTCGTGATCGATTGAACCACTTACATACGAAACTAATTCCCTTTGTCTCGCGATACTATACTTATCCGAGGTTTGATCGTCGGCATCTCCATACCTAGTTCTACCTCGTTACTGATAAGTACTCTTTACTCGTTCCGTGATATGTCATCCCTTGTGACCCAATCACATGCTTGCAAGCTAACTAGATGACATTCCACTGAGAGGGTCCAGAGCATATCTATCCGTCATATGGATGGACAAATCCTAATCTTGGTTCATGCGCTTCAACACATACTTTCAGAATACCCAATGACAACTTTATAACCACCCGGTTACGAAGCGGCGTTTGATGTCATCAAAGTATCCATCCGGTGATGGTGATTAACATAACCTCATGGTCGAAGGATTAGGTTACTATGTATTGGAAAGCTTACAGCAATACGAACTTAATGACTTGATCTTATGCTACGCTTACTATGGGTGTGTGTCCATCACATCATTCTTCTAATGATATAACCTTGTTATTAATCACATCCTAATGTCCATGATCAGGAAACCATGATCATCAATCAATCAACAAGCTAGTTCAACAAGAGGCTTACTAGGGACTCTTATATGTTTACAAAACACACATGTATTAGTGTTTCCTAATAATACAATTATAGCATGGGATGTAAACATTCATCATAAACACAAAGATATAATAATAATCACTTTTATTATTGCCTCTTGGGCATATCTCCAACACTAACCCAGAAGTGCGTCAGGTTAGCATTTTGTATGTTCTTTAGAAGCTTAATAACCATAGGGATATTGGTAAGTGTGCCTGGTGCTCTTGACAGATCAGGACTAGTTAATTGCTCTTGGGCAAAAACAACACCATCTACTTCAGACTTGAGTTCCCAGACTTGAACCTGGTATGGGTTGGGGTAGATTGGCTCATGTCACGGAGGCCTTACTGAGGCAAACTCTAGCCTATAAGTGTATACCCAATGCGTCCATACAGATTTTCTTCACGCTGTCGACATGGTATTTATTTGGTAGATCGCAGCGGATGTGGTTGCTAGGCCAGCAGATTGGATCTGTAGGTCTTATCTTTGTGTCATAGACACAACATCCAAATGTTTTTCACAACGGATGCAATCTAGACAGCCGAGGAGATGCTTCTGTTGAACTCGACATCATTGTAAAGTGCATAGTGAGCGAAGCTGCAAAGTATTGGACTGTTGAAAGTATGGAGCCGACATTGTGGATGCAGTCGACACAATGAGAAAAATGTGTATCTTTGCTTTTTATAGGGTGCACGACCAACACTCCTTATGAGAGTAGCCCCCGAGTATCTAGCCGAGTCATAGATTCGGGTAGAGACTCAAAGTCATAGGTCCGTGAGTTGTAGTCAATAATCGTGGCAAAAGACATTGACCCGGAAGTATATCAGGTCAGCATTTCTTTGTAGTTTTAGGTGATCAATAGTCGACGCCACGGATGTAGTCGACATGGAAAAATTTATGCAGTGTTTAGCCGAAAGGAGCCGATACTGCGGACGTAGTCGACGTAGGCATTTCCGTCGGTGCGCAATTAGTGCTTCCTACGGGAGTAGCCCCGAGGCTATGCTGGGTAACTTGTTGACGAGCATAGACTCATTCTTCTACGACACTACGGGAGGTTGCCTTCCAAGGAGGGGCTCAACTTGGTTGACGCGTCTGCGACCACAACTGGTTTCCTATCAACTCATGTTGGAGGATCCTATGAATCAAAGGTGTGGATGGCGTCATAGATGACGTATGGTGCACTCAAGCATCAGCCTGAGCAGTTGATGGGACGCAACAGTGTGGCCTCGCCATAAAAACTGACCAGATTTGACTGCATGATGCGCGAAAACTGGGGTGTGCTAGCGGTTGTAACACCACCGTCCACCAGGACCTGGAGGTGTCACTCTTGGCAGCTTAATATGATCTCTAGACTGGCCCCACAGACCAACACTTGTCTTTTCTACGCACTTTTTCCTCACTCGTGCACATCCAGGAACAACTTCCCGGTTACCCATCCTCATATTGCTTCAAGCCAAGCACGCTTAACCTCAGAGTTCTTTTCAGATGAGCTTCCGGAAAATAAGTTGCAACTTGTTTGTATGAGTATATTATCAATCCTATTAAGCCATGCGTCAGGATCTCACATATGTAACACATGGTTTAATATGATTGATAGGATACTTATATCAATTTAAAGTACACAGATGCTGCCTAGAGGGGATGAATAGGTGGTTTAAAACTTTTACGAGATGGACTTAACAAAGGCGGAATAAACAAGCGTTTACTTTGTCAAGCACAAAACCTATATAAACTATAGTTCACCTATGTGCACCAACAACTTATGATAAGCAAAACAAACAAGATATATGACTTCAAGCATGAACAAATATCACAAAGTAAAGTGCATAAGTAAATAGATCGGGTATAGATATAACCGAGGAATGCAGAGACAACGATGTATTACTGAGTACTAAGACCACCAGCGCCACAAGAGACCTCACCCTATTCTCTTGTGAACCTCGCCATAAGAGGGTTGATTCACTTCTCCACTATTGGTGCACTTGCCGGTGATAATCCGTAACCTTTCACAAAGGTTGAGGCACTTCTCCACAACTCAATTAGAGACTCTCAACAAAAAAGCATGGGAAAAACTCCACAACTTAATTGGAGGCCCCAAGTAATCCAAAAAACTACAAAACAACTAAACCATCCAGGGTTCCAAGAACCCAAGAGTATAAAGGTTCTCACCTTTCACCCAACGGAATCCTCAACAAGAACTCAAACTGATGCAAGTAGTGCTCAAGTCCTTCTATCTCAAATACCACCACAACAACAAAAGCTATGAATGAATAAGAGAGGAAGAACATAAGAGGAAATCCACAAAAGACTCCAAGAAGTTTTACTCACTTAGAGGAAATATTAATTGGTGGATTTGTAGATCTAGATTTCATCTCTATTTTCCCTCAAAAAGATGCAAGAATCATGGGAGGGAGAGGGAGTATGCAAGCTCAAGAGGATCAACAATGGAGGGGGAAAACTTGCTCAAGTGCTTAGGGATCAATGGGGAAGAAGGGCCACTTAAATAGATCCCTAGAAATCCAACCATTAGGCCCGAAAATTGCCCGGTCCGGAGTCTCCGGTGTACCCAGGCCAACGGGGGCAAAGCGGATCACGTTCAGTACTCGGTTCGATTCCTCCGATCTTGCAAAAACTGATAGAAAGACGAATACGAAAACAACCATAACATTTGCATCTGGATTCCGATTTTGATGATCTTGGGCTCATTTTGAAGATAGTCACGAGATCTACAAGATAGTGAAGGGAACCATCATAGTTATTCAAGTTAAGATAGAAGCAAATGAGTAAATGTTTAACCTATCTATAAAAGACAAAATCGGTAAAACCTCCAATATCGAAAACGCAATAGAGAATGCATATGAAATCTATTTTTGATGAAGTTGAGATTGTCATGGAGATTAACACAAGCTCTAAATGTAAATCCTCTCATGGATAAGAACCAAAAAAGAACCAAGAAAGATTATGCCAAGTATGCAAAGATTTGAGCTCTCTCTAAAGGATATGATCAAGTTACTAACTTGAGAGCCCCTCTTGATAGTACAGTTATGTATCCTATAAACCGGTCTCCTCAACTAACACCACGAGACCGTAAGAAAGAAACTCTATCAAGATCATACCTTTTCCTTGAATATATTCTACTTGAGATTGATGATTATGATCTTGTACACCTCAATATGAAACACCTTTCTTGCTAGTGCTAGCTAGGTGAAGACTTGGCATTTGCTCCCTCATATTCCACTATGGCAGAGCCTATATTTTAGGCATATCTTCACATATCCATGAACACCATAATGATGGAAAATATTCAAGCATATGATCCCTTCGAGATGGCACATCTTGAACTTGCACTTCATTTCTTTTTACTTTATTACGCTGGTATCCTGAAGGTACACTTGAGATACCACTCCAACTTATTCTTGAAGACACACTTGCCATAGTATCTAATCTCTCATGACCAATTTTTGGATCACTCCTTCAACATCTTGGTCATCACTTGATCTTCTTAATTTTCTGCTTCTTTCAACCTTGAGGCCACCATATGGCTCAAACATTGCCTATGGACATATCATTAAGTATAACTCAATACAAGAATTAGTTCATAGTGATTGTCATTAATTACCAAAACCACACATGGGGGCACACATGCCCTTTCAATCTCCCCCCATTTTAGTAATTGATGACAATCACTTTGAGAGGGTTTATAAAAGGAATTTAACTAAAAAATGGTCGCGCCAACATAAAATACTACATAAGTATGTGATGTTGGTACATCCATAATATATAGAGCAAGATCACCTGCAATATATGCATGTGTGATGAACTTGAATTTCATTGCATAATATTGGCAACCAGTATCGTCGGTGGAGTTTCTTCTATATATTCAACATGCAAAGCAACAACAAAGATGCAAGAGCATGAAAGGAAAATGCTTAAGAATAAACTCAAGAGCATGAAAGGCACATGCAAACCATCTTACCTTAAACCCTACAAAACTTCTCCCCCATTGGCATCGATTTCTTAATGGGTGAAAAGTTTTAGGCTACAAATATAGTGAGAATTCCTCCAAAATGTGTACATTTATCATACTATGAGTGGAATCAAATGCATGTATCCAATGATGAATACTTGGTGGAAATCAAACTATATAGATGATCAAATGATTGCAAAAAAGAGAACAAGGTGAAGAAGCATCAACGGATGAAGCAAGCAATCAAAGATCCATACCAAAACAAAGATATATATTATGATAAGATCAAAAAGAGAGTGATCTAAATAATATGAGGTGGCTCCCCAAAGTTTGTGCACAAATTATAGTTTACATTTGAATACAATATGCACAAACATGCAACCTCACTCCCTTGATATTATTTACGCGAAAGAAAATACCAAGAAGAAAATATGATAAGCACAAAGTGGTGCTACAGATAAAATTGGAAATCTCCCAAGGTACGTGCACAAAATAGATTTTTTTATTTGAATACAATGTTTACAACATGGAATACTCACTCCCTCTATTTTACTTAAAACACAACTATGTGCAAAAGAGTATATTACACAAATTGTTGAGCAACAAGTAAGAGACAACATACTAATATGCTCAACCACAAGGATGTGTGAGAGGCATGACAAAGCATATTATAAGACTAATACAAGGATGAGTATTGAGCATCAACATAGTCTTTAATGAATGATATTGCTTAGTATGACCATACAACACACACGAAACAAAGAAGATATCGAAAATAGAAAAGTAACATCTCTCATGTTACCGAGATTTCATATGCAACGAGTGAGCCCGTCGGTCGTCATACAAGGCTCATCTTCCTCGATGAATTTCTTTGTTCGACCGTGCCTGATGGAATTTTTTCCCGGTTTCGCGCCCCTCTACTATGATGAAATCGCTAAAAACATGGACAAAGCTTGGCTAATACTTGCCAGAAGTAAGATTTCGGTTCCTCGTGCGATGTTGACCAAGCGAAATCTTTTGAGGCATGTGGGCCTCGGATATCAGTGTCTTTAGTGGACCATACTTTTCGTATATGCCTCCTGATTTGAACTTGTTAACGTGGCTCGATGCATCCGCCATTTATTCAGGCTGCCAAGTCCCCTATGTCAGCCTCCTCATTAGAAGAATCGTGTGTATGATGAGATTTTTTCTTTGCTCACGCTACCCTGTTCCCAACTTGATAGCATTGCTCCATGCATTTGATCTTTAGTCAAGATGATGGGTTCCACATGTCAGTCCCTCATTAGAAGAAATGTGTACATGATGGGATTTTTTCCTTGGCTCGTGCCTACCTAATTCGAACTCGATAATATTGCTCTATGAATCAGTTGTTTATTCAGCCTGGTGGGTCCTCCATGTCAGCCTCTCATTAGAAGAATCATTTGTATGGTGTGATTTTTTCTTCGCTCGTGTTTCCCTGTTCCATACTTGATAGCATTGCTCGATTAATCTGCCGTTTATTCAAGTCACTGGGTCCCATATGTCAGCCTCTCATTAGAAGAATCGGTTGTATGATGGAATTTTTCTTCGCTCACACTTCCCTGTTCGAACTTGATAATGTTGCTCGCTGCATCAGTCGTTTATTCAGGCTGCTGGGTCCCATATGTCAGTCTCTCATTAGAAGAATCAGTCGTATGATTGATTTTTTTCTTCGCTCACGCCAACCATGTTTCGAATGTGATAATGCTGCTCGCTGCATCAGTTGTTTATTCAGGCTGCTGGGTCCCCCATGTCAGCCTCTCATTAGAAGAAACATGTACATGCTAGATTTTTTCTTTGCTCGTGCCTCCCTGTTTCAAACTTGGCAACATTGCTCGATGCAGCAGCTGTATATGGTCACACTGCTGGGTCCCACATGCCAGCCTCTTTGTAAATAAAATATGTGTATGATGGACTTTTTTCTGGTCGCGTCCGCTGTTTTGACCTTGGTCAGTTGCTAGGTCCTAGATGTCAGCCTCCTCAGTGCAGGAAATATGTGTATGCTGAGTCCCAGATGTCAACCTCTCTTTGAAAGAGACATGTGTATGTTGGACTGTTTTTGGGGTCGAGTCAGCCGTTCTGACCCTGGCAATAATGCTAAATGCAGCAACCATTTATCTGGATCCCAGATGTTAGCCTCTCTATATAGGAACCATGTGTATGCTGACCATGCCAATGCTGTTCGCTGCAGCCATATATATGGCTGTCTTGCAGTTGGATCCTTGGTGCCAGCCTCTCTATATAGAGTGCAAAAATATTAATCTATAATCTATAATAACACAGATTGTCTAGGATTCGAACTCGATACTTCAGCGGTGGTTAACTACATGCCTTGCCACTATGCAAGAAACACCCCATGCACTTGAAACGTTAAACAACATTGCTATAATATTACAAATTTGTATCCTTAAAAAGACTTCCCTTATCCATGTTTATCTCCCTTCAAATAAGTAGGTCTTGGCACCTCAATAAAAAATGCTACATAATGCAGTAGTTTCTACACAAAAACATAGGTAGGAAGTTTTTTGGGGGGCTATAGAAGGGGATAATACCCATAAAGGATGGATTAAAAAGATTATGGGCTAACTGGGGCGGATGCCCTATTATTCATAGGTTATATGGTCTAACTCCTAAATTGAATGGGCTATGGTCGGGGGCCACCTGACCACGGAAAAGGCTGAATTAGAAGGTTTTGGGCTATGCTTGCACCCAATAGGATAATTTCATGGGCTCAGTAATAAAAATTCCAGACCTCGACAAGGAAAAAAAACCGGGGAGAAAAGATTTAGTAGATATTTCGTGTGAAAATTGTTGACAACTAGGACACATACCCCGCGCGCGCCAAAACTTCCCGCCGAGTGCCCAAATTAACTTTCCTACTCACGCCTTCACTCCAGCAACCAGCTACTATTTCTTTGCACCATTCTTCTGGTGGAGACGCGCCAGCGTTCAAAACCACAAGCCACACACCAAAATATTCACACTTTGTCTATCAGCCGGGGCAGCCTACCAGTGTTGGTGGCGCCGTTCTTCTCGAGATGCACACAAGCCGGCAGTTAGCTGGTCGATCCCCATTGTACGTTTATAATATCCTTAGTTTGCTCGAATTGTTCCCTAAAAGTCATTTTGTACTCGATCTATTTGTTTGACATTGTTCTGCACTTGATCTATTTGTTCAAATTGATTGGCATTTTATTCCGTTCGGTCGATCTATTCTCTCAAATATGTAACGTAGTTCTTCATTCAATTTATGAAATGGGCTAAAATTACATGGCATTTGTAGTTCTATATTCGATCATTTTGCTCCGATATCTTGGCTTAATTAGATTTGTAATCATCATGTTCACTGAAATATCTTGAAAGTTTCTGACCATCTCTATCCTCAATAGATGGAAAAATATTGGATATTGAATGGAAAAAGCAACACCTTTATATTGGGAAGGTGTTAATGACTTCATGAAGTTTGTTATACAACATAACAACGACTCAGATGTGTTTTGCCTATGCCAATAATTCCTTAATTATAAAAAGCTGAGTCAAAGCACAGTCGTAGACCATATATTCATCTATGGGATGCAATGCATGTATATTAGGTGGAGTAAATATGGTGAACCATATGATCAGGCTGTTCTTGATCCTCTAGCGGATGCTGAACCTCCTGAAGCTCATCAGATCGAGGATGAGGACCTTTCTCGTTTGTTAAGGGACATGTACCCCACTGCAAGCAAAAAGGGTTCTCCTTCTCTTAGAAGATCACTTTTCTCCGACCTGATAGAAGATGCCAAGTGTTTAGTGGATCCTAATTCTGTTATCTCAAGATTCGAACTGGTAATGAAATTATTAAAGAAAAAGTCATCCAATAAGATTACCAACAAAGCTTTCAATTTAGTGATTAAGGTGTACATCGAGTCAATCCTAAGGAAGGACTACCAAAATCTTTTTATGATATGAAACAGTATATCAAGGTACTCAGACTATCATATGAGAAGATCCATTTTGTCCAAATAACTGTGTACTGTTTTGGGAGGATTATGAAAACCTCGATGAATGCCCAGTATGAAACGAATCAAGATGGAAAAATGGTGATAAGAAGAAAAAAGATCCTTGTAAGGTTCTGACATATTTTTCAATTATAGATAGATTGAAGAGGCTATTTCATTCAGAACAAACATCTAAGGAAACAAGATGGCACAAAGATATTCTCAAGCTGGATGATTACTTGCTAAGACATCCAGCTGATGGCGATGAATGGAAGAACTTTGATAAGGATCATCCAGGATTTGTTGTAGATCCAGGGAACCTGAGACTTGGCCTAGCTACAGATGGATTTAACCCATTTGGAAACTTGAGTAACTCATACAACATGTGGCCTGTACTAGCTACAATTCACAAACCACCCCTATGGATGCGTTTATCAGTCGGACTGCTTGCTGGCTTTACTCATTCTAGGTCCCAAATCACCTGAGAAGGATTTTGATCTATTCATGCAGCCTCTTATGCGAGACTTACATGAACTATGGAAGGGTGTCATGACTCCTGATATCCTTCCAAGCAAACCTGAAGATGCCAAGTTCCCTATGCTTGCTCGTGTGATGTGATGGCTCAAAATATATCGAGCTCGTTGGGAACCCCAAGAGGAAGGTATGATGAGCACAACAACAAGTTTTCCCTCAGTTATGAAACCAAGGTTATCGAACCAGTAGGAGCAAGGAAACAACACCAAGGTGTTGTTTCCAACTTGGAGTCTTGCACAACACAACCACAAAACTTTGCCCCAACTTATAGTGAGGTTGTCAATCTCACCGGTTTTGCTGAAGACAAAGGATTAAACGTATTGTGTGGAAGAAAGTAATAGCTTGCAGAAAGTAAATAGAAAGCAGTAAACAGTTGTAGATTGATGGTAAAAGAAAGGACCGGGGTCCATAGTTCACTAGTGGTTGCTCTCCTTAAGATAGATGACATGTTGGGTGAACAAATTACAGCGGGGCAATTGACAAACATCGAGAAAGCATACATGCATATACTAAACATCTTGACTCCTTTGAGATTTGATTGGGCATTACAACATTATACATAGACCGTACTCAAACTACATCTATGACTAATAATCCACCTTCAGGTTATCATCCAAACCCCCTCCAGTATTAAGTTGCAAGCAACAGATAATTGCATTACGCATTGTGTGTAAAGTAAACAATACGATTGTTCTATGAACAAAGGATTGATGTTTTCTCCCTAGTAGCAACAACACATCTAGTACCTTAAATATTTCTGTCACTTCCCTAGATTACTAGAAGAATGAACCCACTATCGAGCATAAATACTAACTCTTGGAGTTGCTAGCATCTACTTGGCCAAGATAGCTACTAACAATGGAAAGCATGCAAGATCACAAATAACAAAGACATGATATAATCAATAATCAATCTGAAATAGCATCTCAATATCCATCGGATCCCCGCAAACACAACAAGTAAGATTACAAATAGATGATCTTGATCATGAATGGAGCTCACAAGATCTAAACATGATAGCACAAAGGAGGAGGACCAATCATCTAGCTACTACATGGACCCGTAGTCTAGGGATGAACTACTCACGCATCACACCAGAGGCAGGCATGGTGATGAAGAAGGCCTCCAGGGTGTATTGGGTCCGCAGCATAGAAAACAAAAAATTTCCTACGGTGTGAACTACATGCCAAGATCTATCTACTAGGTACAAAGCAACGGGTGGACATACATCCAACGAGAACTTACCCTCGAAGACAACGAGTTTTGTCAATGAGTAGGAACTCATGGTTGATGTAGTCGTACACTTGCCAATCTCAAGATCGCGAGGAAGTCCGAGCGCCGCAACTCAGCAGCGCATCCGCACTCGCACACACGTTCAAGCCACCGGACAACCTCCACCTCCTTGCTCCAGTGATCCAGCGGAAGCAGCAACTCCTTCCAGACGAAATGCCACCGAGAACATGTATCTTGCTAATCCGAGACCATGGGGGAATAATTCTAGAGGGGGAGAGAGATCCTTCACAAGGAGGTGTGTGGATGAAGAGGGAATGGGTGGCCTTTTATAGGAGGAGGGGGTACCCCCTCTCTCCATGGCCGGCGCATGGGGGGGTGACCCCTCACCACCCCCATTCATGTGGTGGTAACCCCTCCACATTAAAATGCCTCTTCACATTCCCTTTTAAAGTCTCCACTTTAAATGCATTAAAATTCTCCAAGTTTAATGCTCTCTCATTTAATAAAACTCTTTTATTAAATTTATTCAGAATTTTGTTAATTACTTTAATTAACAAACATTCACATATAGCCCCTTGCAATATTTCAAAATCACATGCAGAACCACTTTCTGCAATTTCACCTGAAACAATTTCCGGTTTCTATTGAAACAATTCCTGTGCTTTGCAATGCTTTCGTCTGGAACATATATGCTCCAAAATGGTGTCCGGTAACTCTTAAGTGTGTCACCCTACGGTTCGCGAATAATGCAGACATGATCGAGACCCTTCTCCGATCAATAATCAGCAGCGGGACCTGGAGATCCGTACCGACTCCTACACATTCAATGATAACTTCATTGATCGTGAGAACCTTTAACGCTTGTAACTAAATCCCTTTGTCTCGTGATATATTACATGTCCGAGATTCGATCATCGGTATCTCCACACCTAGTTTGATCTCGTTACCGACATGCATACTTTTCTCGTTGCCGTGATATAACATTCTAGTGATCACATCACTTGCTTACAAGCTATCTCAATGTGATATCACCGAGAGGGCCCAGAGTATATCTATCCGTCATCGAGATTGACAAATTCCACTCTTGATCCATGAGCCTCAACATAACACCTTCTAGTACTGAACCCATCTTTATAGTCACCCTGTTACGGTGTGACGTTTGATGTTATCAAGATACTCTTCAGGTGTTAGCAATTAACATGATCTCATGGTCTAAGGATAAAGATTACTTCGTATGATGTTATAGCAATATAAACATAATGACTTGATCGTAATGCTATACTTCGGATGAATGTTCATCACATCATTCCACCAATGGTGTGACCTTGTTATTAACAACATCCAATGTCCATGATCAGGAAACCTTGATCATCTTGTTAATCAACAAGCTAGTCTATAAGAGAGGCATAACTAGGAACCCTTTTTGTTTATTAAACACACATGTATTGATTTTTCCGATCAATACAATTCTAGCATGCAAAATAAACATCTATCATATATAAGGAATATATAATAACAACTTTATTATTGCCTCTCAGGGCATATTTCCTTCAGTCTCCCACTTGCACTAGAGACAATAATCTAGTTCACATAGTGATAAATCTAACACCCATGGAGTTCTGGTGTTGATCATGTTTTGCTCTAGGGAGAATTTTAGTCAACGGATCTGCTACATTTAGGTCCATGTGTACTTTACAAATCTTTATATCTCCATCCTTGACATGCTCGCGGATGGAGTGAAACCAGTGCTTAATATGCTTGGAATTCTTGTGAGACCTCGGTTCCTTTGTGTTGGCTATGGCTCCATTGTTGTCACAATAGATCACCATTGGGTCCAATGCACTAGGAACCACACCTAGTTCCGTAATGAACTCTTTCATCCAAACCGCTTCCTACGCCGCTTCTGAAGCAACAACATATTCCGCCTCCGTCGTTGATCCAGCCACCACAGGTTGTTTGGAACTCCTCCAACTAACTGCTGCTCCGTTCAAGAGAAATACGTATCCGGATTGAGACTTAGAGTCATCCAGATCGGTGTCAAAGCTAGCATCGACATAACACTTAGCGACTAGCTCTTCTTCACCTTCGTATATAAGAAACATATCCCTAGTTCTTCTCAAGTACTTGAGGATGTTCTTTACCGCTATCCAGTGTTCCGAACCTGGATCAAATTGGTACCTACTAGTCAAAATAATAGTATGTGCCACATCCAGTATTGTACATAGCATGGCATACATAATAGAGCCTATGGCCGAGCCATAGGGGATCTTATCCATCATCTCTTTCTTCCGCCGTAGCCGGACTTTGAGTCTTACTCAATGTCTTGCCTTGCAACATAGGTAAGAACCCCTTCTTACTTTCGTCCATATTAAACTTCTTTAATACCTTACCAAGGAATGTACTCTGCGATAGCCCAATTAGGCAACTTGATCTATCTCTATAGATTTTAATGCCTAATATATATGACGCTTCACCAAGGTCTTTCATCGAAAATTTGCTGTTTAGATAACTTTTAACACTGTTTAAAAGATCTATATCATTTCCAATCAATAATATGTCATCCACATATAATATTAGAAATGCCACATTGCTCCCACTCACTTTATTGTAAATACAAGCCTCTCCATAAGTTTGGACAAATCCAAACTCTTTGATCACCTCATCAAAGCGGAGATTCCAACTCCGGGATGCTTGCTTCAGTCCATAGATGGATCGCTGAAGTTTGCATACCTTATTAGCATCCTTAGGATCGACAAAACCCTTAGGTTGTATCATATACAACTCTTCTTCAATATTACCATTGAGGAACACAGTTTTGACATCCATCTGCCATATTTCATAATCAAAATATGCAGCAATTGCTAACATAATCCTAACTGACTTAAGCATCGCTACCGGAGAGAATGTCTCATCGTAGTCAACTCCTTGAATTTTTCGAAACCCCTTTGCGACAAGTCGAGCCTTATAGATGGCCACATTACCATCAGCATCAGTTTTTCTTTTGAAAATCCATTTATTCTCAACGGCCTTTCGATCGTGAGGTAAGTCCACCAAGGTCCAAACTTGGTTCTCGTACATGCATTCCATCTCGGATTTCATGGCTTCTAGCCATTTGTTGGAATCCGGGCTCATCATCGCTTCTTCATACGTCGCAGGGTCATCCATTTCATCAACCATGAAATTCACAACAGGATTGCCGTACAGTTCAGGAGCTGCACGTGTCCTGCTTGACCTGCGAGGTTTGGTTGTTTCCTCTTTCGGAGTTTCATGATCAATATCACTAGCTCTCTCTTCATTAGGTGAAGTCAACTCCGAAACAACTTCCGGTGTTGTGCCACTCGCCATTTCATGAAGAGAAGGTTCAATAACCTCTTCGAGTTCTACCTTCCGACTACTCACTCCTTTCGCGAGAAACTCCTTCTCAAGAAAGGATCCATTCTTGACAACAAAAACCTTGCCCTCGGATCTGTGATAGAAGGTATACCCAATCGTTTCCTTAGGGTATCCTATGAAGACGCATTTTTCCTCTTTGGGTTCGAGTTTATCCGGTTGAAGTTTCTTCACATAAACATCGCATCCCCAAACTTTAAGAAATGACAACTTAGGTTTGTTTCCAAACCATAATTCATACGGTGTCGTCTCAACGGATTTAGATGGTGCCCGATTTAAAGTGAATGCAGCTGTTTCCAGTGCATAACCCCAAAATGACAGTGGCAAGTCAGTCAGAGACATCATAGATCGAACCATATCCAATAAGTTATGATTACGACGTTCCGACACACCATTACGTTGTGGTGTTCCGGCAGGCGTGAGTTGTGAAACTATTCCACACTTTTTCGTGTGTGTGCTAAACTCGTAACTTAGATACTCTCCTCCACGGTCAGACCGTAGAAATTTGATCTTTCTATTACGATGATTTTCCACTTCATTCTGAAATTCCTTGAACTTTTCAAAAGTTTCAGACTTTTGTTTCATCAAATAGATATACCCGTATCTACTCAAATCATCCGTGAAAGTAACAAAATAACGATATCCACCTCGCGCCGACACACTCATTGGTCCATACACATCAATATGTATGATTTCCAATAGATCTGTCGCCCGTTCCATTGAACCGGAAAACGACGTTCTAGTCATCTTGCCCATAAGGCATGGCTCACATGTATCAAATGATTCAAAATCAAATGATTCCAAAAGTCCATCAGAATGGAGTTTCTTCATGCGTTTAACGCCAATATGACCTAGACGGCAGTGCCACATATATGCAGATATATCATCATCAAGTTTAATCTTTTTAGCATTAACATTATGAATGTGCGTAATATTACTATCGAGATCCATCAGAAATAAAGTGCATGACCATAAAAGATATTATCCATATAAATCGAACAACCATTGTTTTCAGATTTAAACGAATAACCACTTTGCATCAAACATGATCCGGATACAATGTTCATGCTAAGTGCAGGCACCAAATAACAATTATTTAGGTTTATGACTAATCCCGATGGCATATGGAGAGGCAGCGTTCCGACGGCGATCACATCAACTCTTGATCCATTGCCGACCCGCATTGTGACCTCATCCCTTGCTAGTTGTCGCTTGTTCCGTAGCCCCTGAATCGAGTTACATATATTAGCAACTGATCCCGTATCAAATACCCAGGTGCTACTGTGAGTACTAGTCAAGTACACATCAATAACATGTATATCACATATACCTTTGTTTGCCTTGCCGGACTTCTTGTCCGCCAAATACTTGGGGCAGTTGCGCTTCCAATGGCCAATCCCCTTGCAATAGTAGCACTCGGTATCGGACTTAGGGCCAGCTCGGGGTTTCTTTTCAGGCGTGGCAGCAGATTTGCCACCCTTCTTTCCCTTGTGCTTGCCTTTCTTGTCCTTCTTGAAACCAGTGGTCCTATTGATCATCAACACTTGATGTTCTTTCCTAATCTCCACTTCTGCAGTCTTAAGCATTGACAGAAGCTCGGGAAGAGTCTTCTTCATGCCCTGCATATTATAGTTCATCATGAAGCTCTTGTAGCTAGGTGGCAGAGATTGGAGAACACGATGTATGCCTAAGTCAATGGGAATCGTTATTCCCAAGGACACAAGCTTATCGGCGTACCCAGACATTTTGAGTACATGCTCACTAACGGAGCTGTTCTCCTCCATCATGCAGCTAAAGAACTTTTCAGTAGCATTATAACTCTCTACGACATCATGGGTATCGAAAATCATTTTCAATTCTCCCATGGTATCAAAAGCATTGCCATTTTCGAAACGCTTTCAAAGTTCTGGCTCTAGCCCATATAGTATGCCGCAATGAACTAAGTTGTGGTCCTCCTAACGAGTCACATAGACATTCTTTTCCTCGTCAGGGGCATCAGGAGCTGGTGGGGGGCCTAGCGGCGCATCTAGCACATATTGCTTTTGTGCAGTAGTGAGGAGAATCCTCAAATTCATAGCCCAGTTGGTGAAGTTGCTACCATTCGCAACAAGTTTCTCTTTCTCCATGAACACATTGAAACTAAAAGCAGGTGGTGCCATCTACAACAGAATTTGTAAAGTTTATTTAGACTAAGTTTATGATAGATTGAGTTCAACTAATCCAAATTACTAATGAACTCCCACTCAAAAACGACATCCCTCATGCCTTTTTGGTGATTACATGAACCAAATCCACTACACCAAGTCCGATCATCATGTGAGTCGGTGTAGCTTCAAAGGCGAGCATCTATATGGGCATCATATCAACGATATGACTCATGCTTAACCTTTTGGTCCGTGTTCCCATGCCATGTCTGTACATGCTAGGCTCGCCAAGTAAGAACCTTAGTACTCGCGTGTGTAAAAATGTCTTACACCCGTTGTATGAAAGAGTAGAGTCGAGTACACACGATCATCACGTGATGTCTCGAAACATGATCCATAGAACGGTGCATACCCAAGGAAGAACACATTTTATCTTGATATCTAAATGAGGGATCATCTTACAATGCTACCAAAAGCGCCAAACTAGCAGTATAAGATGCTAACATCTAATTTGTAATGTGAGATGATATGGTCCATGCATTTGATCTCTATCATTTGCATCGTGGTATGATCTCTATCATTCCTTTGTGTGTAAGGCCAAGGTCTATGGAACTTACACGTTGAATGTGTTGTAAGAGTATCTATCATACATCTACTTACAACAATACCATATCAATACACTAGCCCAGCAATGATCTAAACTAGATGCCTCTAATTTATCAATTGCAAGTTTTACGTGGCTTAGGGGTTTCGGAGATAGAACCGTTCTCACCTACGAACATGAACCACAACGAGGATAACTAAGTTATTAGCAACTTGTTGTAAATCAGATATTGACTATAGTAGGAGAGACAGACACCCGCCAACCACTTATGCAAAACAAGTTGCATGTCAGTCGTGGAACCGGTCTCATGTACGATGACATGTAAGGTTGGTCCGGGCCGCTTCATCCCACTATGCCACCAATATCCAAAATACATAGAAGATGCAATAACATGATCATCATCGCCCACATATAAACATATCTGTACAACCCGTGCAAAGCACCTACGCATAGATCAGGCTCTGATACCACTGTTGTGTCCGCAGCATACAAAACAAAAAATTTCCTATGGTGTGAACTATACGCCAAGATCTATCTACTAGGTACAAAGCAACGGGTGGACATACATCCAACGAGAACTTACCCTCGAAGACAACGAGTTTTGTTAACGAGTAGGAACTTGTGGTTGATGTAGTCGTACACTTGCCGATCTCAAGATCGTGAGGAAGTCCGAGCGCCGCAACTCAGCAGCGCATCCGCACTCGCACACACGTTCAAGCCGCCGGACAACCTCCACCTCCTCGCTCCAGCGATCCAGCAGAAGAAGCAACTACTTCCAGACGAAATGCCACCGGGAACATGTATCTCGCTAATCCGAGACCATGGGGGAATAATTCTAGAGGGGGAGAGAGATCCTTCACAAGGAGGTGTGTGGATGAAGGAGGGAATGGGTGGCCTTTTATAAGAGGAGGGGAGGGGGGGGGTACCCCCTCTCTCCATGGCCGGCGCATGGGGGGTGACCCCTCACCTCCCCCATTCATGTGGTGGTAACCCCTCCACATTAAAATGCCTCTTCACATTCCTTTTAAAGTCTCCACTTTAAATGCATTAAAATTCTCCAAGTTTAATTCTCCAAATTTAATAAAACTCTTTTATTAAATTTATTCAGAATTTTGTTAATTACTTTAATTAACAAACATTCACATATAGCCCCTTGCAATATTTCAATATCACGTGCAGAACCACTTTCTGCAATTTCACCCGAAACAATTTCCGGTTTCTATTGAAACAATTCTTGCGCTTTGCAATTCTTTCGTCTGGAACATATATGCTCCAAAATGGTGTCCGGTAACTCTTAAGTGTGTCACCCTATGGTTCGCGAATAATGCAGACATGATCAAGACCCATCTCCGATCAATAATCAGCAACGGGACCTGGAGATCCGTACTGACTCCTACACATTCAATGATGACTTCTGTGATCGTGAGAACCTTTAACGCTTGTAACCAAATCCCTTTGTCTCGCAATATATTACATGTCCGAGATTCGATCATCGGTATCTCCATACCTAGTTTGATCTCGTTACCGACATGCACTCTTTTCTTGTTCCCGTGATATAACATTCTAGTGATCACATCACTTTCTTGCAAGCTATCTCAAAGTGATATCACCGAGAGGGCCCAGAGTATATCTATCCATCATCGGGATTGAAAAATTCCACTCTTGATCCATGAGCCTCAACATAACACCTTCGTAGTACTGAACCCATCTTTATAGTCACCCTATTACGGTGTGACGTTTGATGTTATCAAGATACTCTTCAGGTGTTAGCAATTAACATGATCTCATGGTCTAAGGATAAAGATTACTTCGTATGATGTTATAGCAATATAAACATAATGACTTGATCGTAATGCTATACTTCGGATGAATGTTCATCACATCATTCCACCAATGGTGTGACCTTGTTATTAACAACATCCAATGTCCATGATCAGGAAACCTTGATCATCTTGTTAATCAACAAGCTAGTCTATAAGAGAGGCATAACTAGGAACCCTTTTTGTTTATTAAACACACATGTATTGATGTTTCCGATCAATACAATTCTAGCATGCAAAATAAACATCTATCATATATAAGGAATATATAATAACAACTTTATTATTGCCTCTCAGGCATATTTCCTTCAGGGCAATCTGTCCCCTCCAGTAGGGTGCCGGGAAGAGCTTCAGATCCCTCCCGATCTAGGGATGGAGATGACGGTGGCTACAGACTCTTTCGTGGAATTTTGATCAGGTCCTTAGGATTTTCGTCCTGGGAAGCTTTTATATGCGGAAGGGCAAGGTCGGTGGAGCACCAGGGGGCCCACACCCCCTGGTGGCGCGCCCCCAGGCCACACCGCCACCAGGTGTGGCTACCCTGATGCGCCACTTCGTCTCCCCTCCGGACTCCGTGTTGCTTCGTGTAAAATATTGACTTTGGCTTGTGTCCGGTCCAATTCCGAGAATATTTCCTTACTAGCTTTTCTGAAACCAAAAACAACAGAAAATAGGCAACTGGCACTATGGCATCTTGTTAATAGGTTAGTTCTAGAAAATGTATAAAAACACCTCAAAGTATGAACAAAACATAAGAAAGTAGATACTAAACAAGCATGGAACATCAAAAATTATAGATACGTTTACGTCGTATCAACATCCCCAAGCTTAACTCCTGCCCATCCTCGAGTAGGTAAGTGATAAAAAAGAATAATTTGTGAGGTGACATGCACTATCATAATCTTGATCAAGGTATTTGTAAAACATTGATAGCTGGGATCATAGTACTCTAACATAGACATGAAAGATATAGTTCTAACAATAAGACATAGCAACTATGTGGTAACATGAAATGATACAAACAAAAGATTCATAAATAACAATGCTTTGAGAGACGTTTGTTTGTTTCACATATAGAAAACATAATGAGAATGGTATTTAGCTTGTCCCTCATGGTGTAGCAAAACATAAATGCATAGGACACCTTCAAAGTTCATAAGGGTGACTAGATACAAATAGTTTAAGAACAAGCAATATCAAAGTTATGATATCAATCACCAAGTTTTTGGAAAATGCACATTAAACTAAGAATGACCACTATGCTCTCTCATTAGGTGCATAAAGATATCAGATGGAGACTCAACATAAAAGTAAAATAAAGGCCCTTCGTAGAAGGAAGCAGGGATTCAAGTTTCATAAAGAGCTTCCAAAAATTATGGTACTTATTAGCTTTCAGCTCTCATTACCCCTATCATAAGCATCTTTAGGTGATTAAGGTTAAAGTGAACAAGTATGAGGATATGCCTGAAAGTTATAAGTTTAAAATTTCATGCCCCTTGCTTACGAGTACCGAACCTCATGCTACTAAAATTTAGTCACAAGTAAGTTCTTGTCATTGTAAGTACATGTGTATCATAGAGAACCGCCAACAGGGTACCCCTTGCCCCATGATACAGGAACTTTCCCATATCAAAATGACAAGGCAACAGACAATGAGCATCTCAGCGATCCTTTTATTTCCTATTTGCATAGGTTTTTATTTCCTACTACCTCCGTCCCAAGGCTTAAGGCATATAATTTTTTTCAAAAGTCAAACCAACTAAAGTTTGACCAAGTTTTTAGAGAAAAATATTAATATTTACACCACGTAATCTATACCCTTTCATATATCATGAAACATATTTTCACATGGTATCTATATAATATAAGAATTCTTGATAGTTTTTCCTAAAAGTTTGGTCAGACTTTGCATTGCTTGACTTTTTAAAAAAGTTATACGCCTTAAGCCTTGGGATGGATGGAGTATTTGCATAAGTTTTCTTATTGAGGATGCTTCACATATTGCTCATTATGGTTATGCTGCAAGTTTCCACCATGATTAGGCATGGCTTAGGCTAGCCGCCCAGGCATTTCTCTAACACATATACAAACTCCACGAGCCTTACAAGCTCCTCTTTTATTTTACACCACCAGGATCCATAAGCAAAAGAACATGATATCAACTAAATAAAGTGCAATGTTGAAAGCGTTCACCATGATAACATGCTTCTGCTAATTAACAACTTACAAAAGGCAAGCATATATGCAACATAGATGGGCACAATGGTTCAAGTTTATTAAGTGCAAGAAAGTAAAGTGTGCCATCAAGTTCGTGAGAGCTTTAATCACTAATTTTCACATAACAAGTTTAATTCGGAAGATAGATAAAAACATGAATATACTTGGAATAGCAATAATGCTAATTGGTAGGTATGGTGGACTCTTTGGAATAACTTGGTTTTATTTGGAGTTGTATGCATGAGTGGAAATCATACTTGGTACATGTGGAGGCTATCAAAAGACTAGGAGCGACCAACTAAAAGAGCAATAATGGCCAAAATCATGCAAAGCGATAAAACATTATTAATTAAATCATAAAGTGATATTACAAGTCGAAAACTAAATGATCATAGAGGCTATGGTGACTTGGTACAGTCTTAACATGGTGTGAGCATGCGCCAAGTCAACCCAAATAAAGCATCAACGTAGAATATCATAAATTATGCTTTTATATGCTAAAACAACGCATGATTCTTTCAATGCACATTAATCAATCTCAATTAT
The DNA here is from genome assembly GCA_910589775.1 of Avena eriantha. Classification (NCBI taxonomy): domain Eukaryota; kingdom Viridiplantae; phylum Streptophyta; class Magnoliopsida; order Poales; family Poaceae; genus Avena; species Avena eriantha. Next base: position 298,695,665 of record OU342745.1, on the reverse strand, counting down.
TTGTAACTAGTCATGCTATAGCAAGAATCACTAAGCATAAAGTCAAAGCAATATCAAACATGACATGATAAAGTCTAGGCCACAGTTAAAACAAGCTCCTTTTTGTACCACTTATAAGCATGAACTTTCCTACTCTTTTCCAATCCAAATCAACTTATTTGAAACTATGTATGAATGCGGGAGTCCAACCAATTTATTTAAGCAAACTAAGCAAAATAAAACTAAAAACAATACGAAGACGCTCGAAGAACAACACAATTGTGCATGAAACAATAAAAATGAAGTGTTTGGAAGAAACCTGGAATTTTTATTGATGAAGAAGGGGATGCCTTGGGCATCCCCAAGCTTTGACGCTTGTACTTATTGAATATTTCTTGGGGCGACACGGGTGGCATCTCCAAGCTTGAGCTTTTGTCCATACTTCATCTTATCACATTATTCTTCCCTACACTTTAAAATTTCCTTCATACAAAACTTCACACAATCTTCATTAGAAACATTAGTGTGATTAAGATAATAAGTCTTTAGGTTTAGTTTCAACACAAGTAAAACTTCAATTAAAACACAAGATACTGTATCACTTCCTTTAAAAAGTTCAATAATTTGGCAAGAACTCAAAGAGAAAGAGATTAAGAGGCAAATGCAAATAATGGCAGAAATCTGTCAAAACAGACTAGCAAGTAAAAACCGATTTTTCCGAAGACTTTCTGTTGCTAAAATCGAAAAATGTTAAACTAAAGAAAGTTAGATAACAGCCGGGGGCAGAAGCACAAAAAATGACAGCTCAAACCGATGTACAGAGATATTTCATGAATTTTTACAGCGAAGCTCAAAAATCTGTTTTGGGACAGCAACTTTCCCAAGCATTATGTCTCTCTTATTAGAGGTTATTCTTGGCACAAAAACCACAAAAAATGATAAGGAGAGGTTATTACAGAAGCAATAACTTCCAAGACTCAACAAAAGAAAAATTTATTGACTAAAAATTTGGGTTATCTCTCAATAAGTGCTTTTATTTAACGCCTTTGAGCTAGGCATAAGAAGAAAGAATTAAGTATTATCAAATGAAGAAGCATTAAGAGAAATTTTTTTAATAGGAGAGGCAAAATGAATCTTATATCTCTTCTTAGGGAAGTGTTCTATACCTTTTTTGAGTGGGAATTGATATTTAATGGTGTCTTCTTTCATATCAATAATGGCACCAACAGTTCTAAGAAAAGGTCTTCCCAAAATAATAGGACAAGAAGAATTGCATTCAACAACCAAAACATAGAAATCAACAGAGAGATAGGAATTTTTAACCATAATAAGAACATCATTAATACTCCCCATGAGTTTGCTTTTAGCATTATCATCAAGTTGGACATCTAAATAACAATCTTCCAATGGTGGTAAATCAAGCATTTCATAAATCCTTCTAGGCATAATAGAAACAGTACTATCAAGATCACATAAAGCTTTTAGATCAAAATCTTCACTTTCATATTAAGTGCAAGAAAGTAAAGTGTGCCATCAAGTTCGTGAGAGCTTTAATCACTAATTTTCACATAACAAGTTTAATTCGGAAGATAGATAAAAACATGAATATACTTGGAATAGCAATAATGCTAATTGGTAGGTATGGTGGACTCTTTGGAGTAACTTGGTTTTATTTGGAGTTGTATGCATGAGTGGAACTCATACTTGGTACATGTGGAGGCTATCAAAAGACTAGGAGCGACCAACTAAGAGAGCAATAATGGCCATAATCATGCAAAGCGATAAAACATTATTAATTAAATCATAAAGTGATATTACAAGTCGAAAACTAAATGATCATAGAGGCTATGGTGACTTGGTACAGTCTTAACATGGTGTGAGCATGCGCCAAGTCAACCCAAATAAAGCATCAACATAGAATATCACAAATTATGCTTTTATATGCTAAAACAATACATGATTCTTTCAAGGCACATTAAGCAATCTCAATTATTTGTAACTAGTCATGCTATAGCAATAATCACTAAGCATAAATTCAAAGCAATATCAAACATGACATGATAAAGTCTAGGCCATAGTCAAAACAAGCTCCTTTTTGTACCACTTATAAGCATGAACTTTCCTACTCTTTTCCAATCCAAATCAACTTATTTGAAACTATGTATGAATGCGGGGGTCCAACCAATTTATTTAAGAAAACTAAGAAAAATAAAACTAAAAACAAAATGAAGACGCTCGAAGAACAACACAATTGTGCATGAACAATAAAAATGAAGTGTTTGGAAGAAACCTGAAATTATTATTGATGAAGAAGGGGATGCCTTGGGCATCCCGAAGCTTTGACGCTTGTACTTCTTGAATATTTTTTGGGGTGACACGGGTGGCATCTCCAAGCTTGAGATTTTGTCCATACTTCATCTTATCACATTATTCTTCCCTACACTTTAAAATTTCCTTCATACAAAACTTCACACAATCTACCTTAGCAGCATTAGTGTGCTTAAGATAATAAGTCTTTAGATTTAGTTTGAACACAAGTAAAACTTCAATTGAAACACAAGATACTATATCACTTCCTTTAAAAAGTTTAATTATTTGGCAAGAACTCAAAGAGAAAGAGATTACGAGGCAAATGCAAATAATGGCAGAAATCTGTTGAAACAGACCAGTAGGTAAAACCCGATTTTTCCGAAGACTTTCTGTTGCTCAAATCGAAAAGTGTTAAACTAAAAAAAGTTAGATAACAGCCGGGGGCAGAAGCACAAAAATGACAGCTCAAACCAATGTACAGAGATGTTTCACGAATTTTTACAGCGAAGCTCAAAAATCTGTTTTGGGACATCAACTTTCCCAAGCATTATTTGTCTCTTATTAGAGGTTATTCTTGGCACAAAAACCACAAAAAAATGATAAGGAGAGGTTATTACGGAAGCAATAACTTCCAAGACTCAACAAAAGAAAATTTATTGACTAATTTTTTTTGGATTATCTCCCAATAAGTGCTTTTATTTAACGCCTTTGAGCTAGGCATAAGAAGGAAGAATCAAGTATTCTCAATTGAAGAAGCATTAAGAGCAATTTTTTTAATAGGAGAGGCAAAATGAATCTTCTATATCTTCTTAGGGAAGTGTTCTATACCTTTCTTGAGTGGGAATTGATATTTAATGGTGCCTTCTTTCATATCAATAATGGCACCAACAGTTCTAAGAAAAGGTCTTCCCAAAATAATATGACAAGAAGAATTGCATTCAACATCCAAAACATAGAAATCAACAGAGACATAGGCGTTGTTAACCATAATAAGAACATCATTAATACTCCCCATGAGTTTCCTTTTAGCATTATCATCAAGTTGGACATCTAAATAACAATCTTCCAATGGTGGTAAATCAAGCATTTCATAAATCCTTCTAGGCATAATAGAAACACTACTATCAAGATCACATAAATCTTTTAGATCAAAATCATTCACTTTCATATTAATGATGGTTTCCCAACCATCTTCTAATTTCATAGGGATAGAAACTTTATGTTTCATCTTTTCTTCTTTAATTTTTATGAGGGCATCTGTAATGTGTTTTGTAAAGGCCATATTCATAGCACTAGCATTAGGACTTTTAGAAAGATTTTGTAGGAACATAATTTCAGAGATATTGCAACCATCAAGATCAAAATCATAATTACCATCCAAGGTATTAGAGCTATTGTTTCCCATATTTCGAAGAATTTCAGCAGTTTTATTGGAAAAGGTTCCATTGGTTTTAGGCATTGTTGCAAAAGGAATGGGGACTTCATGTGGTTTGCTAGCATCAACATTAGTGGTGATGATAGTACAAATACTACTATTTTTTAGCAATTTCATCTTCTATTCCCCACTTAGCATGCAATTCAGCTAACAGTCCAACATTTTCATTGATTCTAACTTGTATGGCATTAGTAGAAGCAAAGGGATTTTCAATGGTTTCAGGTTTAGCAGCCATTTTATGAATCAAAGAGGATTGTGCTTCAGACAAAGATGATTTTTTTCAGCATTCAAAAGTTTTTCCTCAATAGTTTTATTGAAAGCAGTTTGTTTACTAATAAAATCTTTAAACATGACTTCAAGTTTAGAGGGTGCACCCCTATTGTTGTTGTAGGAATTTCCATAAGCATTACCATTATTGGGAGGATATGGCCTATAATTGTTATTACCAAAATTATTCCTATAGGCATTGTTGCTAAAATTATTATTTCTAATAAAGTTCACATCAACTTGCTCTTCTCGAGCAACCAAAGAGGCTAAGGGAACATGATTTTGATCATTGAACTTTCTCATTAACAAGCATAGACATAATAACATCAATTTATCACTCAAGGAGGAGATTTCTTCAATAGAATTTACCTTCTTACCTTGTAGATCTCTCTCAGTGTGCCATTCAGAATAGTTAACCATCATATTGTCAATGAGCTTTGTTGCAGCACCCAAAGTAATGGTCATAAAGGTACCTCCAGCAGCAGAATCCAATAGATTTCTTGAAGAATAATTCAGTCCTGCATAAAAGGTTTGGATATTCATCCAAGCAGTCAGTCCATGAGTGGGACAATTCTTTACCAAAGATTTCATTCTTTCCCAAGATTGAGCAACATGTTCATCATCAGATTGTTTAAATTTCATTATTTCACTTCGCATAGATATAATCTTAGTAGGAGGATTATATTTTCCAGTGAAAGCATCTTTGCATTTAGTCCAAGAATCAATACTATTTCTAGTTAGGGATAGCAACCATTCTTTAGATTTTCCTCTCAAAGAGAAAGGAAACAATTTAAGCTTAGTAATATCTCCATCCATATCCCTATGTTTTTGCATCTCACAAAGTTCAACAAAGTTATTAAGGTGAGCAGCAGCATCTTCAGTACCAACACCAGAAAATTGTTCTTTCATAACAAGATTGAGTAAAGCAGGTTTAATTTCAAAGAAAGTAGCTTTAGGAACTGGTGGAGCAATAGGTGTGCACATGAAATCATTGTTGTTGGTGCTAGTGAAGTCACACAACTTAGTGTTGTCAAGAGTAGTCATTTTTTGTGTTTTTAATATAAAGAAGCAAACTAGTATAACTATTTTTTGTGTTTTTGATAAAAGAAACAAGAAAACAAAGCAGAAATAAACTAAGCAAAACAAACAACAAAGTAAAGAGATTGGTTGTGAGGGACTCCCCTTGTGAGGATGTCCTTGACTCCCCAGCAACGACACAAGAAAAAAGTCTTGATGGCTCAAAATATATCGAGCTCGTTGGGAACCCCAAGAGGAAGGTATGATGAGCATAGCAGCCAGTTTTCCCTTAGTTATGAAACCAAGGTTATTGAACCAGTAGGAGCAAGGAAACAACTCCAAGGTGTTGTTTCCAACTTGGAATCCTACACAACACAACCACAGAACTTTGCCCCAACTTATAGTGAGGTTGTCAATCTCACCGATTTTGCTGAGAACAAAGGATTAAAGGTATTGTGTGGAAGATAGTATTGTTTGCAGAAAGTAAATAGTAAACAGTAAATAGTAGATGGTTTATCAATGGTAAAAGAATGGACCGGGGTCCATAGTTCACTAGAGGTGATTCTCCTTAAGATAAATAACATGTTGGGTGAACAAATTACAGCGGGGCAATTGACAGACTCGAGAAAGCATAACATGCATATACTAATCATCTTGACTCCTATGAGATTTGATTGGGCAGTACAACATTATACATAGACCGTAATCCAACTGCATCTATGACTAATAATCCACCTTCAGGTTATCATCCGAACCCCCTCCAATATTAAGTTGGAAGCAATAGATAATTGCATTAAACAAAGTGTGTAAAGTAAACAATACGATTGTCCCATGGACAAAGGATTGCTGTTTTCTCCCTAGTAGGAACAACACATCTAGTACCTTAGAGATTCCTGCCACTTCCCCAGATTACTAGAGGCATGAACCCACTATCGAGCATAAATACTCCCTCTTGGAGTTGCTAGCATCTACTTGGCCAAGATAGCTACTAACAACAGAAAGCATGCAAGATCACAAATAACATAGACATGATAGAATCAATAATCAATCTAAAATAGCATCTCAATATCCATCAGATCCCCACAAACACAACATGTAAGATTACAAATAGATGATCTTGATCATGAACGGAGCTCACAAGATCTAAACATGATAGCACAAAGGAGGAGAACCAACCATCTAGCTACTACATGGACCTGTAGTCCAGGGATGAACTACTCACGCATCACACCGGAGGCAGGCATGGTGATGAAGAAGGCCTCCAGGGTGATCTCTCCCCTCCGGCATGGTGCCGGGAAGAGCTTCAAATCCCTCCTGATCTAGGGATGGAGATGACGGTGGACGTAGACTCTTTCGTGGAATTTTGATCGGGTCCTTAGGGTTTTTGTCTCGGGAGGCTTTTATAGGCGGAAGGGCAAGGTCGGTGGAGCACCAGGGGGCCCACACCACTGGTGGCGTGCCCCCAGGCCACACCACCACTAGGTGTGGCCGCCCTGTTGTGCCACTTCGGCTCCCCTCCGGACTCCGTGTTGCTTCGGGTAAAATATTGACTTTGGCTTTTGTCCGGTCCAATTCCGAGAATATTTCCGTACTAGCTTTACTAAAACCAAAAACATTAGAAAACAAGCAACTAACACTATGGCATCTTGTTAATAGGTTATTTCCAAAAAATGTATAAAAATACCTCAAAGTATGAACAAAACATAAGAAAGTAGATACTAAACAAGCATGGAACATCAAAAATTATAGATACATTTAAGATGTATCATGATGTACCATGCCCATGATTTTCCATCTCTTGGCACTATGTCAGGCAAAGTGACAACGGGTTATAAGGCATGTGTTAACTATGAGACAAAACAGGTCGTAGTGAGGCTACAAATAAGATTGGTTTCCTGGGCCACTGGGTTTTCCTTCCTAAAGGCCACAGATTTTAAAAAAGCTTAAAAATGCAGTTCTATGGAAAGAGGACTAAATATGGCATTGCACCACAAAAGTTCACTGCAGCTAAGTTGTAGGCGCATCTACAAAAGTCAAAAATGTCAAACGAGGAAAACAACTAGCTGACGTAAAATAAAGAAGATAGAGGATGCACCAATAGTAGGAGCAAGATCCAAAAGAAAGAGGGGGAAGAAGTAGCAGCAACTTCCCATGGGAAGGAAAAGGAACCTAGAATATTTTATAAGCATAGATCCACTCTGTGGGACTTGCTGTATTGGCCTGGTAAGATGCTTTGACATAATATTGATGTCATGCACAGGGAGAAAAATATGTGACAACATTATAGGCACATTACTCAACATTCCATCCAAGACAAAAGATAGCTATAATGCTAGGCTTGTCTGTGAAAAACTCAATGTTAACAATAACTTGAAGCTGCGTCCTAAAGATACGGTTGATAAGGGTAGTGAAAAAAATTACAAATTTCGAGGTGCAGAATTTTCCTTGTCGATGAATAAAAGAGTACTATTTTGTGACTTCCTTCGAGGTGTGAAGTTCCCATATGGATTTTCTTCCAACATTGCAAATTGTATCAATGCAAAGGGGAACAAGCTCCAAGGGTTGAAAACTCACGATTTCCACATCCTACTACAAAGGCTTTAACTCTTGGCGTTAAAGGTTTAGTGAACAAGGATTTGTACAACATGCTTGTAGAGTTGGGAAAGTTCTCTAGGGAAATCTGTAGGAAAACTCTAGACATAAGAGTTGTAGCACGTCTTTAGACAAACATAACAGAAATTCTATGCAAGCTTGAGATGATATATCCACCAGCCTTCTTTGATGTGATGGTGCATCTGGTTGTTCATTGATGTCTATGCACTTCTATTCTTGTAGACAGTTTTTGGGCCTCCATGTGCAGAGGTTTGTAGAATAGCAGCAAGTTTTCCCTTAAGTGGATCACCCAAGGTTTATCGAACTCAGGGAGGAAGTGGTCAAAGGTATTCCCTCTCAAGCAACCCTGCAATCAAGATACAATAAGTCTCTTGTGTCCCCAACACACCCAATACACTTGCCAGGTGTATAGGTGTACTAGTTTGGTGAAGAGATAGTGAAATACAAGTCGTATAGATAATTATAAGTGGTAACGGTGATAGAAAATAGCTTGATGGCGTGGAAAAGACTAAAGGCAAACTGAAATAAAGATGGAAGCAAGCAAACATGTAATAGATCTAATTGCAACTGGTGTTTCAATGCTTAGAAACAAGGCCTAGGGATCATACTTTCACTAGTGAACACTCTCATATAAATATCTTCTCTTTATGATACTACTCTTAACTACTCTCCGATTGGACACTCTAATCGATGGTAGGGCTATAATAGCACAACTCAAAGTTCATATTTCCCATCTAGAAAACCCCACACTGTCACCTTGAGCACTATATGGTCCAACAAACACCACAATTTCATAGAAACATCCAACTCCAAATATAACTCATAACAAGTATTTGTAATCTCTAGCCTAAGTGCCACCATGGTGAGCACGCTGTCACTTTCACACACATGGGGAGAGTAGAGATTCATTAAAGCACTTGAGTAGCAGAATATATCTATAGATTACAAGATCATGATCTCAATAAGATCATGCGTAGATAGAGAGATGAACACATAGCTACCGGTAGAACCTTTAGCCCCGAGAGAGAACTACTCCCTCCTCATCATGGGAATCAGCAATGGTGATGGAGCTGGTGGTGGAGATTGATGGAGATGGCTCCAGGGGCACTTCCTCGTCCTGGCAGGGTGCCAGAACAGAGACTTTCTGTCCCCCGAATCTCCCCTTCGGTGGCGGCGGCGCAGCAGAACTTTTCGTGGCTGGAGGCTTGATGATCTAGGGTTTATGCATCGGGCGGCTTCTTATAGGTGAAGAGGCAAGGTCGGTGGGCGGCCAGGGGGCCCACACCACCTGGTGGCGCGGCCAGGGCTAGCCCGCGCCACCACATAGTGTGGCCGCCCTGTGGCCCCTCTCCGTCTCGTCTTCTGGCTCCGTGGGTCTTCTGGTAAAATATCAACTTTGGCTTTTGTCCCGTCCAATTCTGAGAATATTCATTTTTTGACTTCCTGGAACCAAAAACAGCAGAAAACAGGCAACTGGCACTATGGCATCTTGTTAATAGGTTAGTCCAAGAAATCATATGAAAAGTACTCCAAAGTGTGGACAAAACATAAGAAAGTAGATAAAACCAAGCATGGGACATCAAAAATTATAGATACATTTGCAATGTATCATTTGTCTGCCCGAAGATGCACTTTATAGAGGTCTCGTACAATACAGATGGATGTACCCTATAGAACTTCGACTTTGCACTTTCAAGGGTACTTCTAGGAACAAGGCTAGAGAAGAGGCTTACATTGCAGAGGCATATATTGCTACTGAAGCATTTGCAGTTTGCTCAATATACATTCATGATCGTAAAACAAGATCCAATCTGGGTGGTAGAACTGAAGAAGTTGAAAAATCTATTTTTAACCATGGCGTTCGCCTAGTAGGAAAGAAGGAACATATAACATTAATGAAGCACGAATATGACCAACTTACTTGGTATGTTCTGAATAACACTGATGAGGCTGAAGACTTTGTTGCATGAGTATTGTTCATAAATGTACTTGCATATATGAAATGAAACTTGTAGCAAGATATATTCAGATGTCTGACTTGAGTATCGTATTTGTAGGTTATTTAAAGCAACCAAAGAAAAATATTATGTTGCACCAGTATGTGGGGGTGGGTTTTAGGAATGGTTTAGGAATCATGTAAGATGTTCGATTGAACTTTGAGTTGCATACAAACTGTGCACATGAGATGACCTCTTGAATATTTTCTATAACCGCAGATCACGAAGCCGCATGAAGAGAATCCGAGAGATGTTAGTGATGGTCTCTAAGCCCTATCACGTGGTCCTGCAAAGAGAGTGCATACAGATTCAACTTATAATGACGATGGTATGCACTACAACATTTATGAGCATGAGAAACATTTGAAGACACAAAATAGTGGCATCACGACCAGTGGAGAGCACTTGATAGCCAAAATGACGAAGTCAGAGGACTATGATCATTATGGTCGCATAAAATAGGTTATTGAATTGAATTATAATGACAAGACCAGTGGTCGATTTGTGGTTCTATTCAAGTGTTATTGGTATGACCAAGATCTGAACAAGAAAAGAGACCCCAGAAATGACGGGAATTGTTGGGGGGATACCCCCGGGTAGGGTCATGCTGGGGTATAGAGGCCGAGTTAGCCGAGGTATGGCAAGGTCAAAGCAAAAGCTGGCCGGGACACCTCAAGGCAGGCCGACTTACGGAGTAACCCGGCTCGGAGGATGTCCGCCTCCCCGCATCTTGGCCGACGTATATCGTATGTCGGCAGACTCTTTGTAACTTGTCTGCAGGTATCCACGGGGCCGGATTAACCAGGCCTGAGCCGGGTTATATCAGGCTTGCAGGAGAAGGAAGGTATCCTGCTAGTCAAAAGGTGGGCTCTGTGCGCAGGAGCATGAGCGAAGCAGACAGAGGGAAGGACTAGCGGGCCGTGGCCGACAAAGGTGACGTTGCCTATGTCGGCTGACGCTGGCCTGCAGAGGGTTATGTAGCCTCTGCATGGCTTACTAAGGGAAAAGGTGACCCGGTCGGTTTGCTATTTTGGGAGAGGCATATTCCCTGGAATATGCCTCCACGTATGCCCTAACAGGTAACCTAGCCTCCCCTTTATAAGGAGCGCTAGGACCTTAGTAGAAGGGGCTCGCGGGCAAGGAGATTGATCATAGGGTGAAAGTAGTGGTGAGAGTAAGAGAGCTTCTTCTTCCTCCTCTCCCCAACACAGCTCAATGAGCATTTGTAAACTCAGTGAACTTGGAGAATACAAAGCATCTGTGTGTGGAATCACCACACTATCCCTCCCTGGATTCCTCTAGTGCATATTGGCCCCACCTTTGGCCTATCCATGACATCTGCCGTGACACCACCACGACAGTTGGCGTCCACCGTGGGGCTAGCGGCGCTAGCAGGAGTGAAGATCCGGACGGGAAGCATCATCGGCACTAGCGTGCGCATCGTCTCTGGGCTCGTTCAGTGCTTTGGAGCACTAGACTACGTCAGCGACAATGCTGGTAGCTTCGGCAGGTGACCTCCACCGCGCAATGGCCTCTTCATCAAGCTTGGCCCACAAGATCTAAGTCGGCGTCGATGTGTCTTGCATTCACCCGCAGCACGTCGTCGAGGAAGGCGAGCCACCCCTTAGCGCGGCTCATGGTGAACGTATCACTTGCTCCTCTGACCGCGCTGAGGTGATGATGACCGTTCCTGACGCTGGCGCAAGCGAAGACCCGGCACCAGATTCGGAGGTAACACCCAAGGCACCTAGGAAAAGTAGAGGTCCTCCGCTAGAGAGGCCAGAGAATGTGCTGTAGCAGGCAATAGATAGCTTGGCAAGCCCTGTAGCAGCTGTGGTAATCCGGCACAGGAAAAAGCCGAGTTAGAGGAAACAAGGCAGAAAATATTAGAGGGCGCAAAAAAGATAGCCGCGGCTCAGCAATCGTTGAACATGACGCTGCGCGAGTACGCAAGAGCAAATAAAGTAGATGCTGTAAAAGTAAAGAGAAAAACCTCATCAGTGAAATGAACAAAGAGGGTGAGACCAGAGTCGAGGAATTAGAGAACTTTTTGTCCATGGGGCTGCCGAAGTATAGCACCCCGGCAAAGAACCTGCGGATGCGGCTGCATCCGAATTAGAAGGTTTGATGGGTGAAGCCTGACAAAGACAGCAAGAGAGGGTCAACGAGTTGATTCAGATTGCTAACAGACAGAATGAGGGGTTGCTCAGGGCCAACCCGGCAAGAGCCGGGGTTTCCAAGGTCGTTTATTTGGCGGTGGGTAACTCGGAGAAATCCGCTAGGGCTGCATCAACCCCTCATGATGGTCCTAGAAGAGAGGAAGTGGTAACCTCAGCAAGGAGGAAAAAACAGATAGTCCCGTATGACCCGGCAAGGGCAGGGAAAGGAAAGGCGGTGCAAGGTAATGAGGTTCGACAAAGTGTCAGCCGAGGTGCAGACGACCGAGACACCCGCGACCAAGGCAATGACGGTCAGAGAAACACTGGAAACGGCAATGCCGGACAGCGTAACTCGGCGGGTGTAGGGCAGAACTTACCTCGGCAATAGCAGCAGCGGAGTATACCTCGGCAAGAGAAAAGTGCCGGCCAAGGTATGCGGCAGAACTATGCTCAACGAGAGCAAGACAGATACAACGACGGTGATTCGGAAAAGGCGAATGCAGGATACCATAGGCCGGATCATCATGTGATAGGGTCAAGATTGGGGAGCAGGAATTTGCTACCAGATGACGCCAGGCTAAAGTTGGATCGGCTCTATAGGTCGGAGCAAATTGAGGGGCAAGGTCCTCCAGGTCCAGCATGTTTTGGGCCCCGAATCATGAAAGAGCCTCCAGTACCTAACTTCCAGTTACCCAGAGGCACGAAAACATATGACGGCAGCACTAAACCGGAGGATTGGTTGATTAACTACGCAACGGCGGTAAAAATTGCTACAAGCAATTTGAGATGGGCAGTGAGATACGTACCACAGATGTTGGAGGGGCCAGCGAGGGTATGGTTAAACAATTACCACCCGGTAGTATCAACTGCTGGCTGGATTTTCAGGAAATGTTCGTCAGTAACTTCTCAAGCACATATCAGAGGTCGAATAGGCCACAGACCCTAGCAATGTGCAAGCAGAGACCAAATGAGACAGACCGGGAGTTCCTAACTCGCTGGTGCAATGTGCGAAACTCATGTGAAGGCGTGATTGAGTCACATGCCATAGCTTGGTTTGCACAAGGTTGTAGATAGACAAGCATGTTGTGGCAAAGGTTACAGAGGGATATGCCAACTACGCTAGCAGAAACAATCCGGATTGTTGATTCGTATGCTTTAGGTGATCCGACTCAACCCCGGCTTGTGTCAAATGAGTAGACTGAGGAGTACTGCTAGAGAGATGGAGCCGGATCATCCCGGCAAAATGACTACCGGAGTAAGAGAAGAGATGATATACCGGATTACAGGTACAGTTCGCAACAAGTTGTTGCTATAAATCAAGATCAACCCGGAACAGGGAGTAATCAGCGTCAGAAAACTGGAGGGCAGCAGTGGACTCCAAGAAATGATGGCAAGAAGACTTGGACACCGGAGCAAAAGAGATAGTGGCAAGAAAAGAAAGACTGGCCGATGTATACGTATGAGGCAATGCTGGATCAGCCGTGCAAGTTTCACATGCCAAATCCGAGTAACCCGTCGGGTCATACAACTCGGAAGTGTGAGTGGATGAGGAAGATAGAGCAAAGTGGTTCGGGGAATGCTCAGGCACCTCAGAACGATCAACCATGGCAGGAGTTACCTCGGCAACAACTACTCTCAAGAGGAAATACGCAACAGTTAATGTTGCCACCACCTCCGCCGAGGTATGAGAGCCATGAGAGAAGGGATGCAGTACATCAGGTGGAAAATCAGCATCATCCAGATCAGAGGTACCCCGACAATGAGAGGAGAAATGAGTACAAGGAGCATCACCAGAGTTACTATGTGTTTACCACGGAGGAAACATATAGAAAGAGCTTGCAACGCCGACATATGGAGGTGAATGCGGTTATGCCGGCAGTGACAAGGTATATGCCTTGGTCTGATCAGGAAATTACCTAGAATATCAAGGACCATCCCAGGCTCATGCCGAGTCCTGGTTCGTATGCATTAGTGCTAGACACAACATTCATCGGGCCAAGTATCAATGTGAGATTCTCCAAGGTGCTGATTGACAATGGCAGTAGCATCAATATCATGTACATGGATACAATGCGCAAGTTGGGTATCTCGGAGAACATGCTCCAAGCTACAAGGACAACTTTCCATGGCATTGTGCCAGGTATCTCCTGTGAACCCATTGGCAAGGTCCAGGTTGATGTGTTATTCGGCACAAGAGATAACTGCCGAACTGAGAATTTGGAGTTTGAGGTTGTGAACTTAGAAAGCGCATATCATGCGTTACTCGGTAGGCCAACCCTGAACAAATTCATGGCAAGTACTCACATCAGTTACCTGAAGATGAAGTTGCCTGGGCCAAATGGAGTAATTACCATAGCTGGGGATTTTCGACGTTCCATTGAGTGTGCATCAGCCAGGTCTAACCTGGCAGAGTCACTCGTGATTGCACAAGAAAAGAGAAAGATCCAGGAAGTAGCGGCATTGGCTCAGTCCGCATAGCAGTATATGCCGGCGCTGAGTAACCCGCATGGAAGTGTCTCATTTCAAGCAACAAAGGATACAAAGAAAGTGCCCGTTGATGATCTGTTCCCAGAGCGCACCGTAACAATTGGTGCCGGGTTAACTGAGAAATAGGAAAGCGAGCTTGTCAATTTCCTCCGTGAGAATCGGGATATCTTTGCTTGGTCCACACAGGACTTGCAAGGTGTTCCGAGGGAATTGGCCGAGCACTCTTTGAATGTGAGACTCGGAGCAAAGCCGGTGAAGCAACCTCTCCGCCGCTTTGCCGAAGATAGGAGAAAAGTCATTGGAGATGAGATAGCTTGGCTCCTCGCAGCCGTGGAAGTGCTTTACCCGGACTGGCTATCTAATCCGGTGCTTGTGGAAAAGAAGAAAGATGATCCGAATGTAGCAGTGGTTTGGCGTATGTGCATCGATTACATGAACCTGAATAAGGCGTGCCCAAAAGATCCATTCTCGTTGCCCAGGATAGATCAGGTCATAGATTCTACTGCTGGGTGTGAACTGTTGTCATTCATAGATGCGTATTCTAGTTTCCACCAGATACCTCTGAACCCAGATGATCAAATAAAGACTGCGTTTATCACCCTGTACGGGGCTTATTGCTATCGCACTATGACTTTCGGTTTATGTAATGTAGGGGCAACGTATCAAAGATGTATACAAAAAGGCTTACATGACCAAATTGATCGAAATATGCAAGTGTATGTTGATGATGTGGTTATAAAGACCAAGGAAAGCAAAACACTCCTTGATGATATCCGGCAAACATTCGCGAACCTAAGGAGGTTCCGAATGAAGCTTAACCCGAAGAAGTGTACCTTCGATGTCCCGGCTAGAAAATTACTCGGATTTCTTGTCTCTAGCCGAGGTATCGAAGCTAACACAACTAAAATCCGAGCCATAGAGCGAATGGAATTGCCGAAGTGCCTTAACGATGTCCAGAAGTTCACGGGTTGCCTGGCATCCTTAAGTCGGTTTGTATGTCGGTTGGGAGAAAAGGCATTGCCTCTCTAACAGCTAATGAAAAAGTCGGACAAGTTCATATGGACGCCGCAGGCCAATGAAGCCTTCATTGAGTTAAAGAAAATGTTAGCCACTGCACCGGTGTTAGCCTCTCCACGATCAAAAGAGCCAATGTTGCTCTACATAGCCGCAACCAACCGAGTTGTAAGTGTAGTAATAGTGGTAGAGCGCGACGAAGAGGGTAAACTAGTGCAAAGGCCAGTCTATTACCCGAGCGAGGTATTATCAGCGTCAAAGAAAAACTATCCTCACTATCAGAAGATGGCATATGGTGTGTATATGGCAGCTAAGAAGCTGAAGCACTATTTTGAAGAGCACCCCATCAAAGTGATATGTGAGGCCCCCATATCTGAAATAATGAGCAACAAGGATGCAAGCGGCCGGATTGGAAAATGGGCAATTGAGCTAGCCCCTTACGCTCCACAATTCGACAGGAGAGATGCGATCAAGTCTCAGGCTGTGTCCGACTTTTTCCTAGATTAGGCCAAAATGCAATATGAGCCACCGTTGCCAGATCCGAATTACTGGAGAATGCATTTTGACGGATCAAAAACGAAAACTGGGTTAGGCGCCGGAGTTGTGCTTACCTCTCCCAAGAAAGACCAGCTGAAGTATGTGCTACAAATCCACTTCACAGAATCAAATAATGTTGCCGAGTATGAAGCACTTGTGCATGGACTCAAAGTGGCAAAATAAATTGGAATACGTCGGATCCAGTGCTTCGTTGATTCAGATTTGGTAGTTCAGCAAGTCTCAGGGCAATGGGATGCTTTGGATGCAAACATGGCATTGTACAGATTTCATGTGTAGAAGATATCAGGATACTTCGAGGTATGCGAGTTTCACCATGTACCTCGGCTGGAAAATGAGGTTGCCGACGTACTGTCGAAGCTCGGATCAACTCAACAAGCGATCCCACCGGGTGTAGCACTAGAGCACCTCAGAAAGCCATCTATCAGGCCATCCCCAGAATCCGAGTCAGTCCATATCCCGGCTAATCCGGAGTCTGAAGCTGTGCCCATGGACATTGATGTGGGAAGTGGTTCAAGAAACCTGGGGACTGCTTCGGCAAACCCGTGGACTGCTTCACAGAACCCGAGGACTGTGCAGCGTGACCCGGCAAAGGTTATGTCGACAGATCAAATGGAAATTTATGAGGATGTGCTTCCGGTGCGAGTTATACCAGCTTGGGCACTGCTGATATTCCAGTTCCTGAAGGATGGATCTTTGCCCAATGAAGAAGTGCTTTCAAGGCAAATTCAGAGGAGGGCAAAGGCATACACGATTATCAATGCCGATTTATACAAGAGAAGTGTCACGAATGTCCTGCAACGATGTGTTGACCCGGAAGAAGGGCTTGACATCCTCCGAGATATACATCAAGGGGAATGTGGGCATCACGCCTCATCTAGAGCCTTAGTGGGAAAAGCTTTCCGGCATGGATTTTATTGGCCAAGTGCCTTGGAACAAGTAGAGGATCTAGTAAGGAAATGCAATGGTTGTCAGAGGTATGCTACCAAGACACACATGCCAATGTCGGAGCTCAAGACCATACCAATTACCTAGCCATTTGTTGTATGGTGTTTGGATATGGTTGGCCCATTCAAGCCGGCAAAAGGAAACATGACTCACATCCTGGTTATGGTGGACAATTTTACAAAATGGATTGAAGTAAAACCAATAAGAAAATGTGATGGAGCTACAGCCGTGTCATTCCTCAAAGATATTATTCTGAGATATGGCTATCCTCACAGTATCATAACGGATAACGGCACCAATTTTGCTGAAGGAGCATTTGCGTGATTCAGCCGGGATAAAAAGATCCGGCTGGATGTTGCCTTAGTAGCGCACCATGCATCGAACGGATAAGTGGAAAGATCCAACGGATTAGTATTATCCGGGATAAAACCCCGGCTCATGGAGCCGCTGCAAAGATCAGCGGGGTGCTGGATAGAAGAACTACCAGCGGTACTATGGAGTTTAAGAACAACTCCGGATCAATCAACAGGTTATACGCCATTTTTCTAGTATATGGGGCAGAAGCTATATTACCAGCCGACATAGAGCATGATTCACCTAGAGTAACCCAATACACAGAAGCCGAAGTGCGAGAAGCCCAGCAAAATGATGTTGATCTGCTAGAAGAAGCGAGAAAATTGGCATTGTCCAGATCCACCATATATTAGCAAAATCTTCGACGCTATCAAAGCCGAAAAGTAAACCCCTGAGTCTTCCGGGAAGGTGATCTAGTACCCCGACTGGTACAACATACTGCTGGCATGCATAAGTTATCCCCCCCATGGGAAGGGCCATTCATTGTAAGCAAAGCATTGCACAATGACTCTTATTATCTCATTGACACACAACCACAGGAGAAGAACAAGGCGGACAGGTCCGGCGATGAATCTAAGCGTCCATGGAATGTAGCACTACTTTGTCTATTCTACACTTAACAAAGAAGTGTGTGAATCCGAGTCTCTCATATGTCGGTCTGTATGCCGGCAATGAGTTTATCAATGAAATCTTGGGACCTTGAGCAGTAACTCGGGGACTGCCTTAGTAATGTTTGTTGTTCTATATGTCTAGTATTTATTTTTATGTCGACTGGCTTAAGTTCCTTCTGCCTAAGTGGGATTAGTAGTGTGTGAGCACCAAAAACTCAAATCTTCGACTTGTTGCTGTCCAACAAGAATTGGCTTCATGGCAAGCAAGATAACAAGTTTGGAATTGCGTAGCACATGAAAAACGACTAAGGAAAAGAACGTAATCGAGCCAACATTTATTGTTCGGACTAACCCTATGTTTACTTTATCTTTACTATGCTGGATTATTTTGAGCTAATCTTAAAGTTTCCAAGTATTGTTAAGTCAATTTTTGAAACTCAGACTCGTAAGTCACAAAACCGAATCAAGGTAGACGCGAGCCGAGCCATGAAATTGAAGAAACAAGAAAATGAAACTCGGGGACTACGCCCAAGTTAATCTGGTGTGAATAGCTTAGTAGCAAAATATAATCAGTATGCTTGATACATCTGGACCCGGCATACCAAGGATCTGATAAACCTCAAAGTGTTTTCAGTGTTCAAGGAGCAACAACAGGAGGAGGTAACTCGGCGCCAGCGGGTGGAGCTTCAGCTTCAGCCTCGTCGTCATCTTCATTCTCTTCGAGATCGAGGCTTCATCCTCTTCCTCGCCATCTGAACCATCTTCGGCGTATTCATCGTCAACAATGCCAATGAAGCTTGGTCCTTCGTTCCACTAATGGACAGGGGCATACTGGATAAGGTTGTGGGCACAAGCCTTGCGCCGAGCTACCCAATCCGGATCATTCGACCACCTAGACCCGGTGCACAAGCGCTCGAGAACCTTCAAATCCAGCTTTTCATACCAAGTGAGCATGAAGTGGATGACAGTATCAGCTCCGGCACATGCGGCTGATTCCCTCCAGAGGTCGAGCTGGGTCTCGCAATCCATCAGCCTGTTGATCAAAGCAGTGGATCCCTCCGGAGGATCCTCACCAGGCCAAAGTGCGCGGAAGATCCGGACGGCTGAATCTAGGATACTCGAACCATAGTTCTTCAAAACTTCAATTCGAGAGGATAGGCTGACCAGCAGGTCCTCCATGTCATAAGGAATGATTTCAGAGCCAGGACCAGTTGGGGTACCCCTCTACCGGCGGAACATGGCAACAATAGTAGCCGCAATGGCATCGCCCTCTAGGAATTTGCCTGAAAACAAAACAAGTGAAATAAGTAAAGGAGTTTAACCCGGAGAAATACACGTCGGCGGAAGGAAAAGAGCTTACGAGAGATATGACTATGGATCCAGGTCAGCTCTATGGTACAATCAGCACGCCTCTTCTGGAGCTTCTCAAGTTCATCATTAGCCGACTTAAGCTTAATGTCGGCCTCCTTGAGTAACTCTTGATCCTTTGCAAGTTGGAGGCTAAGATGTTCTCGCTCTTCAATGAAGTCTTGACCAGCCTTGTCCATCTCAGCCTTGTGGAGCTCTTTGAGTTTTTTCATCTCAGTCTTGAGCTTGCCGAGTTCATCATCCTTGGCTCGGAGCTTGGCAAGCTCATCGTCCTTCTTCTTAAGTTTGGCCTGATGTTGCCCTGCTTGTTCGAGAAAATGCAGCATCATATCAGGCAGGGGCACACTATCTTCAAGGGATGCTGCAACGGTTTGTTGACCCGGCAGAGCCGAGGTATAAATATCTGCCGAGTCAAGGAGAAAGGACAAAGATCACAAAAAAGGGGTAACCAAATCGAATTACCTTTTATCTCGTCGAATTTTTTTCTCATGACTCTATTTTTGGCCTCCACTTCGGCTATGCAATCCGAATCACAGATTAGTTTGGCGGGAAAAGGCAAAGAAGGATGGGGGGAAAGTGAAAGAGAAAACTTACCCTTTTTCTCGCACTCAGCAAGAAGTGCAACATGTTTCGAGCGTAGCCCCTTATGTAGTCCAAGAGGCGCTGAAACTCAACAGTCCGACGATTAGTTGTGATCTGAAAAGAGCAATGTTAGCTCAGCTATATGGATATTCGAAGTGTACAGAATCCGGGCCAAGTGGAACTTAACCCGGCTATAGGTGTGTGCGTATTCGAAGTGTACCAAATCCGGGCCAAGTGGAACTTAACCCGGATTTGGGTGTGTGCATATTCGAAGCTTCTAAGGATCTACGCTAGTTCTCTAAGGAGCATCCAGCCGAATAACAAGTTACTCCCCCGGAGGCTCGGGGACTGATGGATATATCTCTAAGAACTTATGCATATTAAGGAAAAGACAAAGTAGCGTACCTCCATCATCCGGCCAACAATGTTAATAGCATTGGCTGCCGTGTTCTTCTGTGCGCTGAACTCGGCGGGCCCAAACTTCTCCAGGAGATCATCGTTTGGATTGACAAACTGCTTAGTGGTAGTGGGGCTGGTATGCAGCGCAAGCTGCTTGCTGCCAGCTGACCCGGAGGAGGCATCTCTCTTCCGCAGCATGGACGGAAGGGTGCGCTGTCCAGCCTCGATGGATGATGCCTTGGTGGCACCAGAACCTTTCTTGGCCTGACTGCCGACCTTGGGCTGCTTTTGGGAGGCTAAGGCTTGAGCTGCGGATTTGGACTTGGGCGCAGCCTTAGTGCTAGCTGGGTCTTTTCGCCGAGTCTTGGAAGACTCAGACGAGGCATAAGGAGTTGGTGTTGGTGCTGCCACTGATGCTGATGCTGCTGGTGCTGATGGAGGTACTGATGCTGATGCTGCTGGTGCTGCTGGTGTTTGTGTTGTTGCTGGTGCTGATGTTGGTGCTGCTACTGCTGCTGGAACCTCAGAAACGACGGGTTGCGACTAGGCCGATGAAAGGCTGGGAGCATCCGGCACTAGCGTGTCCTCGGCCGCACCACTTCCCCTGCACCGGGATTACCCTCCTATAGATGAGATGGGCTAAGATCCAGAGCAGCCGCCGAGCTTTCTTGAACTGGGCTCAGCGGGCGCGTGTTGTCGTCACGAGGGGGAGATGGGTTGCGCCGAAAAGACGAAGCAATGCTGCAACCGCTCTGGGGAATCTCCCGGGTAGCCCTGCTGAATTAAAACAACGAATAACAAATTATATAACAGAGAGAGAGGCATGGAGACAAAGAAGCATGAAGCGGAAAATTGGATAAGGAAAAAGAAACTCACTCATAAGAAGTCGGAGGCTCCTTGGGCTTTCGAGCTCTCCGAACTATGGCCTTAGTTGGTGGCTTGCTGGCGACCTTGTCAGCGGACTTCTTCCGCCTTTTGGTTGTTTGGGGAGGCTCGGAAGAAGCAACTTAAGTGGCGGCCCGCTTCTTAGACACGACTGGGACCGACTCACCCGTAGCAAGAGGGGGATCCTCGTGGATCAACCCAGCCGGGTTAGCTGAAGCCGGAAATGCGTAAGAAATGGGCACCGGGTCAAATACCTCCAACACCTCTATATCGGAACCATCCTCATCGTCATGCCAACCCCTTAAGGAAAAGAAGTTACCAGAGGTTCGCTTGGATACATCCGGGGCAGGCAAGAACATTTCCTGATCCAGCTCCTCCTCGTCAGAGACAAGCCGATCCTTTCCCCATTTGAGGGAAGGCTCGGTGCCATCTTCAATGGTCTGCTGGGGAAACAACTAAAGGGAAAAAGCAAGCGGATCAAATAAACAACATGCGCCGACATAGGGTGTAACTCGGAGATGGATTGGGTAATAAAATTTACCGCAGGAGGAGGCTTGTCCCGGCAGTAGTGCTCCAACCCCCACTCCCAATCCTCATTGAAGTCTTTATCGGTCGTGAAGATAGCCTTAACCCGGCGGAAGATCTCGGTGTTGTTCAGCTCGAAGGAAGAGGTCCGGTTGGGGTCAAGTCGCTAGCTCATATGGCAGAGTTTGTGTGTGCGCTTCTGCAGCGGGGAAATCCAGCTGCGGACGAATGTGATCATCATATCCTCGTTGCGCAGCCCCAGCTCCTTCAGTTCCTTGAGCCGCTTATTAACCTGATTCGCCAAGGCAGTTGGCTTCTTGGGAACCTGGTTCCACAGAGCCAGATTAGGGGGGCCCATCACGAAGGGGCGCAGCCGGATCAGATCTTCATCCGAGCTGTTCCTCACATAAAAGAAGGTCCGGGCCCAGCCCTTGCAGGACTCGAGGCCGGTAACCCTTGGAAAGACGGAATTTTTGCGGGGAGAGATGGAAGCGGCACCGCACTGGGTGAGCAACTTATCAGCAGGGACAGTTGTCTTATCCAGGATAACGTTCTTCCGGAGACCGAAGAATCGGATCCAAAGCTCCTTAGTAGGCCACAAGCCGAGGTACCCTTCTACGGCGGATGCGAAGGAGGAGAGGGAAGTAATGGTGTTCGCCGGAAGATGATGAGGTTGGAACTTGTATGTGTTGGTAAGATCATGAAAGAAATCACTCACTGGCAGGCCGAAGCCACACTGGAAGTGGGAGAGGAAGACGACGAACTCACCCGGATTGGGTGAGGGAGCGATTTCCTCGGAGGCAAGGCGGGAAATTACGCCTTCGGGGATGTGGCAGGTGCGGTAGAGCCAATCGAGATCATCTTGGCACACCCACGAGCCAGCCCAGGAACTGCGCTCCTGAGCCTCACCTTCCTCCTCCATCCCGTCTTCCTCGACGACGACAAGCTCCTCCTCGGTCATCTCCAAGTCGCTATCCTCACCGGCCCAATCGGAGGTGGGAGACAGTGGTTTAGATTGGCGTGTCCCCGTGGCATTGACACAGCACGGGAGCGGCAGCGAGGCTAATGCGAATAAGCACGGCGCGGCGGTGGCAGTGCTAAGCAGAAGCGGCGGCGGCGCTGTCGCAAGGAAGAAGAAGGAACAGATGGGCAGAGGGGCGCGAGAAAGGGGGAAAACAACCAAAGGGCGCGCCCTCTCCCCTATTTAACCACGCCCTGGCAAAGGATAGTGGGATCGGGCAGTGCATCGAAGCCACACGGTGTGGCCGTGTATCTGCCGGGTCAGCCAATAAGAAGCAAGCCACAGGAAGGGCCACAAGGAGCAGGAGATCCCACGACGGGACGTGGTGATGCAGTTAACAAGGGGACAGCCACGACGCGACGTTTGCGGCAGTAACCCCTGACGATGAGTGCAGTAACTGACGTGGCACAGTAACTGGCGTAGGCCCTTAAAATGAGTCAAAATGATGATTACCCTCCACGTAGGATGTGGGGAAGTGTACGAGAGAAGGAAGGATAACACGGAAAACTGAAGAGTAACCCGGGCAGTGAGTTAAAACTCGGAATGTTCCAAGGGAAAAGCTGGGCCATGAGATCCGAACCACTGGGTAACTCGGAAAGGGGAACAAAAAGCTTGGTAAGTTGAACCTTCCGTGGCCTTAGCAGCTAAAGTTGCTAAAACCGCACCAGCTTCGGGGACTAATATTGGGGGGATACCCCCGGGTAGGGTCACGCTGGGGTATAGAGGCCGAGTTAGCCGAGGTATGGCAAGGTCAAAGCGAAAGCTGGCCGGGTCACCTCAAGGCAGGCCGACTTACGGAGTAACCCGTCCTGGGGGATGTCCGCCTCCCCGCGTCCCGGCCGACGTATATCGTATGTCAGCAGACTCTTTGTAACTTGTCTGCAGGTACCCACAGGGCCAGATTAACCAGGCCTGAGCCGGGTTATATCAGGCTTGCAGGAGAAGGAAGCTATCCCGCTGGTCAAAAGGTGGGCTCTGTGCGCAGGAGCATGAGCGAAGCAGACAGAGGGAAGGACCAGTGGGGTGTGGTCGACAAAGGTGACGTAGCCTATGTCGGCTGACACTGGCGCCGCAGAGGGTTACGTAGCCTCTGCATGGCTTACCAAGGGAAAAGGTGACCCGGTCGGTTTGCTATTTTGGGAGAGGCATATTCCCTGGAGTATGCCTCCACGTATGCCCTAACAGGTAACCTAAACTCCCCTTTATAAGGAGTGCTAGGACCTTAGTAGAAGGGGCTCACGGGCAAGGAGATTGATCATAGGGTGAAAGTAGTGGTGAGAGTAAGAGAGCTTCTTCTTCCTCCTCTCCCAAACACAGCTCAAGGAGCATCTGTAAACTCAGTGAACTTGGAGAATACAAAGCATCTGTGTGTGGAATCACCACACTATCCCTCCCTAGATTCCTCTAGTGCATATTGCCCCCACCTTTAGCCTATCCATGACATCTGCCGTGACACCACCACGACAGGAATTTCATATCGATTAATACTACTGCTGAGTGGTACAAGGAGGAACCTTATATTTTGGTAACTCAAGCTTCCAAGGTAATATTCCTGGATGACAGAGATAATAATGACTGGCAGTATGTGCAAAAGTTTGAGGCAAGGAGCATCCATGATGTGAATGAGTATAATGAGCCAGTCACCATAGATGTTGCCCACCAAATTGATCCTAGTGGTTGTATGGTAACTAAACTGGCTGACGTCAATGAAAATTTGATTGCCAAAGACGGCTTTGTCCATGGTGGACAAGTAGATTTCACAGTCGAGGTTAGTGTAGTCGACAAAGACAGGAATAAACTGGTTCTACCAGATGAATCTCAGGACATGTATGATGAATGGCAAGGGGTAGAAGATCCAACCCAGTTAGAATATGTGGATCTAGAACATGGCGGTGTTGAAAGCGATCATGGTGATGATGATTAGAATGTTGTTTCATATTATGCAGTGATATGATGAACAATGATTCATTTTGGTTCTCTTTGTAAAATGTATGACAGACATGATGACAAATTTACTATTGGATTGTAGTCCCAGACTAATTGTTTTCTCTGACTAAATTGGATTATGCGTAATTTGAAAAGTGCAAACATATTTAGAACATGTTCACTTAGCGTGCAGTAGATACATTGGTTCCGTACATTAATTAATTAGCAACCACACGACCAGGTTTCATATAAATGGGGCATATGCACCTAGCTTCAGTAGAGATGGGCGAACACATTGTGTCGGCAGATAGGGCAAATGGTGTTGGTCTCAAACCAAGTGAAGATGCACTTGCGGTGGTACGGATGGTTGCATCCCTAGAGACGCATTGTTGTGCACTTTAATGGCGCCTGCATGCATATGTTGCAGCGGCCATCCTCCTACTCAACCAGGTACCAATTGTCTTGAAGCGCCGATAGGTTGACGATGAGCCAGAGGTCCACACTGAGGGTTAGGTTGAAGTGGAACCTGTCGACCCACACACACGCCTCATGCCAGAGCCAGTGAGAAATGTCGTAAGGCATTATGATGTCCCACTCCTCTGCTATGAGTTGCAAGTTCTTCAACAACCATACACAGATAAGAACCTTGCGCATAGTTCCCACGACCTTGCGCACTCTGTGCAGCTTGCAGGGATGCATGCTGAGATTCAACACCTCCTCTTCGCAGGGTGTGGTCGCCACATCCTCCTCCTCCAAAGGGGCTGGGAGGGAGCCAGGCATCCTCCTGAGCTCATACGACCTCGAGAGATCTTTAGTGTCAGTTTGTACGACATCGCCTCGTCAAATAATAGTGGCTCGGTGGCGGAGATGTCGGTTGTCGCTATAGAGACATGGAAGGCACAAAATACATGGGGGCTAGACCCTATGATGTGCTCCTGTGAGGAGCGCTCCACTTCTGACGGCATCCCCATTAGAGATTTTTGGGAAGGGCTAGTCGATGGCGAGGAATTGGTTTTAATTTGGATTCTCTTGCGCTGGCTAGGATGAGGGGGAAGAGGCGAGGGGAAATGGGTGAGAGCGGAAGTTCTCGAAGGCGAGGCCGTGCTAGCTCATCACTCCTCAAAGTCAGACCTGGCTCATCCTCTCTCTATGGTTCTATTTAGGGGAAAGTACAAAGTAAACCTTGAATTTATAGGAAAAAGGTAAATCGAACCCTAACACCCAATCCTTGAAATTGGCACTCCAAAGTTCAAAGTTATCAATCCTGGTCTATTTTGAACCCTAGATCTGTTTGAGATGGCATTTCACTGACGTGGCTGGTCAAACCAAAAAACAAAAAAAATTAGGATCGATAAGTTCAAAGTGCCAATTTGAGGGATTAGGAGTTGGGGGTTTGATTTAAATTGTGCCTACAAGCTTATAGTTTGTTTTGGACTTTTCCCTTCTTTTTTGGTTTACATCTGAGAATATGAATATTCGATGCTCCACTATGTGTCGAAACCAAACCAATCACCCTTTGGTTGTCTTTCTTCACATAAAGTAGACCAAATTCGGTGGTAACACCCAAGTTCTATGAATTTTCAAGAATTTCTAGCTAAAAGAGAGAAACTATGCGATGATGATTTAATTTATTTATAACATAACTAGTATAGGTACTCCACAACCATAGCAGAAACTAAAAACCATACTTAGAGGGAATCCACATACACATAGACACCCGCATATCATACTGTTCTTTTTCATCAATAAACTATGTGCCCTCTATCTTGTGCGGGCACACCATCTGGTGTTCGATGAACACGAATTAGCCGCCACTCATGTGACACCCTTTGTTGCTGCACTTAAGCCTTATTCTTGAGGATATTCGATCCACAGAGGTGGTTGGTTTGAAGACACCTCTGTACTCACATCCTAGGCACTGGCCATCAGCCAATTTTCCAACATATTCTACGCATGCAATGTGCGTCACGGCCTTGCCAAAGCACTGCTTGGGCAATGAAAAGAGATTTAGCCCAAAAACAATCGTAGTATCGAAGCAGTGTGACACAAAAGGAAACCATCCTGAAGAAAGAAGTAATAACCATGTATGCATGACGACGAACAATTTGAGAACACGGCCTACAGCTGTAGACCTTCCTCATTGTAGTCATATCAATCATAACTTCAATCCACTCGTGTGCCAAAGAGTCGCATTCTTCAACCACCGCGGGTCTGAGAGGGATTTTTTAGACCGAGCGAGAGAGTAGAGAAAGGAGCAGATCTGAGAGGGTTGATGAGAGCGAGCGAGAAAGACTTGTAGTTAAGTATTACTCCTAGACTCCTCATATCACTCTAGGCAATATCGTTCCTCCATTCAAATTCAACGGGCATGAGCAGATACGTTCTTTGGGAAGAGACTAGCGCGGAGAAAACTAGGAAAGCGCCTTGTTTCCTGAGTAGGAGTAGGTGTGGAGTAGTTTTTAATTATCTCTCTAATTTCATACTCCCTTTGACTAGGTGTACACATTGCTTTGACAACCTAGGCTACATGAAGGACTACTACACCGGGATGGAGGTACTAGAACTTTATTTTCCTAGAATTTTTTAAGTGGGTGTCAAATTTCTCGGCATGTATATTTCTAGAAAGAAGTTGAATGAGGCCATACTTTGAAGCATGTTTTTAAAAAACCATTCAGAATTCGTGTTTAATTTTTTTTCATGGAACTAGTATATGCATGTGCTAGTTTCCCCAAAAAATGTTTTACTGAATTACTTTTATTTATTTTTCCAAATCAGGAAGAAATTTGCCAGAATGAAAATTCCTAGCAAGAAGTTGAAATCTATAAAACTTCAGAGGTTCTAGATAGAGTGATTTCTTGGGTAAATAATAATGGTTTTCTAAAAAGTTAGATTTAATCTATCACGCACCTATAAATCTCGTTTAGGACCTGTTTGATTCAAAGGATTTCCAAAGGAATTTTATAGAATTCCAATCCATAGGAATTTGTTCAATAGAGGGCCTTTTTGATTCAAAGGATTTCCAAAGGAATTCTATAGGATTCCAATCCATATGATTTTTTCAAAATTAACGTTTAACATTTTTTGTGAAAATTATGTTGCTTGATTTTTTTCAAAAGGGGATCAAATTTGTTGGTACAGATATTCCTAGTAAGAGCTTGAATGGTATGCCATACTTTGAAGCATGTTATTTCTCTTGATTTTTTCCAAAAGGGGACATAAGAGCCGAATTTTCATGTTTTTATTCGCGTCAAATGCCAGTATTACTAGTAAGTTGCACGTTCCTTGCACATGAGACTTAGGTAATAGAAGCATGACGTATCATCGCTATATAAAATTGTAATAGGTAAAGCTTAAATAACAATTACAATTTTGAGCCACCACATATCCATAACGTATCGGGTGTATATTTGGTTTTTGTACTTTATGTCATGTGGAAATCAACATTTACTTTAGCTACCTAATACTTAAATTTTTTGTAATATGCTCTGAAGATTCTAGAATGCTGGAGAAGTGTGTTTCAATGGAAGAAGTGTGTTTTGAAGATACTAGACGCGCTGTGTGTGCTGCCAGCTGCTCGCCACCTCTATTTCGAGAGTATCCGAAGACTGCGGCCATGGGAAAGTACGACCGCTACAAGTACTGATATGAAATTTCTATTACAAGTGTTAATGCCTGGACCACCAGTGACTGCCTAAAAACTGACACGCCGCCGAGCGATCGCTCTACATGTTGCCGTACTTTCTACTCCGTAGATGAGGTAGTATAGGAGTATAGAAGTACCGGGAGAAATGCTTGGTCAAAGGAAAAACACTGTAACCGAGGTCCCCTTATTTATTCATTGTAACCGAGGGAGTAACTAAGTAGTACCAGTAGTAGTACTAGTACTTCTCCTTCGCAAAACGAAGTTAAACTTATCCTTCATGCTACTCTCGAGAGAAATTTCTTTAGTTCACGAAAGTCATGTTCCCCTTACAAATACTTGAAGGAATCCCGGTGGATTAGCAGCGTAGTCCTTAGAGGTCTACCTCCGCTCAAGGCTAGGCCCACCGGGAATGTGCCTTTGTAGGGCGCCAGGTCGTCCTCAGTAAACGTGTGTCGGCCATGCCGACCGACGACGCGATCTCGGGCCCCCACGAGGCTACCGATCCTATGATGACTGTGTCACGGAGGCGTTAACATGGCAGCCTGTCAACACCTAGATTTTTAATCCCAGATGCCCGTTATGCCATACCTCGATATCCCAGGATTACCATTTTTGCGAAACATAACAGATTGGATATCACAGTACATCATCCATTACAAACCATACATAAGGTCTTACACAAATAAGGATCTCATGATCCAGTCTTAATACAACAAGCAGCAGAAATAAAAGATAAGCGTAGCGGTGGGGTCTATCTTCAGGGGCACAGGAAATGCTGACGAAGGCAGACAGTCCTAGTTATCATAGCCGTCCTATGGGCCATAATCTTGATAGTCTCCTTCATAGTCTGGCCATGATAATAACCAGGGACAAAAGCCATGAGTACTCTTTATGTACTCACAAACTACCACTAACAAGTACTATAGTTCAAAGATAAAGTGCTAACTCTATGTATAACTATAAAGTTAAGTTTGAAACCTAAGCTGAGTTCAGAAGCAAAGAAATATAAAGTAAAGTTCTAGAATCACTTAAGTTGGGAAGCTAGTGTCATAAATACAACCCTGTTGTGGTCAAGTCAAGATTCATCATTCTTTTCAAAGTATTTAGAAAACATCTGACAACGAAACAATATGGCCATTCCAACTGTCCATCAACGCGGACGCGGCTATTCGAATAGTTTGACACTCTGCAGAGGTGGTACACTTTTACCACAAGATTCGATACATCTGTCAGGGATAACCCTAAATCATCATACTTAGTATGCAGATAATCAAACATAACCTTCCCTTTACACACCCTAGTATAAGCACCTCTCCTATGAGCATGGCCTCCCAACCATGACCATCAGTCATCTTGGGCACTGCATAGGTGGACATCATGAGAGGTAGCCTCAGCTCAGACCTCTCCCGTGAGGGAACTAATACTAATGCATATAAATTTCCAGCTAAGCCTTACCCAATTCAGGTAGTGTGGTTGTACGGTAAATTTGGAATGGTATCGCATCCGAATCCAACCACCAGTTTTATAAAAGGGTTAAGGCTCATGCCTCAACATTTTCATCATCATCAACCATTTGTGTTTCTCAACACATGTCAAAACATCTCAATATAATGACTCATCATTCCAAGGTTTTCATAATTCATTTTCACCAAGGGTTCCCATCTAAAGTGACTCAAGTTTTTGATCTACTCTAAACTACTAAGTTAAGAGTGTTCACTAAGGTGGAAAAGATGGGTTCAATCTCATGCCATAGAATGACATCTAAAGGTTTCTAAATAGGTCAAGTTTTATACTTTTTATGCTACCTTCAAAACAAGTAAAGAACTTTGTGTAAACTAAGAGTGTAAAGCCTGTAAATAGAACTTGGGTTAGTACTAGTCAAAGGGGTGTGCTCAAAGCATGCTTAAGGCATCTTTACTAAACCATCTAGTTTGTTCCTAACTTGCTGAGCACTAAACTTGCAAGTGTTAGCTTGCACTGTTAATGGTGGCTTGCCTTGGTTGGTGCAGTGGTTGAAGTTTTCTTCTTCTTCTTCTTGGTAGAACTCCTCCTCCTCGAAAGCTTGGTCGGTACTATCGTCTATAAATACATACGGAGTACACAATCACCAAACAATACTTAACTAGGCTAATTAGCATTCTAAGACACACATTTGATGATCTATTATCACCGCAAGCATCACAAGTTTAATTCAATGGTTTCCTCCTTTTTAATTTAGAAAAGTAATTTCTACTCATTGAAAAATTAACTAAGATTTTATATTCACCACTTAAAATATGGGATCATGTTTACACATGTCATCACCACATATCCTAACATGTGGGAATGAGAATTAAAGGTTGGATCAATATTACTTTGGTTTAAGTTCATTATTTAATGATTTAAAGTGACTAGAAATGCCTATACAGCATTATTTTGGTACTAGTCAAAAGTCACTGCATGTTAACATTAATATTATTACATAGCTAGATAGATATGATGAAATTAGATTTTTGAGAGTTGGAATCAACTCAAAAGCTAACTTGGTTGATTTTATAAAAATGTTGAAGTTGCAAATGCTTCTGTTTTGTTATTTTTATTAGGAGAGATCTATAACTCTAATTGAATTAAATCCAACGGGCTTGGATCGATCATCTTAATACCTTTCAGGGAAAATTAGTTTCATGCTATTTGGATTTGTAAAAATCCCAGAATTGAATTTTAAAATAGTGGACAGAAACTAGATTTAACTAAAAAGAAAAATCCAGATTTGAACGGGTGGGCTAGCGCGGGAAAGGACTTGGGCCGGCCCAGTGGCGCTCCGCGGCGCGGGGTTCAGCTGACAGGGGGGTCCCGCTTGTCAGCGGCACTTAACACACGAAACGGTACACGCGCCGTGGGCCGTAGGATTAGAAGGGGAATCTACGGCTGAGGGTCGTCGTCGACGACGAACAGGTCGTCGGCGAGCTCGAACCCTAGCGGCTCGGTGGGGGTCTGCTGGGGACGTACCAGGGCTCCAGCGACGATGGCGAGGCGGGCAAACGAACTGGAAGACGACGGCGAGCTCATGGACGGTCGAGGTAGCTCCGGGGGTGGTCGCAATCAGCGGCGCCCTTCTCCTCCAGAGGCGGCGGCTCTGGCTCCAATTCCGTCGAGCTGCTGCTCCCCTTGCTCCGGCGAGAGGTGGGTGAGGTTTAGAGAGGTGAGGGGAGTGGAGTGGTGTGGAGAGAAGAGGCTGGGGAGGCCTCCTTTTATAGGCCCGACGGTGAGACCGAGCGGGATGGGCAGGCGACGGTGGCGACATGGCTATGGCTGGGTAGAGGCATGGCTGAGGGTGGTGATCGACGGACGGTCCCCTGGCGGTGCTCTAGGAAGTGAATGCGGCCGTAGGGGCGATGACATGCGGTCTGGGCGAGGTGGCGCTCTGAGCGGCAGAGACGGCGGTGTCCACGGCGAGCGGTGGCTGTGGTGCGTTGGGCGGCGAACGGGGGTGTCTAGGGTGTTCCGTAGGTCGTGGCGGAGCGGCGGGCGCGGGCTGCGGTCGAGCGGCGTCTTGTGCACGTGGGGATAGAGCGTGCTCTGCGGGCGGCATCGGCATGGTGCGGTGGCACTGGGCGCGTGGTTTCCTCGGTGGTCCACTGCAGGACTTGGCTCGGGCAGGGGACAGAGGGTGGCGGTGAGGTCTGAGCTACCTCCTAGACATGGAGAGAGAGAGAGGGAGATGGTCTGCTGCGGTGAGGGCAAGGTTGGCCGGCGAGGGGTGGCTCGGCATGGCATGGCAATCCCACTAGGGGTGTAGGGAATGGGTGCTAATGGCATGGTTAGACTCTGGGGGGGCAAGGAGATTAAATGTAGATCATTTGGGGGCAAAACCCTGTTCAAAACAGTGAGCTAGGATTAGGGTGGAAATCATGCATGCCAAGTGTTTGATGAAATGGCCGCATGAGATTTAGTTTTGAATTTTGAAAAGATTTTTGGTGGGTTTGCTAGGAATAAGCTTGAGACTCTGTGGGTGCTTGGGTTTTGAAAATTGAGCTTGTTTGAGTGGTTTTTGAAATAATGGGATCTTCCCATATGAATTAGATTCAATTTTAAACTGTCATTTAAAATTAGCATTTGAAAGTTTTTAGCAGATCACAAAGTGGGCCTTGGTACCTCATTATGTGTACTATCAAGGGGGTGTAAAGATCCACACATGTTTCTGTTAAGTTTTGAGTACTAGGAATAGCCAAAGTAGGCATGAGAGTTAATTTTGCCAAAATGACCATTCACTTCAAATATTCATTTTGAGTTGTTCTTCTTTGGAAAAAGTTTGGGAATGACTTAGATGATGTTTATTTCACTTAAGAAACATTTTAGAAGCAAAGGATCACACAACCATGGCAATTCAAAATAACACCTATTTTAAATGCACACATATATGTATGCTTTCATTTTAAATTTGCAAAAGTTTTTGTTAACCCCAAATTTGATGATTTAGGTCTTGATAATCTTGGATTGATGTTTTGAGATGTTACAAACCTTCCCCCCTTAAACAAAATCTCATCCCGATATTTACAAAGAAAACTAGGAACTAAAGAGATCTGTGAACTCTGTCCTAATGTAATCCTCGCGCTCCCAAGTAGCTTCCTCCTCGGTATGGTTGCTCCACTGAATCTTGAGAAACTTGATACTCCTGGTCCTGGTGGTTCTGTAGGCTTCTTCTAAGATACGAATGGGTACTTCCTGATAAGTCAGATCATTGTTTATTTCTACAGCTCTGTGATCGATGTTCTTGAAAACTTCAGTCTTCTCCGGCACTTCCAGACATTTGCGAAGTAACGAGATATGGAACACATTGTGGATGGCTGACATCTCTTCAGGCAGTTCCAGTTGATACGATACTTCTCCTCGACGGTTGAGAATCTTGAAAGGTCCGATATATCTGGGGGCTAACTTTCCCTTCAGACTAAAGCGTTGAGTTCCTTTCAATGGTGAAACCTTGATATATACAAAATCTCCGACATTGAAAGTCAGGTCTCTCCTTCTCTTGTCAGCATAACTCTTCTGTCTGGATTGGGCGGTCTTGAGGTGCTCACGGACTTTGTGAACTTTCTCTTCTGCTTCTCGGAGAATGTCGGGTCCGAAGATCTGACTCTCTCCTACTTGCGACCAATTCAAAGGGGTACGACACTTCCTTCCGTATAGGAATTCAAATGGTGCCATCTGCAAACTAGCTTGATAACTGTTGTTATATGAAAATTCTGCGAAGGGCAGGCAGTCTTCCCATTTTGATCCATATTCCAACACACAAGCTCTGAGCATATCCTCTAGGATCTGGTTGACTCTCTCAGTCTGTACATCAGTTTGCGGGTGATAAGCTGTACTGAAGTTCAACTTGGTTCCTAATCCTTCTTGGACTTTCTGCCAAAATCTCAAGGTAAACTGAGTTCCTCGGTCTGATACTATGGTCTTGGGGGTTCCATGCAGACTAACAATCCTAGCAATGTATAGCTCTGCTAACTTTGCACTCTGGTAAGTTGTCTTGACAGGTATAAAGTGGGCTACCTTGGACAATCTATCAACTATGACCCAGATTGAGTCATTTCCCCTACTAGACATAGGCAAACCGGTGATAAAGTCCATTCCCACGGAATCCCGTTTCCATTCCGGAATCTGCAATGGTTGCAATAGTCCTGCAGGTCTCTGATGCTCTGCCTTGACTCTTTGACAGATGTCACATTTGGCGATGTAGCTTCCGATCTCTCTCTTCATCTTGTGCCACCAAAATTGCTCTTCAAATCCTGATACATCTTTGTTCCTCCGGGGTGGATAGAATAAAGAGTATCATGAGCTTCCTTCATGATAACTTCCTTCAGCTCCGAATATGCTGGAACACAGATACGTCCTTTGTACCACAGTACTCCTTCTTCCTCTTCAGTGAATCCAGGTACCTTTCCTATACCAATACAACGTTTTATTCCGTCGATACTTTCATTTCCCTTCTGGGCTTCCTTGATTTGGCTAATCAAAGTGGGTTGAAGTTCAATGCTAGCTAAGAATCCTTTGCTAACTAATTCAGTTCTGAACTGCCCCAACTCTTCATACAAACTTGGTTGCTTCTCCTTGATCATGGTGTTAAGCCTACACGGCAATCTGCTAAGAGCATCCGCTACCACATTAGCTTTGCCGGGGTGATAGTGAATGTCAAGGTCGTAATCCTTGATTAACTCTATCCATCTTCTTTGCCTCATATTCAGCTCCTTCTGAGTGAAGATATACTTCAAGCTCTTGTGATCTGAGTAAATCTCACAGCGATTACCCATCAAATAATGACGCCATGTCTTCAATGCTAGAACTACAGCTGCTAGCTCAAGATCATGGGTCGGATAGTTCTGCTCATGCTGCTTTAGTTGTCGAGACAGATACGCTATGACTTTGCCTCCTTGCATCAATACACATCCTAGACCAATCTTGGATGCATCACAATACACATCAAAGGGCTTCTTGATGTCTGGCATGACTAAGATTGGGGCGGATATCAATCTCTTCTTCAGCTCCTGGAAACTGGCTTCACATTTGTCTGTCCATTCAAACTTCTTGTCCTTCTTCAACAATTGGGTCATTGGTCGCTATGCTCGAGAATCCTTCTACGAACTTGCAGTAATATCCCGCTAATCCGAGAAAAGCACGGACTTGGGTTTGAGTGGTTGGAGCTTCCCATTCTTCGACATCTTTGATCTTGGCGGGATCAACAGAGACTCCTCCGGCAGACACAATATGTCCTAGGAATCCTACTTCTTTCAACCAAAACTCACACTTGCTGAACTTGGCATATAACTGATGCTCTCTCAGGGTTTCTAGGATAACTCTCAGATGTTGCTCATGCTCTTGTTCTGACTTGGAGTAGATAAGGATGTTGTTGATAAACACAACTACAAACTTATCTAGGAAATTCATAAAGATCTTATTCATGAGGTTCATGAAATAAGCAGGGATTAGTTAATCCAAAAGACATAACCGTATACTTGTATAAACCATAGCGAGTATTAAAGGCGGTCTTCGGAATATCCGTTGCACGAATCTTAAGTTGGTGATAACCAGTCCTAAGATCAATCTTTGAAAATACCTGGGCTCCAGTCAACTGATCAAACAAATCCTCTATCTTTGGCAAGGGGTACTTGTTCTTGATGGTGACATCATTAAACTTTCTGTAATCTGTGCACAGCCGGTTGCCTCCATCTTTCTTATTGACGAATAACACTGGTGATCTCCATGGTGATGCACTTGGTTGAATCAATCCTTTGGCTAGCATAGCATCCAAATGTTTCTTCAGTTCCACTAACTCTGAGGGGTTCATGCTATAGGGTCTCTGGGCTATAGGTCCGGTTCCGGGGATTAGTTCAATAATGAACTCAATATCCCTATCCGGGGGCATACCTAGCAATTCTTCTAGGAATACGTCGGGGTATTCACAGACTACTCTGACTTGGTCTATGGTGGGCAAGGCTACACTCTGGTTGCACTAGAATTGACGGGGTAAGGTTTCAGAGATATGCTCTACTGTTACTCCAGAACTACTGGTCATGGTGATGGCTTTCTTAGCACAGTCTATCAATCCTTTATGCCTTGACATCCAGTCCATACCTAGTACTACTTCCAATCCTTTGGTTCCAAGTACAATTAGGTTGGCATAAAAATCTATCCCATGTATTCTGATAGGTACCGATTTGCAAATTTTTCTAGCTTTGGTTGTTGAACCGGGAATTTGAACTATCATGACATGCTTCAGGTTGGTTGGACGAATCTTACTAGTGCATGCAAATTCTTCGGTTACAAATGAATGCGATGCTCCCGAATCAAACAATACTCTTGCTAAAACTGAGTTGACAGAAAACATACCCAGCACTACGTCTGGCGCTTCCTGGGCTTCTTCTACCTTCATGTGGAAGAGACGGCCGTGGCGGTTGTGAGGGTTCCTTGGGGCAAATCTCCTTCCTGGTTAAACACGACGCTGCTGCTGAGCTGGGGCATTCACAATGGCATTGGCTGTAGTCTTATTGGGACACTCATTGGAGTAGTGACCTTTCACTCCACACTCGAAACAACTGATCTAGGACTTGTCCTTGATTGCGACAGGCACAATGTTGCTATTGGTTCTAGGTGCAGTGTTGTTTTTGTGGTTCTTGGGAGGTGCACGGTTGAAGTTGTTGGCATTACCGGAGTTGTGATTGTTTCCTCCGGACTTCACATTGCCTCCGCTACGGTTGGGGTAGCTTGGGCGAGAATTTGGCGGTCGGTTGTTTCTTGGTGCATATCCTGGTGAAGGGTTGGGATGGTACTTCTGGTGACTGTTGGATCTAGACTGCTGCATCATACGATGCTTGCGGTTGTCATTTGCCTGGTTAATCTTCCCTTCCATATGAATGGCAGAGTCGACTAGCTCTTCAAGATCCTGGAAACGGATATTGACGAGGACAGTCTGCATCTCATCATGCAGTCCGTTCAAGAATCTCTCCTTCTTCTTGGCCTCCGTGTTGATATCATTAGGTGCATACCTGGCAAGTGACAGGAATCGGTCACGGTACTCCACCAGAGTCATTCTTCCTTGCTTCAATTCGCGGAACTCATCTCTCATTCTGTTGACTAGACCTTGCGGCACATGGGTGCGGCTGAACTTGAATTTGAATGCTTCCCATGTCATCACTTGACCATGGTTCATATTGCGGATGCTATTCCACCAAGCTCTTGCATCTCCTGCCAAATAGTGGGTGGCAAAGAGAACTTTCTCATTTTCATCAACTCCGACAACTTCTAAGTTGTTTTCATGGTCTGTTACCAGTCATCAGCATCTAATGGGTTTTTAGATTGGTTGAAGATTGGGGGATTGGTGTTCTGAAAGTTTTTGAGCTTGGATCCTTGATGATCCTGGTTTCCATGCCCTTGGTTGTTGAGAGCCATCTGGGCGATCTGTTGAAGTGTTGCTAAGTTGGCTTGGCGTTCTGCCCGGCTTGCTTCACGGTCTGCTATGAGATTCTGCAGTATCTGCAGCATTGGGTCTTGCGACGAGCTGCTCCCTCCTTGGTTTCCACGAGTCACCTGAAGATTGAGATATAGGGGTAAGAGGGAAATTCTAAGGTTCAGGGTTTTGGGTTTACAAAGCTAAAACTTTGAGTTAGACTCAGGTTTTTCAACTAATTTCATTTTCATTCATGCAAGCAAGCACACGATACAACACACACCACAACACTCAAAAGGGAAAAAAGATGGTTTGAAGAACCTTTCTGCAAGCTACGATTCAGTGAGACCGATACATCTCATGCTACGACAGTGCTCTAGTGCATCTACTCATCATCGATGAAGTCGGAGTCCTCATCATCAGTGTACAAGTCCACGTCATCCTCCTCCAGAAAGTCATCATCGTTGCTGAGGTAAGAATCCATGTCTCCCTGGATGGCTTCACCCTCATCCTCTTATTCCTTTGCTACAAGCTAAGATTCCTGCTCCTTGATGGTCTTCTCGAGGTCGGCCACCTTCTTGCGAAGACGGGCGATGGTGCGATCCTTCTTGGCACGCTGGCGGCGAAGAGACTGACGGTCTTGGACAAGCAGTGCGAAAGTTTGGGCCTTCTGGTCGGCAATGGCAGGGTTCTGGTTGGCTAACTCCCTGGCATTGTCCAGTTCCTGCTGTCTGTCATGCAGCAAGAAGTCAAGGTTCTCCACTTGACGCCTCAACTCAGGGTGGCCCGGCATCTCCATTGGCATTCCCATGAAGTCACGTCTTGCATAGTGGGCAAAACGGGTTCCTTGGGTCTTGTTGACGTTGAGGGCACATAGACGTGCGAGAGCTTCATGCATTGCCCTGGCTAATCCATCTAGCCAGTTGTTCTCTCTCACGGAGAACTAAATTCTCCCAGAGGTTGGTGATTCAATGCTTCCTCTAAGATCTGCGGTGACTAGCCACTGTAGGTCTCCTCCTAGGGGTCCTGGAAGTTGAGCTCCAAGAAACTCCGGATGCGGGCGTCCCAGGAACTCTAACAGTGAATCCAGATCCCTCTCGAAGATCAGTTGACCTCCATTTCCCAACTGGTAAAACTTGCTGAACTGAGTCTCCATCTACAGGAATTAAGGATGTGGAAGTTAGTGAAGTGATCAAGTGTCTCAAATTTTTAAGTAGTAGTGTAAGAATTTTGGGTATCATGAATTTTTGAGAAAGAATCCACAAGGGTAAGAGAGGAGATAGTTTTTCATAAATACTCAGTTCGGTTTTGAAACTAAGTTTTTGTTTGACATCCATTCTAACTAGGGTCTCCTATGGTCAGGATGGCTCTGATACCAACTTGTCAACACCCATATTTTTAATCCTAGATGCCCGTTATGCCATACCTCGCAATCCCAGGATTACCATTTTGGCGAGACATAACGGATTGGATATCACAGTACATCATCCATTACAAAACATACATAAGGTCTTACACAAATAAGGATCTCATGATCCAGTCTTAATACAACAAGCAGCAGAAATAAAAGATAAGCGTAGCGGTGGGGTCTATCTTCAGGGGCACAGGAAATGCTGACGAAGGCAGACAGTCCTAGTTATCATAGCCGTCCTATTGGCCATAATCTTGATAGTCTCCTTGATAGTCTGGCCATGATAATAACCAGGGACAAAAGCCATGAGTACTCTTTATGTACTCACAAACTACCACTAACAAGTACTATAGTTCAAAGATAAAGTGCTAACTCTATGTATAACTATAAAGTTAAGTTTGAAACCTAAGCTGAGTTCAGAAGCAAAGAAATATAAAGTAAAGTTCTAGAATCACTTAAGTTGGGAAGCTAGTGTCATAAATACAACCCTGTTGTGGTCAAGTCAAGATTCATCATTCTTTTCAAAGTATTTAGAAAACATCTGACAACGAAACAATATGGCCATTCCAACTGTCCATCAACGCGGACGCGGCTATTCGAATAGTTTGACACTCTGCAGAGGTGGTACACTTTCACCACAAGATTCAATACATCTATCAGGGATAACCCTAAATCATCATACTTAGTATGCAGATAATCAAACATAACCTTCCCTTTACACACCCTAGTAGAAGCACCTCTCCTATGAGCACGGCCTCCCAACCATGACCATCAGTCATCTTGGGCACTGCATAGGTGGACATCATGAGAGGTAGCCTCAGCTCAGACCTCTCCCGTGAGGGAACTAATACTAATGCATATAAATTTCCAGCTAAGCCTTACCCAATTCAGGTAGTGTGGTTGTACGGTAAATTTGGAATGGTATCGCATCCGAATCCAACCACCAGTTTTATAAAAGGGTTAAGGCTCATGCCTCAACATTTTCATCATCATCAACCATTTGTGTTTCTCAACACATGTCAAAACATCTCAATATAATGACTCATCATTCCAAGGTTTTCATAATTCATTTTCACCAAGGGTTCCCATCTAAAGTGACTCAAGTTTTTGATCTACTCTAAACTACTAAGTTAAGAGTGTTCACTAAGGTGGAAAAGATGGGTTCAATCTCATGCCATAGAATGACATCTAAAGGTTTCTAAATAGGTCAAGTTTTATACTTTTTATGCTACCTTCAAAACAAGTAAAGAACTTTGTGTAAACTAAGAGTGTAAAGCCTGTAAATAGAACTTGGGTTAGTATTAGTCAAAGGGGTGTGCTCAAAGCATGCTTAAGGCATCTTTACTAAACCATCTAGTTTGTTCCTAACTTGCTAAGCACTAACTTGCAAGTGTTAGCTTGCACTGTTAATGGTGGCTTGCCTTGGTTGGTGCAGTGGTTGAAGTTTTCTTCTTCTTCTTCTTCTTCTT
Organism: Avena eriantha; assembly: GCA_910589775.1. NCBI lineage: Eukaryota > Viridiplantae > Streptophyta > Magnoliopsida > Poales > Poaceae > Avena > Avena eriantha. The sequence goes on along the minus strand of OU342745.1, from coordinate 298,655,773 downwards.
GGTAGAACTCCTCCTCCTCAAAAGCTTGGTCGGTACTATCGTCTATAAATACATACGGAGTACACAATCACCAAACAATACTTAACTAGGCTAAGTAGCATTCTAAGACACACATTTGATGATCTATTATCATCACAAGCATCATAAGTTTAATTCAATGGTATCCTCCTTTTTAACTTAGAAAAGTAATTTCTACTCATTGAAAAATTAACTAAGATTTTATATTCACCACTTAAAATATGGGATCATGTTTACACATGTCATCACCACATATCCTAACATGTGGGAATGAGAATTAAAGGTTGGATCAATATTACTTTGGTTTAAGTTCATTATTTAATGATTTAAAGTGACTAGAAATGCCTATATAGCATTATTTTGGTACTAGTCCAAAGTCACTGCATGTAAACCTTAATATTATTACATAGCTAGATAGATATGATGAAATGTGATTTTTTAGAGTTGGAATCAACTCAAAAGCTAACTTGGTTGATTTTATAAAAATGTTGCAAGTTGCAAATGCTTCTGTTTTGTTATTTTTATTAGGAGAGATCTATAACTCTAATTGAATTAAATCCAACAGGCTTGGATTGATCATCTTAATACCTTTCAGGAAAAATTAGTTTCATGCTATTTGGATTTGTAAAACTCCCAGAATTGAATTTTAAAATAGTGGACAGAAACTAGATTTGACTAAAAAGAAAAATCCAGATTTGAACGGGTGGGCTAGCGCGGGAAAGGACTTGGCCGGCCCAGTGGCACTCCGCGGCACGGGGCTCAGCTGACAGGGGGGTCCCGCTTGTCAGCGGCACTTAACACGTGAAACGGTACGCGCGCTGTGGACCGTAGGATTAGAAGGGGAATCTACGGTTGAGGGTCGTCGTCGACGACGAACAGGTCGCCAACGAGTTCGAACCCTAGAGGCTCGGCGGGGGTCTGCTGGGGACGTACCAGGGCTCCAACGATGACGGCGAGGCGGGAAAACAAACTGGAAGATGACGGCGAGCTCAGGGACGGTCGAGGTAGCTCTAGGGGTGGTCGCAATCAGCGGCGCCCTTCTCCTCCAGAGGCAGCGGCTCCGGCTCCAATTCCGGCGAGCTGCTACTCCCCTTGCTCCGACGAGAGGTGGGTGAGGTTTAGAGAGGTGAGGGGAGTGGAGTGGTGTGGAGAGAAGAGGTTGGGGAGGCCTCCTTTTATAGGCCCGACGGTGAGACCGAGCGGGATGGGCAGGCGACGCTGGCGACATGGCTACGGCGGGGTAGAGGCATGGCTGAGGGTGGCGATCGACGGGCGGTCCCCTGGCGGTGCTCTAGGAAGTGAATGTGGCCGTAGGGGTGGTGGCATGCGGTCTGGGCGAGGTGGTGCTCTGAGCGGCAGAGACAGCGGTGTCCACGGCGAGCGGTGGCTGTGGTGCGTTGGGCGGCGAACGGGGGTGTCTAGGGTGTTCCCTAGGTCGTGGCGGAGCGGCGGGCACAGGCTGCAGTCGAGCGGCGGCTTGTGCATGCGGGGACAGAGCATGCTCTGCGGGCGTCATCGGCATGGTGCGGTGGCACTGGGCGCGTGGTTTCCTCGTGGTCCACTGCAGGACTTGGCTCGGGCAGGGGACAGAGGGTGGCAGTGAGGTGTGAGCTACCTTCTAGACATGGAGAGAGAGGGGGAGATGGTCGGCTGCGGTGAGGGCAAGGTTGGCCGGTGAGGGGTGGCTCGGCATGGCATGGCAATGCCACTAGGGGTGTAGGGAATGGGTGCTAATGGCATGGTTAGACTCTGGGGGGGACAAGGACATTAAATGTAGATCATTTGGGGGCAAAACCCTGTTCAAAACAGTGAGCTAGGATTAGGGTGGAAATCATTGCATGCCATGTGTTTGATGAAATGGCCGCATGAGATTTAGTTTTGAATTTTGAAAAGATTATTGGTGGGTTTGCTAGGAATAAGCTTGAGACTCTATGGGTGCTTGGGTTTTAAAAATTGAGCTTGTTTGAGTGGTTTTTGAAATAATGGGATCTTCCCATATGAATTAGATTCAATTTTAAACTGTCATTTAAAATTAGCATTTGAAAGTTTTTAGCAAATCACAAAGTCGGCCTTGGTACCTCATTATGTGTACTATCAAGGGGGTGTAAAGATCCACACATGTTTCTGTTAAGTTTTGAGTACTAGGAATAGCCAAAGTAGGCATGAGAGTTAATTTTGCCAAAATGACCATTCACTTCAAATATTCATTTTGAGTTGTTCTTCTTTGGAAAAAGTTTGGGAATGACTTAGATGATGTTTATTTCACTTAAGAAACATTTTAGAAGTAACGGATCACACAACCATGGCAATTCAAAACAACTCCTATTTTAAATGCACACATATATGAATGATTTCATTTTAAATTTGCAAAAGTTTTTGTCAACCCCAAATTTGATGATTTAGGTCTTGATAAGCTTGGATTGAAGTTTTGAGATGTTACACAGCCGAAGGAATGTTGACCTCTACAAAAAAGCACCAGTGTGCCTACACTTGAACTGCGATGGAGCTATGTCCTGGGGGCGCTCAGGATGGACTTCAACCATGGCCAAGTTAAGTCCATGCGAGACAGCGGCCAATCCTTCCACCGTGAAAATGCAGCCAATGAGTATGCAACTGGGGCTGACAACTCGAGAGGGCGCCAGGTCGACCTGGCCGTGGAGGACGACATGGTCATGGATCTCCTTGAGCCTATTGATGTCCCTTGCTACAATCAAGACATGCTCGAGTTTGAGCTCGAGCGCAAGGAACCCGCAGAGGGCGAAGATGCGGCTGGTGGAACCGACTGGTAGGTGGGGCAGGTCGACCTCTTCGGACCTTCACCCAATGCTAACCACATACATTAGTGACTTCAGTCCAACCGCTAACAACATGCATGCACGGTGGAAGACGAACTCGGAGGCAGTGTACTCCGTAGTAAATTCGCTCTGAATTTCGCTAATTTTCACTAGACAAGCTATGCCTCTGTTCGGTGTGGGAACTAGATCCTTGGGTCTGCTCTTCTACTCACTCCGAGCAACCTCGTCCCTTTGTCCATGGTCAACAGGAATGAGCCATAGTCTTTTGTGTGAAGCAAGCAGTAGTAGAAAGAGTATCGCTCGGGTGCCTAGTTGAAAAGGAGCCGGACCTGTTTGCCTTTCCAAGCTAAATTTTAGGGGCCTTTGTGCTAATTTATGGACTTGGGTGTAATTTTCTATTTATTGACATCCTTGTTATATCCTATACTTTCCACCAACCGTGTTAATTGAAGCATCTTGCTCCTTCGGGCCTACCCTGGTTCAAAGAAAATGCCACCACTGCAATTTTGTAATGAAGCGTACCATGCTAAGTTTTAAGATTTTTCAAGCATGCAAGCGAAAACTCCATGCACTTAAATGACTTTATGTCGAAAAAATAAAATTAGGTCAAAATTTAATAGTACATGTGAGCACGATACCCTAGCTACTTTATGATACAGTTCTCACATCAGGAAGATGGGTGCGCCTTGGCGTAGTAACCAATGTTGCCCATCGGAGTTTCCAACAATTAGGGAAAAACATTTTTCAGTTTTCCAAGTGATGATGGGGATGTTCTATAAAGAAAATCCGAAGAATGTGGCTCGGAATGAGATGAGCCTTGTTTTCAGACATAGCGAACCTTGCATGTTTTACTTGTGATTCCCAGGTTTTATGAGTTTTGGGAAAATTCAACCGATCTCTATCAATAATCTTCAATATTAGTACAAAAAGGTTAAAATTAATAATAATTACAAAAGGTCCTTAAACCATCTAGTGATAACCGCCAACACTAGCATACTTTTCTTGCTTTTTGATGAGGTTGATGCATCTAATGCTAATTGTTGTATATTTTAATTGCTAGCAAGTGTATATGCTGGTATAAGGCCAGCAATAGATGACAACGTGTCACTTTATTATACCTAAGAGTTGGTTATACTACCAAACTTGCTCTCACACACTTATAGATTATTAAATTAGACCTAGTTCGACCAATCGATGGGAAGTCATCTGAGTGGGTGAAATATGGGCACATTATCATAAATATGATATAGATATGGCCATGACGTCCGTGATTTGGCATGAAATGCACGAATTTTCATATATGGTAATCCCTAACATGAAGAGAGTGTTTCCACATATTTCTAAATCCAGATTCATGATTTTTCATGGAAACCGATACACACCAAAGGATGCCATGCACAAGTTTTCACATTTTTCTATTTTTTTGAAAGATTCAAAACACAGAGTGAAGTTTGTCGGCATAAATCCTAGCAAGAAGTTGAATCTTTTGAAAAGACTAGGTGGTTTAAGAAGAGTGATTCAAAACAATATTGCTCGTCAGAGTTTCCAACAATTAAGGAAAAACATTTTTTAGTTTTCCAAGTGATGACGGGGATGTTCTAAAAAGAAAATCCAAAGAATGTGTCTCGGAATGCCATGAGCCTTGTTTTTAGACATAGCAGACCTTACATGTTTTACTTGCGGTTCCCAGGTTTTACGATTTTCAAGCTTTGTAGCTAAATTCGTCCATTTAAATTACTCCATGTTGATTTGTCGAAATTAGGCCAAATTAAATTGAATAGCAAGTGAGCCACCGGTTGCTCTTCAAGTGTCACAAAAATCTTTTGAAGGTACCCCCCATCCATTTAATTTATCGAGAACGACCGAGAGTTTTGAACGATTCAACTTCTTTCTAGAATTTTCATGCCGACAAAGTTGACCCTGCTTTGAAGAAAAAATAAGAAAAATAAAAAAATAAAAAAAAGTGAGAGAATCGTGCATGGCGTCTTTTTGTGTGTATTACCTGTGATGAGAAATGATAAGCATGAGTTTTTAACATTTGAAAACCCAGCTTCACAAAATTGGCCTACCATGTAGAGTAAGTATGAACAGTTTAGGTCGAGCAACCAAGGGCATGGACATATCCACATCATAGTTTATGGTAATTTTTCTATATTTGGTAATGTACTACAAGAAACTAGATGTGTTCACCTTGGTCAACTATTATGACTAGTCTATAATCATATGCAATGCACGTATTAATATTATAGACATGTTTTTTTAATGGTAAAAGCGGAAAGTGTCTTTGACTCCTGAGCTCTAGTGCTCTATTTATTTAAAAAAATCAAAATCATATTTACAAGTTTTAAAAAAATGAAAATAGTTCTGGACGTAATTAAGGTTGTATTCTAGAAGTATGCAAAACCGCAACATGAAATTCTTTTTATTAGGGCCTACATAAGAACCACAAAATCGGATAAAGTTTTGTTATTTGAAAAATACATGGACAAATCCAGACTTTTGTTATTTTCTATGTAACTCAAAATATAAAGAATTTGAAATGGATACTTTGCACTTCGTGAGAAAATCATTAACTACTCCCTCTATTTCAAAATATAAGATATTTTAGCCTTTTTTTGAAACCCATTTATCTAAACAAAATTTAGTGTGTAGGTTTGGAACAAAATGGGTGAACCTATACACTAAAATGTTTCTAGATGCATGTGTTTTAGAAAAAAGCTAAATCATCATATATTTTGAAATAAAGGGAGTACATCTAGGTATATTTAAAAAACTCATATATATGTTTTTCGATTTTTTTAAAGGTGCTTTGGAGCTAAAAATCTGCAAAATAGCGTAGATAATATAGATCCGAGGAAAAATAATACTCCCTCTGATCCAAATTAATTGACTTGCATTTCTCTAGATTCAGATATATGTATCACTAAAACGTGTCTAGATACATCCGAATCTAGACAAATATGAGTTAATTAATTTGGATCGGAGGGAGTATTATCAATGTCCAATGCAGAAATGATTATTAATGTAGAAAATTAGTAGTAACAAATCTCATTGTTCGGTGGTTCGGTGATAGATAGAGAAAATTGAAAAAAGACTACACATGTGCACCTGGTGGGATCCATATATTTAGTTGTTTAATCTACCCATTTATCCCTCGGTCCTCCTGCCAGATCCTCTCCCTTGTGATGAATACACATTTGCTATGCTGCATCATGACCCACATGCATCAACCTCTTTTCTAGAGAAGGGCTAGGTGAATAATTGAGATGGTTCTAAAATATCGGGAGATAGCTCGGATGTACAATTCACAACGAATCCCATTGTTTTAAGCCGTTGGATTTAGAAGAACAAGGGATGAAATTGATGCATTAAGCCCAATTCAAAACTAGCACCTCTTATCTTACTAGTAACTTGCACATGCCCTACATGTGATACATAGATAATAGACATATCACATATCATCACTATATAAAATTATAATAGGTAAACTAAAAAATTATAAATTTGATCGATATCTATAGAGTATGGGTGTATATTTGGTACTTGTACTTTGTATCATGTAGAAGTCAACATTTATTAGCTACCTAACACTTGAAAAATTATGGTAACATGGTCTAGAGAAACAACGAAGAATATTCTTGAATGATGGAGAAGTTTGTTTTGAGGATTTTGCATACTGTTCGTTATGATAAAGACTATCAACATTATATCTTATCTTACCACTATATAGTGTATGAATAACTTTAAATATTGATCGTTGGATGAAGACTCGTGAATCCTAACATTTCTAGCATCTAGAAGATTCCATTGTTGATAGTCTTTATCACAATGAACGCTATGTACAAACCTCAAAACACACTTCTCCATCATTCAAGAATCTTCTCCGGTGTTTCAAGAAGATCCAACGACTAGAAATGTTGGGATTCGCGGGTCTTGATTCAACGATCAATATTCAAAGTTATTCGTACACTATATAGTGGTAAGATAGGATACATGTGCAATCTCCAGTAGTATGTCTAGCCCTTCCATTCGACAATATTATCCCATCACATTCGCGTCATGATGACCCACTATGTCTAAGAATTTGATAGCTAGCACCACCCTCTCCTTATTCAGAAGAAAGAAAAAGAAAACACCACCCTCTCTACCGTACCAGACTCATATTTGATGGTAAGGGGTTGTAGGGCAACACGCAGAGCCGGGAGGAAAACAAAAAACTTTTCTGCTCTGGCAAAGTCTCTGGCAAGCCACCCCAAGATCCGGCTAAGGTCAAAGGCAATAGTCTGTACATGTCAACGCGCAGGTGCGGAAGCTGAGGAAGTGCATCAAGGTGGTGCCGTACGTTCCCCTCGTCTCGTCCGGCTCCGGTGAACTTCTCGATCCTAGGACCACCTCATCACCGGCTCCGTGCTCCTTCTCGCCTCCGACTTTGCTGTCGTGCAACATCGCCGACGAGCACCCCAGGTGTGGTGCCTCTGTTGTCATAAGCACGTACAAGGTGGAACAACAACAAGTGAGATGCTAGTCTCATTCTTGCCGCCGTAGGATAGGAAGGTGGAATTGCCATGTCTGGTGAAACCGTAGGAAGCAGCACTGGATTCACTTCTATCCGCCGCCCCCACCTTCCTTTATATAAGAGAGTAGGTGAGGGCACATAAGACTTGTGTCCCTTGGTCCTAAACCCTAACCCTAGTCAAAGTGGGTCCAACCCATTGACACGTGTCCCTATCTGAACAAGTCCAACTTGCCGGCTTGTGATAGTCGGATCAACATCCACCTAGTCCCACTCTCTTAAGTGTGCAATCTTGCAGGCTTACAGTAATCCAAACACAACTCAGTAATCATTCAGTCAGAGCCATAGCTCCGTGACTTTCCGACTAGAGCCGATAGTCAGTAGCGGCCTCTAGCAAGACTTGCGGACTCCTAGTTTCTGCAAGTGCCCTCAATGTGACGATCTGCCCAAGTCCCTTTGCCTCACGATATTGATGATAAACCGAACAGGAGATTCCTTCATCCTAGTGTCGGTTTACTCTCTTCTCGTTCTAGGGATAACTGATTCCCTCCGGCTTTACTAAGTTGGACTACCTCGATCAACACTTGGTCGAGTAGCGCATGCCCATGCTTCTGAATCATATCACACGAGAGGGCCCAGACAATATCTCTCTGAATGGATGGGCAAATTCCATCTTGGCTGATCCATGTCATGCAACTTGCTTTGAAGTTGGCCCAAGACCACCATTATTGCTCCCAGTTATGGTGAGTGTTAGGTGGAGTCAAAGCTAGCTTTTCGACAACTCGGATCACGCGGTCCCCTTAGGTCTAAGGATTCCATTGTGTTAGTCGGAGTGTATGATGGTGTAATCACATCTTACTAACCTTTGGATCGGTCCGGCTATCATACCTCTTCCTACTAACCAATGCAAGGTGGAATGTAAGCCTCTAGGGCATCATTCCTAACAGGGGTAGACTCACACATTTCTTCACAAGCTGCACACGCCAACATCCAATCGCATTCGACGCATGTTGCTTTTTGAGCCTTCCTTTAATACTCGGTAGGTGAGCCAAGTGCAATTGAGCACTAAATTTTGGTGTGATGTTGGCGGGATCTTCTAGTTCAAAATTTTAGAGGGATATTTAAGGATCCTCCCTTCTGCCTTTCCTGAAATTTAACCCTTCCTTCATTGCTCCACAGACGCTAGGTACTTGCATACTGACAGGGTATCTTGCTCGCCGACTCCACTATCCATCTTTTACTAAAGCCTCATCATACTCTATCCCTCCTTAGCCGACTTCCACCTCGCCAGAGTCTGCTTAGTGACGTCGTCATCCACACTACCATCATTGCTTTGTCACATCCGTTTCCTCATCCAACAGTACAGTGTCTACTTCCTTGACTCCGCAGTCCACCACCGCAATTGAGATATGTGTAAGCCACATGGACCCCTTACCAGGGCGATGTTTAAAACTCGGCACTGCCGAGACAAAGGTTGATGCACACTTTCTATGCCTGCTTTCCTTATGCATTTTACTTTCGAATGTAGTTCATCGCTTCCTTGTAGTGCCTTCTCATTACTAATTATTTATAATGGATGCTAGGTGCTGCATTGCAGAATGGGTTCGAAGGGAAAATAAGGCAACTAGTCCTGAAGTATTCTAGATTTGTAGACATGGTTGTCAAGCCAAATTTGTTATCTATCACTAGTACAAAACCTCACCAATCCAATGAGAACCCCAATCCTCCCTAGACAAAGGTTTGCCTCCACTTTGCATATATGCCCACTGTCATTATGCACTTTATTTTTTAGAGAAGTTCATCGGTTGCTTGCGCTGCCTTCTCGCGGGTTGCATATTTTTAACGCATGGAAGATGTTGTACTGCCAAATGAGTACGCAGAGAATCGACACCAACGAATCCTGAGTAGTTTTGGACATGCAAATGTAGCCCTGCTCAGCACAACACAATTGATACAAAAACATGGCCTGGTCGAGTACCCTAAACATGGCTATTTGTTGCATCTTGCTTGTGTTATTTGCTGATTGATTTTCTGATTTGCAATATGCAGAAGCAAGTGCATGATCATGTCCATGCCAAGGAGGTTCACAACACAGATTTTCAGTGTGCCAGTGATGCAACCATTTCTAGGAACCAAACAGAAGTAGGGTGCATGATCGAAGCTAATATTAGGCTTATCCAAAAGGATTTGGAAATGGCCACTCAACGGATCAGAGAATTGAACCAAGGATGGATTTATATGATTGAAGATGGCCTAGATGTTGTCGCTGATCTTTAGAAGTTAGCGACTGAAAATCGTGTTCCCAATTCGGCTGATGCAGATGTCAATGAGACAACATGACGGTCTTGGAACGGGTGAACGAACGAGAAAAAAATTATTCGCACATCTTTGTAGGAAGATGATTTTCAAAGGGTGATGCAAGAGCTTTCATGTGAATAGTTTGTTATTTCGAATTATGAGGATGACTTTCATTGAGTTATCAGCATGATATTTTCTTTTCTTATGTGCTAGCAGTACTTTATAGTAACTATGTATTTGGGACACTGTATGAAACTATACTGTACCTACTTGATGCATGTGGACAATGGATCTTAGTCTCGTTGTCGTTGTATTGGGAACGGTAGTACCTAAGAAGGTTAGATAGAGGTGTGGGGACTAGCAGGGAAACTATCGACGGTGTCCACAGGCCGGATTGGATACAAGCAAGCGTAACAGGACGCAGGAAGTACCCAGGTTCGGAGCCCTCGTGATGAGGTAAAACTCCTACTCCTGCCGGATCTGACTATGGGGGATATACGAACTACAAGTGCTCCTGGAGCTGTCTTCTCTAGCTACTGCCTTAAATGCTATGAGACCAACCCATTCTACTGAGGCCTTGCCTCTCCTTATATAGGCAGAGAGGCAACGGTCTCACTAGCCAGTCCGACTGGCGGGCCCCACAGGCGGGTCCCAGCCGGCTGGTCATCTACTATATCTGGTATGGTATGTTGCATCGGAGTACGAGCGGTATGGCTGTCGTAGGCAAAGTGGACGCCGTGCGAGCGTGTCGTCAGCACCGGGCCACTGTTCCCATGTCATCCCCGCAAAGTCTTCAGTATGGCCGAGTAGTGGCTGGTCTTGTCATCGTACAGGGCATACCGTGCATTGATACGCACGCCGCCCTGTCTCCTTGATTGGTTTCGGCTACGTCGCCATAACCGGCTGCTTCTTGTCGATCCGGCTACCGCGCAGTAGCCGGCCTGGCTTGCTTTGTCCGGCTGCCTCTGGCCAGCCGGACACCATCCGACTATCTTGTTTCTTGTCCGGTTGGGGTATCTGGGGATCATCTCCCTGACACTAGCCACCGAGAGTGTGTGGATTCCGCCCTTAGGCGAAATGTGCGTGCGCTCCCTCCTGATTTTAAATTTGTGTCCGGCTACGCCTGGCGGTTGCGCTACCCGTGATGTCAGCGCTGACGCCGGCCACGCGTGCACGCGCCATCATTGCACTGCGGCAGGCAGCGTAACGTGCCGTCGCACGTCGCCTCGGGAAGCTGCTGCCCGGCGCTTCGGTTCTCGCTCCCGGATCTTCTGCGCATCCCGCGTCGGCGCACAGGATCTGGGCGGCGGTTGGGGTGAGGGTCGTCCAGATGCGCGCCACGTGGCGCTGTTGACGGTTGCGCTTCCAGTCCTTTAAAGGGACTCCACGGGGGAGCAGTTCCCCTCCTTCGCTCCCCTGCTCCAGTTTTCCTCTTCCCAGCGTGCTCCTGCCCTTTGCGCCCTTGCTCTGCTGCCGTTGTAGCCCGCTGCGCCGCCCGCTCTTTGTCGTCGGTGGTACGGGCCACCGTCAGTCCTCCGCCACCGTGCCTCCCTGCCAGCCGGAGATGGCAGTCGACCGCGGGGCCTGGTGCGGCTCCTCCATCACCGAGGATCAGATCCAGAAGTACCACGCCACCCGCGTTCTCCCGTCGGAGGAGGAGGTGGCGGTGCGGCTGGCGCCGGCGGGAGAGGTGTCGCCGCACCCGGCGGAGGGGGAGCGGTTCATCTTTATTTCGCACCTGTCGTGCGGGTTCGCGCTGCCGGTGCACCCTTTCTTCCTCACCTTCTTGGCGTTCTTCGACCTCCACCTCCACCATCTCGGGCTCTTCTGCCGGCTCTTTTGTGTCTGGCCGTAGGTGCAGTTCACGCAAGGGTCGTTAGTCGTCTGCGGCGGTGCCTCCATCTACTCCCGCGCGTAGACCGGCAACCCCAAGTTTCTTCTACACGACACGGTACGACTGTGGCAGCAGTCGTACTTCTATGTCAAGAACCTCACCAACGTCGACCGGATCAATCTTCCGGCTTTCCAGGATGTCAAGTCCAGCCGGCTGATTTGGGATCTGAAGATCCACGGCGACAAGGAAGAGTTGGATGCGATGCTAAAACGCATGCGCTGCCTCGTCCACTGCCGGCTTACCGGCCTAGACGTCACCCTCAGCTGGATGTCCCGGCTGATGATGCCGTTGCAGCGGCGAGAGCACAAAATGTGCTACTACTCCGTCCGACTGGACCCGACCCGGCTGTCGCGCACGATCCCCGCTACCACAACCTGAAGGAGTGGGTGTGGACGATCACCAAGGAGCGGCTGCCGGAGGGCTGGAAGTTCAGTCTGGCGCCCTATAGTCGGGAGAACCGCGCGCCCCGGGTAGGTCCCTTTATCCGGAGTTTTTCCTTCGTATTTCTTGCCCTTCTTTCTTGTTTCGTCTGACTAATCTCTTGTATTTGACAGATGTTCCCTTGCATCCTTCGCGAGGAGGGTGAGGCCCCTCTTGAGGTTTTTACGTCTGACTTGCCCGAGCCGCGTGCTCGGTGGTCCGGCGAGGAGTCGGACGGGGACGGGGATGCCTTCCCCAGCCGGAACGATGAGCCGACTGCCGACCCTCACCCGGAGGTTGACGAGGAGGAGGAGGCTGCATCGGCCCCTGATCCGGTGCAGCGCCCTGCAACGGACGGCGAAGCTGGCGGGAGCGGCTCCAGCCGCTCTAGCTCCCGCCGACCTGCCACGGAGGAGCCAGCCCCCAAGAGAAGCCGGCCCAGTGCCCTACCACCGATCCGCCTTGGCCGGAAGAAGGGGCCGCCTCCGGTTGTGCCGGGGTACGTCCCTCCTCCCCCTTCTTTCACCGTTTTCTGCTTGCTTCTTTTTCTCTCTTTTTGCCTTTGGCTTATTTGCTTTTCTTTCTTCCCTCTCTTGTTCTGTCTTCTTAGCACGCTGGTTTCCTTTGGAGCTGCGAGCCCGGCTCGAGCGCCAACCGGGTCGCCGCCCCGTGCTCCGACTGTGCTAGCCATCGCCCCTCCTTCTTCCGAGGTGCCGCCTCCGCCTCCACCTCGAGCTGAACCAGCTACCTCAGCCGGAGCAGAGGGTCCACAGCCGGACGTGGTGGCCCAACCGGAGGCGGGTCCTTAGCCGGGTGGCTCTTCCACGGGCGCGCGGGGGGGCCGCTACCGGCAAGGAGCTCGTGGTTGTCGGCGACAACAACTCCGACGAGGAGCCGGGGAAGGAGTGGAGGATCGTGGTGGTTACCGTGAAGGAGTCATTGGCCGTCAACGCCGTGGATGACGATGCTTCCTCCGCCGCCTCACTGACGGACCTCGCCGCCAGCCTCGAACTGGCGGTGATGGAGATCCGGCTACTAGAGGCCGTAGCCGGCGGGAACCGGTCCCTAGAGCAGAAGCTCGCTACTGCCAACGGGACTTCCTAGAGTAAGTTTGCTTCATCCGTCTTGCTCTTTTTTTACTGATAGCCGGTTTTGTCGCAGCCATCCTCGTATGCGCTCAGCGCGAGATCGATCGCTTGAAGAAAGCGAACGACCGACTGAGCAAGTCCAACTCTACTCTATGGCTGCAGAACAAGGATTGGCACGCGAGGGTAGACGGCCTGGAGGCCACCATCAAGGAGCACAACGCCTCGCTCGCAAGCAAGACCGAAGCCTTCAACCTTCTCGAGGCCTAATACAAGGACCAAGAGAAGGAAATCAAACGGCTGGCGACGAAGGAGAAGGCTCTGGTGGAGGAGCTGATGGAGGTTGGCCACACGGCTAAGGGTGAGTTCCTCTTCTCCGCCTTCTTTTCTTTCCGGATCCGTTTTATCCCGGCATAGAGCTGCTGGCCTACAACCGGCTACAGGAGAACTGGCCGAGAACGCACCCGATGGCCCAGGAGCTCGTCGTCCTTCTTGGCGAAGAAGCTGCCAAGCTTCGTCAAGCGGCGCGAGATGTCTTCTCCTTCCTGTGGCCGGATGCTCCGGTTTCGGAGACGATGGTGTAGCTGGCTGCGAAGGTGGGAGAGGTGCCGGCTGCGGTGGACCAGCTGAGGGACTTGGCGGCGCGAGCCGGAGCGGAGATGGCTCTAGCCCTCATGCTCTCCTGGTACAAGGATGCCCACGTCGAGAAGATCGACGGAGGCTTCTGTGCGGGCGCCGACCTTGCCGCCATCCGCCAGGCCCATCCGGAGCTTCGGGGATCCACCATCAAGTTCCCCGACTACATGGACCCCGACGAGGTGCTCACCGACTCGGAGTCCGTCGACACTCCTGATGTGGAAGGCCCGGCGCAGCCGCCTGCGGGTGCCGGAACCGGATCGAGCGCCGTGCCTCCTCCTCCGCCTGAAGCTTCTGCCGACCAAGATGCTCCTCACGGCAAGGGTCCTGCCGCTTAGTCGTTGCCCCGGGATGCCGGGTGTATTTGTCTTGCTTTAGTTCTGTTTGAAACTTGTCTGTCTATACCGGCTGTCTCTGACACCGGGTAAACTTATGGGAGCTTCGCCTCCTTTTTTTCTTTGCCTGTTAATATTGAACTTGCTTGAGTTTTGTTCAACTTGTGTGCTTCGAATTTTCTTTCAACATTTCGCCGGTTGACTATCCGGCTTACTTCGTCCGGCTACACACCTTTAGCCGGAGGAACTGCATGTCCAATGGGGGCGTGCTAGCGCACCCACTAGGTGTAGCCCCCGAGATTCGTAGTAGCTGGCGTAGCCAAGTGGTTCGAATCTTGCTTCTTTTTCGCAAGTCTTCTAACTTTATCTGACTAGACTCGTCTTAGTCGGCTGCTTTCGCTGGCTGAACACCTTCAGCCGGGGAACTAACATTCCAGGGGGGGCGTGCGAGCGCACCCACTGGGTGTAGCCCCCGAGATTCGGAGTAGCTGGCGTAGCCAGGTGCTTCGAATCTTTCTTGCCTTCTCTTGCTCCTGCCCTTGCCCTCACCTGGGCTCCGAACGGCCGGCTAAACGCCCTTAGCCGGTCAGGAACTACAAGATTCCACTGGGGGCGCGCGAGCGCACCTAGTGGGTGTAGCCCCCGAGATTCGAAGCGCTTGATGAAGGGAAGGACTTCGAATCTTCTTTTCCTTTCCTTCCTAAATTCCGAGTCAAGGTAGTCGGACAGTAATATACATACACATACACATATGTCCTCACAGGTTAATAGGTTAGTCTACCAAATTGTAGCCAGAAAACAAACTTGTTTTCTTTTTGGAAAACTAGCTTGTGCCTCTCTGGACACTTGGTCGCTTTCCCGTGTGCTCTACTGTTTTCGCTGCATCCTTGCCGGGCAGCCGGGTAGCGGTCTGTAGCCAGAATCGAAGGGAGCTGACAATACATCGCGCACGGTACTAACGGCTTAGCAACCGGATTTCCTTAAGCTAGTTGCAAGGCCGGGACGCCCGGTCTGTCACGTCTCCTCCCTGTTTTTCTTGTGGGATGCCTCGGGCTTTTGCTCTTGCTAGGCGGACAGCCGGGTTGCGGTCTGTAGCTGAGACGAAGAGTGGGCCTCTGACATCATCGCAGACTACTCAGTCGGTTCATTGACTTAGTAGGCCGGGCCAGCAGGAATGCCCCCGGGTAGGGGTTGCCGGAACCGGAAAACCATAACCGGAAAAATAGGTGCGAAACATATTTCTAGCAAGGAGACCCCGAGCTTCTCGTAAGGGTCCGCATTTTAATTCATAGGGTTTGCGGGATACATACACTGTCTGGCGACTACGTGTAAAACGGGCGCAACAAGGTCGCGTTCCAGGGACGCTTGGTTTCCTCATCTGATTTGTCCATCTTGTTCTTGCGCGGCTGCTGCGCGTTAATGAGGTAGTAGGAGTCGTTGGGCAGTGCCCGGCTGATGATGAAGGGGCCCTCCCAAGGTGGCGATAGATTGTGCATGCCCTTCGTGTCTTGCACCAGCTGGAGAACCAGGTCGCCCTCGTGGAACGCGACCGGGCGGATCCGGCCAGAATGGTAGCGGCGTAGTCGTTGCTGGTACAGGGCTGACCTGGATAGAGCCAGCTCGCGGGCCTCCTCCAGGAGGTCCACTCCGTCCTCCCGTGCCTCCTGGTTGGCCTTTTCGTCGTATAGGAGCTTGCGTGATGAGTCGAACTCGATGTCCGCGGAGAGGACGACTTCCAATCTGTAGACCAGGAAGAACGGGGTCTAGCCGGTTGATCTATTCGGCGTGGTGCGGAGGCTCCATTGCATAGCTGGGAGCTCCTCGATCCAGCATCCGGGTGACCGCTCCAATGGCTCGATGAGATGCGGCTTGATACCGGCTAACACCAAGCCGTTTGCTCTTTCGACTTGCCCGTTGGACTGCGGGTGCGCAACGGAGCCAAGGTCCAGCCAGATGCCCTTGTTGCTGCAGAACCGGGGGAACGCCCCCTTGGCGAAGTTCGTGCCGTTGTCGGTGATGATGCTGTTGGGGTAGCCGAATCGGTTGATGATGTCGGTGAAGAAGGTGACGACTATCGCCCCGTCCAGCTTCCGGATAGGCTTGGCCTCGATCCACTTCATGAATTTGTCCACCTGCACCAGGAGATGGGTCATGCCCGCGCGTGCTCGCTTGAAGGGACCGACCATGTCGAGGCCCCAAACTGCGAATGGCCAGGTGATCGGTATGGTCTTGAGTACCGAAGTTGGCATGTGCCTGAGCTGCTCGAAGCGCTGGCACCCATTGCATGCGCGGACCAGCTGCTCAGCGTCCTCGAGGGCGGTGGGCCAATAGAAGCCATGGCAGAACGCCTTGGCGACTATCGCCCTTGACGAAGCGTGGTGCCCGCACTCGCCCTGGTGGATGTCCTTGAGTAGCCGGTAGCCCGTGTCTACATCGACACACCTTTGGAAAATGCCCGGATACGTTGCGCTTGTACAGTTCACCGTTGATGATGGTGTACATGTGCGCGCGGCGCCGGATTTGCTTGGCTTCCACCTCGTCATCCGGAAGTTCTCTGTTGGTGATGTAGTTCATGAAGGGTTGTGCCTAGGATGGCACTTCCCGAATGACGAGGATGCTCCCGCTCTCCGGTTGACGGATGTCGGGGGGTCATCCGGATGGCGTGTCCGGGACGACAGCCCCCGGGTCTTGCGAGCCGGAGGGCACTGCCTTGCCGGAGGTGGTGCGGGTCTTCTTCTTTGGCGGCTCTGCCGGCTCCGCTTCTGCTGCTCCGTCAGCCGGAGCGCTTCCTGCCCAGATGATGGAGTCTGACTCTGGCGACGGGTTGATGGAGGGCTTGCGCAGGTGCTCCAAGGAAACCCCAGGTGGGATCGCCTGCCTGGTGGATCCGATTCGGGCGAGCGAATCGACTGCCTTGTTGTTGACACGGGGGACGTGATGGAATTTGCATCCGTCGAAGGAGGCGCTGAGCTTTTGGATGTGGAATCGGTAGAGGGCCATGTTTGCATCTCTAGCGTCCCATTCTCCGGATACTTGCTGGACCACCAGATCCGAATAACCGAAGCAAAGGATCCAGTTGACACCGATCTCCTTGGCTAGCCGGAGTCCGTGCGCCAGTGCCTCGTATTCGGCTACGTTGTTGGAAACCTTGAAGTGGATCTGCAGCACGTATTCCAGCCGGTCTCCCTTGGGTGAGGTGAGCACGATGCCGGCTCCCAAGCCCCTAAGCATCTTCGACCCATCGAAGTGCATCTTCTAGTGGTCCGAATCCGGAACCGGTGGAAGATACTGGGTCTCAGCCCAGTCGACGAGGAAGTCCGCCAATGCCTGTGACTTGATCGTGAGCCAGGGCTCGTACTGGATGGAGTAGGCGGCGAGCTCGATGGCCCACTTGGCGACTCGGCCGGTGGTGTCCTTGTTGCCGATGATTTTTGAAAGGGGTGCGGTGCACACGACCTTAATCGGATACTCCTGGAAGTAGTGCTTGAGCTTCTTGCATGACAGTTACACGCCGTAGCAAATCTTCTGGTAGTGGGGATAGTTCTGCTTGGAGACGGAGAGGACCTCGCTGAGGTAGTAGACGGGCCTCTGACCGGCTGAGCCTTGCCCTCCTTGGGGCGCTCCACCACCAGGACGACGCTAACGACCCGGCTGATGGCTGCTATATGGAGCAACATCGGCTCCTTGCTAGCCGGCATGGCTAGAACCGGCGTTGTGGATAGCATGCGCTTGAGTTCATGAAATGCGGTGTCGGCTTGCGAAGTCCAGGAGAACTTGTCCGTCTTCTTCATCAGCTGGTACAATGGGAGTGCCTTCTCCCCCAGCCGGCTGACGAAACGACTGAGGGAGGCCAGGCATCCGGTGAACTTTTGGACTCCAAGCAGGCTCCTGGGTGGCTACATCCTCTCGATTGTTGCAATCTTCTCCGGATTTGCCTCGATGCCTCGTTGTGATACGAGGAAACCGAGGAGCGGACCGGATGGCACTCCAAAGATGCACTTCTCTGGGTTCAGCTTCATCTGGTACTGGCGGAGGTTGCCAAATGTCTGCCTAGATCCTCGAGGAGGGTGCGCTTCTCTTTGGTCTTGATGACCACATCGTCCACATAAGCATGCATGTTTCGGCCTATCTGCGAGTGCAAGTACTTCTACATGCAGCGCTGATAGGTAGCGCATGCATTCTTTAGACCGAAAGGCATGGTTACGTAGCAGAAAGCCCCGTAGGGGGTGATAAATGATGTCTTGATCTGATCAGCCGGGTTTAACCGGATCTGATTGTAACCAGAATAGCAATCTAGAAAAGACAACAAATCACAGCCGGCCATGGAATCGATGACTCGATCGATACGGGGCAAGGTGAAGCGGTTTTTCGGGCACGCCTTGTTTAGGCTGGTTGTCAGGGGGATGATCCCCAGGTACCCCAACCGAATAAGAAACAAGACAGTCGGATCGCGTCCGGCTGACCAGATGCAGCCGGACAGGGCAAGACAGGCCGGCTATCCCCCTCTAGCCGGATCAGCAAGAGGCATTCGGATACGGCGACGTAGCCGGACTCAATCAGTGGGACAGGGCGACGTGTGTATCAGTGTATGGTACGCCCTGTACGATGACAAGACTGGCAACCACCCGGCCATACTGAAGCCTTTGCGTGGGTGACGCAGGAACAGTGGCCGGTGCTGACGACAGGCTCGCACGGCGTCCAGTGTGCCTACGACAGCCATACCGCTCATACTCCGATAAGACAAGCCATACCAGACACTGTAGATGACTAGCTGGCTGGGACCCGCCTGTGGGGCCCGCCAGTCGGACTAGCCAGTGAGACCTTTGCCCCTCTGCCTATATAAGGAGAGGCAAGGCCTCAGTAGAAAGGGTTGGTCTTACAACATTTAAGGCAGTAGCTAGCGTATACAGCTCGAGGAGCACTTGTAGTTCGAGTATTCCACATAGTCAGATCCGGCAGGAGTAGGGGCTTTACCTCACCACGAGGGCCTCGAACCTGGGTACTTCTTGCATCCCGCTACGCTCGCTTGTATCCAATCCCGCCAGCAGACGCCGTCGATAGCTTCCCTGATATTCCCCACACCTCTATCTAACCTCCTCAGGTACTGCCGTTCCCAATACAACGACAGTTGGCGCCCACCGTGGGGCAAGATGGCTTCGACCGGAGTCACGTTCCGCATGGGACCCCGCACTTCAGCCGGTGAGCGCATGGCGTCCGGCCTGGTGCTCACTCTCGGCAAGTTCGACTGCGTCATCGACAACGCTTCCTGTTTCGTCAGAACCTCCTTCCCCGGCGAACGGCACCGTCCTGCTATTCGGCGACCTCCTCGTTTACATCGCCACCGTCCCGGAGCATTTCCCTAGGGAAATCGTCTCTGTTGCGGAGCTGCCGTGCTCAGGTGGCAGCGCCTCCGCCGCGTCTCGCGGCGTAGAGGTCATGATGGACGGTTCCAGTTCCCATTCCCGGCAGCCGCGGGAGCAAGGCACGGATGAGGTCAGAACTTCTGCTCCCTCACAGCCTCGGAACCCGGTGGTGGACGCCATTGATCGGCTCCTAACGCCGGTTAACCTCGGGGATAAACCGGAGGAGGCGGAGGCCAACTTCAGCATGGAGAGACAGAACCTCCTCCATGAGGCCATGGAGCTAGCGGCAGCCCACAAGCAGCTCGAGATCACCCGACGCGAGTACGACCGCGCGCACGGCCTCACTCCGGCTACCGTGGAGCCAAGCCGGCGTGGCCAGGTACGACGTCGGGATGGGGAGCTGGGCGGTAGGATGGAAAAGGACGGGGAACCGGATCCCGCGCCTGCCCTCACACGGACCACCTACAGCACGCCCATCAAGAACTTGCGCGCGGCGTGAGCCGCGGCAGAGGAACTACCCAGCCGAGAGGGCGAGGAGCGAGCCCGCCAGCACGCTCGCGTGCAGGAGCTCCTCCGTGTCCCGGACGAGCAGGCCAGTGCCAACCGGCAGATGCAGGAAGACCTTAGCTACTCCAGGGGGAGCAGGCTACCTGCCAACAGCAGGGGCGCGCCGCGCGACACCCAGCAGGCGTCCTCCCCTCAGCCGCCCAGGGGCCGCAGTAGGCGTCGCAGCTCTGGCAACAGGGGCCAGCCGCGCCAGGAGCAGACGGTGAACAACAACCCGTCACCTCCCCCTCCGCCAGCAGGAGCGCCCAGACCAGCCGGTTCCCGTCTCTCAGGCCAGGTGGGAGCGCCCAACCCGGATTGTCCGGGTGCCCGCGACCGCATCAAGCTCCACGCTCTAGCGCGCGTCACGGAGGAGGAAGATTCTACCAGTCCGGTTTGTTTCGGACCCCGCATCCGGAACGAGCCGTTTTCGGATAAATTCTCCCTGCCTAGGGACACCCCCAAGTACGACAGTAGCATGAAGCCGGAAGACTGGTTGACCGACTACGCTACAGCAGTCGGCATCGCCCACGGGAACAAGCGCACAGCCATGCGCTACGTCCTCCTCATGCTAACTAGGTTGGCAAGGACATGGCTCAATAGCTTCACGCCCAACAACATCAACGCCTGGCCTGACTTCGAGAAGGTGTTCGTTCGCAACTTCAACGGCACGTACAAGCACCCAGGGCGCCCGCGCGACCTGGCCTTGTGCGTCCAGGGCGACCACGAGACCGACCGCGAGTACCTCGCCAAGTGGACGGAGCTGCGCAACACTTGCGAGGGCATCCTGGAGAGCCAGGCCATCGGTTTCTTCATCGAGGGTTGTCGAGAGGGCACCATGCTTCGCCACCGGCTACTGTGTGACGAGCCGAAAACCATGGTAGATCTCATGACGGTTGCGGACCAATACGCCACGACGGATGCCGCCATGAAGAAGCCCCTCCGAGTAAACGCGAACGGACGTCTGACTCCCACGGAGCCGGCTCGCGACCGACCCAGCAATCCGACTGGAGAAGCCGGATCCTCTAGACCCAACGTCAACGACAACCGGTTCCATGGGGACCGCCAGGCCGGACAGCAAAAGCCTCGCTACCACGCGCGGCAGGTCAAAGCTGTGGAGGGCGCGCCCGACGCGCCGGCTAATGAAGCAAGGAGGCAGAAGCCACAGCTCACCTTCGACCAGATGTTCGATGGCCCGTGCAAGTGGCATAGCGGTCCCTTCAAGCCGGCTATGCACACCACCCGGAACTGCACTTGGACCCGCTAGCTAAAGGACAAGGGCAACCAGCCTTGTCCCCCGCCTCCCCCACCAGGTGGACCTCCACCACCGGCTAGGGGAGCCGGCAATGATGGTAACGGCGGCAACGGCGGCAACAACAACAACGGCTACCCCCAGTCGCACGCCGCCTACCACATCTTCGAGACGGAGCAGGACGACAAGCACAGCCGCAGGCGACGCTCCAAGGAGGTCAATACCATCGCCCCTCCGGTCCCCCAGTACCTGAACTGGTCGGAAATCCCCATCACCTGGAGCCGGGCGGATCAGCCTGAGCATCTACCGACTCCCGGGGGCTACGCCATGGTGCTCGACCCCCTCATCGTCTCCAACGCGCGCACCTGCCGATTCTCGTGCGTCCTCGTCGACGGAGGCAGCAGCCTCAACCTCCTCTACCAGTCCTCGCTGGAGAAGCTGGGCATTCGCGAAAGCGACCTGCGCCCGACTACCATGACGTTCCACGGCGTACTGCCGGGGCCAGCCTGCGCCCCGCTAGGGAAAATCCAGCTGGACGTTATCTTCGGGACCGAGGAGAACTTCCGCCGCAAACCAATCTGGTTCGAGGTGGTAAATCTGACGAGCTCCTACCGCGCTCTCCTCGGGCGCCCCGCCCTCGCCAAGTTCATGGCCATCCCCCACTACGCCTACCTCAAGATGAAGATGCCGGGACCCCACAGCATGATCACCGTCGCCGGCTGCTTCAGGCGATCGATGGAGTGCGCTTCAGCCGGTTCCAAACTGGCAGAGGCCCTCATCATAGCCGAGGAGAAGCGCGTGATCATGCGCAATGTGGCCATGGCCCAGCAGGACATTCCGGCTAGCAGCAAGCTGGCTGGAGAGGGAGCCTTCCAACCGGCAAAGGAGACGAAGAGGATCCTGCTCGACCCCTCCGATCCGACTAAGTTCGTCACCATTGGCGCCGGCTTGGACAACAAATAGGAAGGCGCGCTCGTCGACTTCCTCCGTGAGAATCGGGACATCTTCGCGTGGTCCCCCAAGGACATGCCGGGTGTGCCGAGGGAGTTCGCCGAGCACTCACTTCACGTGCGTCCGGATGCCAAGCCGGTCAAGCAACCTCTGCGCCGGTTCACGGAGGAGAAGAGAAAGATAAGCGGTGACGGGATCACCCGACTCCTTGCAGCCGGGTTCATCATGGAAGTGTACCACCCGGACTGGTTGGCGAACCCAGTCCTGGTGCTAAAAAGAACAAGACCTGGCGCATGTGTATCGACTACATCAGCCTAAACAAGTCGTGCACGAAAGACCCCTTCGCCTTGCCCTGTATCGATCAAGTCATCGATTCCACGGCCGGCTGTGATTTGCTGTCTTTTTTAGATTGTTATTCCGGGTACAATCAGATCCGGCTAAACCCGGCTGATCAGATTAATACATCATTTATCACCCCCTATGGGGCTTTCTGCTATGTAACCATGCCTTTCGGCCTAAAGAACGCATGCGCCACCTATCAGCGATGTATGCAGAAATGCTTGCACTCGCAGATAGGCCAAAACGTGCACGCTTACGTAGACGACGTGGTCATCAAGACCAAGGAGAAGCGCACCCTCCTCGAGGACCTGGGAGAAACATTTGGCAACCTCCGCCAGTACCGTATGAAGCTGAACCCAGAGAAGTTTGTCTTCGGAGTACCGTCTGGCCAGCTTCTCGGTTTCCTCGTTTCACAGCGAGGCATCGAGGCGAATCGGGAGAAGATCGCGGCCATCAAGAGGATGCAACCACCCTGGAACCTGCTTGGGGTCCAGAAGTTCACCGGGTGCCTGGCTTCCCTCAGTCGCTTCGTCAGCCGGCTGGGGGAGAAGGCACTCCCGTTGTACCAGCTGATGAAGAAGACGGACAAGTTCTCCTGGACTTCGCAAGCCGACACTGCGTTTCATGACCTCAAGCACATGCTATCTACATCAGCGGTTCTAGCCACGCTAGCTAGTAAGGAACCAATGTTGCTCTATATAGCAGCCATCAGCCGGGTCGTCAGCGTCGTCCTGGTGGTGGAGCGCCCCGAGGAAGGCAAGGCTCAGCCGGTTTAGAGACCCTTCTACTACCTCAATGAGGTTCTCTCCCTCTCCAAGCAGAACTACCCCCACTACCAGAAGATGTGCTACGACGTGTACCTGGCGTGCAAGAAGCTCAAGCACTACTTCCAGGAGCACCCGATTAAGGTCGTGTGCACTGCACCCCTTTCGGAAATCATCGGCAACAAGGACGCCACCGGCCGAGTCGCCAAGTGGGCCATCGAGCTTGCCGCCTACTCCATCCAGTACGAGCCCCGGCTCACGATCAAGTCGCAGGCGTTGGCGGACTTCCTCGTCGACTAGGCCGAGACCCAGTATCTCCCACCGGTTCCGGATTCGGACCATTGGCGGATGCACTTCGACGGGTCGAAGATGCTCGGGGGCTTGGGAGCTGGCATCATGCTCATCTCGCCCAAGGGAGACCGGCAGGAGTACGTACTGCAGATCCACTTCAAGGCCTCCAACAACGTAGCCGAATACGAGGCACTAGCGCACGGGCTCCGGCTGGCAAAGGAGATCGGTGTCAACCGGATCCTGTGCTTCGGCGATTTGGACATGGTGTTGCAGCATGTATCCGGAGAATGGGACGCCAGAGACGCAAACATGGCTCTCTACCGGTTCCACATCCAGAGCTCAGCGCCTCCTTTGACGGGTGCGAATTTCACCACATCCCCCGCATCAACAACGAGGCAGCCGATGGGCTCTCCAAGATTGGCTCCACCAGGCAGGCCATCCCACCAGGGGTCTCCTTGGAGCACCTGCGCAAGCCATCCATCAACCAGTCGCCAGAATCGGACTCCATCGTCTAGGCGGGAAACGTTTCGGCTGACGGAACGGCGGAAGCGGAGCCGGCAGAACCGCCAAAGAAGAAGACCCGCACCAATTCCGACCAAGCAGTGCCTTCCGGCTCGCAAAACCCGGGGGCTGCCGGCTCGCCTAGCGGCTCGGGGGCTGCCGTTCCGGGTACACCACCCGGACGACCCCCCGACACCCGTCAACCGGAGGACAAGAGCGTCCTCATCATCGGGGAAGTGCCATCCTGGGCATAGCCCTTCATGAGCTACATCGCCGATGGAGAACTTCCGAACGACGAGGTGGAGGCCAGGCAAATCCGGTGGCGCGCGCACATGTACACGATCATAAACGGCGAGCTGTCAAGCGCAGTGTATCCGGTATCTTCCAAAAATGTGTTGATGTGGACACGGGCTACCGGCTACTCAAGGATATCCACCAGGGCGAGTCCGGGCACCACGCTTCGTCAAGGGCGATAGTCGCCAAGGCATTCCGCCATGGTTTCTATTGGCCCACCGCCCTCGAGGACGCTGAGCAGCTGGTCTGCGCATGCAACGGGTGCCAGCGCTTCGGGCAGCTCAGGCACATGCCAACTTCGGTACTCAAGACCATACCGATCACCTGGCCTTTCGCGGTTTGGGGCCTTGACATGGTCGGTCCCTTCAAGCGAGCACGCGCGGGCATGACCCACCTGCTGGTGGCGGTGGACAAGTTCACGAAGTGGATCGAGGCCAAGCCTATTCGGAAGCTGGACGGGGCGACGGTTGTCACCTTCTTCACCGACATCGTCAACCGTTTCCGCTACCCCAATAGCATCATCACTGAAAACGGCACGAACTTCGCCAAGGGGGCCTTCGCCCGGTTCTGCAGCAACAAGGGCATCCGACTGGACCTCGCCTCCGTCGCACACCCGCAATCCAACGGGCAAGTCGAAAGAGCAAACGGCTTGGTGCTAGCCGGCATCAAGCCACGTCTCATCGAGCCGTTAGAGCGGTCACACGGATGTTGGATCGAAGAACTTCCGGCTGTGCTGTGGAGCCTCCGCACCACGCCGAATAGGTCAACCGGCTACACGCCATTCTTCCTGGTCTACGGATCGGAAGCCGTCCTCTCCGCCGACATCGAGTTCGACTCCCCTCGCAAGCTCCTCTACAACGAAAAAGCAAACCAGGAGGCGCAGGAGGACGGAGTGGACCTCCTGGAGGAGGCCCGCGAGCTGGCCTTGTCCAGATCAGCCCTGTACCAGCAGCGACTACGTCGCTACCATTCAAGCTGGATCCGCCTAGTCGCATTCCGCGAGGGCGACCTGGTTCTCCGGCTGGTGCAAGACACGAAGGGCATGCACAAGCTATCGCCACCCTAGGAGGGCCCCTTCATCATCAGCCGGGCGCTGCCCAATGACTCCTACTACCTCATCGACGCGCAGCAGCCGCGCAAGAACAAGGTGGACAAATCAGACGAGGAGACCGAGCGTCCCTGGAACGCGGCCCTGCTACGCCCGTTTTACACCTAGTCACCAGGCAGTGTATGTATCCCGAAAACCCTATGAATGAAAATGCGGACCCCCACGAAAATCTCGGGGGCTCCTTGCTAGAAATGTGTATGCATCTGTTTTCTGGTTCTGATTTTCCGGCTCTGGCAACCCCTACCCGGGGGCTCGCCGGCTGGCCCGGCCTGTTAAGTCAACAAACCGGCTGAGTATTGTGCGACGATGTCAGAGGCCCACTCTTCATCTCAGCTACAGACCGCAACCCGGCTGTCCGGCTAGCAAGAGCAAAAGCCCGAGGCATCCCACACGAAAAACAGGGAGGAGACGCGACAGATCGGGTGTCCCGGCCCTGCAACTAGATCGAACCAATCCAGCTGCTAAGCCATTAGTACCGTGTGCAATGTACTGTCAGCTCCCTTCGATTCCAGCTGCAGACCGCAACCCGGCTGCCCGGCAAGGACGCAGCGAAAACAGCAGAGCGCACGGGAAAGCGACCAAGTGTCTAGAAAGGGACAAGCCAGTTTTCGAAAAAACAAGCCGTTTCCCGGCTACAATTTGGCAGACTAACCTACTAACCTATGTGGACATGTGTGTATGCATATGTACATTTTGTCCGACTACCTAGAGTCGGAATCCAGGAGAAGGAAAGAAGATTTGAAGTCCTTGCCTTCATCAAGCGATCCGAATCTCGGGGGCTACACCCACTAGGTGCGCTCGCGCGCCCCCAGTGGAATCTTGTGGTTCCCGACCAGCTAAAGGCATTTAGCTGGCCGATCGGAGCCCAGGTGAGGGCAAGGGCAGGAGCAAGAGAAGACAAGGAAGATTCAAAGCACCTGGCTACGCCAGCTACTCCGAATCTCGGGGGCTACACCCAGTGGGTGCGCTCGCGCGCCCCCACTAGATGGAATATTAGTTCCCCCGGCTGAAGGTGTTCAGCCAGCAAAAGCAACCGACTGAGATGAGTCTAGTCGGATAAAGATAGAAGAATTGGGAAAGAAGGAAGATTCGAAGCACCTGGCTACGCCAGCTACTGCGAATCTCGGGGGCTACACCTAGTGGGTGCGCTCGCGCGCCGCCACTGGAGGTGCAGTTCCCCCGGCTAAAAGTGTGTAGCCGGGCAAAGTAAGCCGGATAAGGTAAACCGGCGAAGTAAGCACACAAGTCAAGGGAAACTCAAGAATTGCAACAATGACAAACAAAAGAGAGACGAAGCTCCCATAAGTTACCCGGCGTCAAAGACAGCCGGCACAAACGCACAAGGTTCATAAGTATGTATCACAAGACAAATACACCCGGCATCCCGGGGCGATAGCTGCGCCATCATCTCCGAAACCGGAGCCTCCGGCCACACGAAGGAGAAGACGTCCCGTGCCGCCTAGCGAAGCTTGGCAGCTTCCTCGCCAAGGAGAACGACGAGCTCCTGGGCCGTCGGCTGCGCTCCCGGCCAGTTCTCCTACAGCTGGTTGTAGGCCAGCAGGTCTATGCCGGGGTAAAAGGCTGTCAGAAAAGAGAAGTCAGATCCGGCTACCGGATCCGGAAAGAAAGGAAGACGGGAAAAGGACTCACCCTTGGCAGTGTGGCCGACCTGCATCAGCTCCTCCACCAGCGCCTTCTCCTTGGTCGCTAGCCGTTTGATCTCCTTCTCTTGGTCCTTGTTCTGGGCCTCGAGAAGGGAGAAGGCTTCGGTACGGCTAGCGAGCGAGGCGTCGCGCTCCTTGATGGTGGCCTCCAGACCGTCCACCCTCGCGTGCCAATCCTTGTTCTGCTGTCGCAGAGTAGAATTGGACTTGCTCAGCCGGTCGTTCGCTTTCTTCAAGCGATCGATCTCGCGCTGAGCGCACACGAGGATGGCTACAACAAAACTGGCTACCAGTACCAAAAAAAAGAGGCAAGCCGGGTGAAGCGAACTTACTCTAGGAAGTCCCGTTGGCGGCAGCGAGCTTCTGCTCCAACGTCCAGTTCCCGCTGGCTGTGGCCTCCAGCAGCCGGATCTCCTTCCCCGCCAGCTCGAGCGTGGCGGCAAGGTCCGACAGCGAGGCGGCAGAATAAGCGTCATCGTCCACGGTTTTGACGTCCAAGGACTCCTTCGCCGTGACCACCGCCGTCTGCCATTCCTCCCTAGGCTCCTCGTCGAAGTTGTCGTTGCCAACAACGACGAGCTCCTTGCCGGCAGCCCCCCGCACGCCCGCGGAGGAGCCTTCCGGCTGGGAGGACCCCGCTTCCGGCTGGGGGACATCCGGCTAGGCGGAGGCGGTCGACTCGGCCCGAGGGGGAGGCAAAGGCTGCGCCTCAAAAGAAGGAGGGGCGCTGGTCGGCGCAATCGGGGCACGGGGCGGCGACCCGGCTGGCGCGCGTGCCGGGCTCCTGGCTCCGAAGGAAACCAGTGTGCTAAAGAGAAAAAGGAGAAGGCAAAGGCAAAACAAAACAAAGTCAGAAAAAGAAGAAAAAGGGCAAATAGGCAGAAGGCGCCGAAAGAAAAAGTGGAGGGGGGAAGCAGCATACCCCGGCACAACCGGGGGCGGCCCTTTCTTCCGGCCAAGACGGCTTGGCGGCAGGGCGCCGGACCGGCTCCTCCGTCGCAGGGCGGCGGGAGCCGGAACGGCTGGAGCTGCTCCCACCCGCTTCCCCGTCCGTCGCGAAGCGCGTCGCCGGCTCCATGGTCGGTGCGGCCTCCTCCTCGTGCACCTCCGTGTGTGGGTCGGCAGCCGGCTCGTCATTCTGGCTGGGGAAGGCGTCGCTGTCCCCATCTGATTCCTCGCCGGACCGCCGAGCGCGCGGCTCAGGCAGGTCGGGCGTGAATTCCTCGAGAGGAGCCGCGCCCTCCTCTCAGATGATGCAAGGGAACATCTGCCGAATACAAGAGATCAGCTAGACGAAAACAAAGAACAAGTACAAGAAACACCAAAAGAGCATCCGGTTAGAAGAGCTTACCCGGGGCGTGCGGTTCTCCCGAGTATAAGGCGCCAGGCTGAACTGCCAGTACTCCGGCAGCCGTTCCTTGGTGATCGTCCACACCCACTCCTTCAGGTTGTGGTAGCAGGGATCGCGGCGCGACAGCCGGGTCGGGTCCAGCTGGCCGCAGTAGTAGCACATCTTGTGCGCTCACTGCTGCAACGGCATCATCAGCATGGACATCTAGCTGAGAGTGACGTCCAGGCCGGTCAGCCGGCAGTGGACGAGGGAGCGCATGCGCTTCAGCAGCTCATCCGTCTCTGCCTTGTCACCGTGGAACTTCAAGTCCTAGTTCTGCCGGCTGGACTCGACGTCCTGGAAGGCCGGCAGATTGATCCGATCGACGTTGGTGAGGTTCTTCATGTAGAAGTACGACTGCTGCCACAGTCGTACCGTATCGTGAAGAAGGAATTTGGGGTAGTCAGTCTGCGAGCGGGAGTAGATGGAGGCACCGCCGTAGACGACTAGTGGCCCCTGGGTGAATTGCACCTGCGGCCGGACTAGGAAGAGCCGGCAGAAGAGCCCGAGATCCGGCTGGATCCCGAGGTAGCTCTCGCAGAAAGCCACGAAGTGCGCCAACGTTCTGATTGCGTTGGCGCCGAGGTGGTGGAGGCGAAGATCGAAGAAAGCAAGGAAGGTCAAGAGGAACGGGTTCACCAAAAGGGCGAACCCGCGTGCCAAGTGGGAAAGGAAGATGACGCACTCTCCCTCCGCGGGATGCGGCGACACCTCCCTGGCCGGCGCCAGCCACACCGCCACCTCCTCCGCCGGCGGGAGGACGCGGGTGGCGCGGTACTTCGCGATTTGGTCCTCAGTGACGGGAGAGCCGCACTAGGCCCCGTGGTCGGCGGCCATTTCTGGTTGACGAGGGGAGCGGCGACAGAAGATTGACGGTGGCCCGTAGCATCGACGACGGCGAGCGGGCGGCGCAAAGGGCAAGGGCGCAGGAGCAAAAGCAGCGAGAGAGAAGGAAACTGCAGCGGGGGAGCGAAGGAAAGAAATTGCCTCCCCCGCGGCGTCCCTTTAAAGGACTAGAAGGGCAACCATCGACGGGGCACGTGACGCGCATCCGGGCAACCCACACCCCAACCGCCGCCTAGATCCCATGTGCCAGAGAAGGATGCGCAGAAGATCCTAGAGCGAGAACCGAAGCGCCGGACAGCAGTTTCCTGAGGCGACGTCGAACGTTACGCTGCCTGCCGCAGAGTAATGATGGCGCGTGCGCGCGTGGCCGGCGTCAGCACTGACGTCACGGGTAGTGCAACCGCCAAGCTCAACCGGACACAAATTCAAAAGCAAGAGGAAGCGCGTGCACATTTCGCCTAAGGGTGGAATCCACATGTGCTCGGGGGCTAGTGTCAGGGGGATGATCCCCAGGTACCCCAACCGAATAAGAAACAAGACAGTCGGATCGCGTCTGGCTGACCAGATGCAGCCGGACAGGGCAAGACAGGCCGGCTATCCCCGGGTAGCCGGATCAGCAAGAGGCAGCCGGATACGGCGACGTAGCCGGACTCAATCAGTGGGACAGGGCGACGTGTGTATCAGTGCACGGTACGCCCTGTATGGTGACAAGACTGGCAACCACCCGGCCATACCGAAGACTTTGCGTGGGTGACGCAGGAACAATGGCCGGTACTGACGACAGGCTCGCATGGCGTCCACTGTGCCTACAACAGCCATACCGCTCGTACTCCGATAAGACAAGCCATACCAGACACTGTAGATGACTAGCCGGCTAGGACCCGCCTGTGGGGCCCGCCAGTCGTACTAGCCAGTGAGACCTTTGCCCCTCTGCCTATATAAGGAGAGGCAAGGCCTCAGTAGAAAGGGTTGGTCTTACAACAGTTAAGGCAGTAGCTAGCGTATATAGCTCGAGGAGCACTTGTAGTTCGAGTATTCCACATAGTCAGATCCGGCAGGAGTAGGGGCTTTACCTCACCACGAGGGCCCCGAACCTGGGTACTTCTTGCGTCCCGCTACGCTCGCTTGTATCCAATCCCGCCTGCGGACGCCGTCGATAGCTTCCCTGCTAGTCCCCACACCTCTATCTAACCTCCTCAGGTACTGCCGTTCCCAATACAACGACACTGGTGTAGTCGATACACAGGCGCCAGGTCTTGTTCTTCTTCAGCACCAGGACTGGGTTCGCTAACCAGTCCGGGTGGTACACTTCCATGATGAACCTGGCTACAAGGAGCCGGGTGATCTCGTCACCGATTATCTTGCTTTTCTCCTCTATGAACCGGCGTAGAGGTTGCTTGACCGGCTTGGCATCCGGCCGCACATGAAGTGAGTGCTCGGCAAACTCCCTCGGCACACCCGGAATGTCCTTGGGGGACCATGCAAAGATGTACCAATTCTCACGGAGGAAGTCGACGAGCCCGACTTCCTATTTGCTGTCCAAGCCGGCACCAATGGTGACGAACTTAGTTGGGTCGGAGGGGTCGAGCAGGATCCTCTTCGTCTCCTTTGCCGGCTGGAAAGCTCCTTCTCCAGCCGGTTTGTTGCTAGCCGGCATGTCCTGCTGGGCCATGGCCACATTGCGCATGATCACGCGCTTCTCCTCGGCTATGATGAGGGCCTCTGCCAGTTTGGAACCGGCTGAGACGCACTCTATCGACTGCTTGAAGCAGCCGACGACGGTGATCACGCCGTTGGGTCCCGGCATCTTTGTCTTGAGGTACGCGTAGAGGAGGACGACCATGAACTTGGCAAGGGCGGGGCGCCCGAGGAGAGCATGGTAGGAGCTTGTCAGGTTTACCACCTCAAACTAGATCGGTTCGCGGCGAAAGTTCTCCTTGGTCCCGAAGATGACGTCCAGCTGGATTTTACCCAGCAGGGCGCAAGCTGGCACCGGCAGTACGCCGTGGAACGTTGTGGTAGTCGGGCACAGGTCGCATTTGCGAATGCCTAGCTTCTCCAGCGAGGACTGGTAGAGGAGGTTGAGGCTGCTTCCTCCGTCGATGAGGATGCGCCAGAATCGACAGGTACGCGCATTGGAGACGATGAGGGGGTCGAGCACCATGGCATAGCCCCCGGGAGTCGGCAGATGCTCCGGCTGGTCTATGTGGATCCAGGTGATGGGGGTTTCCGACCAGTTCAGGTACTGGGGGACTAGAGAGATGATGGCGTTGACCTCCTTGGAGCGTCGCCTGCGGCTATGCTTGTCGTCCAGCTCTGTCTCGAAGATGTGGTAGGCGGCATGCGGCTGGGGGTAGCCGTTGTTGTTGTTGCCGCCGTTGCCGCTATTGCCATCATTGCCGGCTCCCCTAGCCGATGGTGGTGGTCCACCGGGAGGAGGCAGGGGGAGACGAGGCTGGTTACCCTGGTCTTTCAGCTGGCGGATCCAGCTGCAATTCCGGGTGGTATGCGTAGCCGGTTTGAAGGGACCGCTGTGCCACTTGCACGGGCCGTCAAACATCTGGTCAAAGGTGAGCCGTGGCTTCTGCCTCCTTGCATCGTTAGCCGGCGCGTCGGGCACGCACTCCACAACATTGACCTGCCGCGCGTGGTAGTGGGGCTTCTATTGTCTGGCTTGGCGGTCCCCATGGAACCGGTTGTCATTGCCGTGGCACCTGGAGGATCCGGCTTCGCCAGTCGGATTGCTCGGGCGGTCGCGAGCCGGCTCCGTGGGAGTTGGACGCCCGTCAACATTTACTCAGAGAGGCTTCTTCATGGAGGCATCCGCCGTGGCGTACTGGTCCGCAACCGTCATGAGCTCCGCCATGGTTTTCGGCTCGTCACACAGTAGCCGGTGGCAAAGCATGGTGCCTTCTTGGAAACCCTCGATGAAGAAACTGATGGCCTAGCTCTCCAGGATGCCCTCGCAGGTGTTGCACAGCTCCGTCCACTTGGCGAGGTACTCGCGGTCAGTCTCGCGGTCACCCTAGAAACACAAGGCCAGGTCGCGTGGGCGCCCGGGCGCTTGTGCGTGCCATTGAAGTTGCGAACGAACACCTTCTCGAAGTCTGGCCAGGCGTTGATGCTGTTGGGTGCGAGGCTGTTGAGCCATGTCCTTGCCGATCCGGTTAGCATAAGAGGGACGTAGCGCACGGCTGTGCGCATGTTCCCATGTGCGATGCCAACTGCCGTAGCATAGTCGGTCAGGCAATCTTCCGTCTTCATGCTGCTATCGTACTTGGGGGTGTCCCTGGGCAGGGAGAACTTATCCGGAAACGACTCGTTTCGGATGCGGGGTCCGAAACAAACTAGGCCGGTAGAATCTTCCTCCTCCGTGACGCGCGCTTGAGCGAGGAGCTCGATGCGGTCACGGGCATCCGGACAATCCGGGTTGGGTGCTCCCACCCGGCCCGAGAGACGGGAACCGGCGGGTCAAGGTGCTCCGGTTGGTGGAGGGGGAGGTGGCGGATTGCTGTTCACCGTCTGCTCCTGGCGTGGCTGGCCCCTGTTGCCAGAGCTGTGACGCCGGCTGCGGGCCTTAGCTGGCTGACGGGAAGACGCCGGCTGGGTATCGTGCGGCGCGCCCCTGCTGTTGGCAGGCAGCTTGCTCCCCCTGGAGTAGCTGGGGTCCTCCTGCATCTGCCGGTTGGCATCCGCCATCGCGGACGAGCTCCTGCACGCGAGCGTGCTGGCGTGCTCGCTCCTCGCCCTCCAGATTGGGCAGTTCTTCTGTCGTGGCTCGCACCGCGCGCACGTTCTTGATGGGCATGCTATAGGTGGGCCGGATGAGGGCGGGCGCGGGATCCGGCTCCCCATCCTTTTCCATCCTACCGCCTAGCTCGCCGCCTCGGCGCCGCACCTGGCCGCGCCGGCTCAGCTCTGCGGTAGCCGGAGTGAAGCTGTGCACGCGGTCGTACTCGCGCCGGGTGATCTCGAGCTGCTTGCGGGTAGCCGCCAGCTCCATGGCCTCCTGGAGGAGGATCTGTCTCTCCATGGCGAAGTTGGCCTCCGCCTCCTCCAGGTTATCCCCGAGGTTAACCGGCGTCAGGAGCCGATCAATGGTGTCCTCCACCGGGTTCCGAGTTTGTGGAGGGGCAGAAGTTCTGACCTCATCCGCGCCTCGCTTCCGCGGCTGGCGGGGGTGAGAGCTAGAGCCGGCCATCATGACCTCCACGCCGCAGGACGCGATGAAGGCGCTAACGCCCGGATGCGGCAACTCCATGACAGAGACGATCTCCCTAGGGAAATGCTCCGGAACAGTGGCGACGTAGACAGGGAGGTCGTCGAAAAGCAAGATGGAGCCGTTCGCCGGGAAGGAGGTTCTGGTGAAGCAGGAAGCGTTGTCGATGACGCAGTCAAATTTGCCGAGCGTGAGCACCAGGCCGGAGACCACGCGCTCACCGGCTGAAGTGTAGGGTCCCGTGCGGAACGTGACTCCGGTCGAAGCCATCTAGCCCCACGGTGGGCGCCAACTGTCATTGTATTGGGAACGACGGTACCTAAGAAGGTTAGATAGAGGTGTGGGGACTAGCAGGGAAACTATCGACGGCGTCCGCAGGCGGGATTGGATACAAGCAAGCGTAACAGGACGCAGGAAGTACCCAGGTTCAGAGCCCTCGTGATGAGGTAAAACTCCTACTCCTGCCGAATCTGACTATGGGGATATACGAACTACAAGTGCTCCTGGAGCTGTCTTCTCTAGCTACTACCTTAAATGCAATGAGACCAACCCTTTCTACTGCGGCCTTGCCTCTCCTTATATAGGCAGAGAGGCAACGGTCTCACTAGCCAGTCCGACTGGTGGGCCCCACAGGCGGGTCCCAGCTGGCTGTCTTGTTTCTTATCCGGTTGGGGTATCTGGGGATCATCCCCCCGACACTCGTTATAGCCATTCGGAAAATGGAAAAACAACATTTTCCCACGAGAAAGTTGAAATCTTATTTTGCACATTATCATGAAAGGTAGTCTGAGAATGGCCACGTCCCTGGCCCCATTATCTTGAATAAATATGTGCCACTACTTGTCTAGCCCTAAGTCAAACTTTGAGATTGTTGTAGAATACACAAAAATTCAACTGACCGG
Organism: Avena eriantha; assembly: GCA_910589775.1. Classification (NCBI taxonomy): domain Eukaryota; kingdom Viridiplantae; phylum Streptophyta; class Magnoliopsida; order Poales; family Poaceae; genus Avena; species Avena eriantha. The sequence goes on along the minus strand of OU342745.1, from coordinate 298,621,349 downwards.
CAAAACATATGCTGAAATCACCGCTATCACCAAGCAGTCAATAATTTTAACTCTGCACCATAAACACCCACTGATACCTTCGATCCAGATTCACGGATGTAGTATAATAGCTTTTTCCCTAGAAGACATAAGCAATGCTAAAAGGAAATAAAAAGGACATGCCTACAAGACTTTGTTTGTTCGGTTTACCTTATTTTACCAGACCAATATAGTTTACTTTTATAATGGGTTGAATCAATGGATGAGATAGGCCAGGATTGAAGATCCACCTACACTGCACATCATATGGGATAAAATATAATAATAAGCATAGTCATGTGTAATGGTTGAATAGGGATAATCTCTTGTGGGCAACACATCCTAATATACTAGATCCCCGTGATGTAGCGGGCCTAGCAATAGTCTTTTAATCCAACCAAGTGTACTTAACAAATGATTATTAAGTGTAAAACACAGATCAAAGCATTAAGTGGTGATGTTGTTTTGATCCCGAATGGGTAGCTAAGTGAAGACAGTACTACCCTTGCTGTCACTGGGTTCCTATGAGATCGCCGCTAGCCAAGTATCTCACCTCAAGCCTTTATCAATCTATGGGATCTTGGGTACTGATGTCTACGCACTTCTATTCTTTTGACAGTTGTTGGGCCTCCAAGTGCAGAGGTTTGTAGAACAACAACAAGTTTCCCTTAAGTGGATTACCCAAGGTTTATTGAACTCAGGGAGGAAGTGGTCAAAGGAATCCCTCTCAAGTAACCCTGCAATCAAGATACAAGAAGTCTCTTGTGTCCCCAACACACCCAATACACTTGTCAGGTGTATAGGTGCACTAGTTCAGCGAGGAGATAGTAAAATACAAGTGGTATGGATATAAGACAACGGTGCTAGAAAATACTTTGATGGCGTGGAAGAGACTAAAGGCAAACTGAAATAAATATGGTAGCAAGCAAACATGTAACATATCTAGTTGCAAACAGTGTTTCAATGCTTAGAAACAAGGCCTAGGGATCATACTTGCACTTGTGAACACTCTCATATAAATATCTTCTCTTCATGATACTACTCTAAACTACTCTCCGGTTGGACACTCTAATCCATGGTAGGGCTATACCAACACTCCTCAAAGTCCGCTTTCCCCATCTAGATAACCCCTCACTATCACCTTGAGCACTAGATGGTTCCAATAAACACCAAAATTTCATAGAGTCATCCAACTCCAAATATAACTCATAACAAGTATTTGTAAACTCTAGCCTAAGTGCCACACAGTGTGCACATTGTCAACATCACACACGTGGGGACAAGCAGAGATTCATTAAATTACTTGAGTAGAAGAATAGATCTATAGATTACAAAGCTCATGTAACATCCCCAAACTTAATCCAAAGTTATTAAGATCCAAATCATCAAATTTAGAGTTAACAAAAACTTTTCCAATTAAAATCATTAAGCATTCATATGTGTGCATATAATTTAGGATTTGTTTTGAAGTGCCATGTTTGAGTGATCCATTGGTTGTAAAATGCTTCTAAGGTGAATTAAAGATCATCTAGATCATCCCCAAGAAAATCCCAAAGAAAAACAAATCAAAAAGAATAAAATAAGCAAATGGTCATTTGTGCCATTTTAATCACCATGCCTACTTTGGCTATTCCTAGAACTCAAATCTTAACAGAAAAAATGTGGATCTTTGCACCCCTTGCTAGTACAAGTAGTGATGTACCAAGGCCCACTTTGTTTCATCCCAAAAAATTTCAAACACTAAATTTAAATGACATTTGAAAATTGAATCTAGTGTATGTATCAAGATCACATTAATTCACAAACCACTCAAATGAACTCCATTTAAAGATCCAAAGAAACCAGAGATGCTCAAGCATGTGATCAACAACTCCACAAAATTTCATTTCAAAATTCAAAAGTTTTCTTCTTTCGGCCATTTGGTCAAACACCTTGTGGGCATAATCAAATTGGCCTAACTATTACTGTTTTTGATCAAATTTTGTCGAACCATTTGAACCCTAGTCAATGCCTTTGTCTCCCCCAGACCCAACCAAGCCATCAAGGACCTACCAATTGGCCTAGCACCACGGTGCCGCGCCACCCCGAGGACATGCCCGCCGGCCAACCTTGCCCAAGCCACAGGCGACCACCAGCCCCTCTCCGCCGCTCCAGGAAGCACGGCGTGACCTCACCACCGCCCACGGTCCACCCCACGGCAACTGCTAGCCACTGGACCACTCCCTAGCACCGCCGCCCTTTCTCTCTATGAGCACGCTAGAGCGCGATAGCCGCCAGCACGCAGCAGACCGCGCCTTGATGACATACCGTGCACGCCGCTCCGCCTCAACACCAGCACCCGCCAGACACGGTCGTGTGCCGCCACGCGACCCACAGTCACCGAGCGCCGCGTCGAGCATTGCCTCTGTCTCCCAGAGCGCGTGACGCTCCCGACCAAATGCCAACGCCCCTAGCCGCGCCATTGCGCCGTAGCTGACCGCCAGGGAACCACCCACCGTCTACCTACCACACCTACGCTGATAGCCCCCTGTGCCGTCGTCACCGACAACCTCCGCCCACACCTCTCGGTCTCACCGTCGAGCCTATATAAGGAGACCTCCCCAACACGAATTCCTCACACCATTCCACTCCCCTCTCTCCCCTGAACATTTCCCCCCTCTCGCCGGAGCCGCCCGAGCCGTAGTTCACCGGAATCGCACTAGAGGAGCCTGCTGCAGAGGAGGAGACGCTGCCGTCGATTCCATCCACCGCAGCCCCTGCCGTGACTTCGCCTGAGTCCGCCGTAGCTGTCCAGTTCAATCGCCCGCCTCGCTGCATTAGCTGGAGCCCTGGTACGTCCCCAGTAGACCCCCACCGGCCGTTTAGGACCTATCTTTATAGGTCAAGTTTTATACTGGAGGCTAATCTCAATCTCATGCCATAGAATGGCATCTAAGGAAATCTGGGCCACACGATTATAACGTGGATCAATGGCTCACAGTCGTCGTTGACGACCGACTCATCGCTGGCGAGACCAAACCCTAAACGGCCGATGGGGGTCTACTAGGGACGTACCAGGGCTCCAGCTAATGCAGCGAGGCGGGCGATCGAACTGGACAACGATGGCAGACTCAGGCGAAGTCACGGCATGGGCTGCGGTGGACGGAATCGACGGCAGCGTCTCCTCCTCTGCAGTGGGCTCCTCCAGTGCAATTTCGACGAACTACGGCTCGGGCGGCTCTGACGAGAGGGGGGAAATGTTCAGGGGAGAGAGGGGAGTGGAATGGTGTGAGGAATTCGTGCTGGGGAGGTCTCCTTATATAGGCTCGACGGTGAGACCGAGAGGTGTAGGCGGAGCTTTGTCGGTGAGGACGGCACATGGGGCTATCAGCGTGGGTGTGGTAGGCGGGCGGTGGGTGGTTCCCTGGCGGTCAGCTACGGCGTAATGGCGTGGCTAGGGGCGTTGGCATTTGGTCGGGAGCGTCGCGCGCTCTGGGAGACATAGGCGGTGCTCGACGTGGCGCTCGGTGACTGTGGGTCGCGCGGCGGCGCCTGACCGTGTCTGGCGGGGTGCTGGTGTCGAGGCGGAGCGACGTGCGCAGTATGAAGTCAAGGCGCGGTCTGCTGCGTGCTGGCGGCTATCGCGCTCTGGCGTGCTCGCAGAGAGAAAGGGCGGCGGTGCTGGGGAGTGGTCCAGTGGCTAGCAGTGGCCGTGGGGTGGACCATGGGCGGCGGTGAGGTCATGCCGTGCTTCCTGGAGCGGCGGAGAGGGGCTGGTGGTCGCCTGTGGCTTGGGCAAGGTTGGTCGGCGGGCATGTCCTCGGGGTGGCGCGAAACTGTGGTGCTAGGCCAATTGGTAGGTCCTTGATGGCTTGGTTAGGTCTAGGGGAGACAAAGGCATTGACTAGGTTTCAAATGGTTCGACAAAATTTGATCAAAAACAATAATAGTTAGGCCAATTTGATTCTGCCCACAAGGTGTTTGACAAAATGGCCGATAGAAGAAAACTTTAGAATTTTTTTGAAATGAAATTTGGTGGAGTTGTTGATCACATGCTTGAGCATCTCTGGTTGCTTTGGATCTTTAAATGGAGTTCATTTGAGTGGTTTTTGAATTAATGTGATCTTGATACATACACTAGATTCAATTTTCCAATGTCATTTAACTTTAGTGTTTGAAATTTTTTGGTCTGAAACAAAGTGATCCTTGGTACATCACTACTTGTACTAGCAAGGGGTGCAAAGATCCACATTTGTTTCTGTTAAGATTTGAGTTCTAGAAATAGCCAAATTAGGCATGGTGATTAAAATGGCACACATGACCATTTGCTTATTTTATTCTTTTTGATTTGTTTTTCTTTGGGATTTGCTTGGGGATGATCTATATGATGTTTAATTCACCTTGGAATCATTTTACAGCAAATGGATCACTCAAATATGGCAATTCAAAACAACTCCTAAATTATATGCACACACATATGAATGCTTAATGATTTTAACTGGAAAGTTTTTGTTAACTCTAAATTTGATGATTTGGATCTTAATAACCTTGGATTAAGTTTTGGGATGTTATAGCTCATGATCACAATATGATCATGCATAGAGAGAGAGAGAGATGAACACATAGCTACCGTAGAGCCCTTAGCCTCGAGGAAGAACTACTCCCTCATCATCATGGGAATCAGCAACGGCAATGGAGATGGTGGTGGAGATCAATGGAGATGGCTCCGGGGCACTTCCCCGTCCCGACAGGGTGCCAGAACAGAGACTTTCTATCCCTCGAATCGCCCCTTCGATGGCGGTGACGCTGCAGAACTTTTCATGGCTAGAGGTTGGATTCTTTAGGGTTTTCTCCCCGGGGGCTTCTTATAGGCGAGGGGGCAATGTCAGAGGATGGACAAGGGGCCCACACCACCTGGTGGCACGACCAGGGGGGACCCATGCCACCACATGGTGTGGCCAGCCCCTGTCCCCTCTCCGTCTCGTCTTCTGGCTCTGTGAGTCTTCCGGTAAAATATCATCTTTGGCTTTTGTCCGGTCCAATTCCGAGAATATTTCTTTCCTGGCTTTTCTGGAACCAAAAACATAATAAAATAGGCAACTGACACTGTGGCATCTTTTTAATAGGTTAGTCCTAGAAAATGCATAAAAGTATCTCAAAATGTAGACAAAACGTAAGATAGTTGATATAAAACAAGCATGGAACATCAAAAATTATAGATACATTTACGACGTATCAACATCCCCAAGCTTAACTCCTGCTTGTCCTCGAGTAGGTAAGTGATAAAAAGAATAATTTTTGAGGTGACATGCACCATCACAATCTTGATCAAACCATTTGCAAAGCATGAAACCTAGGATCAAAGTACTCTAAACATGAGCATGAAAGAAGAAGTTCTAACAATAAGACAAAGTAACTATGTTGTAACATGAAAAGGTACAAACAAAGATCATGAATAACAATGCATTTGAAAGACATTTGTTTGTTTCACATATAGAAAACATAGCATAGTGGCATTTAGCTTGTCCCTCAGTGAGTAGCAATAAATGCATAGGACACCTTCACAGTTCATAAGGGTGACTAGATACAAATAGTTCAAGAACAAGAAATATTAACATTATGAATCAATCAATAAGTTTTGGGACAATGCACATAGAACTAAAAATGGCAACTATTCTCTCCTAATTGGTGCATAAAGATAGAAGGTGGAGACTCAATATAAAAGTGGAAGAAAGGCCTTCATAGAAGGAAGCAGGGATTCAAGTCTCATAAAGAGCTTCCAAAAATTATGGTACTTATTAGCTTTCAGCTCTCATTGCCCCTATCATAAGCATCTTGAAGTGATTAAGGTTAAAGTGAACAAACTATGGAGTATATGCTTGACAAAGTATAAGTTGGTAATCTCATGTCCCTTGAATACGAGGGTTGCTCCTCATGCTACTCAAGTTTAGTTACCGGTTAGTTCTTGTCATAGTATGTACATGTGTATCATAGAGAACCACCAACAGGGTACCCCTTGCACATGATACATGAGCTATCCCATAATAAAAATGACAAGGCAAGCAGACAATGAGCATCTCAGCAATCTTCTTATTTACCATGGGAAAATGGCGCATTTTTCTCTATTTCCTCTTTTCTCATCTTTTTTTCATCTTTTTCTCAATCTCTATCTCTTTTTTTATAAGAAGAATGCTTCATAGATTGCTCACTATGGTGATGCCGAAAGTTTCCACCATGATTAGGCATGACTTAGGCTAGCGGCCCAGGCATTTCTCTAACACACATACATAACTCCATGGACTTACAAGCTCCCCTTTCATTTCACACCGACGACATCCATAAAAAAAAGAGCATGATATCAACTGGGTACAATGTACAAGTGCAATGTTGAAAGCGTTCCCCATGATAGCATGGTTCTGCTGATTCCCAACGTATAAGTGCCAGCATATACAACATAGATGACACAATGGTTCAAGTTTATTAGGGGCAAGAAAAGTAAAGTGTGCCATCAAGTTCGTGAGAGCTTTAATCACTAATTTTCACATAACAAGTTTAATTCGGAAGGTAGATAAAAACATGAATATACTTGGGATAGCAAATGCTAATAGGTAGGTATGGTGGACTCTTTTGAATAACTTGGTTTTATTTGGAGTTGGATGCATGAGTGCAACTCATACTTGGTATGGAGGCTAGCAAAAGGTTGGGAGCGACCAACTAAGAGAGCAATAATGGCCATAATCATGCAAAGCGACAAAACATTATTAATTAAAGCATAAATTGATATTACAAGACGAAAACTAAATGATCATAGAGGCTATGGTGACTTGGTATAGTCTTAACATGGTGTGAGCATGCACCGAGTCAACCCAAATAAAGCATTAAAGGAGAATACCACAATATTATGCTTTTATATGCTAAAACAACGCATGATTCTTTCAAGGCACATTAAGCAATCTCAATTGCTTGTAACAAGTCATGCTACAGCAATAATCACTAAGCATAAAGTCAAAACAATATCAAGCATGGCATGATAAAGTCTAAGCCACAGTCAAAACAAGCTCCCTTTTGTACCACTATAAGCATGAAGCTTCCTATTCTTTTCCAACATCGATCGACTTATTTGAAACAAGTCACAAAGATAATAATAAATAAAAACCAGCGAGCTTATCTCACAAATCCACAAAGAAGAACTAAAAAGTTCTAAGCTGAAAGCATAAGAAAACTAAGGCTAAACTCAGTGCTAGCCAAAGAGAACACTCACAAGATAATAAGAATGAAAACTAGAGTGATCTAGGCAATGAAAACAGAGTGTGTCTCTCTCCTAAATAAGTGCTGGGATCCTACTACTTTATTCAAGCAAACAAAGCAAAAGAAAACTAAAAACAAAAACTAAGGCGCTCCAAGAACAACACAACTGTGCATGAAACAATAAATATGAAGTGTCTAGAAAGAGACCTGACATTTTTATTGATGAAGAAGGGGATGCATTGGGCATCCCCAAGCTTTGAGGCTTGTACCTCTTGAATACTTCTTGGGGTGACATGGCGTGGCATCCCCAAGCTTGAGCTTTTGTCCATTATTTATCTCATTGCATCATTCTTTCCCTACACCTGCAGATTTCCTTCATACAAAACTTCACACAATCTTCATTAGCAACATTAGTGCATTCAAAAGATAATAAACCTTTGGGGTTTAGTTTCAAAACAGAAAAACTTTCATTATAAACACAAGCTATTTTTGCAATTCCCTCAAAAATATCAATTCGCCAAAAAGAACCCAAAAATAAATCGATAAAGAGGCAAATCCAAATAATGGCAGAAATCTGTCAAAACAGACCAGAAGGTGAAAACCGATTTTTTCGAAGACCTTCTGTTGCTCAAATCAAAAAGTGTTGAACTAACGAAATTTAGCTAACAACCTGGAAATTTGTTTAGAAAATTACAGCTCAATCCGACTTATAGAGATTTTACACAAATTTTTATAGTGGGGCACAAAAATCTGTTTCGGGACAGCAACTCCCCCAAATCTTACTTCTCTCTCATTAGAGGTTATTCTTGGCAAAAAATTCAAATAGAAAGGATAAGGAGAGGTTATTACAGAAGTAATAACTTCGAAGACCCAATAAAAATATTGGGTTATCTCCCAAGAAGTAATTTTCTTTAACACCTTTAAGTTGGCCATGATAGTTTGAGAAGATGCTCACATAAGAAATATGAATTGAAGTAAAAGAGAGCATCAAGAAGAAAATTCAAAGAACATTAAAGTCTAACCCACTTCCTATGCATAGGAATCTTGTAAAGAAACAAGTCTTGAAAGCACAAAGCAACAAGCATAGGAAAGCAAAACAAGTGCAACTTCAAGACATTCAACATAAAGAGGGGAAACTTAATATTATTGAGATGCATAAAACCATGTTTCCCTCTCTCATAATAACTTTCAGTAGCATCATGAATAAAATTAACAATATAACTATCACATAAAACATTCTTATCATGAGGCACATGCATAAAAGAATTAATACTCCCCACATAAACATAGTCATTTTTATTAATTGTAGTGGGAGTAAATTCAACAAAATAGCTATCATTATTATTCTCATCACCATAATCATCAAATATAGGAGGCATATTGTAATCATAATTAATTTTCTCCTCAATAGTAGGTGAACTAAAAAATATCATTTTCATCATTGTGATCATCATAGATTGGAGGTATAGTATCATCATAAGCGATAGAATAGTTATCTTCCAAAGTGTGTTCATTTGTAAACATATCATCATTGGAAGGAACATGGATAGTACTAATAGTACAACAGTTATTAACATCTTCATTTTCAAAATTGGTACCGAAGAGATTTTCAATATCAAAAGTAGTGCGCTTTTCCCAATTATGATCACTGCTATAGGTAACAGGCATAGGAACATCATCGAGTTCAGACTCATCAAAAACAAAAATAGGAGCAACATGCTTAGGGGAAAATACCATTTCTCCTCTCCTTTTACTCCTCCTTTTCTTCCTTTTCTTCTTCTCTTTAGGAGGGAGAGGCTTGAAAGGAAGCTTCTCCATATACCCTGGTTTATTGTTAGAGACAATAGAAGAAACTTTGGAGGATTCCTTCTTTTCATTAATAAGATCAAAACACATATTAGTCCAGTCATATTTTGGTGAAATCTCATCTTTTATAATATTTTGTATGTAAGTATTTTTGTGGCAATTATCAACATAATAAAGATGACAACCATGCATGACGCTATTCATACCAAAAGCACTCATATCTACCAAAGAAGTTTTTCTTGATAACTCTTCACACCCCAAAAATAATGTAAGTTCATCATGCTGATTAGGAGTGATCATGTCATCACAATACAAACTTGTAGTACTAATTGGATTAGAAGGGCTATTATTATGGCCTGAGCATTGAAAATTGAAATGACCCACTTCAAAACAAAGTTCACAAATAAAAGGATAGAGGGCACAAACTTTTTTACCAAGATCATTTAGAGCCCTATAACACGTTCTAGTTTTTTCATTCATGTGGGTGATAGAATATTCTTCTTCAATTTGATTATTCTCACAAGGTCTATGTATTCCACAAAAATTAACATGCTTATAAGAAATAGTACTTTCAGAGGTTGGAGCATGTTTATTGTTATCATTAATAATAATTTCATTTTCCAAGCAAGTATCTTTAAAAGGCTCATGATACATGTCCCATTTTTCTTTAGGAGCATTAATATGAGAAGCAAAGGCTCTACAACAGTCAACAAGAATTTGAGGATCAAGACCATATTTAGCACTAAGCCCTTGAAAATCAGTAGTTTCAACGAAAGACTTAATGCAATCATACTCATAGTTTATACCTTGTTCTTTAACTTTGTCGTTATCCCAATCTTCGGTATTTCTTTGAATTGTTTCAAGAAGATCCCTAGCTTTGACCTCCTTACTTGTGAAGGATCCATCTGAACAGGTATCTAGATAGTCCTTGTAATGTCCTGAAAGCCTTGCATAAAAATTATTAATAACAATATTACTAGGGAGCTCATGAATGGGACATTTGAGCATTAGTGACTTCAATCTCCCCCATGCTTGGGCAATACTTTCTCCATCATGAGGATGGAAATTATAAATGTAATTCCTATCTTTATGAATTTCATGAGGAGGATAAAATTTAGAGAAAAAGAGAGATTCAAGTTCCTTCCACTCCAAATGATGAGGATCATCTAGTAGCTCATACCACTCCCTTGCTTTGCTCTTAAGTGATAAAGGGAATAGCTTCCTCTTAACTTGGTTCATTGAAATACCTGCACACTTGAACAACTTGCATAATTCGTGTATAAAGAGTAGATGATCACCAGGATGGACAGTTCCATCTCCAAAATAACAGTTATTCATAACACATTCAACAATTTTTATAGGTATTTTAAAAAGGATGCTTTCAGTACGTGGATTTAAAATATCACAAGTATCATTAGAATTACCACATGTAGGAGATAAAGTATCATCAGAGCAAACTTTATTCTTTAAATCTAGGGAACTAAAAAGATCATTTTGATAAAACTAACTTCCCCAAGCTTAGACGTTTCCATAGCATTAGTAACAAAGGTGTTCAAAAAATTCATACTAATAACATTTCTATTAGCATGCAAAGAAAGTTCCGTGGGTTTTTTAATTTTCTTTTCAAACCATTTATGTTCTATCTTGGGAAAAATACTAAAAAGATCTCTCATTTTGTTGTTGTTTTCCATTAAGCCTAACTAGTGAAAACAAGAAACAAAAAGACAAAATTGTAGAATCTAAAGGAAATAACTTCGAGCTCTCACACCGGAGGATGTGAGTACCTTTTACCTTACCTACCCGGCAATGGCGCCAGAAAAAAGCTTGATGTGTACGCACTTCTATTCTTGTAGACAGTTGTTGGGCCTCCAAGTGCAAAGGTTTGTAGAACGGCAGCAAGTTTCCCTGAAGTGGATTACCCAAGGTTTATCGAACTCAGGGAGGAAGGGGTCAAAAGATCCCTCTCAAGCAACCCTACAATCAAGATACAAGAAGTCTCTTGTGTGGGCTCCCCAGATTAGCCATCCGAGAAATCCCTGGTATGCATACATCCACATTCCCATGATCAGTGAGCCGTGGAACATAACCGACAACTATCATTACAACATCCTGAACATAACAAATTACAAGACTTACATAAATGCTCTTATGGCTACACCATCCTTAGCAGCGGAACATCAACACACGCAGAACCCAATCATGCCTCAACCACAGGCAACTGACTGGGAAGACGGCCTAGCTCGCTGGACGTCACCTGAATCTTCCAATGTCGAACCTCTGAAAGTCTGGCCAAGAAAATAGCCAGGGACAAAGCCGTGAGTACTTTTGAATGTACTCGCAAAACCACCAGGATAAATGAGAATAAGGAAAATGCAAGTCTGGCTGTGGCGAGATAGTTATATCCGGGGTTGTTTTTGAAAAGCCTTGACTACCTCTTGTAGTTATGGCATCTCCATATATTTGTTGAAAAAGAGTTTTGAAACATGCCTCTGTTTATAATTCAAGATATCTCCATATCTTTGTTGAAAAAGAGTTTTGAAAACAGTTTTGGAGTAAAAACCCTTTTTAAACCTCTTCGACCACCTCGGGTCAAAGCAAAGCTTTCGAACTTGGGTTCCCTCGGAACCTTCGTCCTTCCATTCGTTCTTTCCAAACCAACATTGTTTGGGTACTCCTAGCCAACACCTTTCCAACCGTCCTTGACCGTGGACACGGCTATTCGAATAGATTATACTCTACAGAGTTCGCAAACTTTCCCCACAAGAATCAATACATCCACCGGGATACAACCACGGCCCACTACCGCTGTAGATGGGGGTCCGGATAATCAAACCTAACCTTTCGCTTGTCGACCCTAGCAAAGGCATGCTTTTCCTTTTGGGTTTGTTCTCCCTGGCAACGAGTATGTGGCTCCCAGCCATAGTCTTGCCTTCCGTACACGCGTATACCCAAGCCGCAACTTGGCGTATACCTTAATCTGGTGACTCCACTTCCATCCGTACCGCCTAAGTCATACCGTCCGCGGGAGACCCAATTGTTGCACCGGCCTCCTACCAGAACAGGCTCACTCTTGCTGAAGCAAGCTACAGGCTTCAAATCCGAGATCTATTAGCGCATGCCCGGGTTTCAAGGGATTCCTCCCTGTAAGCATGGTACAAGCTGCCTTGGCTAATGAGGACAAACTATGAGCTAAGCCCCAGCACCTGGGGTAATGTGGTTGCACGGATAAAATTGTTCCGGTAAAGGTGTAGAACATCCCTTCACTTTCTCATTTCTCATCATCACCATTTCTTTCGTTAAAACATCCGCTTGGAACGATGCCTCTTCCTAAGGGTTTTACAAAACAGTTTGAAACATTTGTAGTGGGGTAAATCCCAAAACATTTTATTTTCTCAAAGACGGGGTTTTCAAAGAGGTAGGATGCTAACAATCGTACTCTCGGTCTAAAGGGATAAAATTGTAGGTACAACAGGGTGGTGCCATGAGGGACACAAAGTCACAACTTGGAGGAGCCAAGTTATTAGCGCAGTATTTATAAAACAAGACATGCAGATAAATAATGCAATTTATAAAGAGGATACAAAGAAGGTAATAAAAGGAGTAGGACAAGTATCGCAATTCAGGAATGGTGGCTTGCTTGTGGTCAGCAATGAGTCCCTCGACTTCTTTAGATAACCAAGAATACCCAATAAATAATAATAAGAAGTTCCTTCCTTCTTGCCGTCAAACACTCACACTATCGCCTTCATCGAGTATACATGCAAGCAGACAAGTCCACAATCAATACAAGGCATTAATGCATCAAACCAAACAGCAAACAAACATAAGGAATCCTACTGAACTTGGTAGATTTTGGAGAAGGGGGATAAGGAGTGGAATTACTAGTTTGCCATTGAGGTGTTTTTCCCTTGGAAGATAGCTGTCAAGGCTAGATACCATGAACTTGGAGTGGGGTTTCGAGGTCTGTAGGATACCAATGCGCAACAATGATATCCTCAAATAGGTCTTGACAACACAAACCAATAGAAGTGGTTTCACTAGATTATCAAATACCTAGATTTAATTATCCTTTTTATAGTGGAATAAAATCTAGTTTGAGGAAATAATTCACAAGAAAGGTTATGGAGCTCCAAAAATTATTTACTTGGGTGGTTAGGTAGTGTTTGATGTGCTTCACCACATAGAGTTGGAATCCAGTCTAAACAATTAACAGAATTCCCTCAGGAAATTCCCAAAGTCAGTTCTCTAGGGTTTTTCTCTTTTTCATCAGATTAATTCTACATAAGCTATTGAGTTGATTCCAACGGCATGTGGTAGGAATTTATAATACCTTTCTTTAGGAATTGGATTCACTCTTTTTGGAGTTGCCAAACTCCTGGAGTGATTTATTTAATTAAAATACCACTTACAGAAGTATTTAAATCACTAAAATTCAACCAGAGCTTAATAAATTCTGAGCTACGAGGGTTTGATAAGTACTTATATTAGGGTGCCATGGGAGGTGGGATCAGGTCAATACCACATTTTGTTTGACCTAGAGAATTTATCCAATGCAGATAAATGCTATTTTTGTTATTTTTGTTAAAGACACACTTCTGTTCACCTGAGCATAAGACCTATGCTAGATGACAGGTATTTCCAATACCTTCCAATAGAGCTTTGTTCCATCTCAAATGAGTGAGGCTAGCTCACAGAGGAATTAATTTAGTGTACCAGATACATTTTTGTGGATTACTTGCTAATAAATAATAAAAATTACTTTTGGCAAGGGACCAGTTCTGTATGGTGCACAAAAGATGTAGGCATCTCGGAAAATTTTTGATATGTCCATTTGGAGTTATTTATCATTTTAAAAAGAATTTAATCCTAACATGAAGTTTTCTAGAATTAATAGATCAGCTAAAAAGAAAAAAGAAAAAGGATGCAGTGGGCTGGATCTAGAGGGAAGGTGGGCCGCAGAGACGAAATCAGCCCAGCGGTGAGCGGGGCGGCGCGCGGGAGCCCGCGGCTTGAACCTGGCAAGAGGGGCTCGGCGGTCAGCGTGAGGGGACGGCCGAAACAGTATCGCGCAGATCTGGCCATTTGATTAAGTCGCGATGGACGGCAGTGCGTCGTCATGCTCGACAAAGCAGAGCTCGCGGTGGCGGAATCCTAGCTCGTTGGAGAGGGAGGCGGGAACTCACCAGAGGGCTTGGGAGGGTGCAGGGCGACGCGGTCGACGACGGCGAGCAGATCGAGGTGTGACACGGCGGGGGAGGTCCACAGGAAGCAGCTCGCACGACGGTGGCCGAGGATGACCTCATCGAAGCTCACTGGCGAGGATGGAGGATTCGTTCCTGGACAAAAAGGAGGGCACGGTCAGGTAGAGGAGGAGGAGGGGAACTCATGAGCCAACATGAAGAGGAAGGGGAGCATGGGAGAAGGAGTCTTGCTCGATTTTAGAGAGGAGGCCGATAGCTCCCTTTCTTCTTCCTTCGGACATCATAGAGCAGGGGAGAGGGAGTGGTGCTCGGGGGAGGTAAGTGAGGGGGAGAGGAAGCAAATGAGGGGCAGGGGAGAGCTGGGGGTGGCCTGCTGGTCTTTATACCAAGGAGGAGGAGTAGATGGTGTAAAAAGTCTCATTTGGGCATGGGGGAGAGGATTGCTGGCCTGCAGTTGGCCTAGAGGACGGTGGAGAGGGGTAGGATGGGGGTTTGGTCAGTAGAGAGGGGGAGGGCTGCTATGGTAATTAATGGAGGTAGATCCTTGTAAGATTTGGGGTGGTCTCTCTCTCTCTCTCTATTAGTACAAGGGGGTAAAATGGACAATGCTGGGGTGGAGCTACCATGGTGTCGACCTGGGGTGTGTCCTAGGGCTAAGGGGTGCATTGAGCAAGGTTTGATGGAAGTTGGGGGTGGTTTGAGGAGTGGAGTTGCTTACTTGGCAAATTTTGGTTCAATTGGTGGGTATGGAGGAAGTCCAGAATGTTGTATTGGACAAGATGCGGAAATGGTACTGGTAGGTAGTTGAGGTCAAGGTAGACTCCTAGGATTTATTTGAGATTTTTATAAGGGGTTTTAGCCCTTATATATCTTTTTATTCAAAAAGGGCAGAAGTGGTTTCTAGAAGATCATTTGATATTTTTACATTGGACAAGGTTGGTTTCTGGTTTGAGAGGGTCCCAAATGGGAATACACACTTAGGGGAATTTTCCAAGATTTATGGGGGATTAAAATTATTTAGAACAATTATTATTCTGATTCAGTCATTTAAGAAAATGGGCAAAAAGAAATAATAAAGCATCTCAAAAATATTTATTTTTGTGATGGGAAGATAGGGTATGATGTATGGAACTCACATGAGCCAAAAGTTGGGGAAATGTTTTGACAAGAACTAAACTTTCCATTATGGAAGACGTTTTGGAGATTTTATCTATTAAAGGAATTAAATAGATTTGAAACCATAATAATTATGAATAAAAATTGGTAAATCTTGGAGATCAGGCTGGATGATGTAGATAAGGTGTAGCAAGCATTTTCAACTTTGGGAGTTGGAAATCCAACTTGTATAAGATGGAAAACAAGGAGGTGGGGATCTAGGGAGATGTTATTTTTATACCACCTAAACCTTGTTGGATCTTGGAGCTCAGAGCTCACCTTGATGCTAGGGATAGATGGATAGGTTCAACAAGTCATATATATGATCATGGAAGAAATATTTTGGGTTGGTTGCATTTGGGGTGATCTAGATGTGATGGCAAACTTTGTTGAAATTAAGGCTGCCATACCAGATGAGTCATGATCCCTTATAAACCAAGTAGGTTTAAGAAGCATAGAGATCCATTTGGAACAGGTGAAGTAGGTTTTAGTAGACCTATATGAGTACAACACAACCATGCAGAGAGTTGGTCCATATAAGGTTGGAGGATGGTGTGAGCTTCTGTCAAAGTAGGCATGATGACTAGATTTGC
This sequence comes from Avena eriantha, assembly GCA_910589775.1. NCBI lineage: Eukaryota > Viridiplantae > Streptophyta > Magnoliopsida > Poales > Poaceae > Avena > Avena eriantha. The sequence continues at coordinate 298,605,349 of OU342745.1, read as the reverse complement.
AAGAAAAGTTATTTTCTTGCCTGCAAAACCATCAAGAACAAGTGGGTTGGAGGATGATCTAACCAAGGGCAGATGTGGGACTTGGTAGTACTTAGGATGATTAACAATATGGTTCAAGTTCATTTCAAAAGTGCACAAGGGTTGAGAAAGGGGGGCATTCAAAAAGGTGATGTTGGAACAACTTTCTAGACTTAGTCAAAATTGGCAGTTTTGAGGATTTTGACTAGAGTATGAGAAGGAAAGCTTTTGGGAGGAGTTGCCAGGTATCAAGGCATGTGGATGATGTTGAAGTGTATATTGAGTAGAAGGGATCCATTCGTGATATTGGTCTTCATGGACTTGGGAGCTTCTAGAATGGAAATCTTCCGAATGGATCTGGTTAAGGGTTTTAGATGATCACCTAGTAGCTAGGGATCATATTCAGATTTGTATCCTTGCTTAGGGGTTGATGATTTGGAAACAGCTTGATCCTAGTGATGAGCTCCTAGAGTAGCTCATACTACTTCCTAAGCAAACAAGTCAAACAGCAGATCAAGGCAACTCATCAGACAACAGATCAGGGCAACTCATCAGACAGCAGATCAAGGCAACTCATCAGACATCAGATCAAGGCAACTCATCTTATAAACTAAACAACTACCACCAGGGTTACCATCAAGCTTAGCTTGTGGTAATGTTGGGGCATTTTGAAGGGTTGGAGTTTGAATATGATGAGAGTTCTTGGTATCTCTACCAAGAGTAGAATTCGAAAGCTTTGAAAGGAAGTTTTGGGAAAACTAGAGATAAGATTAGTTGAGGGTTCTGTCTTGAAAAACATAAGGAAGTTATATTATATATATCTCCATAGTTTTGTCAATAGAAGCTACTAAAATAGTTTTGGTTGCACAAGCATCTTGGATCATGTTTTGAAATGCCAGAACGTTTGAGAATATGTAAATTGAGCCAGGATAGTTTTGGTAGATAGCTTTTGTCAACTGATGGTGAGGTAAGGAGTAGCATATGGAGTACACCCACATACACAAGCACAAACAAACAACAAGCAAACACTGCATCAATGAACAAGAAAAAGTTTTTGTTCCCCCTGATTTTTGCATTCTGGACAACAAATCAGGGTTTCTGAAATTGGGATGTTACATATTGTGTCCCCAACACACCCAATATACTTGTCAGGTGTATAGGTGCACTAGTTCGGCGAAGAGATAGTAAAATACAAGTGGTATGGATATAAGACAACGGTGCCATAAAATACTTTGATGGCGTGGAAGAGACTAAATGCAAACTGAAATAAAGATGGTAGCAAGCAAACATGTAACAGATCTAGTTGCAAACAGTGTTTCAATGCTTAGAAACAAGGCCTAGGGATCATACTTTCACTAGTGAACACTCCCATATAAATATCTTCTCTTGATGATACTACTCTGAACTACTCTCCGGTTGGACACTCTAATCCATGGTAGGGCTATACCAACACTCCTCAAAGTCCGCTTTCCCCATCTAGATAACCCCTCACTATCACCTTGAGCGCTAGATGGTTCCAACAAACACCACATAGATACATCCAACTCTAAATATAACTCATAACAAGTATTTGTAAACTCTAGCCTAAGTGCCACACTGTATGCACACTGTCAACTTCACACACGTGGGGATAAGCAGAGATTCATTAAAGCACTTGAGTAGCAGAATAGATCTATAGATTACAAAGCTCATGATCACAATATGATCATGCATAGAGAAAGAGATCAACACATAGCTACCGGTAGATCCCTTAGCCTCGAGGAAGAACTACTCCCTCATCATCATGGGAATCAGCAACAACGATGGAGATGGTGGTGGAGATTGATGGAGATGGTGGTGGAGATCGATGGAGATGTCTCTGAGGGCACTTCCCCGTCCCGAAAGGGTGCCAGAACAGAGAATTTATGTCCCTCGAATCTCCCCTTTGCTAGAGGTAGCGCTGCGGAAGTTTTCGTGGCTGGATGCTGGATTCTTTAGGGTTTTCTCCCCGGGGGCTTCTTATAGGCGAGGGGGTGATGTCAGAGGGTGGACCAGGGGCCCACACCACCTGGTGGTGCGGCCAGGGGGACCCGCACCACCACATGGTGTGGCTAGCCCCTGGCCCCTCTCCGTCTCGTCTTCTGGCTCCATGAGTCTTCCGGTAAAATATCGACTTTGGCTTTTGTCCGGTCCAATTCCGAGAATATTTCTTTCCTGGATTTTCTAGAACCAAAAACAGAAGAAAACAGGCAACTGGCACTGTGGCATCTTGTTAATAGGTTAGTCCCAGAAAATGCATAAAAATATCTCAAAATGTAGACAAAACATAAGATAGTTGATATAAAACAAACATGGAACATCAAAAATTATAGATACGTTTACGACGTATTAGGTACCTACAAGTCCATAGATCGAGGCAAGAGACAAGGAAACAAAATATACAAATACCTATTTGCAAACAGAACAAAATACTCCCATGAGTTAGATGCATATAATTTCTGTGAGGTTTCTCCTCAACCCGCAGCCCATGAGGACTACTCACTCATAATAGATAGATCAAGGATAGAAAGCATTGTGCAAAATACCTTGATAAAAATCAAATATTCTTACAATGGTCGCCAAATCACAAGGAGATCTAAAGTACAAAGCAATGACTATGGCTAATGGAGGGGATGGATGATGGAAGTGATGAACAATGGCATGGATCTCCTTTGGTGGTGTTGTGATGTAACCTGAGAATGGAGGCTCTCTGGCCAACAGCTGGAGCCTCAAAATATATAGGCGTCTTCACGAAAGTTTTAGGGTTGGCCGAGATGAAGCGGTCGCCACATGGTATGGGCGGATGGTACAGGCAAGATCCACCTATACCAGTGGTCGCTAAGCTTCCTGACACATGGGAACGACTCCGCAATTACTTGGCCATGTGGACTTTCTAAAAAACCTTCATTATGACCCCTGATTTCGCATTAAAAAGCGTGATTTCCTACGCAACACAAATCAAAGCAAGGTTTTGCATATATTTGCAATTATTAGTCATTAGTGGCAAGGATTGAGAGTTTCTTATCAATTGCTTGACCAAAAAATGTTTAAACATGGTGGATGATATGTTGCTAACGTATCTATAATTCTTGATGTTCCATGCTTGTTTTATATCTACTTTCTTATGTTTTGTCCACACTTTGGAGTACTTTCACACATTTTCTGGAACTAACCTATTAACAAGATGCCAAAGTGCCAGTTGCCTGGTTTCTTCTGTTTTTGGTTCCAGAAAAGCCAGAAAATGAATATTCTCGGAATTGGACCGGAGAAAAGCCAAAATCGATATTTTATCGGAAGACTCACGGAGCCAGAAGACGAGACAGAGAGGGGCCAGGGGCTGGCCACACCATGTGGTGGCGCGGGCTAGCCCTGGCCGCGCGACTAGGTGGTGTGGGCCCCTGGTCCACCCACCGACCTTGCCTCTTCACCTGTAAGAAGCCTCCCGATGCAAAAACCCTAAGTCGTCAAGGCTCCAGCCACGAAAAGTTCCGCAGCGCCGCCGCCACCGAAGGGGAGATTCGGGGGACAAAAATTCTCTGTTCCGGCACCCTGTGGGGACGGGGAAGTGCCCTCAGAGCCATCTCCATCGATCTCCACCACCATCTCCATCGCCTTTGCTAATTGCCATGATGATGAGGGAGTAGTTCTTCCTCGAGGCTAAGGGCTCTACCGGTAGCTATGTGTTCATCTCTCTCTCTATGCATGATCATATTGTGATCATGAGCTTTGTCATCAAGTAGATCCACCTTGCTACTCAAGTGCTTTATTAGATCTCTGCTCTCCCCATGTGTGTGAAGTTGACAGTGTGCACACCATGGTGGCACTTAGGCTAGAGATTACAAATACTTGTTATGAGTTATATTTGGAGTTAGATGTCTTTATGAAATTGTGGTGTTTGTTTGAACCATCTAGTGCTCAAGGTGACAGTGTGGGGTTATCTAGATGGGAAAAGCGAACTTTGAGGAGTGTTGTTATAACCCTACCATGGATTAGAGTGTCCAACCAGAGAGTAGTTTAGAGTAGTATCATAAAGAGAATATATTTATATGAGAGTGTTCACTAGTGAAAGTATGATCCCTAGGCCTTGTTTCTAAGCATTGAAACACCGTTTGCACCTAGATTTGTTACATGTTTTCTTGCTTCCATCTTTATTTTAGTTTGCCTTTACTCTCTTCCACGCCATCAAAGTATTTTCTGGCACCGTTGTCTTATATCCATACCACTTGTATTTCACTATCTCTTCGCCGAACTAGTGCACCTATACACCTGACAAGTGTATTGGGTGTGTTGGCGACACAAGAGACTTCTTGTATCTTGATTGCAGGGTTGATTGAGAGGGGATACCTTTGACCACTTCCTCCCTGAGTTCGATAAACCTTGGGTGATCCACTTAAGGGAAAACTTCCTACTGTTCTACAAACCTCTGCACTTGGAGGCCCAAAAACTGTCTATAAGAATAGAAGTGCGTAGACATCAGTGGAAGATGGCTATTTTTGGAGCCATCACCCACCGAAAGGCTCCCGCGTCCAATATTCAAGTGGTAGGAAATTTGCATCTCGCCCTTCGATCTAGAAACAATGGGTCAAAGGCTAATCCTCAAAAGGGTTTGCCTTATAAATTCCCACGCGTGGCACAATTCAAAGTTTCAAACATACTAGTACCACCTGCGCCCTTTGGGCCGAATCCCACATGATTGCCTCGCATGACCAATGCCGTGCCCCTTCCATCCCATCTCTCTTCATAGCCTCTCCATAGGCAGGCCACCATAGCGACCGAAGAAGTTTCACCAACTCCCTTGTCTAGCAAGCCAAAGTTGCTTCCCCGATGTCGGCCCGCACCAGATCAGCTCCTTTGTACCCTAGGTCCATGATGCAGGAGCCGGCACAGCAACGCGTGTCATTGGTGACACCATCGCAGCTTTGTTGGATCCACTTCCTCGACTCCACAGCACCAGATCTATTTCCCTGACCTTGTCCACGGTACCAGAGAGATGGTGAGCCAAACCCGCTCAGCCACGAATGGCAAGGGCATAGCTCGCTATCAGTCCAGCAAAGGCGCGACCACCCGAAGGAAATTGGGTAAGCATGCCCACAAAGGTTTCCCTATACTTTGTATGCTCTTTAGACATTTGATGTCTGAAAGTAGTTCATCGCTTGTTTGCACTGCCTTGTCACACTCAGTTTTTTTTATCTTTTTACTTCGTCATTTCTTTTCGACCATCATATATTTGTATGCCTGTCATTGTTCCTCAGAGGTTTCAACTATTTGCTAGTACTTTACTAATTTTCTCTTCTACACACACTTTGATCTTAAATCTCATAAGATTTTTTTGCTCATGCATGTAAGATGCTTTGCAGCCAACTACTAAGAAAGAACAACAGATTAGAGAAGACAGATTATTTAAGAATTCCGAACATGCATGGTTGCTCGGTATGTAGACAGTTAGATCTTTCGTAGCTACCACCACCAATCAAGAAGAACAGTTTTATGATGCAGAATTTGCTCCTCGTGATGAATAAAACCTTGAGGGATACCTGAATCAGGAAGATAGATCGGTGGAGGACCCCCTCCCTAGTCCGCCTACTTGTCCATGCTCCAAGGTGCTTGCGCTGTCTTGTCATTGAGATAGTTGTTGCACCTTCCATGTTTTGTACCTCAATACCAGCAATTGTTGTGCAATGCCATCTGCTTAGTTCATGCATCATATATGTTCAACATGTCTTGCCTTACTATTCTTCTATTCTATCTGTGTATCATTATACATAGGTCTTTGATAGATTAATGTATCGTTTATGTGTGTCAGGAATAAGCAGGTTCACCAAAGACCCTTTCAGGTACAAGTAGGGAGAATAACTATGTTTGACAAGTGTTTGATTCAGCATTGGTTTCTATTGATGAACAATACTTCTAGGGAGACCTAACTTAGGAAGATGGACCGGTTGAGGACCCCCCCTAGTCCGCCCGCTTTCCCACCCCCCAAGGTGCTTGCTTTGTATTTTCATTGAGATACCTATTGCATCTTCCATGTTTGGTATCTCAATCCCACCAAATATTTTGCAATGCCCTCTCCCTAGTTCATGCATCATATATGTTCATCACATTTTGCCTTACTATTCTTCTGTTCCATCTGCGTCTCATTATATATAGAAACTATAATAGATTTAGGTATCGTTTATGTGTGTCAGCACTCAGCTGGTTCACGTAAGACACATTCATGTAGCATACCTGAAGCATTGAAAAGCATCCCTGCTAATGCTACCGGTGGAACACAAACACATCCTAGGAAAAGAAAAAGCTCAAAGTCAAGAAACTCGCATAAGGAGCGTAAAAAGCATCGTCTTGGTGGCACACCACGGGTTCCAACATAAGTATACGCAACAAATATCACCCCATATATTCCAAAATCACCAGTTGCCAATCTAGATACCCAACAACTATTGGCAGACGAACCAATTTTGTCCTCTACTGGCCTAACACTGCTAGCACAAGACCAACAAGCTAGCGATGATCACCCACTTGGTGATCAACCCGTCACCAATCAAGTATGTGTTCCCAGGCTTATCTTTGCATGCTCCCTTATATATATCGTGTTAGCTTGATGAAAGGTTGAATTGGCAGCTAAACGACAATTTAAAAAAGGGGACCAACGGTAGGAAAAAAGCTTGAAGCTAAATTTTCCAAAACACAATCTATATATTGCATCAGTTCTATTGTGCCTCGCAAGCGAAGGCCAGAACATCCAGAAGAATATGCTTTTCAAGCATCGTAAATAGGATTTTTTTCAGGACTGATATTCCCATCTGATGTCTATGCACTTCTATACTTGTAGACAGTTGTTGGGCCTCCAAGTGCAGAGGTTTGTAGAACAGCAGCAAGTTTTCCCTTAAGTGGATCACCCAAGGTTTATTGAACTCAGGGAGGAAGTGGTCAAAGGTATCCCCTATCAAGCAACCCTGCAATCAAGATACAAGAAGTCTCTTGTGTCCCCAACACACCCAATACACTTGTCAGGTGTATAGGTGCACTAGTTCGGCAAAGAGATAGTAAAATACAAGTGGTATGGATATAAGACAACGGTGCTAGAAACTAGCTTGATGGCGTGGAAGAGACTAAAGACAAACTGAAATAAAGATGGAAGCAAGCAAACATGTAACAGATCTAATTGCAAACGGTGTTTCAATGCTTAGAAATAAGGCCTAGGGATCATACTTTCACTAGTGAACACTCTCATATAAATATATTGTTCTTTATGATACTATGCTGAACTACCCTCCGATTAGACACTCTAATCGTTGGTAGGGCTATAACAGCACACCACAAAGTTCATCTTTCCCATCTAGATAACCCCACATTGTCACCTTGAGTACTAGATGAGTCCAACAAACACCACAATTTCATAAAGACATCCAACTCCAAATATAACTCATAACAAGTATTTGTAATCTCTAGCCTAAGTGTCACCATGGTGAGCACGCTGTCACTTTCACACACATGGGGAGAGTAGAGATCTATTAAAGCACTTGAGTAGCAAGGTAGATCTATAGATTACAAGATCATGATCACAATAAGATCATGCATAGAGAGAGAGAGATGAACACATAGCTACCGGTAGAACCCTTAGCCTCGAGAGAGAACTACTCCCTCCTCATCATGGGAATCAGCAATGGTGATGGAGACGACGGTGGAGATCGATGGAGATGGCTCCGGGGGCACTTCCCCGTCCCGGCAGGGTGCCAGAACAGAGACTTTCTGTCCCCCGAATCTCCCCTTCGGCGGCGGCGGTGCTGCGGAACTTTTCGTGGCTGGAGGCTTGACTATTTAGGGTTTTTGCATCGGGAGGAATATATAGGCGAAAGGGCAAGGTCGGTGGAAGGCCGGAGGGGCCCACACCACCTGGTGGCGCGACCAAGGGGGACCCGCGCCACCCTATGGTGTGGCTGGCCCCTAGCCCCTCTCCGTCTCGTCTTCTGGCTCCGTGTTCCCCTCAGTGAAATATTGACTTTGGCTTTTGTCCCGTCCAATTCCGAGAATATTGATTTTATGACTTTCCTGGAACCAAAAACAGCAGAAAACAGGCTACTGGCACTGTGGCTCTTGTTAATAGGTTAGTCCAAGAGATCATATGAAAAGTACTCCAAAGTGTGGACAAAACATAATAAAGTAGATAAAACCAAGCATGGAACATCAAAAATTATAGATACATTTGCAATGAATCACCATCTTCCCATCATTCAAGCACCACCAACAGACCCCTAAACATTACAGTTCATTACTCTAGAAGTTACATGTAAGTCATGTTGCTCCGTCCCATGCCTTCAAGCTTGCTGTTGGTTCTATTCTAAGTCACTTAACACATCAACTGTTCCCATTCTTGCCGATAGATAAAATTCAATTTCGATTAGGATAATGAGGAAGTAGAGTATGTTCTCAAGGACATGTTCTCCTGTTCCTTGTGTCACCAGCGTCATAGGCTAAATAAGGAATACTTTGGTGATAATGCAAGTAAGGATAATTAAAGAGTGACTCCTTATGAACATACTATGACTAACCAATCGTGAATAGATCTTCTTGATCACTGGTTTGATCCAAAGATTACAGTATGGTATGTGAAGATTGAGACCAGATCACATTCAAAAATCCTATTTGCGCATTTGTCTCACTAGTCTCCCTTTGTAGAAGAACACTGAGAAAAACAAGAGTAACTATGTCACACAATGTTTAACAAACCGAACTGGATCTCGTTCATTGGTTGGGAACCTTTGCACAAAAGTAAGGATAATTATTATTTACTCTTGTAGAGACTTTGTGCTTCTTATATTTTGATCATGCATTGTTCCCATTTTGCAGAAAGATGCGATAAGTTTGCAGGAAAAATTTGTGGCATGCTAGACGAGCAAAAAAGAAGGGCTCATTCCCTCTGCTAAGAGTGTTATTGTAAGTCTTTTGTTCGATTGATATTCAGTGATTTATATGTATAGTTAGATATGCAACACTGCCTGAACTACTGCCTAGTTTTATTTTCATTTAAGTAGATGATTTCCAACTAGTGTGAGTTTTAGTTTTCATCTGTACAAAGGGTTGTGATACCATGCACCTGGTGATGAAGAAACATGGCATATCCATGTTACTGTGTGTTAGTGATGAAAAATTATCAATATGATCAGATAGTTATGCTTTTACTACAGTGTGTATGATGCATAATCAGCCATGCCAACTTGTAAGATTTGTGCATAGTTAGGTTAAATGTGTTATATGCATGTTTATTGTCGTAGATTCTCTTATCTCACCCATGTCTACCAACTTATAACCTTACAGATTAAATTGAATGAGGAGATGGCAAAACCTAGGAAAGATGGTCTTGAACAAACCCAAGAAGAATGTCCGAAAACATTTAACATGGTACTAAAAGGCAAAGGTCATCACAAAATCACGTTCTTGCGTAATGTTGGGTTGTCGCAGTCCAAGTCCAAGTCCAAGTCGGTGTATTTGTCTTATCTGGAAGCCATCATAGCACTACAGTCTGAACAGGAAGTGCAAAGGTGAACAATCGATGAGATGAGATAGAAAACATAGTAAGTGATGCGGAGTTTACGATATTACAAGATCAATGGAATTCTCGAGAGCCTGTAGATGTGGAGGCTAGTCTAAATAGGTGAATACATTGGTCCTCTGAAACGGTTCTTGAGACTAAGCCCGGGTTGTGTTTGTGGTTTTGTATACAAAAACATAGTGAGTATTTGTTTTGCATCATGCTTTTATCTGTTTATGCTGCACTCCCATGCACAAAAATCATGTGCCCGAACCTCACTCTCTCGGCCTTGGATTCATGAATAGAGGTAGAATGTCCTAACCATTTTTTTAATAATTTGGATAACCGCCAAAATCAAAATCAAAATCGAGTGGCAAAACCTACCGCCTACCCCATTTGAATCTAAGATATATGTATACAACTTTCTTTGCGAATATGGTCATTTTTTTGATGATCAGTTGATGTGACTCTCAGCCCTCAATTCAAACGGAAGGAGTACCATTTTTCCATTATTCCTTGGACGCTAGCCAAATTCAAAACCTCAGTCTATGCAATTATTATGGTCATTGATGATTAGTTGATGTGACTCTCAGCCATGAATTCCTAACCAGATAGAGGTACAGTCTACCACCTTTATTTACTACTAGTAGATGGATGCTAACCAAATTCAAAATATCAATCGAGCGGCACAATCACCCACCGACCTTGAAGCATTTCCCACCCCATTGTTTCAAAAAATTTGAGGCAAAATCTCCCACTAGGGAGTACGATTTTTCTATTAGTAGATAGATGGACGCTAGCCAAATTCAAAATGTCAATCAAGCGGCAAAATCATCTAGCGAGTTTGAATCATTTCCCGCCCCACCATTTCAAAAACTTTGAGTCAAAATCTCACACTCAGGAGTACCATTTTTCTATTAGTAAATAGATGGATGCTAGCCAAATTCAAAATCTCAATCGAGCGGCAAAATCACCCACCGAGTTTGAAGCATTTCTCGCCCCACCGTTTAAAAAACTTTGAGTCAAAATCTCACACTAGGGAGTACCATTTTTGTATTAGTACATAGATGGCCGATAGGCAAATTCAAAATCTCAATCGAGCAGCAAAATTACCCACCGAGTTTGAAGCATTTCCCGCCCCACCGTTTCAAAAACTTTGAGTCAAAATATCCCAATGGGAGTACCATTTTCTATTAGTAGATAGATGGACTCTAGCCAAATTCAAAATCTCAATTGAGCAGCAAAATGACACACCGACCTTGAAGCATTTCGTGTCCCTATATTTTGAAAACTTTTGCTTTAAAATTCCCATTATACCCATGGTTTAGACGACAAATGGGTATTCCAAAGTCAGTAGCTCGGGGGATCGATCATAATTATTTTAACGTTCACCTCTATAATTCGATTCATGCAGTATTTCCCGCTTGACCTCCCAAATAGCCCAAGCTCCTCTCTCATGCTCTCACCTCCATGACTACCACGCGCACCGACCGACGGCCGAAGCCGCTTGAGCCGTTTACAGATGCCTACCACACCGGATCTAGTTCACCGGTCCTTTGTGCCACTACACTGGAGCTGCGGTCGTGTTCACCGTGCCGATGGTGTCAACGATCGCCCAAGCTCTACTTCCCACAACCAATAGCTATCCAGCCGTACCGCAGCTGCTTCACCGATGTCCACCGGTGGGATCTAGTTCAATGATTTCCATGTCCACCACTCTAGACCAGCTGCACGGGCAATTATCCCGTCCACCGCGCTGAAGCCAATAGGCACCCCAACAGCAGGACCCTCGGCCTCGGTGACCTCGACATCATGGACACATACACGGACACGGATGATGCTTAGATGCCCCTCTGACCATCGTAACCAAATTTCCAACAAGTAAAATGCAAGCTAGGTTATTTGTACTCTAGTGCAAGTGGGAGACTGAAGGAGATATGCCCTAGAGGCAAATAATAAATAGGTTGTTATTGTCATATCTCAATTAGTTTATAATAGTTTCATATTGTGCTATAATTGTGCCAAGTAGAAACATTGGTACATGTGTGGTATGAAACAACCAAGTCCCTAGTAGCCTCTATTCATACTAGTTTGTTGGTCACGAAGATGATCTAGGTTTCAAGGTCATGGGCATTTATGCCGACTGACAACGGGATCATATCATTGGAGAATGATGTGGTTGGACATTCCTCGAAGGATTGCAACATGATCAAGTCATATATTTCATTGTTGCAACAACTATACCTAGACTCCTTCTCCTTAGACTGTGAACTCATATTACTCATTGTTTCCCTAGGCTGCTTAGACTACATCAACCACCATCTGGTAATACGGTGGCCATAAAGGTGTACATTGGGTATTCCGAAGGAACAATAGATGACATGTGACTGCAAGACCGGGATTTGTTCACCCACATGACGGGTAAAGATACATATGGCCGACTTGGTGAGATTACATCTATAAATGTTGCAACATGTGACTAGGTCACGAGGATGTAATATCACGGTAACAAGAAAACATAACTTGTTGAGAACGAGATTGAACAAAGGTATGGGATACCAATGATCGGATCTCGGACAAGTTGTATCGAGAAACAAAAGGAAGAGGATGCTACATTTAGATGGTTCAAACGACATTGTCATCAGGAATGCATAGGGGTCACATGGACATTCCTGGTCACTCTGTTGATCATTGATATAGATCATGTCTAGAGCATTCCCGAGCCGTGAGAGGATACACCTAAGGGTACGATGAGAGCCATCATTCGTAAGACGGAATCACAGTAGAGAAAGAGAAAGCCGGAATCGTTTCGCGGAGAGATCCGAAGTTGTTCGGAGAAAGAATAAAGGACCGGAATCATTCCGGGAAAGATCCGAAGTCGTTCGGAGGAAATCGAAAGGGAACCGAAAGGTGTTTCGGGTTGAATCAGGTTTTGTAATATGTAGTTACATATTAATTAGTGTAATTAATATTAAATATAATATTAAAATCTAATTTGGAGGGTTATTCCACTAATGGGCCAAACTTCCTAGGGAAATAGGGCCCATGAGGGAAAACCGAAGGAGGGAAGGGCCAAGGGCCAAAGGGCCAAGTCCCAGGCACCTCAAGGGGGCCCACCCGGCTAGCCTAGGGTTGTGCGCTGGGTGGGGCCCACCCCTGGCCGGCGGCCCATGAGGCCCATGCGCCTCCCCCCTCTCTCCCTTGTTTAGTCCCACATGGGAAAACCAAAGGGGAGAGCACACCCCCTCCCCCTCTATAAAGGGGTGCCCATGGGTGGGATTAAACACACAATTTGAGAAGTCCTTTGGTTGACTTTCTCCCTCCCTCTCTCTATACCTTGTGACCATGGCCCCAAGTCTGGGCTATGCGATCAATGTAACATCCCAATTTCAGCAACCCTGATTAATTGTCCAGAATGCAAAAATCAGGGGGAACAAAAACTTTTTCTTGTTTAATGCTGAAGTGTTTGCTCGTTGTTTGTTTCTGCTTATGCATATGAATGTGTATTAGATGATATACTCCTTACCTCAACACCAGTTGACAAAAGTTACTTCCTAAAACAGTCTTGGCTTAATATCCATATTCTCAAATGTTCTGGCATTTCAAAAACATGAGCCAAGATGTTTATGAAACCAAAACTACTTTAGTAGCTTCTATTGACAAAACTATGGAGAAATATAGAATACTATCTCCTTATGTTTTCAAGACAGAACCTTCTCCAACTCTTATCTCTAGATTTAACAAAACCCTTTTTATGAAGCATTTGAATTCTACCCTTGGTAGAGATACCAAGGGTCTTACCTTGTTCAAACTCCAACCTATCTCAAAATACCCATCCTTACTTCAAGATAAGCTTGGTGATAACCCAAGTAGTAGTTGATTTGTTTGTAAGATGAGTTGTCGTGATCTGCTGCTTGATGAATTGTCTTGATCTGCTTGATTGCTTAGAAGTAGTATGCGCTACTCTAGGAGCTCATCCCTAGGATCAATAGGTTTCCAAATTCAAGACACCCTAAGCAAGAGTACCATCTAGATCTAATCTCTATCCATCAGGTGATCCTCTGAAACCCCTTACCCAGACCAATTCTGTAGTGATCCATTCTGGAAGCTTCAAAGTCAATGAAGCCCAATATCAAGAATGGATCATTTCTACTCAATATTCACTTCAACATCATCCACTTGATGATGCTTGGGTACCTTGCAACCCTCAAAAACATCCCCTCCCATGTTCTAGTCAAAAACCCTAAATCTGCCAAATTTGGCTACGTTTGGAAATCTGTTTCCAACATCACCTTTTTGAATGCCTCCTTTTCCCAACCCTGGTGCAAAATTGGAAATGCATCTGAAAATCTTGTTAACCATCATAAGTACTACCAAGGCCCACTCTTGCCCTTGGTTAGATCATCCTCCAACCCACTTGTTCTTGATGGTTTTGCAGGCAAGAAAATAACTTTTCCTGCAAATCTAGTCAACTTGCCTACTTTGCTAGAAGCTCACACCATCATCCAACCTTCTATGGACCAAATCTTTTCATGGTTGTGATCAACTTGCCTACTTTGCTAGTTGATAATCTGCTTTGGCAGGCTTATTTTATTCTAAGTGGGAAATCACTTCTTGGTGAGCTCAAGTAGGATCAAGCTCAAACCCCTACACCATTGAAATCTACATCACTTAGTCTATCCAACCATCTACCCCATGCCCCAAGGGGAGATCTGAACTCCAAGTTACAACCATGTTTTGATGGTATGAAATTAACATCACCCTAGATCTTTAATCTAAGGTATTCCACCAAAATCAACTTAGATTCTCCAATCCCAAGGTTGCAAAAGATTTATACACCTTGTATACATCATATACCTTGATCATCAACATTTTTCAAATATTTTCTATAATTATTATGGCTCCAAATCCATTTAACTTCTTTAATAGACAAATTCTTCAAAACCTCCTCCATAAAGGAAAGTTTGGTTTTTACCAAAACACTTCCCCAACTTTTGGCTCATTTGAGACTCACATATCATACCCCACCTTCCCACTTCGAAAATAAATATTTTTGAAGAGCTTTATTATTTCTTTTTGCCTATTTTCTTAAATGGCAGAAACAAGAAATAATCCTCTAAAAACCCTTTCCCACCTCAATAAATCTTGGGAAAATTCCTTTAAGTGTGTATTCACATTTGGGACCACCTAAAATCAAAAACTCCACTTATCCAATGTAATTTTATCAAATGATCCTCTATCTACTTCTACAGTTTTTGAATAAATTGATTTAAGTGGACTTTAAATCCTCTGAAAAATCACAAATATACCCTGGAAGTATATCTTGACCTCACCTATCTACCAGTACCATTTTCCCCTCCTTGTCCTATCCAAAATTTTAAACTTCCTTCACAAGCACATATTTACTCAATTTGGCAAACCTAGCTAGTTTTGAGCTAAATCAATATAAAACCACCAACAATCTTGCAAAGTAATGCACCACAGCAACTCCACCTCCCCTGGTCGTGCCCACATTGTAGCAACACTGTAGCAACACCTCTTGTCTCTAGTGCTTGTCCATGATGGAGACACAAGCCAACCCCTCTTTTTCCTTGCCCTCAAAGCCTTGCAATAGCATCCCCTGCTCCTCTCTGACCTGCACACGACCAGGACCACCCCTCCACCGCCCACAGAAAACCCTCCCCTAGTTTCACCTCCCTCCTCCACAAGCACCATGGACCAAGTCCATCAAAAACCGCCCCCTCTCGGTATATAGTGGTAGAGGCCACTACAGCTCTCCCTTCCCCTCATTTGCCTCCCTCACCTCTCACATACCCATCCCCAAGCTCCCGATCTGGCACCTGAGATCCCCATCGCCATGGAGAAGAGGAGCAAGTCCTCTCGGGCTCCACCTTGTTTGCAGACATGCAGTCGACCCTGACCTCCCCCAACGCCTTAGCTCACCTCCAAAGCCCTCCTGGAGATCACCAAAGGCTCCTTCATCGAGCCCATGCCTCTGCATGTCGCGGGAGAAGAAGAACTCCGACTCTCGGCCGTGTCCAAGATCTGCTCCTGGTACTCTCCCACTAGCTCCTTCCCCTCTACATGCCACCGTTCCAAGATCCCCTAGTTCTCCTCTACCTGACCCTATTCTTATTTTGTCCTAGGGCCGTCACTACCATCGCCGCCACCGAGCACCGCCGCACTCCTCTCGGGCGTGCACGCGCGAGCAAGGACCACACGCGGGAACCGGCGGTGCCGCCCCTCTCTGGATTCGCTGTCATCGACCGCGTCACCTCCGCCCATCTCCGGACGCCGGCGAGCCCCCGATGAGCCTTCCCGCGCCCCTCTGCCGCCCTAGGGTTTCCCCCTCTGCTCCGCCGTCGTCACTTTGTTCCACGGAGGGAGACGACGCCCGGCTATCGATCTACACTTGATCGGACGGCCGGTGTTACCCGGTACCGTGACCCAGCCCGAAGTGGCCGACAGCTGGGCCCCGCGCCGCGGGATTCAAATCCCCCTCCCGCTCGCAACTCGTCCGTGGGTGGGCCGCGCTCGCTTCCTGCAGGCCCAGTTCGGTCTAAAACCGGCCCAGTGCCCTCTGCTTCGTTTTCTTTTTGTCTCTAGATTTCTAAACCTGTTTTCTAGTCAGTTGCTTTAATTCAAGATAAAAATGGAAAATACCATATTATGCCAGATCTAAATTCTACTAAGTAGAGGGATGATTTCCCTAACACCCAGTACCCTTGGTTAGCTCAGAATGTGTTTGGGTTAAATATACTAAATCAATTGCCCAGAAATGTCTAAAACACCCATTAGATTCCTCAGGGAATAGTACAACTCCAAATGGAGTAAACCCAATTGCCTCTGGAAGGTAATACTTGTACCTATCATTGTACCTTGGTCTCATGTCAAGGTGAACTCTAGTCTGCCTATAGCAAAAATAATAAAATCCATGCAGTTAGCCTTTTAGAAAATTCCCTATACCAAATCAAGAAGCCAATTGACCTAAATCCAATTATCTTGGATGTGGTACACTAAGGCCTATCCAAATCCATGAGCTCATGATTTATTGAGCCTTGGATATTTTCTGTGAATTAAACTATTATGTGCATGGTTTATTCACCTCTTAATTCACTACAGTAGTTCTGATAATCCAAAAATGTCGATTCCAATTTCTACAGAAAGGTATTGGATGTACCTACCATGTTTCCTTGGAATCAAATCAAAAGCTACTGTATATTTAATCTGGTGAAAACGACAAAGTTCCTATAGAGCTGCCTTTGGGAATTTCCTGAAGGCATTATATTAATTATCTTGACTTGATTCTAACTCTTAGTGAACAAGTACATCAATACCTACCTAACCACCCAAGGAAATAATTTTTGGAGCTCCAGAACTTCTCTGGTGAATTATTTCCTAAAACTTGATTCTTTTTCACTATAAAAATCACTATAAATCTTTGGTAATTGATAAAATAGTGAAACCACTTTTGTTAGTTTCATTTTATCAATACCTATCTGTTGGTATCATGTTTTTACAATGGTACCCTACAGAATATGGCCTTGCTCCGAAAACCCATCTCTTAGGAAGTTTCTAGA
This sequence comes from Avena eriantha, assembly GCA_910589775.1. Classification (NCBI taxonomy): domain Eukaryota; kingdom Viridiplantae; phylum Streptophyta; class Magnoliopsida; order Poales; family Poaceae; genus Avena; species Avena eriantha. The sequence goes on along the minus strand of OU342745.1, from coordinate 298,588,204 downwards.
CTATAAATCCTAAAGGGATTTTCATCCCCTTCTCCAGGACCATCTAAACCTCCTAAAACCAATCCTCTCAAAACCATATGAATCTTAATTCTGTAGTATTCAATTTTTTGTTGTATGTATTGGTGTTTGTGTGCCTTGTGTTGATTGTGGCTTGGTTTGCATGTGTTGTCTGGACGACGATAGTTGCGATACAATCGGAGAGCAGAAGAAGTGGTATTTATATTTGATATTGGTATTCTGGGATATCTAAGGAAGAAGTCCAGGGACATTTATGCCATATTGCTGATCATCAGGCAAGCCACCTTCTTGCTCATAAGCCTTGTCCTACTATTTTACTTATGCATGCTTTATCAACTATTTATCAAAATTGCATTGTTTTGTTATATGTGGATATATACATATATATATGGTAATGGTTTGGCCCCTCCAAACCATTACACTTTGGTACTACTAAGTACAACCCCCTTGGTGACCCCTACTTGTCCCTAGTAGAATATATGGTGCTTCATTAATCCATCAAGACTAAATATCGCTATGAACGATCAAATCTTGTCATAGTCAACTCCTTGAACATTGCCATAAACTTCTTTCCGACATGTTGACTATTTCATAGATGTTAAACATCCATGTCTATTTCTTTATAGATCCAAACACGACCGATAGGCTTCACGCCTTTTCGGAGGGTCTTCCAAGTTCAGAAACTTGATTTCTCATGTATGGATACTATCACGGATTCTATGACTTCTAGTCATTTTATGGAGTTAGGGCCCATCATCGCTTCTTTGCATGTAGTCAGTTCATCATTGTTTCTGGCACTGCGCTACTTAGCACATATAGCTAAGGTTCAACAACCTTATCAAAGTTCTATTGTCCTCCCACTTAACTTTTCGTGAAAAATTCCTTCTCAAGAAACTTGATGTTCCAAGTGACAAACTCTTTTGTCCTCGGTGTTATGGAGAAATTCCCAAAAAATTCTTTGGGATAACCTACAAAGACGTGCTTATCTGACTTTGGTTGTAAACATTTTACACCATGCCCCTTTGGAGACCCCGTTTTAGCCGAAGCAAAAACTATTGGATGGAAGACCCCGGAAAAAGTTTTACCAAATGTTTTATGATAAAACCTTGGTGAGGTGGGACCTCCCAAGAGATGTTGAAAAAGAGGAAGGTTTTGTTTTACAAAATGCTGGAGGAAAACCGGAGGAAAAAGGTTTACAAATACGCACCTGGTTCTTTGCAGTCTAGTTATAACAACTTAACCCTGTGCAACCACATTACTCTGGTATGGGACAGGGCTGGATTTGATGGTTGTCTATTCTAGTATGAGCTGCCTCGCAACTACTACAGGGGATCGGGGATCCCTAGAGGGTGAGCTTCTCCGATAAAGGTGGGACCTAGAGAAGGAACAAAGGGTCGGCAGGCCTCCACGCGTTACTATGGGCCCCTCATTGAAAGCGCACACTCTCGAGGAGTGGAAAAAGCGCTCCGGTTGGTCCTCGCCCGACGTCCCGGTTTTGAAGGGATTAACACCCATAGGGTAGGCACTTATATTGGAGTGGGCATCCAGAGAGTCTTGATCGGTTACTCGACCCACGATCGGTGAAGATCAGGGTAGTGTACCCGGATGGTGTGGGTAAAGTGTGTAACCTCTGCAGAGTGTAAATCTATTCGAATAGCCGTGTCCGCGGTTAAGGACGGGTTGGACAAACTTCTGTAGACTGGTGCTGGTTTTGATTTCAAAAAGGATTTTCAGAAAAGAAATGGTTTTGAAAATGTTTTGACCATGGGATGGTCGGGAAGGATACCTGCTTTGACCATGGGATGGTCAGAGAGGTATGGAAGGAGTTTGGTCGTGGGACGACCTGAAAATGGGAGAAAATGGGTGACCTAGTCCTATTATTTTCCAAAACTTTTCAAAATGGTTTCCAAAATGTTTATAAAAGTTTTTCAACAAAGATATGTAGATGGTACATCTACAAGAGAAACTATTTAGAAAAGAACCCCTCTTGAAGACCTCCTACTACCACAGCCAAAATGCATATCTTCCTGTTATTACTATTATCTTAAGGTGGTTTGCGAGTACATTCAAAGTACTCACCGGCATTGTCCCTGGCTATTAACTTGGCCATATCTCAAGAAGAAGATGATGATGGCGACTATGCGAGCTAGGACGTTCTCCCAGTCAGTTGCCTGTAGGTTAAGGCATGGCTTGGGCTCTACGCTTGATGAAGTTCCACTGCTGATTATTGATGTAGCCATAATGGCATTCCTGTAAGTCTTGTATTTCGGTACCTTTTTGGATGTTTACTTTGATACTTGTCGGTTATGTGCCACGACAAACGGATCATGGGATCGTGGTTGTATACATAACAGGAATTCTCGGAGGATTAATCCGGGGGCCCCACAATCAAGGCGCACCTGCAGTACGCTATTGTGATGTAGGGATTCCTAGCCGGATATCAACTTCCGCACTCCCGGCGAGATTGGGGAGCCGGAGGTCTCATCGTGCACCGGATGTGTACGAAGACATGAGGCGCAACACTTCGGGCGCTTAAATGTCGTGAGCCGAGGTTGTTGCACGATGCAGATGATGAAGATCAAGAAGGAGCAAGGGGTGACCTGCGAGGAGCTTCGCGACCTTGAGGTCGGCTACGAGTATGACTACATCAACCACGTTCCCCGCGGAACGTTAACCGCGTACGGTCTACAAGGGTATGTATTCTCTACGCATCGGCCATTACCGCATTACTACATAGATAGATCCTAGGCAAGTTTCTAGGGTTCAACGTAGGAATTTTTTTGTTTTCCGCACCGATCCCCAACAGTGGTATTAGAGCCGATCTGTGCGTAGGAGTGCTGTACGGCCAGTACGCACAAGTATTGTGCGGGCATTGATCCCTTAGTTGTTACCCTCTGACGTGTACTTATTTATATCGTGGTATTGTTTGATGAAGCGGCTCGGACCAACCTTACGCGTATTCGTACACGAGACTGGTTCCACGCTCAACATACGGCTTGTACCATATAAGTGGCTAGTGGGTGTCTGTCTCTCATTCAATAGTTGATATAGTATTTACAATGGAGGGCCCCAAAAGGGGTGTAGTAGAGACAACTGTTGGATCCATGTTGTGGTTGCAAAGTTCGTAGTTTAGAAACGGTCTAGTGCGAAAGCCCTAACAACCACGTAAAACTTGCAATAGATAAAGTAGAGGAATCTAACTTTATTTTGTAGGGGGGAATGTGATTATGATATGGCATTGGTCGTTATGATGGTAAAGTAGTTTACTTTTCTGTTACTAAGTAGTTTAGTAATAGTCATCGTTCCAATGGACGACCTGGTGGAGGCGTCCTGGACTTGGCGTCAAACTAAGGGCAAGATGGAGATCATGCCGGAGCGCTCGATGGAGATCAAGGCGTAAGAAAGACCATATCATATCACATTATACATATGATGTTGATACCAGTTTTTTACATCTTATTGTGATACTCAATGGTAGCAAATAAGATAATCCCCATTGAATTCCAATGTTCTGTGTTCCCCTTGTGTGTGCACCACCAAGAAAGTTCTTCGGTATGAGGCGATCTAGGGTTACAGGCCTAGGTGTCAGACATATCTACGTTCTCATATAGTGGGTGTAAGCCATGTTGCACAGCGAATACACACACGTTAGATTTGGCGAGCCTAGCATGCCATAGAAGCATGGCCTTGGAAAACAAGAGATCGAAAGATCGAGCACGAGTCACATGGATGATGTGATTGGCATTAGTGAATGCCTACCTTTGATAACGCACTAATGGTTGTGTAACACGGGGGAGGTGTAGAGGATAGGGATCATGCGATCACTAAAGTTTTCTAGGGGATGACAATTTTAGCGGAGACCAATTATAAATTGATCTCTTATTATGAACTTAGTCTAGATGTCTATTTGCAAATATCTTAGTAGACCTTGGCCTATCCCATTGAGGTCCTTTGCGACCATGGGAATATATTGCTTAATATGGAACTTAGCAAAAGGGTCCAACTTCATAGATAAATACCACGCCCGAGGGATATCCTCGTAAAAGGTGATCTTCTCTTCTTGATACAATAACCATTAGGACATAATTCAATGACTCCGGAATGTTTGTGTTTTCTCCATAATCATCCAATAAGCCATTCTCTATTCGATGGAGAGTTGGGCTACATTTTGTATTCTACAGAATATGGCACATAGTGTATGAGCCATTGGATGGGTTTTCCTCTATCATGGATGAAAAGAGAATATTTGGAAAATCACTTACTGATCTTGCATTAGAGTTGAGAACTCTTGGAAGAGCTTGATTGCAATAGGAGGTCATGGATGAAAAGGTATATGTTAGATATACAAAATTATAAATGTGTTTCTTGCAAAACTCGTTGCAGTTTGCAAAGTATTTGATACTTGTCCCGTTTTGTGAAAACAGGATGATCTGCTTAAGAATTGCTGAATTTGGGGCAACATGACTTGATGACAGCAAGCAAAATAGTTGATGGCCGACATCACCTCTTCCCTCGAAGTTTGTCATTTGGATTAGTGGACTTGAATATAAATTTGTAATCCTTGTTTGTGTGTCTTGCTTTTGGCGAGACGATTATTCATATGAACAAGTTACAAACCAGTTTGTACTATTCTTATGAACAATACCTTATGGTCACATTACGATTATAAATAATTTATTCTCATCACTATGTTAATGATAATAGTTTAAACATTTATAAAAGGATTTGAATGCTAAAAGATATTCAAAGTTTAATAATGAAAAGACACTATAGTTTAAGTTATTTTGGTTATTGCAGGTTCTTTATGAAAGATCGGGTCCTAGATGCTTAATCTAGAGACTTTGCAAATCCATGCCTCTCAGGCAGAACGACTAAAAGTCCGCGTTCTGGTAAAACGGTGATATGTGAAGAAATGTTGAATCTTATACATAGTGATGTATCATATTTTCAACAAGTAGTGGAAATCATTTATTGCGGACTTAAGTGAATAACTGTATTTACTTAATGAAACATGAAGTTTGAAATGATTTGAATTGTTCAAATGAGTTCATGACTAAATGGGATATTGAATTAACTGAATTAACAAGTCTCTTCGATTTGATCGACATGACTAAAGTATTCAAGTTAAATTTAGGATAAAAGGAACTTGTGAAAGATGTTTCACAAATTATGATAATTGGATGAATTCAAACTATGTTGAAATGTCTAAACATCATAATCATTATGTATTAGATACATATTATCTCTTATCGAGGTTATAGTTATCGTTTAGAGTTAAAAGATCAAAATAAGCAAACACTCATTTGAAATACAAAGGAACACCTAAAGATTCGTGGAAACAACACCATAAATGTTATGGCACGTTTGAGTTTCTGGGCATTTCAAGAAGTCGAAGTCGTGGCGAATAAACAAGTCTTTGTAGAGCATTCTTAGGAAGCTATGAATGCATCTTCCACAAAAGGGCAAACCTGAAGTACGCCGTTGCGCTGCAGAGATTCCTAGCCGGATATCAACTTCCGCACTCCTGGCAGGATCAGGGAGCCGGAGGTCTCATCGTGCAGCGGATGTGTACGAAGACACGAGGCACAACACTTGGGGCGCTTAAATGTCGTGAGCCGGAGCTATTGCACGATGAAGATGATGAAGATCAAGAAGGAGCAAGGGGTGACCTGCGAGGAGCTTCGCGACCTTGAGGTCGACTACGAGTACGACTACATCAACCACGTTCCCCGTGGAATGTTAACCGCGTACGGTCTACAAGGGTATGTATTCTCTACGCATCGGCCATTACCACATTACTACATAGATAGATCCTAGGCAAGTTTCTGGGGTTCAACGTAGGAAATTTCTTGTTTTCCGCACCGATCCCCAACAGTCACTGCACATGCTTGTTCTTTGTGCTACATACAAGGTCACTAGGCATGTTGGTTTACATCACCTGCTCTACAAATTTTGATGCCATACACATGTTTTTTGTTACTTTGTACAACAGTAATTGCCTAATATTGTGGGTTTTTACAAAATATAAGTCACTGGAAAATATTAGTTTGCATTACCTGCTCCACAGTTGTTGACTTCTAGTGTCAAGTTTATCTTCAGCTAAGTTCCTGCTATTGTTTCCTCCCTAGCATCCTTCTGCTATCATGTAGTACCCATTTAAGCTCTTCCTACTAATTCCATTATAATATTGTTGTTGCCATCTGGTTCATCAAAATCTGCAACAATAATTATTTTCTCTTCTTGTGCATAGAGCTCAAACATGGAACACTAAACATGTTGGTTTGCAAAGATTTTTCTATAGGTTTACAAGCGATGCCTTTGTATTTTGTATCTGGTTATGTTTTGTCCTAAAAGCTACATAAATGTCCTCTACTGTGTTGCTCATGGATGGTTTGCATTCCCTGCTCTACAAGTTCAGGTATGATGCCATTATATTTTCTATCTGGCAATTGCTTCCATATTTGCTGAAATGACCTGGCTATTTCATATTTGCTAAAATTCTAAGCCACACACAGACATTGTTTGGTTGCTCTTTTCACGGAAGGCACACTTGTTTAATGCTTTCTTTCTTGTCCTATTTTGTTTAATTAAACCATGGATCTATAGTAAACTCTAGTTCAAATGGGTAGTTTATTTGCCTTGTTTGCTATAGAATTCTTTGATAATGATGATGGTTGTTTGTTTGATTGCCTTGTTTACTGTATTAACTTGTTATTACTTAGTTTCTGAATGCAATCGTTGCTATCGCTGTTGGAAATATTCCCTAGAGGCAATCATGAATGATGTTATTCCAATGTATTCATAAAGTTATTGTCCTTGTATGAACTACTGATATGTATCATTGAATATGTGATTCGATTGTGGAACTATATATTCATGTTGTTCATACTAGTTGTCATTGGTCGTTGAGGTTGTGCTGAACACACAACTTAGACTAATGTGAAAGTCGGCTTGATGACTCGGTTCCACTTGTCATGGGCATGGAGATGCTATTCTGACTTACACTGATTCTGCTAAAGAGTTTAGCAAATCGGACTGACCCACAGTTGAGATGCAACGAGCATGTTGTCATTTGTAGTCTCAAGCAATGGAATCCTTCGACCTGAGGTGATCGCATGATCCGAGTTGTGGATCACCAGCTTAGGTTCTATCAAACGTTGTTCCGTAAATGGGCAGTTATAAAGGTAGGGTTCGGGTTGGTTATGAAGCAAGCTACGTGACATGGATTACCAAGATGGGATTTTCCCCTCCGTAATGGAGAGATATTCTCTGGGCCCTCTCGTGTGATATGATTCGGAAGCATGGCCATGCGTGACTTGGTTAAGTGTTAATCAAGAGTCAGACTAAGTGTTAGTCCAGTGAATCGTATATCACGGAACGAGAAGAGAGAGTTGAGCTATTAAAGGGATGGCAGCCACTCGCCTATAGCTTGACCAGATATATCATGAGGCAAAGGGACTTGGACGAAAGTCACATTGAGAAAGGTTAGTCTTCTGACTTTACGGCACTTCGGAGTTAGCACGTCTTGCTAGAGGCTGCTACCAGCTATCGACTCGGAGTGGTGACTCGTGTCGTGTCCAGGTGTACGTGAACCTACAGGGTCACACACTTAAAGGAAAGGAGCCCATGTGGATTCAGTCCATGTGGAGATTGGGATATGGCCTAGATGGGCCTAAAGTGTTGAGCCCAGCTAGGAGTGTATATAAGTGGGGTGACAAGGCATTGTCCCTGACCTAGCCGTCACTTTCTCCACTCCCATTTCAGGCTAGACAGGATCTAGCAGTCCTCTCCCTGGAGCTCCTTCCTGTACGTGTGGATACCGGTAGAGGCGTTACACGTGTGGCGCTGGGGACAAGGAGGTCTGTGGGGATCTGGACGTGCTGTACGGGGATCGTTCCGCACGGTATCAACTGACGCGCTTCATCAACAATCCGCACTTGCGCGTCTAGTGGTAAATCTCGTGGCCTATCACCTGAGCTAGATCTTGGGAGTACCGTGTAGGGGAAAAAGTTTTTGTTTATCTCTACGTGGCCTAACAATCTCCACCAAAGAGGGGGATACAAGATCATGTCTCAAGGTGGTTTTCCAATGTAGCTGTCACACTCAAAAGGAGATGATGTTGATAGTTTAAGAAAGAAAACTAGGGACTCTGCTACCAGTGGGCTCAATCTCGATTGGCAACTAAAATGCTGAATTTTATTTCCCTTTAGTTTGTTATGATATGTAATAATATAAGAAGTTTGCAGCTGATGTAATATCTAGGTAAATCGCATAGGCCATGTAGGCATTTAGTTGACGTTGTCCCCACCTACCGGTAGACGGTACCATAACTAGGATGACTGGGCATTGGTAGTGGATCATAATGTATTGGACCAACGATGAATAGTAAATGATGATCCGTGACGGTCCATACGCACCTTTTTTATTATGGTGATTGGCTTGGGCCTCAGAAACACCGATAATAAAAATCCATAACAATAATGGGCATCGCATGCAAAAGGCCGAAAGAGACACCACGAACGGGCTCGATGAATAGTAAATGCCCAGAATCATATAGGCCGCAAAGCAGAAAAAGGCCTGACATCCTTATGGGCCTGAACAGTGAAAGGCTTGAACAGTAATAGGCCTCACGTGAATGCAGAATAGTAAATGGCCAGAACCATAGCAAGCCACAATGCGATAAAAACCCTACATCCTTACACGCGAGAACAGGGAAGTCTTGAATAGTGAAAGGCCATAATAGTAGCAGGATATAACAGTAACGAACTTTCTCACATATGGGATGTTAGTGGGCGGCCCGCACCTAGTAGGCTCGAATATTAAAAGTCTAGAACAACAACGAAACTTCTCATGAATGGGCCTATGGTGGGCGGCAGACCTCGGGCTTTATGAACAGTGTTGGGCCTAAAGTAGGCTTTAACAGTGCTAGACCGACGTGGCGCAAGACTCAAATCGGTCACACGGTGGTGGACCAAGCTGGGCCTTACGCAGGCCAAAACAGTAATGGACCAAAAAGTTAACAGGCCGCAGCTGAGGTGCGAAGTGATGGGACCCATCAGTCAACACGGGCAATGGATCATGCCAGAATAGTAATGGGATTCTTCTTTGGATTGTCTGATGGCCGGTCCACTTAATAGTTAGCAGGCCTTGGTTCGGCCTTTGTTTCCACCATGGTTTTGTGACCGTTAACGATGGTAACTGGCCAATAACGTTGTTTGCCACGTGGCATTTTGCATGGCGAAACCAATCTACCACGACACGATTTTATATGGTTGAAGGGTGCAATCCACCACGGTCAGAAAAAACTGTGGTAGATTCTTTAGTGATGGAGCTTTTATGACGGAGGCCATCCATCATGGAAGACTTTTCCACCATAAAAAATGGGTCTTCAACCATGAAAACCGTCTATTGTAAAAGCCAATTTTTCTTGTAGTGACACCCCATGATTAGTGCATTATTTAAGATTTTGCATTTGAATACAAAGTGCACACACATGGGATCATCATATCTACCTACATCAAATAGATCACTAAAGGATTTCAATACAAAGCAAGATCCATAAGAGGCAAGGAAGACATGGGAGTCAACACAAAACATTTTCTTGGCAAAAGATAGGGCAAATATAAACAAAATTCAATGTAAATATGATCAAAAAATTCTACCATATATAGAGTACCAATTGTCCAATGACAACAAGTAAAGGGATAACTTTCCCGAGGTAGTTTGCAAAGGAATCCAAGATCATATTCACAACAAGAAGCATATGGCAAAATATACGAATTAAGCATGATGCTTAGATGGAGATTCTTAATAGCTTAAAATAGTAAAACAATCATTTATGATTAGAGTAACTTGAAGGAAATGGTTAGATATCCAAATAAGAGGAAACATATACCAAGAAAAATATCTCAAACAAGGTCCAAAAGATGTGCAATAAAAGCATTAAACGCAAATATGACTTGTTTGAGCTCACATGCCACATACGAACTTGATAAATTTCAATATTAATTCTATGGGGAAAACCTCAAATGTTCACATTTTCTAGGTTTGTAATACGCACAAAGCATATGACATCCTCATAATGTGACAAACCATTCTTTTTCAACAGGAGGCAAAAATGTACAACTAGAGAACACTAATGGACATTATATGATTTGAATTTATCATGGGCATGGCATACCACATAGAGACTAGATAATCTTGCAATATCAATACTAAGTGATATTCCTCATGTGCATGCATTTTTAGGATTGTGGAATGCCCAAAGCACACCACTCCCCCGAAATCGGATAGTCCATTAATTTCTCACAACAGCCAAATAGGATAAAGAATGCATTCAATCAAAGGCTAACACAACAAAAGATTACATGGTGTGCAAGCCAACATACACAAATGAACTTGATAACTCAAGATAAGTAAGTGCTCATGCACAACATATACAAACACATGCAAGGTACAAAACCAACACATGCACAAGGGGCTAGTAACTTTCAATGTAAATGAGTTAAGAGAATGTTACCACAATGAGGAGCAATGTATATATGATAATCCAAATGACTTGGTTTGAGAAAGTATAATTGATGAAGTTCCCTCGATTCTTCATGATGTAGCAAAGTCTCCAATGCCCTCCAACCAACACCTATTGATCAAGTTTAACTAGATTGTCCCCAACCAAGTTGGGTCCTATGAAAGTTAGTCACAATAGGCTGGCAACCCAAATGGTTATTTTCTTGACACCACATTGGGCATCAACAAATTTGGCAAACACATTCCCAACCTCAACCTTACAAATAGAATAAGCATCATCATTCAAGATAGGGTTGGATGAGGAGTTACCAATGGTGCACGAGGAAGTGAGGTGACCCTTCTCAAGGCATATGTAGAAAGTTCTTCTCTTCCCTTCCTTTTCTTCTCACTTGATTTCTCCACCATGGGAGTATTAGCTTGGTTCTTCTTGAAGAGTGGCCTTTCTTCAACTTGAGGTAGACCATGACCATGAACTTTAGGCCACTTCCCTTTTTTCCTACATGATGAGGGGTGATCTCGTCAATGTCCATAGTTATGGACTTGGGTCCATGGAAACAAGAGCGCTGGTGATTTCGTTGGCCTATCATACAAACAAGGGAGTTGAAGTCATGTTTGGTTATGAAAATAGAGGGTTATAGAGTCACCGATTCACTAGATGCAATCTAACTTACGACGGATTATGTTTCACTCAAAGCTATGGTGCCCTCTCTATTCCATCCTCACACAGTTGAAATGCAGCTTCTCCCTTCTCCTTTCCAAAAGCAAGTGGATCTCATAGCCTTAGACAATTCGAAAAGTAGGTCTCAGTCTCATTTTCAAATGCCATTTTCCACCAGAAAGAGAATCCCATATTCTTTAAGCCAAGCCGTCGGCTCCTCCCAGCCCTTATATGAGAGGTTGGGTCTTAGAGTCCAACACGAATCGGCTTACAAGTTTGATTATGCATACTCGACTATGTTGGTTGGTACTTCTATCTTTTATCAGCATGTTTGGTTCCTGGGCTTCGAATGCTTCTAGGACTACTATCTATTTGTGGGCCTTGGATCATAGCATAAGTACGTACCAGGTATACCAATTATGGGAACCTGATAAGTCATACCCATTATCCCCTGAGACTCCATACGAATTGCAGATTCAGGTTGAGTCTCAAAGACATTTCCTATATTGAAACTGAAGTTTCCTTTTAGTGAATATAAACATTTTATTCATGGGGATTTTGGTATAACGATTCTGGTGCATCCGATAGATCGGAACCAGTTAATTTCTCTTGGGAAAAAACATCGTGAACCTACTTCAAGCTCCAGTCCCAAGACTTGAACTCGGTATATACTGGCGTAATTCAGTTTGGGTCATGGAGGTCTTATGAAGTACATAATTTTAGGCTTATGTTTTGCGTACCCAACACGTTTGTCGAGATTTTTTATCATATCATAGATACATATAATTACTAGCAGAGCACATTCGGGTGTGATTACTAGGCTTCACATGATGGATCTTGGGGTCTTACCTTCATGTCGAGAGACACAACATTCAGACATGTTATTGTAGTGGACATAGTCCAATAATTTTTAACAATTTATCGACTGCCTTGTTTGGATGTTGGAATTACTTAAGTTGTCAGCTTGATTATTTAATTTTATTGGGTGCATTGCCCAATGCTCTCGATGGGAGTAACCGTTTGAGGATAGACTTGTGTAATGCTCATAAGTTTTTTATTTTTATCATCTCCGTTGGAGGATTTTTGCTTTTTGTTCTATCAGGTGGGTTGCCAGCGCTCCCGATGGGAGTAGCCCCCGAGGCTATAGTCGAATATTTGTATTATATTATAGGCTCAAGTCTTTTATTCTCTTTGTTGCCATCTCTGGAGGAGTTTTCATTTTCAACTCAGGTCTTCTTTTTCTGGAATCATCAAAACATTTTATCAGGTGCGTGGCCAGTGCTCCAGATGGGAGTAGCTCCTGAGGCTATGTTCGAATGATTGCGTTCGACCATAGGATCAAGTCTATCATATGAGGAGTTTTCTCGACTCAGGCCTTGGAAATATTTCTTTGGGTTCTTTGTTAGTACACCTAAAACTATCTAGTGCCCCTGATGGGAAGTTTTAGTGGTGGGCCCATGACATAGGCTAACGATGCGTGTGGACCGTGTCAGCAATGAGCTTAACCACACAACCCCACATTGCATGGGAATCAGGGCAGTATGCGGTTTTCTCCGAAATTACCATGGTAATTAATTCTTATTATGGCTGATCCACTTCTTACTATGAACATGTGGTTCCCTTAGGTTTCATCGCGACGCCACATCTTATGGATCGAACGGTCCTGGATTTGTGATGAGTACTTTATACGCGCTGAGGGTTGGATTTTTTACTTCTCATCCTCTCCTTCTTCCGGAAACTTCTTCCTCTTCATTGCGCTTCACTGTGTTCTGCGTTGTTGCCCTGCTTCTTTCTGTAGTTAGTTTCTTGCATGACCATTTGCATCTTCATCGCCATGGGCAAGAGAAAAGGTGCTTCCTTCGCCGCCGATGCTATGGCCGCCAAACTGCGGGCCATTGGGTGGGAACCCTCATGGTGCACGACATGAGGCTCGCAATTACTACCTCCTTGCTAAGAACTCCTTCAAGGTGCCTGGTGATGAAGAAAATCCTATGCCCGAATAGGGATGGTAGGTAATGTTTCTATCCTTCCTCTTCTATGGCCTTTCTCTTCCTACACATGAGTTTCTTCATGGTATCCTCCTTGTCTATGGCATGTAGCTCTACCATCTCACGCCTAATTCGGTTCTCCATATAGGTTGCTTCATCGCCCTCTGTGAATGTTTCCTCGAGATACATCCCCACTAGGGCATGTGGAAACATTTTTCTGTGTCCGAAGAAATGCCAGCAATACCATCATCCATGACGTCGGTGGCGTTATAATTTCCATCCACTCGGACGTTGAGTACTTTGATTTCAAATTTGCGAATTCCATTCAAGGCTAGCAATCAAAGTGGTTTTACATCAAGGACCAGCAGGATGAGGGCCAATCCTTCGGGTTGGGTCCTTTTGACCCGAAGAAAACCTGCAGAAAGTTTAATTACTGGGAGGACTGCCCAAGTGCTGATGAAATGAAGGAGATCAAGATGTTTCTAGATCGGATTGACCTATTGCGCACCAAGCCGGGAAGGAACTTTCAGGTTTGCAAATCATGACCTATTTCCTTCAGGTTCGCATACAACCTCTCCAAGCCACACTATCGGGTATGTGGACATACTCTGGAGAGAAGGACTCGATGAGGATCTCCCCTGAGAATTTTCCCACTACTGATCTTGAGAAAAGAGTGAGATCCTTCACCACACTCATGAGAAAAGATGTTGTGCCTTCAAAATGTCGGGTCCAACCATACGACAAGAAAAACCTTGTTCCTGTTGTAGGTTTGCTTCCTTCTTTATAATTCTTCTACTTCTGCCCTTTTGCGAGCTTATTTTTTGTTCATGTGGTATTGCTTCTTTCATAGGGCCATGATCATCTGGACTCCCTTCCTCCTTTGCCTGAAAAAGGCGAGATACCTGATATTGATGCGATATCTGAAGAAATTGCTAAGGATGATGTTGTAGGGGATATTGAGGAACATGATGAAAATTATGTTTCTCATTCCTCGCACACTCATACTGAAGTTGTTCCTTCTGTAAATTTATATTCCTTCAAGGTTGTTGCCAGCCAACGAAAGAGGAAATGTGACGATGGGGACATCTAGGATATTGAGGATTCCGATGATTCAAGCGCCGCTAAGACACATATGGTTCAACCACTGAGTGTCGTCAGATTGATGACAAGTACGCCATGAGGGGGTCCTCGAGGCGTGCGGAAGAGAGGGGTGTGAGACGTACGGTGTTCCAGGATGGTGAGCACACAAGTTTACCCAGGTTCGAATCCACCGGCTTTGGACGGATCCTACTCGTGCTAGCAATCCAGTAATACGACAGAGCCGGAATATGGGTTACAAGGGTTCGCATGTGCGAGTTGAGATTGTGATTGTAAGGGGTGCCATAAAGGCTCTACCTAGGATGGCTTATATAGATATCCGGCCTAGGGTTTACACGAGAGATCTATCCGGCTATGACTAAGAGTCAGTTACAGAGTACATCTTGAACTACAAGTAACACTATGGGCCTATGTCGGTAAGTCTTCTAGGCCTTCCCATAGCCGGACTGGACTCCGTCTCTTCTCCCTGACTTGGCTGCCCATGAAGCAAAGCTCTAACCCGAAGTGGCCCACCCTGGTTAGTGAGGAACTATGAGGATACCCGGAAAGTATATCCCCAACAGCAGCCCCCGGAAGTCTCCAAGATCCAAAGTCGGATTCATCATCGTCTAGCTTGATCTTTGGCTTGCAGAATCTTGAAGGGTTCCTGAAACTTCAAAACAAAAGATATGATCTGGGACTCAAAAATAAGTCGGACCTATCAGTACGTTATTTGGATTTCTAGCTTGATATTCAAACTAAGCTAGATCTTGGTCTCTGACGTCATCTGACACTAGTCATGGTTACGTCACATCACTGACAGACATCTCCTATCAGCACGACCGTTGGTGGGCCCGACGTTCGCGGAACCGAGGCGTCGTTTCAATGCACGTGTGGAGATTGAGGCGGCGTAATCATCGCGTGGGGGCTTCCCAGTTCTTTCCGCGACGCGTGGCGCGTGTACTGTGCCATTTGCACAAATCTTGGCACGGTTCGGTGGTTATAAGGGGTGAGGATTCCTTCTTCTCATCTTCTTCACCTATTCTCGTGCCGTTTCCTTCTCCTACACTTCTCCCACGCGCACAGAGCTCCCTTGCCTCCAGAAATTCCCTACGCGCCCATCCAAGGTCACCGGCGCACCAGAAAAATGGCTTCCACTTCAACTTCCGGCGCAGCAGCAACGACAGCAGTGGCGGAAAAGGAGAGCAATCGCGGGGTTTGGATCCCGTGCGTTCTCGATGATGAGAAGCTCTGTGGCGTCGAAGAAGAAGGGCTCCTCCACTCCGGCGATTGGCGGAGTGTCTTTGGCGAAGTCGTCCCTAACCCTCGCAACGGCGAGCGGGTGCACTTAGGCACACACCTCGATAGAGGTTTCTCCTTTCCTCCCTCAGATTTCTTTTCTAAGGTGATTGATCATTACAGTGTTCAACTTCACCATGTTCCCCAAACTCTATCTTAGGGATGAGATACTCTACGGCTTTGTGTGAGGGGTATCTCGACATTAGGCCGAGCCTCACTCTCTTCTGGTACTTTTTTCATGTCCGGAGAAACTCCATCACCGCCGGTAATACCTACATTACCAGTACTATTAGTCTTTCAGTTAGGCGTGAGCGCGTCTATCCTCGGATTCTAGCTAGTGAGTCGGTCAAACAATGGCTGGCTACCTTTTTCTATCACAAGGATATTCCCGCTCCCGACAAAGCAAGTGCTTTGCCAGCTTTAATCGATGGAGCCGCCACGCCTCAACCATCCTGGGACAAGGCCGCTCCGGCTCTCAGTGACGATCTGCTTCTCGCCAAGAGGCGGATTTAATATCTGATGAAGCACAAGGGCCTGAGAGGGTCCGACTTGGTCTAGTGTTGGGTGGCACGCCGGATCCAGCCTCTCCAGCACCACGGCGACCGACTGATGCATTCCATCACGGCGTCAAAACATGACTCCCTCTACATCAGCCCCAAGGCTTTAAAGCCACAAGATTACATAAGCCAAATCAAATGGCTGATAAAGGAGCGAATCGAGAGAAAGATTCCGAATTTGTCTCTAGACATGCACACAGCGGAAAACCCTGTAGTGCTGGTAAGCCTTAGTAGTAAACCCTTTTTATTTGTTTCACCTTTAAGTTAGTTCGCAATACTGAGATATTATCTTCCTTTCAGCTTGCCGACCTCCCCGAGTCGGAATTGGCTCCTATCGAGGGATATCCTCCTGAGTTTTCTCAGGAGGAGGAATTGGTCCCACTGCCGGACATTGTGCCCAGGAAGCGCAAAGATCCGATAGTGGCCATCGGCACAAAGGAAGTGCTAGTTGTGAAGAGGTAACTTTCCACACAACTTCTTCCTTTGTACTTTAATCGTAATTTCTTCCGAGACGTAATGTTCTTCATTCTACTACTTTCTTAGAGCTAAGAAGCTCATCAAGGGCAAGGGGAAGGGAACTACTTCGAAGCCCCTGCGTCAGACGAAGCTATCTTTGGCTTCTGCTGCCGTGGCTCCTCCGACTCCTGCCCCTCAACCTTCTGCAGTGCCGGTGATTACTCCATCCCCGGTCATCACAGAAGATCTAGCTCCCTCAACAGGGCCAGCGACCCTTGAGTCACAGACTGATGTCACCATGGGTGACTCAGGTTTTGATAAGGGTGAACCCTCTTCGGGTAATGATCCCTTGGCTAAGACCTTCGCCGAAAACCTCCTAGACAATCCGGGACTTGCCAAATTTGGCTTTCGGAAATCTGTGGAGGAAATCCAGCGGCTAGCCCGGCAATGCCTGGAAAGCCGTAATCTCTCTTCTGAAGAAGAAGCACAAGAAGCGGAGGACATCAAGTACTCCGATCTTCTCGAACAAGTCCGCCTTCGTGACGAGGGACTAAGAGCTGGTGTGCTTCCATCACCTCCGGTTATTCCACTCACCCTCGCCAAAAAAGTTACTATTGAGGTGAACATGTGCCTGAGCAAGATCACACATGAAAATCATGTAAGTCAGAATTCCAACTCATGTTTTTATTTATGGTACTTTATATCATATCCTCTAGCCCCCAAGCATGAATTTGGATAAACAATCCGGGTTTATGCTTCATTAGGATGTCACAGAATGAACTAGTGTAGCCCCAAGGCTCGTGCTGATATTAGCTACAATATTAGCCTGAGTCTTTAGTAGAATTCTGACCCTGGATATTCTGACTTACAGAAAGTTAATTCATATAACCAGGAATTGTTGAAGAATGTCTGCAATAAGTGGAGAGAGATCAAAGCTCTCCGACTTAAAAATGTTGATCTTAAAGTTTCCAAGGATGAGGCCGAAGGTAAACTTTCCAAGACTCAAACCTTGTCTTGCTTTTTTCATAGTCAAATATTTTTGTTGAACTGTTGTTCTTTTTTACTTACAGCACTAGTAAAGCAGTCCTGTGCAATGATCGAAGAGGCCGAGAATCTAAAGACCTTGGTGGTGGAAAACAAAGATCTTCGCCGAGAGCTAGACCAGCTTAAGGCAGATCATGAGAAGAGCATTGCTCAAGTTCTCAAATCCTCCTCCATGGCCACCGTGGAGCATGATCGCAAGATTGCACTCCACGAGCAGAAAATCACGGATCTCAACGATGAGCTATTCAGAGAGAAGGATCTTTCCGAGGCGCTCCGGGCTGAACTCCGGAGTCTTCGTGAAGAGAAAACCAAAGTCGATGATGTCATCTTTGGTACGTTTCCATCTTTCTGACTTATCTACATTCTTCGACTCTTTTGATGTCGGATTTATTTAACCGTTTTGCGTTATATGCATAGGTCC
This sequence comes from Avena eriantha, assembly GCA_910589775.1. Taxonomy (NCBI): domain Eukaryota; kingdom Viridiplantae; phylum Streptophyta; class Magnoliopsida; order Poales; family Poaceae; genus Avena; species Avena eriantha. The sequence goes on along the minus strand of OU342745.1, from coordinate 298,570,159 downwards.
TCTAAACTTGACGGACTCCACCTCTGCCGAGCCTCGCACCCACCGGCTCACCCAAGTCGGTGATTTGCTTCATGACTTCCGCCAATCCATGGAGGATATTGGCGAAGCTCTCAGGTGTCTGGACATGCATAGCATGTATGACTTTCAGGTGCGGGACAAAGCAAAGGAGATGCCTCAGCTTGTCCAGGACTGGAACATGTCCTACGCGTGATCCGCAGCGCAGAACACTCTCACAATGGTCATGAGCCACCATGGAAGCATGGAAATCTGGAAAGTGACCAGAGGGTACTCTACTATGGACGAAGACGGCCAGAAGCAAGATATCAAAGCCATCATGGACTCCGGCGCCGGATATGGGTGCCACGTAGCTGACTTAACCAGCTATGTCACTCGCTTCTTCAACCGCGTGGCAGCCGAAGTTTCCGACGATGAACAAACCATATCGGATTTGGACATCTCGGATTTTTATTAGGGTGCGGCTGATGTGTCCAGCGAGCCAGCAGCTCCTACCTCTCCTCCTGCATCCTAAGTTATCAAGAAAAAACAGATGTGTTATTCCGAAAACATTATGGGTCTGTAAATATGTAGTATGATACTTTTGCTAGTGCTAAGTTTTCATCTATTCAGCACTTTTGGTTTAACTTTTTGTGTGCCTGAAATGTTTGCATAAGCACTTGTACTTTTTTGTCCGTACTTATCGTTTATCTGGCTTTCCGCCTCGTCCCTTTCGTGAGCGGGCTAAACTTTCAGCACAGAAACTTGGCCGAGCAATGGAGCTCAATTGCTAAACCAGTTTAAACTCGGAAACAAAGCCAGCTTCCAGTACCAACAATTCACTACTCGAAAAATACTCGCATCCAGCAATCAGAGAAATAGCCAAAGTATAGACTAGGAAATGTAGATTTATACCCGAAGGTAGCATTTTTAGAATAGGAAATCTAAACCAGAACAAACATGAGCATAAAGTACTTTCAAGTATTCTGGGATTTTTGACTGTGACATGATCATTCGGAAATAAGATGGTAAAAACTTCTTAGAAAAAATTTGAGGCAACCAAAACTTTTATTTCTCACAGAACATGTACACATATTCGATTACAAAGAAGGATAAACTAAGAATAAAAGGGATGTACCTGAGCAATATTCCACGGTCTATCTAATTCATCCGGATCTGTACTGCCTCCAGCTCTCTTTCTCTTCTTAGTAGCAGGTCTTTCTTTGACTGGCCTCATATCAGTTAGGTAGTATGAACCATTGTGCAATACTCGACTAACCAAGAAGGGCCCTTCCCATACTGGGGAAAGTTTGTGCTTTTTTTGTTGCACAAGCTGGAGAACCAAATCGCCCTTACTGAAGGATATGTTTCTGACTCTCTAGCTATGATACTTGCGAAACTTCTGCTGATAGGCTGTTGATCTCATTTCAGCAACGACGCGAACTTCTTCTACTAAGTCAAGATCATTTTGTCGAGAAATCTCGGCATCCTCTTCACTATACGCGGCCACTCTAGGAGAAGTGTGAATCAAATCAGTAGGAAGAACTACTTCTGCGCCATAGACCAAGAAGAAAGGTGTGTATTCAGTTGACCTGTTTGGAGTTGTTCGTAAACTCCATAATACAGAAGGTTACTCCTCTGCCCAAGCCCCCGCAGCACGTCGTAGTGGTGCTTTGAGTCTTGGTTTTAGGCCTTGTAGGATTAAACCATTTTCTCTTTCGACTTGTCCATTAGCCTGTGGATGTGCGACTGACGCAATGTCAAGCCGGATATTTTGTTCATTGTAGAATTCGACAAGTTCTCCCATAGATAAGTTACTCTGTTGTCCGTGATAATACAATGCGGATAACCATACCGGATTATAACATCCAAGACAAATCTTTTGGCTCTTGCTCCATCACAACTAGTAATGGGTTTAGCATCAATCCATTTGGTGAATTTATCCATCATCACTAAGACATGAGTAAATCCGCTTGGAGCCTGTTTAAACGGTCCTACCATGTCAAGCCCCAGACCGCGAAAGGCCATGTTGTAGGTATTGTTCGTAGCTGATCAGCCGGAACGTGAGCTTGTTTGGCATACTTTTGGCAGCCCTTGCATGTCTTGACCAGCCGTTCGGCATCTGCCTTGGCTGTAAGCAGGAAAAAACCGTGTGGGAAAGCTTTTGCCACTAAAGATTTGGCTGCAGCATGGTGACCACACTCGCCTTCGTGGATTTCTCTTAAGATTTCCACTCCTTATTCCGGAGATACACAACGCTGAAAGACCCCAGACACACTCCGCCTTATAGAGCTCACCACTAACTATAGTATAGGCTTTTGCTCGTCGGATGATCTGCCAGCTCAGAACTTCGTCTTCGGGTAATTTGCCATCTACCAAATAGTAAATGTAGGGTTGAGTCCAGCTGGGAATTATAGCCAGAACTGCTATTAGATGTGAGTCGGATTTTGTCGGATATTCCTCGTCCACACCGTTTATGGAGGGAACTTTGAGGTGCTCTAAAAAAGCGTTATCCGGGACCTCTTTCCGTGCAGAGCCTATTCGAGATAATGCATCCGCTTCCTCATTTTCTGCTCGAGGGATGTGTTGAACCTCAAATCCTTCGAACAATTTAGATAAATCATCCACGACAGCTTTATATGTTGCCATGTGTTTATTTGCATTACAACTATCCGACACTTGTTGAGCAACAAGATCTGAATCTTCGTAACACATCAAACGCCGGATGCTAATATCCTTAGCAATATGGATTCCATACAGCAGTGCTTCATACTCGGCAAAATTATTTGTTGCTGTGAAGTGGATCTGCAACACGTATAAAATTTTATCTCCTTGGGGTGATTTGAGCACCACGGCACCCCCCGAGCCCCCACAAGCCTTAGACCCATCAAAATATAGGGTCCAATATTCTGACTCAGGGAGGGTCATATTCTCCTTCATCTCTGTCGAATTAGCAACAAAGTCAGCAAGAATTTGAGATTTGATTGCTGTCCGAGGTTTGTACTCAATATCAAAAGCTGAGAGCTCTATGCCCCATTTGGCGACGTGTCCTGTGGCGGCACTGTTATTGATTATATCTCTCATGGGATCTGTGCTCACCACGGTAATTGGATGTTCCTGAAAATAATGTCGTAGCTTACGAGATCCTAAGAACACACCATAAGCTAGTTTTTGATAGTGCGGATACCGTTGTTTCGATTCTGTTAAGACCTCGCTGAGAAAGTAAGCCGGACGCTGCACCAAGTGTTCCTGATTTTCCTCCGGTCTCTCCACTACCGTGACAATACTGACGAATTTTCTTGTCGCAGCGAGATAGAGCAACATCGGTTCCTGTGGTTCCGGGGCTGCAAGAATTGGAGCAGATGAGAATACTGTTTTTAGGTCTTGTAGCGCAGCTTCATCTTCGTCGGTCCACACAAAATCCTTGGTCTTTTTCAGGAGTTTGTATAATGGTGCGGCTCTTTCACAGAGCCGGCTTACAAACCGACTGACTACAGCAATGCAACCAGTTAGTCCTTGTACGTCCTTTGGGCGAGTTGGCTTGGAAATATTGAGTATAGCCTTGATTTTGTCTCGGTTCACATCTATGCCTCTTTGAGACACGATAAAACCTAACAATTTTCTGGTTGGGATTCCAAAGAAGCATTTCTTCGGATTAAGCATTATGTTGTATTTTCTTTGATTGGCGAACGTTTCCTCCAAGTTGGAAATCAATGTTTCCTTCTTTTTGGACATCACCGCAATATCATCCACATATGCATGTACATTGCGTCTGATTTGATCATGGAGGCAATGATGCATTGTGCATTGGTATGTAGCTCATGCGTTCTTCAGCCCAAAGGGCATCGTAACAAAACAGAAGGTTCTGAAGGGGGTTATGAATGAAGTTTTGACTTTGTCAGATTCCTTCATCCAAATTTGGTGATAACCAGAATATGCGTCGAGAAAACAGAGGAGTTCCGAGCCTACCGTGGAATCGATAACTTGATCAATCCTTGGCAGAGCGAATAGATCTTTGGGACAAGCCTTGTTCAAGGCAGTATAATCAACAAACATCCTTAAATCAGTGGTGTCCTTTTTAGGGGCCATTACAGGATTGGCCGACCACTCAGTGTGGATGACCTCTTCTATGAATCCGGCTAACTCGAGTCATGCTAGTTCCTTAGCTATTGCCTTACGCTTTTCATCGCCGAAACGTCGTAACGACTGTTTGACCAGTTTAGCGTTCGGTTTTACATTTAAAGAGTGCTCGGCAAGTTCCGTAGGTACTCCGGTCATGTCAGATGGCTACCATGCGTAGATATCTTGATTTGCTTTGAGAAACTTGCCGAGCACGCTTTCCTATGCGCTATCTAGGCCTACGCCTATCTGGGTCACCTTGGAGGGGTCATCATCCTTCAACGGCGTCTTCTTCGTCTCTTCTGATGCCTTGAACTCCGGATTCAGCTTTGTCACCTCCTTCTTTGTTGCGGGCATATCGGACGGATCTATGTTCTTCTTGATCTCCTGGTACTCCTGGGCGTGCAGCATGGCTTCAGCAAAGGTGGCATTTCCATCCTCGCACTCTCGCGCGTTCTTCGGGTCGCCCCTTATTGTGATCACACCATTGGGACCTGGAATTTTCATCATATTGTAAATGTAACACGGACGAGCCATAAAAGCCTAGTAAGCCGGACGTCCGAATATAGCGTGGTACGCGCTCTTGAACGGGACCACTTCGAACGAAAGTGCCTCCGTCCGATAGTTCTTTGGAGTTCCAAAGGTAACATCCACAGTGATTTATCCCAGGGAATTTGCTTGTCTTCCTGGGACAACCCCGTGAAAGATCACAGAGTTGTGGTTCAGCTGGGTCTCCGAGATCTTCATCCGGCGTAGCATTTCGACATACAGAATATTAATACTGTTGCCACCGTCCATGAGAGTCTTGGAGAAACCGTAACCGTCAATAAGTGGATTGACAATTAAGGCATATTTTCCTTGCCTGTGCAAGTTAGGCGGATGATCAGCACGGTCAAATGTGATTGCCACTTCCGACCAGTCCAAGAATTGGGGGACAGACGAAACTGTTGCATTGAGCTCATGCAGAACTGCTTTTTTGACCTTTGGTGGTTGAGATCCGAGGAAGGTGACGTAAGTGTCTTTCTTGGTCGGCAATTTTTTCTTCCCTTCCGGCTTGGGATTTTAAGCGTCAGCTTCCTTCATGTCGGAATCTTCCTTGGTCTCTTTATCTTTTTCTTGATTCTTCTTTCCCTTCTTCCGCTTAGCCCTGTAGCCAGTGGTATCATCTCTCTTAATGTTGTCATTGAAACGACACTCTGCGTTTGTGTGGGACGAGCCCCCATTGGCGTCTAGGTGATGCACACATGGGTTATTGGCAATGTCGGCCCAAGAGTAGGTTTTGCTAGGTTGCTTGTCTCCTCTACCTTGAACTCTTGACGTCCCACGACCGTGTCCGTGGCCACCGCCACGTCCTCCTCGTACTCCAGACCCAAAAGTAGCAGTGACCACTGCCATTTCCCTGTTGGCTTTTTCTTCCGAGGTATTCTTGCGCTTCTGAGCTTGTTGCTTTGGTTGTTTTGACGACTGAGGCACAGCCAGGGCGTTCAGTAATCACTCTGAATCGTCATCAGCATCTGCATACTGGCTCGCTGTTTCTATCATTTCTCCCAAATCAGTGACTTTGTCACACTTCAAGCGATGACGTAGTAAACCAATTGGGAGACCTGCAATGAAAGCTTCAATCGCAGTTTGGTCATTACCTCCTTCACATGAGTTCTTGGTGTCGATCCATCGTCCGAGATAATCCTGGCAAGTTTCTCCGGCTTTCTGGGTGCAACGCTGTAGGTCTCTGACCGTATAGGGCCTTCAGTATGTGCCTTCGAAATTCTGAAAGAACGCACTTTGCATGTCATACTAGTTGTGGATGGTGTGCTCTGGAAGATCATTGAGCCAAGATCGTGCCGTCTTCCGCAACATAAGTGGGAGATATCGGGTTGCGACCAGGTTGTTTCCACCTTTGGCGATGCAGTAAGCTTGGAAGAAATCATGTAGCCAAGTATCTGGCCGAGCTATGCCGTCGTAGGCTTGAATATGTCTTTAGATAGCAAATCCTTCCGAGAATTTTGTAGCCCTTATTCGTGGTCTGAAGCACATTGGGCCCATGTATATATCATCATTTTCATAGCGCCGTGCTTCTATATTGGAGTTGATCCTGTGCCTTGCGTCATTTGGGGATAAAGATCGTCCCGAGTGACGGCTATGGCGGCGGTGCCTTGGAGCTGGACTTCGGCTTCTGCCACCACCTCCTTCTCCATGACGCCCTCCTTGACCTCCTTGGGAGCCGTTGTGATGGCTACTTGGTGGAGAGGGTGGAGCAGCTGGGTTATTTCCTGCTGATCGCCGACCTCCGTCTGGAGCGTCATTATTCCGGTTCCGGGGAGGGTCTCCAGTGCGACGAGCCCCCTGCCGGTTTGACTCGGTGCGGTGTCCATCGTTCCTTCGCCCGTCATCTAGACGGCTTGCATGTCTAGGAGGTGGCATTATTTGTCGGTCCTCCTCCCAACGTTTCTCTTTATCTTCTTCCTTGCGGTCCTTCTACTCTCGCCGGGGAGGATTCCTCAGATTCAGCGCAGCAATTTCCTCTTGCTCCGCAACTGGGTTAACGTTACACCAGTCATGCGCAGCTTTGTGGTGCTGTCCTGAAGATCCGGTTCTTGAGTAGTTGTCTTCCTGACAGTTGGAACGATGGTGCTGTTCCGGAACATGTTGGGGTCTTACGTCAGCCCATGCCGGATCTATGTGACATTGGTCAGAATCGGAGACCAGTTTTTGACTTCTGGACAGGGCGATCTTTTGCTGCTCTAGTCCCTTGTTGAGTAGTTTGATGCCCAACCAGATTTGCTCCGAGCCTGGATTAGCGGATAGGATTTCTCGATCCACAATGGTGTTCTATACTGGCGTTGGATAGACAAAATCCCCGTTGATGTCGTGTCTAGGCATCCCAAGTTCCCCTCCAAAAAGGACTTTGTGAATCTGCGGGAATTGGTCGTCATGAGTATGACGTTTCCTGGTCTTCTGATGTTGCCTAGAGTTGTACTTCTCCACAGTTTCCATGCGTTTCTTTTCCTCCTCACTGTTTTTGGCTTCATCGAGGAGTACTTGGCGACACGCTTCTAGGGCCTGGGCCCTCTCGTCTAGCTCTTCAGTAGTAAGTTCTCCAGCTATAGGAATAGGTGTGGTTAATGCAGCATCGATGAGTTTATGCGCACCTTCAGTGATCACATGTCCATCCACCGACTCTTCTTTGGGCTCTTCTAGGATGAGTGGTCCATCCGAGTCTTCTTCATATTCCTCGGCAATCACCTCCTCTGTTGGAGGGTCTTTTGCTGGGGTCTTGTTCTTCTTGTTCTTCTTCTTTGCCTTCTTAGCAGCACCGGTAGCAAAGATGGCTTTGGGTCTGTTTCCCGGAGTCAAGCTCTGATCGGTACTTTCGGACATCTGGACCTCGGGATTATCTCCGATTTCCATGTCATCTTGCATTTTGGGAGAGTTTTCCCCGGATCTTACATCCATGGCTTCTTCTTCCTCTGCAGCTTTGGAGTTATACTCCTCTTAATATTCCACCGAGAACTTTTGGAAATCTGCTGACGTCATCGAGTCATCCGAGGATGCGGGTACGTCGGTGTTTGTTCCGATCGCCTCCAGCACAGAGTCAGTGTTGTCTCCAGCATCGGCAGAGCCGGATCCGGATCCCGCATATCCGACAAAGTGCGACGCGTGCCTCCTGAGATAGTTGCGGCTCTCGCGATCGGCTTCCTCGAAACGGCTGATGGTCTCGAGAATATCGTCTATGCTTGCATCTTGCATCATCATGCGTCTTAGCGTGTATCTCAGGAAAGGCCTGTCTGTCCCGGCGTCATCAAGTCGGAACCAGTGTTGTTGCTATGCTCCTCCTGGATTTCAACTTTAGCGGGTGGGTCGATCTGGGATTCGGTCTCTCTAGGGAGATCCACTCCAGATTCAACTTGGACCTTTAGGTCTGCTTCAGGTTTGGATTTCTCCACTATCTCCGCGATTGGTGCAGGCTGGGTGGGATTAGGGTTTTTTGAGATCCGGAACTCTGCCGCCTCCGCGGACAAAGGGGACCCAGAAATTTCCTCTGCCTCTATCATCACCGCTGGGGTGGGTGGGGCAGATTCAACAAAGCCGATGTAAACATCAATCTCGCCAAAAAAACATGATGGTGTAGGTGGTCATAGCCTCCCTAGCTGGAATCCAGGTCTCGTCGAGAACGATGAGAGGGACATCGCTGGTGTAGAGGATACGACCGGCGGCAATAGTCTCGCCAATTCCGATTCTTGCAGATTCCGCTCAGAACACAGATCCAAAGCTCACTTGCCCCACAGTGGGCGCCAACTGTCATTGGATTGATGACAAGTACGCAATGAGGGGGTCCTCGAGGCGTGCGGAAGAGAGGGGTGTGAGACGTATGGTGTTCCGGGACGGTGAGGACACAAGTTTACCTAGGTTCGAATCCGCCATCTTCGGACGGATCCAACTCCTGCTAGCAATCCAGTAATACGACAGAACCGGAATATGAGTTACAAGGGTTCGCCTGTGCGAGTTGAGATTGTGATTGTAAGGGGTGCCCTAAAGGCTCTCCCTAGGACGGCTTATATAGATATCCGGCCTAGGGTTTACAGGAGAGATCTATCCAGCTACGATTAAGAGTCGGTTACAGAGTACATCTTGAACTACAAGTAACACTATGGGCCTATGTCAGTAAGTCTTCTGGGCCTTCCTGTAGCCGGATTGGACTCCGTCTCTTCTCCCTGATTGGGTCGCCCGTGAAGCAAAGCTCTAACCCGAAGTGGGCCACCCTGGTCAGTGAGGAACTGTGAGGTTACCCGGGAAGTATATCCCCAACACTGAGAACAACTCTTCCTAGGAAAAAAGGACTTCTTCGATTTCCTCAAAGTGTTGGCTTGTAAGTTTCTATCTTCTGCAGAAATTCTCCTTTTTCATGCTTCTTTACCACAATTACTTGTGCTTTTGGGTTAGTGGAAATGAGGAGAAAAAACCTTCTCCAGAATTTCCCATTGTTGATGCAACTGATGGGACGGATGCCTCCTCGAGGTCACTCACAAAACTGACGGCACCATCTAGGCTGCAAGAAGTAACTACAGGTGAGCTGACCCAGAAGAATCTTGCGGTGACCCTCGAAGCTCCTCCCCGAAAGAAAATGAAGAAAACAGACAAAGGTGATGCCCTGTTAGAAAACCTAGCTGAGCTTGCCATGAAGAATGTGAGTTTTCCTTCCCTTTATTTCGTTGTGTCTTGCTTTTGTTGTGTATGCCAGAGTGTTTGAGCCTATTTTAGTTTCCTTTAGCCGATAATGCACGAGATGTTCGAAATGGCTGCTCGCTTTATTGAACAAGATGTTGCCTTTGCCGAAGGTTTGTTGTCCTCTGCTTTGTATTTGTTTCTTGCATATTATGTTCTAGTGATTTTTATTTGAGTAATTTCTTCTTCCTTTTGTAGCTGCTGCTAATGAGTCTGAGATTATTCGTGAAGCGGCTATAAAGTGCACAGATAATCTTGAAGCCAAAATGAAGGTTGTTGAAGCGGAACTCGAAAAACCTCGAGCAGCATCCAAAGCCAAAGTGGAGAAGTAGGAGGCCAAAGATGCTGTTGTGACAGGACGAGATGAGAACCTTTGGAAGAGGATTGAAGAGCTGAACTCTTCCTTGACGAGTAAGTTTTCTATCATGTTAATGCCACTCGGCAATTTCCATCAGTTTTTGCAGGTCACAATTCTTGTGCTACTCCTGTTTGTAGATATTACCAATTACTCTTTGTCCTTGGCTGAGGATCAACGTGTTGATCGTTTGTCTGATGCTCTGAGCACCAGGAAGGGAACAATGTCCGCGGTCATAATCTTCTTACCTGCTCTCCCCATGCTTTCAAGAGTCTTCACGGGGAGATCTTCCCCAACAAGGATGTCCCACTGGACCTCAACGCCTTGACCGAGATCTTCAATGCCGACCCAAATCCTCTCACCGGCTACGGGTTGATCCAGGCGAAGAGCGGCATAGAGAGTGTGATGGATTTTCCTTTGGCGCATGACGAGATGGTCGACTAGGATAAGGTTAGCTCCTAAATCCCAGTCACCAGCACATGCAAAGAGGTCAACCTCGAGCCTTACATTAAGAAAATCAAGAAGTTATCTAGAGAGCTTATTGACATACCCAAGGAAGAAGATGCTGCTCTTACTGCCCATTTCTTGAAAACTCCGGCTGGTTCTCCATCTGCTAAAGCTTCGGCTACTGATCCTTCAACCAGTACTCCTTCTGCTGCTAGTGGTGCCACTTAATCTTTTAGCTCTAGTTTTATGTCGAATTGCTTGTAATGAATCCGGTTTCCTATATATTTTTGTAGTCTTATGGGTAAAAATGATATTTTGTATCCTTGGTTGATCCAATAAGTTTGAATATTTAGTATGCCCAATGAATTTTTCTTGTTAATTACTGTTTTGCATTTCCCTCCTTCAAGATTTGTCTGACTTCTCGGTCCTTCGACTGTCCCTGTTCCACTGGGTGCTCCTACTCTGTCGAGTGATCTCGCTCCTCCGGGTCAACAACCTTCACAAAATGAGATAGATGTTCCCACCAATGTTACTACTATCATCCAATATGTTGATCCCTTGTTATACTCCGGCAAGATCCACCGCATCAAGAAGTTGGAAGGTGAAGTTCAGATGATAAAAGCCCAAGTGGATGTCTCCCTCTCTAAATCGGAGAAAGCCTTGAAATGCGAGGAATGTATTCTCGAAGAAATTTCAAGGGTGAGCGAGAGTATGCTATGTAAGTTCTTCTCACCTAGCCCCCAAGTACCCGGAACTTCTTTAATTTTTAGTAACATAGACTAACTTTATGTTTTCTCCAGGCATTCTCTTAAGTGCGGTGGAGGAGTCACAATGTCTTAGAGCTCGGATGAGTGCTTTGATGGATGCTTCGTCGTGTGCTAGTACGGATTTCTGTACTAACCACCGGTAGGGGTATACTTTGGCGTTGTTTCATGATTGCGTGTCAGAAGTTGGGGAATTCGTCGAGTGTTGTCGCTCCGCTTTGGAGATGGTGTATAATGCTACATTTCCCAGAGACCCGCAACCGCAGGGACTAGCCGCACTGATGCAGAAGTTTCAGTGTTGTGACGCAATCCACCACTTTATCAAACTTCAGCTTATTGCGGGTGCCAAGGTCACTCTTTCTTGGTTGTACGTACATTGTGAGACGCTAGACTTAGATGCTATATCAGAGAGTCTCTCGTATCCTCAGGGTAGTGGTGAGGTGGATATGTCTCCTTACTATGCTGCTACTCGGAAGCCCACCATCTGAATTATCCGTTGGTGCCTTGATGCAGACCAAGACTTTTTTCTAAAATTTTCCATATAGTTAAGATAGTGACCTTGTGAAAAAAGACATGTAAACTATGTAAAACCTATTAATGTATCAACCGAAACATAGTTGTTGATTTTGTAATTTTGTATGTTTATCAAAATGGCTATTGTAATTTTGTATGTCGTGCGAGACCTTTTCATTGGCTTGATTCCCGTTGGGCCGGATCAGATACTCGTGCCAAAGCGTTTTTTGGATGTATTTCTATGCGAAGCCGAAATATTTTTGAATGTTCGCTACATAGTGAAGCCCCCGAGTATCGGAGTGTGATGATGTACTAGATTGCTTCGACTGAGCCCCCGAGTATCGGGTGTAGCTGATACTAAGGTAACGAAATTTGGACTTAGTTGAGAGAACTTAGCTTTATTAATATAGAGTACGAAGATACATGTTTTGGCGTAGTCATCTGGTTATTGGCCTTATAGGAAGAAAATGTAGTTCTTTTGGCTGAGTAGCCCAGCCATTGGCCTTATTGAAAGTAAATTACATGAAGTAAATGTCCTGGGCATAGAATCGTGGCAGCTGCGCAATGTTCCACGGATTGGAGTATTTGACTCCGATCTTCTTTTCTTGGAGGCGATATGCTCCGCCGGGGTTACTTGTGTGATGACGTAGGGTCATTTCCATGGCGACCTGAGTTTGCAATGGCCATCTTAATTGAGGTGAAGGACCATGTCCTCTACAATGAAGGACATGGGATACAGCTGATGGCTATGATAGTTGCGTAGACTTTGCTGGTACGCGGTTGCTCTTACAAGGGCGATGTCTCGAGCTTCGTCGAGTGCATCCATGTCATCTTAGAGTGCCTCTGTAGAGGTTCTTTGTTGTATGCGATGACTCGCGGAGCATCATGAGTTACTTCTACTGGAAGCACGACATTAACTCCGTGGACCAGGAAGAAAGGAGTTTCTTGTGTAGTTGTATTTGGGGTTGTGCATAGAGTCCATAGGACATAGGGTAGCTCATCTACCCATGTGCCCTTTGCTCTTTCAAGTGGTGTCAGTGACCTTTTCTTGATGCCATTGGTCACGATGTCGTTGGCTTTTTTTCACCTGGCCATTTGTTTGCGGGTGGGTGACCGATGCATAGATCACTTGCATATCAATCTCCTTGCAGTACTCCTTGAATTCTCCAGAAGTGAAGTTTGATCCATTGTCGTTGATGATGCTATGAGGTATACCAAAGCGAAAAACTATTGAATTCATGAAGTTCACAGCTAAAGTAGCATATTATCTAGTGACGGGCATGCTTTAATCCACTTGGTGAATTTTCCGAGTGCGACAAGCAGAAAGACATGTCCTCCAGAAGACGATTTGTTGAGTTTAACCACCATGTTGAGTCCCCATTGGGCGAATGGCCATGCCAGAGGTATAGGGGCTAGTTCCGTCGCAGGTGCGTTAAGTTTTGTAGCGAATCGTTGGCATGTTTCGCATGTTCTCACTATATATTTCGCGTCCTAGACCGAAGTGACCTAGTAGAAGGCTTTTGCTGCTATTTCTTGGCTGCTAGCATGGTGGTCGCATAACCCTTTGTGGATGTCCTTGAGGATGAGCTCCCCTTCCTCGGGTGTCACGCATCGCTGGAGCACACTTGAGATACTTCTTCTGTAGAGTTCCCCCTTTATTACCCGGAAGGCCCTATATCGGCGGGTGATGTGTTGTGCTTCGACTATATCTTCTGGGAGTTCTCCGTTTATCATGTATTCCAAGTACTACTGCATCCACATAGTTTCTATCATCATGACATCTTAGGGTTCTTCCTCATCTTCTAGAGCAAGTGTGGGTTTGGGTGATGGTGTAGCACCCAAGTCAATATGCGGCTTTGCCCCCTTCCTTGCCTTGGGTTCCACGGCTTCAGTGGATTTTTTGATCTTGATGGAGCGCTCACTGATATCTTCCTAGAAAACCCCGGGTGGTACGGGTAGGCAGATGGACCCAATGTTTGTAAGATTGTCGGCTTCTTCGTTGCTTGCTTACTACTATGGGAGACCTCACACCCGTCGAAGTAACCCTCCATGATGTTGTACATGTCATGGTACGCGATCATGTCGTCGCTCATGGCATCATGCTTGTTCATAACTTGATGTGCAAAGAGGTTTGAATCTCCTAAGATTTTTAGACGATTTGCGCCATAGGATTTTGCCATCCGCATGCCGTGCAACGAGGCCTCTTATTCTGCTTCATTGTTTGACGCATTTGGGAAGCTCATCTGAAGTATATAGAGCATTTTGTCTCCTTGGGTGATACTAGTATGATGCTAGCTCCTGCTCCTTTTAGTTCTTTTGGACCCATCGAAATATATGGTCCATGCACTCGGCCAATTCGAGGGACCCACACTTTGGAGTTCCATCCACTCCATGATGAAGTTAGAGAGGACCTGAGATTTTATTGTTTTTCGCTTCTCATACGTGATGTCTCGAGGGGATACCTCGATGCCCCAGAGAGAGACAAGCCCCATTGCTTCGGGGTCATTGAGGATGTTGGAGAGAGGATCGTCATTGACCACCAGTATCGGATGCTCAGAGAAATAATGACATAGTTTTTGCATCGTCATGATGACACCATATGCAAGCTTCTAATAGTGCGGGTACCTTTGTTTGGACGGAGATAGTACCTCACTGAGATAGTAGACCGGCCATTGGACACCATGGTTTTTCCTTCTTCGGGTCGTTCGATGACCAGTGTCGTGCTGACCACTTGGTTGGTGGCGGCGATGTATAGTAATAGTGGTTCTTATTCCTTGGGTGACACTAAGAAAGGTGATGTCGACAATGTTCTCTTGAGGTTTTCAAAGGCTCACTGGGCTAGTCCGTCCACTCGAAGGTGTCCGATTTCTTCAACAATGTGTAAAATGGCAGTGTTTTTCTCCCAGTCAATAGATAAATGGACTTAGTGTTGCCACGTGCCCAGTCAGCTGCTAGACGCACCGCAGGTTTGTCAGCTTCTTCATTGATAGGATCGCTTGTATCTTTCCAGGATTTGCTTCAATTCCCCCTGCTAACACGAGGTATCCTAGGAGTTACCCAGTAGGGACTCCAAAGGAGCATTTTGTTGCATTGAGCTTGATGCAGTAATTGTCGAGATTATCGAATGTTTCGCGCAGATCATCGATAAAAGTCGACTCTTGCTTTGTTGTAATTATGACATTGTGTATGTAGAATTGGATGTTTCTATCGATCTGGTTTCTGAGGCAGTTTTGCATCATCCGTTGGTAGGTGGCACATTGGTTCTTAATCCCGAAGGGCATTGTAGTGTAGCAGAATACACCAAAAGGTGTGATAAATGATGTCCTGTCTTGGTCCTCTTCTTTCATCTGGATCTGGTGGTACCCGGAGTATGCATCCAAGAAGGAAAGACGTTCGCATCCGGTGGTTACATCAATGATTTGATCGATTCACGGGAGTGGGAAGTGATCCTTTGGACATTGCTTGTTCAATGTGGTGAAGTCAATACACATGCAAAGTTTGACCGTATTTTTCTTTGGAACATAGACTGGGTTAGCGGCCCATGTTACTTTTTTATTTCCTTTATGAATTTTGCGTCGAGTAGGCGATGGAGTTCTTTTCCAATGGCCTTGCATATTGTCTTCGTGAAGCGATTGTTTTACTATTCGTGCGTTAGGATTCATGTTGAGTGTGTGCTCGGTGAGTTGCCTAGGGATTCCTAGAATGTCAGATGTGGACCATGCGAAAATTTCCCAGTGCTCACAGAGGAACTCGACGGGCATGCTTTCCTATATGGGACTGAGGTTAGAGGCCACATAAGCTATTCTCTTCGGGTCCATCAGATGGACCTGCACCTCCTTTGTGTCCTTTGCTGTATCGTAAGATTGGTCAGGTATCGAGCTTGTTCTTCTAGAATAACATTGTATTCGTCAGTGATATTGAGCTAGGCGAACTCTTTCTCCATGCCGAAGGATTCATAGATTTTGTTGAAATCGTGGTCGTAGTTGTTCGAGCGGGCAAATCTTCCGCTGACAAATATGATTTCATTGGGTGTCAGCATCTTCATCATGAGGTATGTGTAATGTGGTACCACCATGAATCATGCAAATGTTGGGCGCCCCATGATTGCGTGATATTATGATGGCCAGTGCATAACTTCGAATTTGATTTCTTCTCGCCTGAGATTTTCTCGAGGTCTCAAGATAACATCAAGGTAGATCTTGCCTAGAGGAACTTCAACTTTTCCTGGGATGATGCTGTGTAAGGAGGTGCCTGTTGGAGATAGGTTGGAGATAGAGCAGTTCATTGCGCGTATCGTCTAGGCGTAGATGTTGTTGATGATGCTTCCTACATCCATGAAGACCTTGCTCATGCCAAACCCACTGATTTGTGCTTCAACTATTAGTGTCGAATGACCCGGTCAGGGAACCCGATGGGGGTCATCAGCCTTGCTGAAGGTGATCTCCTGATCAGACGAGTGGAGGTACTAGGGTGTTGGTGGTGGCATCCTTACTGCCATTTTAACTTGTCGGGTGATCAAATTTTGTATCCTATTCGATGTACGTCTTATACATTGCAAATGTATCTATAATTTTTGATGTTCCATGCTTGGTTTTATCTACTTTCTTATGTTTTGTCCACACTTTGGAGTACTTTTCATATGATTTCTTGGACTAACCTATTAACAAGAGCCATAATGCCAGCTGACTGTTTTCTGCTATTTTTGGTTCCAGGAAAGTCAGAAAATGAATATTCTCGGAATTGGACAGGACAAAAGCCAAAGTCATTATTTTACCAAGGGACATCTAGAGCCAGAATACGAGACGGAGAGGGGCTGGGGCCCGGCCACACCACCTGGCCGCGCGGCCAAGCCTGGCCCGCGCCAGGGGGTGGTTTGGCAGCCCCAGGCACCCCCTCGGCCTCTCCTTCCGCTTATATATTGCCTCTGATACGGAAACCCTAAGTACCTGATCAAAAATCCACGAAAGAGTCTGTAGCCGCCATCATCTCCATCCCTAGATCGGGAGGGATCTGAAGCTCTTCCCGGCACCCTGTCGGAGAGGGGAATTCACCCTGGAGGCCTTCTTCATCATCATGCAAGCCTCCGTGTGATGCGTGAGTAGTTCATCTCTAGACTACGGGTCCATGTAGTAGCTAGATGGTTGGTTATCCTCCTTTGTGCTATTATGTCTAGATCTTGTGACCTCCGTTCATGATCAAGATCATCTATTTGTAATTCTGCATGTTGTGTTTGCGGGGATCCGATGGATATTGAGATGCTATTTTAGATTGATTATTGATTCTGTCATCTCTTTGTTATTTGTGATCTTGCATGCTTCCGTTGTTAGTAGCTATCTTGGCCAAGTAGATGCTAGCAAGTCCAAGAGATAGTATTTATGCTCGATAGTGGGTTCATGCCTCTGGTACTCTGGGGAAATGATAGAAATCTCTAAGGTACTAGATGTGTTGTTGCTACTAGGGAGAAAACAACAATCCTTTGTTCATAGAACAATCGTATTGTTTACTATACAAGCAATTCGTAATGCAATTATCCATTGCTTGCAACTTAATACTGGAGGGGGTTCGGATGATAACCTAAAGGTGGATTATTAGTCATAGATGCAGTTGGATGGCGGTCTATGTATAATGTTGTAATGCCCAATTGAATCTCAAAGGAGTCAAGATGAGTAGTATATGCTTGTATGCTTCCTCGATGTTTGTCAATTGCCCCGCTGTAATTTGTTCACTCAACATGTCATTTATCTTAAGGAGAGCCACCTCTAGTGAACTATGGACCTCGGTCCTTTCTTTTACATTCAATCTACAATCAACTGTTTACTGCTTTGTGTTTACTTTCTGCAAACTATTACTTCCTTCCATTTGATACGTTGAATCCTTTGTTTTTAGCAAAATCGGTGAGATTGACAACCTCATCGCTAGTTGGGTACAGAGTTTTGTGGTTGTGTTGTGCAGGTCTCCATGTTGCTGCTGGCACCGGTAGTGCGCCCTGCCAAAGTTTATCTAGCTTCACCTTTGGGGTGTTTCCTTTCTCCTACTGGATTGATAACCTTGTTTTCATAACTGAGGGAAACTTACTGATGTGCTCATCTTACCTTCCTCTTGGGGTTCCCCAACGAGCTCGTTAATACACGTGTCAGCAAGTATTTTTCTGGCGCCGTTGCCGGGGAGTCAAGGACATCTTCACAAGGGGAGTCCCTCATAACCAATCTCTTTACTTTGTTGTTTTTGTTGTGCTTAGTTTCTATTTGCTTTGTTTGATTGTTTCTTTATCAAAAACACACAAAAATTAGTCTTACTAGTTTGCTTTCTTTATTAAAAAACACCAAAAAATTAAGTCTTTCTATAGTTGTTACCTCTTTCTTAGCTCACCATGTTGATCCCTAAATTCACCCTGAAAGACCTTTCAATAGGTAGTGGTTCTATAATTGGAAAAGATAATATTGAAGATTTTTTCAATCATTTTAGTAAACATGAGGATATTGAGGATAGATCCCTAGCAGAACTTGCTCCAAACTATGAAATTGCTGCAGCTTCTTTAGGTCACATGTTGGAAGCTAGGTTTTTTAACCTTAACCCCTTAATGCAAGTAATGTTTCTTAAACTTAAAGAAATTGAGGACCCTAAAAAGAGGGATTTTATTCTAGAAACTTTGCTTAAGGAATTCTATGATGTTGCCAAGGAAGCTAGAAAAGACTTTGAACATTTCAATATGCTAGTATCATGTGTATATGTTGTTGGTACTCGAGAAAACATGAGCAAAACTGAACCTAATGGGGAGGAAATTAAGATACCAACACCCTTTAAACTAGTGGCAATACATGAAGCCATAGAAAAGAATCTTGATTGGATTGTTCCCGAAAACCCGTTTGATGAAAATAGTGAACCCAAGAGCATTGAGAGAGGATCCTCTAGAACTTATTTGGATGAGATACCTTGCCTTGTTGAAGATATTTCTTGTATCAATCTTAATGCTTCTTCATTTGAGAACACTTGATTCTTTCTTGCTTCTTATGCCTAACTTAAAGGCGTTAAAAAAAGTACTTATTGGGAGATAACCCAAAAGTTTTAGATGAGTCTTTAAAGTTATTACTTCAGTAATAACCGCTCCTTATCCTTTTTATTTGCTTTTTGTTCCAAGAGTAACCTCTAATGAGAGAGAAGTAATGATTGAGAAAGTTGCTGTCCCGAAACAGATTTTTGTGCTTCACCGTAAAAATTCGTGTAAAATCTATGTACGTCATTTTGAGGCGTGAATTTTTGTGCTGCTGCCCCAGGTTATTATCTAACTTTCATTAGTTCAACACGTTTTGATTTGAGCAACAGAAAGTCTTCAAAAAAATTCTTCTTTACCTGCCGGTCTGTTTTGACAGATTTCTGCCATTTTCTGCATTTGCTTCTTGTTGATTCCTTTTTGAGTTCTTTTGGGGAATTGAGCTTTTTGAGGGAAGTGATACAATAGCTAGTGTTTTAATGAAAGTTTTATTGGTGTTAGAACTGAACCTAAAGACTTATTATCTTGAGTGCACTAATGTTGCTAATAAAGATTGTGTGAAGTTTTGTATGAAGGAAAAATTTCAGGTGTATGGAAGAAATGAGTAATGAGATGGAGGATGGACCAAAGCTCAAGCTTGGGGATGCCACGTGTGTCATCCCAAGAAATATCCAAGAAGTACAAGCGTCAAATCTTGGGGATGCCCAAGGCACCCCCTTTTCATCAACAAAAATCCCAGGTTTCTTCCAGACGCTTCATTTTATTGTTTCATGCACGGTTGTGTTGTTCTTGGAGCGTATTCTTTTTCGTTTTTGTTTTTGTTTTTCGTTTTCTTTGTTTGCTTAGTTTTTTTAATAAATTGGTTGGACACCTTCTTTCATACAATTGTTTTCAAATAGTTTGGTTTGGATTGGAAAAGAGTAGGAAAGTTCATGCTTAAGTGGTAAAGAGAGCTTGTTTTTGACGGTGGCCTATGCTTTGTCATGCCATGATTGATATTGTTTTGGCTTTATGCTTAGTATTCTTTGCTGTAGCATGAAATGTTATAAACAACTGATATTTCTTAATGTGCCTTTAAAAAAATCATGTGTTGTTTTAGCATATTAAAGCATAGTATTGTGGTATTCTCCTTTGATGCTTTATTTGGGTTGACTTGGCGCATGCTCACACCATGTTATGACTATCCCAAGTCACCATAAGACTTTATGATCCTTTAGTTTTCAACTTGTAGTATCACTTTATGCTTTGATCAATGATGTTTTGTCACTCTGCATGATTATGGCCATTATTGCTCTCTTAGTTCGTCTCTCCCAGTCTTTTGCTAGCCTCCACAACCAAGTATGAGTTCCACTCATGCATCCAACTCCTAAAACCAAGTTATTCCAAAGAGTCCACCATACCTACCTACTAGCATATGCTATTCCAAGTATATTCATGTTTTTCTACCTTCCAAATTAAACTTGTTATGAGAAAACTAGTGATTAAAGCTCTCATGAACTTGATGGCACACTTTACTTTTCTTGCCCTTAATAAACTTGAACCATTGTGTCGTCTGTGTTGTATATTCTTGCACTTATTTGTTGGGGATTAGCAGAACCATGTTGTCATGGGGAACGCTTTCAACATTGCACGAGTACTTTGTACCTAGTTGATATCATGCTCTTTTGTCTATGGATGTTGTCGGTGTGAAATGAAAGGGGAGCTTGTAAGTCCATGGAGTTATGTATATGTGTTAGAGAAACGCCTGGGCCGCTGGTCTAATCCATGCTAACATGGTGGAAACCTGCAGCCTAACCATAATGAGCTGTCTATGAAGCATTCTTCTTATAAAAAAGAGTTAGATGTTGAGAAAAAAAGAGAAAAAGAAAAAAAAGAGATTATGAAAAGAGGAAAGAGAGAAAAAAGCACCATATTCCCATGGTAAATAAGAAGATTGCTGAGATGCTCGTTGTCTGCTTGCCTTGTCATTTTGATATGGGGATTCTTCCGTATCATTGGGCAAGGGGTACCCCGTTGGTGGCTCTCTATGATACACATGTACTTACGATGACAAGAACTTACCGGTGACTAAACTTGAGTAGCATGAGGAGCGACCCTCGTATTCAAGGGACATGAGATTTCTAACTTATACTTCGTCAAGCATATACACCATAGTTTGTTTACTTTAACCTTAATCACTTCAAGATGCTTATGATAGGGGCAATGAGAGCTGAATGCTATTAAGTACCATAATTTTTTGAAGCTCTTTATGAAACTTGAATCCCTACTTCCTTCTATGAAGGCCTTTCTTCCACTTATATATTGAGTCTCCACCTTTGAGAGCATTGTCCCAAGACTTGTTAGTTCTATGAGCACCTACTTTGAGAGCATATTGGCCATTCTTAGTTCTATGTGCATTGTCCCAGGACTTGTTGATTGATGCATACCTTGATATTGCTTGTTTTAAACTATTTGTATCTAGTCACTCTTATGAACTTTGAAGGTGTCGTATGCATTTATGTTTGCTACTCTACGAGGGACAAGCTGAATACTACTATGCTATGTTTTCTTTATGTGAAACAAACAAATGTGTTGCAAAGCATTGTTATTCATGAATCTTTTGTTTGTGCCTTTTCATGTTGCAACATAGTTTCTTTGTCTTATTGCTAGAACTTTGTCTTTCATGTAATGATTGAAGTACTATGATCCCAGCTTTGAATGTTTTACAAATAATTTGATCAAGTTTATGATGGTGCATGTCACCTCAAAAATTATTCTTTCTTTTTATCACTTACCTACTTGAGGATGAGCAGGAGTTAAGCTTGGGGATGTTGACACATTGCAAATGTATCTATAATTTTTGATGTTCCATGCTTGGTTTTATCTACTTTCTTATGTTTTGTCCACACTTTGGAGTACTTTTCATATCATTTCTTGGACTAACCTATTAACAAGAGCCATAGTGCCAGCTGCCTGTTTTCTGCTATTTTCGGTTCCAGGAAAGTCAGAAAATGAATATTCTCGGAATTGGACGGGACAAAAGCCAAAGTCATTATTTTACCAGGGGACACCTAGAGCTAGAATATGAGACGGAGAGGGGTTGGGGCCCGGCCACACCACCTGGCCACGCGGCCAGGCCTGGCCCGCGCCCGGGGGTCGTCTGGCCGCCCCAGGCACCCCCTCGGCCTCTCCTTCCGCCTATATATTGCCTCTGATACGGAAACCCTAAGTACCCGATCAAAAATCCACGAAAGAGTCTGTAGCCGCCGTCATCTCCATTCCTAGATCGGGAGGGATCTGAATCTCTTCCCGGCACCCTGCCGGAGAGGGGAATTCACCCTGGAGGCCTTCTTCATCATCATGCAAGCCTCCGGTGTGATGCATGAGTAGTTCATCTCTGGACTACGGGTCCATGTAGTAGCTAGATGGCTGGTTCTCCTCCTTTGTGCTATAATGTCTAGATCTTGTGAGCTCCGTTCATGATCAAGATCATCTATTTGTAATTTTGCATGTTGTGTTTGCGGGGATCCGATGGATATTGAGATGATATTTCAGATTGATTATTGATCCTATCATGTCTTTGTTATTTTTGATCTTGCATGCTTTCCATTGTTAGTAGCTATCTTGGCCAAGTAGATGCTAGCAACTCCAAGAGTTAGTATTTATGCTCGATAGTGGGTTCATGCCTCTGGTAGTCTTGGGAAGTGACAGAAATCTCTAAGGTACTAGATGTGTTGTTGCTACTAGGGAGAAAACAACAATCCTTTGTTCATAGAACTATCCTATTGTTTACTTTACATGCAATTTGCCATGCAATTATCCGTTGCTTGCAACTTAATACTAGAGGGGGTTTGGATGATAACCTAGAGGTGGATTATTAGTCATAGATGCAGTTGGATGGCGGTCTATGTATAATGTTGTAATGCCCAATCGAATCTCAAAGGAGTCAAGATGAGTAGTATATGCTTGTATGCTTTTCTCGATGTTTGTCAATTGCCCCGCTGTAATTTGTTCACCCAACATGTCATTTATCTTAAGGAGAGCCACCTCTAGTGAACTATGGACCCCGGTCCTTTCTTTTACATTCAATCTACAATCAACTGTTTACTTCTTTGTGTTTACTTTCTTCAAACTATTACTTTCTTCCATTCGATACGTTTAATCCTTTGTTTTCAGCAAAACCGGTGAGATTGACAACCTTATCGCAAGTTGGGGACAGAGTTCTGTGGTTGTGTTGTGCAGGTCTCCATGTTGCTGCTGGCACCGGTAGTGCGCCCTGCCAAAGTTCAGCTAGCTTCACCTTTGGGGTGTTTCCTTGCTCCTACTAGATTCATAACCTTGGTTTCATAACTGAGGGAAACTTACTACTGTGCTCATCATACCTTCCTCTTGGGGTTCCCCAATGACCTCGTTAATACACGAGTCAGCAACGTCCGTTCTGCATCATGTGCATTATTCCTTTGGACCTCGGGTACTCATCGTTATGCTCTCTGTTTGCTTTGGGTTGTTGCTAGGCAAACAAGGCTATCAGAGGTGGCCCTGGTGGTGGTGGTGGTGCGTTCAGTGCTAGTGCCCTAGGGCCGGCGTTGTATCCTTGGCTTGTTGCCTCGGCTACCTTACTGTTGAATGCTCGGTTGAGCCCCAAGAAAGTGTGATGATCCCGCATGAGGTTGTTTGATCGTCTTCTCCCTTCAAAATCAACATATTAGTGCATGTAGCACGGACCATCCAACATATGTACAACTGGTATTGGTGTATCTCTTGGTGGTCTTGGTCGGTATTGCTGTGTTTTCCCTCTTGTTGCAGATTCGTCTCCGTTGCCTCGATATCCTCCACTGCGATTATGTCCTCTGTAGTTGTCCTCGTTGATATAACCTGACGAGACATGGCTTGGTCCATCGTAAGCATCGTAGTTGCATCGTCTCCTGTTGTCATTGGTTTGCCTGTCGCGGTCTTCTTCGGGTGAGCGACCCCGCTTGTTATTTACTATGTCCTTGCCATCGGCCCACTAATTTTCTATGTCCATCAGCTAGGATATTGTTTTTGTTTGACACATATCTTTTTGTCGTAGGCCGTCATCGAAAATGTCGATTGTCTGCTTGTCAGAGATACTTTCAACTAAGTTTTTGATGATGTTACACCAATGTATGAATGCACGTGTTGGTTCTCCTGACTTCTTCTTGCACGCTCGCAGCTCTTCAATAGATGCGGTCTCTTGAACATTGACTTGAAATTTCGGATGAGTTTATCTTCTAGGTCAACCCAGCTGCTGATCGATTCTTCGAGTAACTGTCAGAGCCAGGACCGTGTGGCACCGTTTAGGTGCAACGACAGGCTTTGCATGGCAGTGGCCTTTGACCCACCTTTGAGTTTCATGGTTTGTGAATAATCGGCCACCCATGCCTCTGGATCTTGGAGGCCATCATACTTGTGACGACCATGAGGGAGCTTGAAATCCTTAGGAACCGATGTTTGGCAAACGGGATGGGTAAAGCAACTTGCACCACATGGCTCGAGGTCATCTTCCAAGCTTTATCGATCTTAATTTTCATAATGTCGTCCCTGGCATCATGATTGTATGAGGAGTGCATGAAACGCGCGTGGTGCAATGATCTATACCTTTGGGTTCCTGTCATATCTTGAGGGCTGTTGTGACGACATGGTGATCTTCTGGATTGTGGGACAATTTCTTGGTCCCCTTTTGGAAGTGTTGCTCCAACCATGCCAAGGACAAATGAGGGTGGAGCGATGGATGGCTGCCTGCATATTGTCAGCTGCCGGTTGAGTTGTGAGCAGGTTGGTTTGAGCTGCGACAAAGGCGGCTTTTGCGGTTTGTCCTGCCGATTATATGAACAAGAATGATAGGTCTAGGTCTCGAGTGATGTTGCGTATTTTGGCTTCGAGTATATTATTTAGTCGAGAGTCGCCCCTTTCTTGTTGCGATCGCCCTGTGATGCTTCTGGAGTTGCAGGTGGACCTGAGTTGCGCCCGTCATATGCTTGATTCATCATCTCTCCTTTTCCTTTTCTACAGGTCCCTTTACATCTTGACCAGTTGTCTATTCTTCTTGTGGAGGAGGAACTGGTATGGCATTAAGTCTTCACGTGAATCATTCGCCGTCACTGGTATTGTACCCGAGATGGTGTTTCTTGCTTTTTCCTAGGAAGTTGGTGACAAACGAATGGTTATCCGTTTGCCATCGCGTGCTCTGCCTCCTCCTTGGACGAAGCAGTTTTACGGTGGCGATTCTAATCCGTTCCTGCGTGGAGTTATATCGTTTTCTGAAATAATATCGTTAGGCTGGATAATCAGGTTACCATTTTCATCACGTTCTTCTGAGGTTCCTTTGTGTTCCCCTGTTGCTCCTATGATCATGTACACCTGGTGGCGCTCCATGTATCATTTGTTGTTCCTATTATCGAAACTGTAGGAGACACTGTCCTGGGGACGAGTGAGATCCTTCAGGTTCTTCTCTAGGTATGAATCTGATTTTTTGTTCCTGGAGTCGATGCTTTTCTCAGATTCATCGTTTGTCGAGTCTGTTCCAATGGGTGATGGTGTTTCAGAGTCAGATCTTAAGGAGAGGCCGTCATAGAGATTGGTTAAATCCCCCAGATTTGCAGCATGGCCGTTGTTGTCTTCGATGCTTATCGGGTGCGAGGTGGCCCTTCCAGTGGAGCCAATAGAATATGCTAGCATTGCCTCAGGTGCTATGATTGTAGCCGACGGACCTAATAAGATAGGATCCGAAAGGTAGAGAACTTCCTATGCTCCGATGCAAAAGTGGAGGTTCTCAATCATGAGATCTATCTCCTCATAGAAATTTTCTAATAGAGGGGTGGGCGGGCATTCATCAAGATCAACAAGATCGTGATGGATCTCGCTGGCCTCAATCATCGGATTGCTTCTTGGTGAAGTTGAAGCCGCCAAATTCATGACTCCAACACTCAGAGTTCCCACAGACGGCGTCAATTAACAAGGGGTGATCTCGGCAATGTCCATAGTTATGGACTTGGAGTTGATGGAAAAGAGAGCGCTGGTGATTTCATCGACCTATCAGACAAATAAGGGAGTCAAAGTCTTGTCTAATTATGAAAATAGAGGGTTACATAGTCGCCAATTTGCTAGATGCAATCTAACTTACAACAGATTATTTTTCGCTCAAAGCTATGGTGCCCTCTCCATTGGCTCCTCCCTGCCCTTATATGAGAGGCTAGGTCTCATAGTCCAACATAGATCAGTTTACAAGTTTGATTACAAATACTCGACTATGTCGTTTGGTACTTCTATCTTGATTAGCATGTTTGGTTCTTGGGCTTTGGATGGTTCCAGGATTACTATCTCTTTGTGGGCCTTGGTTGTAGCATAAGTAAGTATGAGCTATACCAATTATGGGAACTTGGTAAGCCATACCAATGTCACTATCACCAATAGGGTTCTTCTCCAAAAGGAAAGACCAAACATGGTGTCCTTCCATTTTGCACTTGAAGGAAACAATGTTGGCAGAATTCTTGACTTGTTCTTCACCCTTCTTATTGTTGTTCTTTAAATTTTTATTGTTAGTGGACTTGTTATTGACATTGGATTTGAATCCAATCCCACTCTTGTCATTGGGGAATTTCTGTATACTCGACATTTTGTCAAGTCTAGACTTCTCTTCATGAATATTTACCAATTCTTTCTTCAAGAAAGTGACTTGGGTCTTGAGCTCTTTGACTGAAAGGGTTCGTAGCAGAAAACACAATTTTTTCCTACCTAGAACGTCTCAAAATCCCTGGATATATCTACTAGTTAATGCAGTAATAGGAAGGTTACGATTACATACCCTTGTAGATCGCAATGTGGTTAACGTTCTGTAGGGAACATGGATGAAGTAGATGATCGTAGCCGACCTCAAGGTCGCGAAGCTCCTCGTACGTCACCTCCTGATCCTGCGCACGACAGCCCTGCCCCACTATTGCTGGTGCTATCCGAGGACTCACACACAGACGGTGTCTAGCGATGACTCCCATTCTCCTTGATCCATCCGGGATGCGCAAGCAGTTGCTCTAGACTAGGATCCAGCAGCATGATGGCATGCTATTGGAGTTGACTCCCTCATGCGCAGTTCTTCATGGAACCGTACTCATGAAAATCAACTGAGAAAGAGGAGAGTAATTCCCTAAGGAAATAACCTTAGGAAGTCCCCCTTTTATTTTGTGTGTCGTTTTCCCACCAATATAGGCCTTATTATATAGGGGGAAGAGGTACTCCCTTCCCGTCACATCCCAATTTCTAAAATTGGTATTGCGTATTATTCATGCCACTTCACCATGCACAACTTGCAAAATTAAGTTTTGAAAAGCTTTTTCTAAAAAAAACCACACAAGTGCATGTTCTTTATATATGGAAATTGTTAGGATGTTTAGTACCATTGCCTTTGGAGATGTTTAACACACTTCTTGAGTGTCTAGGAACATGAACAACATAACTACAAACTCACATGAATTTAGTTTGCTCAGTTTGGAGCTCTAAAACTGAATCTCAGCTAAATTCAGAAAGTTTTAGGAGAAATTTAGAAAAATAGATTTAGTTAATAGATTTAGAAAATATTAAAAGAAAAAATAGAAACCATAGCCGACCGGCCAGGACAACCCTGCAGCGGCCCACGGCCGCCCACCCGGGGAAGCTGCAGCAGTAGCAGCGCATGCAGCCAGCGCAGTAAGGAGCAGCCCAGCTAGCCAAGGTCGGCCACAACCCAACAGCTGGCCCACCCGGAGCATCCCGATAACATCCCAATTTCAGTAACCCTGATGAGTTGTCCAGAATGCACAAATCAGGGGGAACAAAAACTTTTTCTTGTTTAATGATGCAGTGCTTGCTTGTTGTTTGTTTTTGCTTATCCATCTGAATGTATAGCATATGATATACTCCTTACATCAACATTAGTTGACAAAAGCTATTTAACAAAACTATCTTGGCTCATTTTACATATTCCCAAATGTTCTGGTATTTCAAAACATGAGCCAAGATGCCTTTGCAACCCTAACTATTTTATTAGCCTCCATTGACAAAAATATGGAGATCTATATGATATAATCTCCTGATGTTCCAATATAGAACTTCAAATAATCTTACCTCTAGGTTTTCCAAAAAAAATCACAAACTTTTGAATTCTACTCTTGCTAGAGATACCAAGAACTCTCATCATATTCGAACTACAAACCTTCAACCTACCCACCCTTACCTCAAGCTAGGCTTGATGGTAACCCTAGTAGTAGTTTGAATTGATTGAAAGATGAATTGCCTTGATCTGTTGTCTGATGATTTTCTTAGGAAGTAGTATAAGCTAATCTAGGAGCCCCCCTGTAGGATCAAGATATTATTAAGATTACAAACCCTCAGCAAGTTCCCAAAGCTGGATCAAATCTCTAGTCACTGAGGTGACAATATAAACCCTTAACCAGATCACTTCTAAAGGTATCTCTTCTAGAAGCTTCCAAGTATTTGAAGAACCATAACAAGCATGGATCCTATCTTCTCAATATAAACTTCAACATCATCCATTCTATGATGATTTGGATCCTTGCAACCAATCAAAAACCTTAACTCTTGCATTCTAGTCAAAATCCCCCACATCTGCCAAATATGGCTAAGTCTGGAAACTGTTTCAACATCACTTCTTTGAATACCTCCCTTTCTCAATCCTTCTGCAATTTTGGTAATGCACTTGATACATATTGTAGACCATCATAAGGACTACCAAGGCCCACTTTTTACCTTGGCTAGATCATCCTCCAACCCACTTGTCCTTGATGGCTTTGTAGGCAAGAAAATAATAATTCCTGCAATCTTATCAACATGCCCACTTTGGCAGAAGCTCACATATTCATACTATCTTCTTCTGACCTACTTTTGGCATGATTGTAATATACTCATGTAGGTATATCAATCACTACTTCACTTGTTTCAATTGGAGCTTTGTGCTTTCAAAACCCACATGGTTTCGAAGGCTACTTGATAATGTGCTATGGCACCCATAATTTATTCAAAGTTTGTCATAAATCCTTAGAGCGCTCAGTCATGATCAACCTCAACTCTCTGCTCCCTGGTGATCTACATAACTTGGTGTATCCATTCATATTTCCCATGACCCAAGGTGAACTTTAAGCTCCAAGATCCAATAAGGTTTTCATGGTATGATATTAACTCTGCCCAAGATCCTCTTCATTATTTCTATCCAAATCAAGCTTGATTTTCAAAACCAAAGGCTGTAATTGATAGAAACACCTTGTGATCATCATATAACTTGTTTATAAAGATTTATCAAATACTATCCATAATTATTCTGGACCAAAACATATTTAATCTCTTTAATGGACAAAACCTCCAAAACTCCCCCTATAAAGGAAAGTTTCTATTTCTGCAAATCACACCTCCAAATTTAGGCTCATTTGAGGCCTATGTATCATTCCCTATCTTCCCACTTCAAAATGAATATTTTTGAAGAGATTTAGTAATTCTTTTTGCCTATTTCCTTAAACGGCAGAAATGAGAAAATAATTGTTTTAAATACTTTTAAACGTCCATAAATCTTGGGAAATTTCCCCAAAGTATGAATTCATATTTGAGACTATCTAAAATAAAAAACCCAACCTGTACAATTCAAAAATCTCAAATAAATCCAATAAAACAGATTCAACCATTTTGAATAATTGATATAAAATGCCCCAAAAAAATCTGAAAATTCCCAATAAATTCTTGAAGGTGTATATTGATCACATAGATCTACCATCACCCTCATACCATCTTGCCAAGATCATTTTGGAGAAATTCCTAAATAATCACTAATATGGACAAAACTTGGCTAAGATCCAAATCTTGAACCCAACAATTTCAAACCCCCACTATAAATCACTCTAGACCCCACTCACCTTTCCTATTGTCGTGGACAACACTATAGCACTCCTTACCTACTTCTTAGCCCTGCTCTAGCTATTGGAATAAGAGAGAGAGAGAGAGAGCTCTCACACCCTAAATCCATATATAGCAAAATCTTCACCATCAACAGCCACCACTCCTTCCAGCCAATAGAGGGACGTGTAACTGAGGCCCCCCCACCTAGCATGCCCTATGGCTAGCCCTAACCCCTCTCTCTATCCACCGGAGGCCAAATAAAGGAGGCACCCCTGTCCCTCCTCCTCTATCCCTGTGCGCCAGCCAGTGGCATAAAAGAGGCCCTACAGGCTTTGTCCCCTCCCAGCACCGCCCCTCTCGCCCAACCATCGCCTCCCACCCCTCCTACCTCATCCATATGGACCTAGAGATAAATCCACCGGCTACCTTAGCTCCTCCCTCTCGGCTCAGTATACTCCCGTACCCTAGTACTCGCCTCTCCCAAAGGCCTAGAAGCTCCCTCTCCCTCTGTTGCTCGGGAGATGATGAAAATAGCCATTGTGTTGTGGGGTTGCATGGAAGTTCTCCTCCCTCTCCTACCTTCTACCCCTCCTCTCTCTGCCTGCAACTGCTCTCCTCTCCCTAAGCTATCCCCTCCTGCTTATTTTCTCTGCAGGAAATGGTGGAACGCCGGCATGTAGCAGTCGCCGATGATATGTGCTTGGGTGCCGTCGTGCGGGACCATTTCCATCGCCAACCGCCCTTGCCGCCCGTAGATGAGGTCGTCGGAATGATCCACATTGACTCTGCCACTTCCTAGGCATCGTCGAGCCCCTAGTAAGCTCCACGCTACCCCGCCGCCATGACCTAGGGTTCTCTCTCCGCTGCTTAAGGCTCAACAAGGAAGACAACCCTCGGTTGTCGATCTCGATCTAATCGGGCAGCCAGGGGCGCCCCATACCCATTTTCCCCCTTCCACCTCTGACAGGTGGGCCCTACAACCGTGATTTTAAATCAGTGCCCTGTGCGCACTTTGGTTGTCTAATAGGCTGGCCCCTGGTTGTGTCGCCCCAGGCGGTGGATTGCGGCCCACCACTCTCTGTTCCCCTTATTTTTTAAAATCCTGAATTACAAAATTTGTGAACCAAACTTTTTGGTTTAAATCCTTAGAAAAATGTAAAACCCTTGGAAAAATCAAGATCTAAATTTTTAGAGGACCCTGTATGTTTTGTCTAACATACAAAGCAAGAAGTTGACTAAAATAGTATTCAGAGTTTACCTAGGAATTTAAATGCTACGAGGTGTCTTTCACACTAATTAATTATTTTAGTAAGTTTAGTATGTCCAAATGGATTAAATACAACTTCCACTGATGGGTCTTGGAAGTACCTATCACCATACCTTGGTCTCCTATCAAGTGGAACCTTGGATTTTCTGTAGTAAAAATAACAAAAGACCCACATTCCTATCTTTAGAAAATTCCCTAGGAATATCTCTAGTACATATTTAGTTGATTCCAACTCTCAGGGGTGAGTTATAACAATACTTATCGAATACCATGAGAACATGAATTTATGAGCCTTTGAGAAATTTGAAGGAATTAAACCTCCTTGTCTAGGGTTATTTCAGTAGATAAATCACTACAGGAATTTTTGAACTCTAAAAATAATGAGTCCAATTTCTACAAAAAGTTGTTTTAAATACCTACTATGTGTCCTTGTACTCATATAAAAATATTTGGTATACTAAATCTAGTGAAAAAGACAAACAGACTATAAAACTGACGTTGGGAATTTCTGAAGGGCATTCTGGTAATTATTTTGAGGTGATTCCAACTCTTAAAAATCACAAAATCAAGGATGTACAAAAACCCTCTGAGGAAAATTTTATTTGAGCCCTAGATCATTTCTGGTGAATTATTCACCCAAACTACGGTTATTTCTACTAGAATGCATAACTAATTAAAGGAAATTGATAAAATCATGAAATCACATCTGGTGGCCTTGTTTTGTCAATACCTATCTGACGATATCATTTTTGTATATGGACATCATACAGACCCAAGCCTCAGTTCAAAACCCCTTCCTTAAGTGGTATTTGACTTTTAAATCAAAAGAAATTCTACAAAAACTTTTTCAATTACTTGAACTCAATCCACAAAAACCTAATGAAGTTAGTAATGTGTTGGATGTTTGCTTGCTGTACTGAATTGGGATCTATATTTGGTAGTGGCTTGGCTCATCCAAACCATTACACATTTGTACTACTAAGTACAACCCCTTGGTGACACCTATTTTTCCCTAGTATGATAGTTGGTGTATAACACCATACACCTTTGGAGACCCCGATGTAGCCGAAGCAAAGCTATAGGATGGGAAGACCCCAGAAAGGTCTTACAAAATGTTTTATGATAAAAGCTTGGTGAGGTTTTACCTACCAAGAGAATTTTGAGAAAGGAAAAGGTTTTGTTTTACAAAATCCTGAAGGAAAGATGGAGGAAAAAGGTTTACAAAAATGCACCCGGTTCTTTGTAGTTTTGTTAGAACAATTAACCCATGCAACCACATTACTCCTAGATGGGAAGGGGCTAGAATTGAAGTTTTTTTACTTTGGTATGAGTTGCCTCGCAACTACTACAGGAGATTTCAATCTGTGGAGGTTGGGTCTTCTCCTGTAAGGCTCCATGTGAGCATCGATCCGAAGAAGAAACGAACGGTCGGCGAGACACCATGTGTTAGTATGAGCCTCTCATTAAAAGCGCACACTTTGTGCAGTGAAAAAGGCGCTCTGGTTGGTACTTGGTACCTGATGTCCTTGTGTTGAGGGGAACGACTCATAGGGTAGGCGCTTATACTAGAGTGGGCATCCTGAGGGTCTTGACCGGTTACTTGACCCACGATCCATAGGGGATCAGGGCAGGGTACTCGGATGGTGTGGGAAAAGTGTACAACCTTTGCAGAGTGTAAATCTATTAGAATAGCCGTGTTCACGGTCATGGACGGTTGGGAAGGTTGTTGTCGAGCGGTGTTGAGTTTGATTTCAAAAAGGATTTTGGAAAAAGCAAAGGCTTTGGAAATGTTTTGACCATGGGATGGTCGGAAAGGAAGGAAAGAGTTTTGTCATCGGATGACCAGAAGGAAGGAACAAATGGGTGACCCAATCCTAGTGCTTTCCAAAACTTTCAAAAAGGTTTCAAAATGTTTTGAAAAAGTTTTCAACAAAGATATGTAGATACTATATCTAAAAGAGAAATTATTTGAGAAAATAACCTCTCTTGGAGCCCTCCTACTACCATAGCCATATTGCATATCCTCTTATTATTATTATTCTCTTAAGGTGGTTTGCAAGTATATTCAACGTACTCACTAGCATTGTCCCTGACTATTAACTTGGTCAGATTCGAGAAGCAAGGTGAAGAATAAGGTGACGTTGACGACTATGCGAGCTAGGACATTCTCCTAGTCAGTTGCCTGTAGGTTATGGCATGGATCGGGCTCTACGCTTGATGAAGTTCTGCTGATGTTGAGTGATGTATCCATAAGGGAAAATAAGGTATGTCATGTATTCATTTAGGTAAGGGACTTTGATACTCGTTGGTTATGTGTCACGATAGACTGATCATTGGATCGTGGTGTATGCATAACATGAGTTCTCAGAGGATTAATCTGGGGGCCCCACAATCTCGTCTCCCTCCTTTCTATTGCTGACATGGCGGCCCTACCCCGGTTGTCTCCTTCCTCGAGCTAGAGACCGGGACGAGCACGACAACCGCCTATGGGTAAATCGCCTGATTCGGTGTAAGTCTGTCACCCCCACCTCCCATAATTATGCCCCCTCTAAACCCCATTTCCCCTCTTCGAAACCCCTAGAAAACCCTAGCAAATTGTGCTGGTAGACTATTGAGATTTCTCACTGAAGTTCCTCCGCCACCGCCACCTTCGAGCTCGTAGACGAGGTCGTCCACAAAGTCATCGAATGCCCCCGAGCCATATCTCCTTCGCTATGATCATCTCCGCATGACACTGCCTCTCCCTGACCATTCCCCCTTGCTTGTAGTGCATCAGAGCCATTAGGAAGAGCCGCCGGACCACCTCCAAGGACCGAGGCGAGCAGCCGCCCGAAGCCGTCGTCTAGGGAATCGAGAGTCGCCGCAGTAACCACCCCTGTGACCGCCGCCCCGATGCCGCACCCCATGGACCAATCCTATGTGCCAAAGGACCATGGGAGCACCGTCCACGCCACCACCCGAGCCATCACTGCCAGTCGTCGTCGCCACTGTTGAGCACAAAACCTTTCGTTTGTGGTTGTCGGATCGTTCACTAACGCGCTATATTAGATCCGGCCGAAGCGGCACCGGCCAACCCCGCCAGCGTGTTAGTCGCATGGCCGATGCGTCAGCTTCATGTCCTAGTCAGCGCTGAGTCAGCAGCCACGTCTGCGCAGAATATTCCTAGGGAATATTCCCTTTTAAATTTAAATCAATTAAAATTTATAGAAATTGCATTAAACTTGTAAAATCCATAGAAATTAATCTATAGCTCCAAAAATAGCATATAATTTACCGTTGGAAAGAAATATTTGTGTAGACTATTAATATTTAATTTGATCATACATTTACTGTAAGTATTTGTCGTGGTTATTTAACTAATTTAATACCCATTTTGTAGCAATTAATTCATAGAAAATAAACTACATATCAGAAAAATACAAATGATATACCCATGGACTCACAAAATTGTATAGAACATGATTACGAAATAAAATTACGAGTTTACTGTAAATATTGTTTCAGAGATATTAAAAGGCTTATTGTAGTAATTTAATTTTAGAAGAAGATTAGTAAGTCTTTTTGACATGAATCCTTTTGCTCCTGGTTGTAAATTGAAACCTCTATCTAGGAGTATTTTTTACCAGAAATTAACTACACTGATTAAATAGAGACTAAATTAAATTGAATAAAGTCTATTAAAGGGATCCAATTAATGCAATAAATGGTTTTGAAGCATTAAAATATTTTCCATGCATGTCATTTGTAAGTATATTGATCAGAGAATCTACATACGCTACTCAAACATTTATGAACATGTCATGCATGTATTTGTTACATTTGTTTGATTCCTTTGTCTTGTTGTTTACCCCGGTATTATCGAACCATGTAGATTGTGAGGAGTGCAACGTCTGTGACTATCAAGACTGTGTGTTTGACTCCTACAATAAAGGCTAGTAGATGTCATTTTATTTATGAATTTTCCTACTATTTTCCTTATGCATGTGTAGTGTATTTTTGTAGATGCATGTGTAGGTAATTACTATGTTATGCTATATCCTATGTATTATGGTAGGAATCTCTCGTAGTTGAGCCCCCGTATGTTAGATGTGTTTAGACATGATGTAAAGATGGCAAAAGGATTACACCGTGCTATGGTATAGTACATGTTTTGCTCAAAAACAAAATAATGTCAATGAACTATCTAGGCGGAGTGGTTGGTTTGTCATCAGAGTGTGAACAATAACGGTGGGAAATGCTGCCCATGGTACTGAGAAAGGATTGGTTTCTTTATTGTAGTAGCTTACGTGTGCAACTATGTGCCAAGAAGAAATGGGTGCCTGGTTGGACTCAGTAGGTCATGGTGACTCAAACCCAGCGTAACCATAGATGTAGTGAATGGTTAGGTTAGACCTATGCGCAGCGGGTTTGGGAAATTACTTCCCAAACGGTCTCTTATTGGACTTCTCCCTATCATAAAACAAAATAAGTGTGATGGTACGAGCTTGTTGTTAACCACCTTAGCCTAATTTCCATACATTCAATGTGTTAACCACCTTGTTCCTTTTTGAGTGATCGTTCATAGGTCATGAGACTCCACTCAATAATTGTTCGCTTGTGGCACATTTGAAGGATAGACTACCTTGTACTGCTTTATGCTATAATATAATGTAAATTCAGGATCATGTACATTATATTTATGATGCACAGTTATATTTAGTACCAATTTGTACTGTGTGTGCTAGTGAACCGATCCAGGGATTATCACTATATACAGGAAGTCAACCTTATCAGACGAGGGTGTTACAGGATGGTATCAGAGCAGTGTGTTGACTATAGGATCGTGACCTAAGAATTGAATAGGAAAGCCATGAAAATATAAGCACTATTTCATTCTATCTTTTGTCTTCTTACACTTCTTTCTGGTCTTCTCATTATTGCAATTCCCATACTCTTCTCTTTTAAAACATAGAAGCAAGACTCTTGCTATGGATGAACTCATAATTTTGTACTTATTAGATTCTTGTAATCCTTGATCTTTATTTTCTAATCTCATCTTGGTCAAAACTTGTAGATGAACACTCATGCGAGGACGTGTGAGATTGAAGAATAGTTAGATGATTTCCACCATATAGTTTTGATAGGATTTCGTTTAGATCTAGCAATCGTCATTGCAATAACTTGTGATGTTTAGGTTGTGCTATTTGATACCCCAAAGTTTCGAAATATTTTTTTAGAGGTTTTATAATATATTAATGGAGGTTTTGATTTAAAAATTCGTGATATTACTGCTCCAGTTTTCTGCCTGACCTATAGAACTGCATGATTTTTCATATTTTACTGGTAACTCGGTTTGTGCTAATATTTTAGGAGATGGTTTGCAATTTTCTAAAGTATAAGCACAAGAATTAGCAAAAATTAATGATGAGCTTAAGGTTCCCTAAAAATTCTTGAACACTACTGTAGTTTTAGGACAGATTCTGTCCACAGCTTTAAAGATTATAGGTTCATCCCCAAACGAATTTTAGTCAAAGTAAAACTATTTTGTGGATGGTATGCTAAAAAAACTTCTGGAACATAAACAAAACTATTTTGGCACGTGTGTTGTTTGTTGATGAATGTTTGCTTATGTGTAATATTGTTTGCTTCATATATTTATGGGTAGTAATACTTCTCTAGTCTTTATATCTATAACTCGTCTATGCTGCCCAATAGATGCCACTCCGTAGTCAATCCAATGAGATGGAGAAGGTCATGCCAGCACAAGCATAGCTAGTGCAAGTGATGACAAAGTTCATGGCCAACAACAACAACCGGAACAACAACAATCCACCGCCTCAACAGAACTTACTCAGCAATTTTCTGAGCCTTGGACCACCAACATACTCAAGGTTCTCTAAGCCTACTATGGCGGATAATTGGTTGCAAAGAGTGAACACGAGCCTAGTGACTGTTGGCTGCACAGATGTAGAGAAGGTGAGGTTTTCCACTCACTTATTGGAAGGACCTATAGCAAAATGGTGGTACAAGTATCAAGTCACTCACCCCATGGTATAAGTAACATGGGACATGTTTCAGAAAGCATTTTGTGATGCACATGTTTCATCGGAAGTCATGAATTCATGTAAGAGTGGATTCTACAATATGCAACAAGGAAAGCATACTATCATGGAGTACATTGAAGCTTTTAGCAAGGCATCCCGTCATGAGATAGATAGTGTGAATTTGGATCATACAACTTGGTGGAGAATGCATGGAGCCATCTACAACAAAAAAATAACTTGGGAGGAGTTCAATGAAGTTATACTATGACCTTGTCTTGTCACCCAAGCGTCAATGACTAAAGAGGACGTTATGAAGGAACTTTGAGCTTGCAAAGTCTATGGAGACTTAGGAGACACATACAAGGAGCATCAGGGTTAGTGACCCTATTGTGATGGAAGTCATCCAACTAGAGAGTGCCCCACATCCGAAGTCACTTGCTTCCCATGCAAAGGGAACGATCATGTCCCTGTTCGTTGTCACCTTTACCCCATGGTACAACAAGTGAATAAAGGAGTCAAGGATGGAATGTATCAAGCCCTCGAGAAGACCCAAGAAGAATCAAGCTTTATGGCGGAGGTCGAATTCAGAGTCATGCCTCATAAAGACACACACAATGTGACCACAAAGTGTTGTTACTCATGTGGAGAATAAGGTCATATCTCTAGTGACTGCTCCAAGAAATGAGAAAGGTTTCCTAAATTTGTGGTGAAGTACAAAGAATAAGAACTAATGGATCTCCTAGCCTTAGAGAGACCTAAGAAGATGAAGAACTGCCACACCTCCAACACGAGGGATATTAGCCCACTATTGTTCCAAAGTTGGAACGAGCTAGGGCATTATGCGTCACATTGTCCAAAAAAGAAGAAGGGCAAAGGAAAGAAGAAAAACGGATATCTGACAAAATGAAGCCTATAAGGGATCTCAGCACTGTCACCTACTACAAGTGAAACGAGTTGGGGAATTATGACAATAAATGCCTAGAGGCGGAGCTTCAAGGTACCATGTGAACATCAATAATGTATTTAACAAGCTAAGCTTCCTGACTAGTAAGTTCTCGGCTAATTCATACATCGCACTTGTAATTCTTCAATATTGGTGCATTGTATTTGTTCATATCGAGGAATTCATGGATAAGAATAGTTACATATGGAGTTACTTAGAGGATCTATTAGAGTGAAATTGCTGGATAAGAATTGATAGCTAGTACAACATGCCACCACTAAATCTTGGAGATTGGTAGCATACAAATTTCCTACTAGCTCATTACATTGGATTCACAATCTCAGAGAGAAGAAGAAATCAGATATAGTCCAACAATTAGCCCTGGAGATGCCAAGTTTAATCACCTTAAGGGGGTTAGCCTCGAGTATACCACCCACACCTTGCTAGCCATTTCGAATCTCGATGACGAGATTCATCTTAAGGGGTTAGTCTTATCACATCCCAGTCTCTAGAATTGGTACTGCATATCGTTCATGCCATTGCATCATGCACATTATGCAAAATTCAGTTTTGAAAAGCTTTTTCTCAAAAGCCCCACACAAGTGCATGTTCTTCATATATGGAAATTGCTAGGATTTTAAGTCCCATTGCCTTTGTAGATATTTGACACACTTCTTGAATGTCTAGGAACATGTACAACATAATTACAAACTCAGAGGAATTTAGTTTGCTCAATTTGGAGCTCTAAAACTGAATCAACAGCTCAAATCAGAAAACTTCCGAAGCAATTCAGGAAAAACAGATTTGGAAAAGATGAAAAAAAGAAATAGAAGCCACAACCGGCCGACCGGGTGAGCCAGCCCAGCCGGGACCGCCCCGCAGCAGCCCATGGTGGCCCACCCGAGGAAGCAGCAGCAGTAGCGCACGCAGCCAGCGCATCAGCCTAGCTAGCCCATGCACAAGGTCAGCCACAGCCTACCAGCTGGCACACCCGGAGCAGCATGTCTCCCCTCCTCTATGTCACCGACATGGGGGCCCCACCCCGATTGTCTCTCTCCTCGAGCTGGAGACCAGGACAAGTACAACAACCACTTACAGGGAAATTGCCTGATTCAGTGTGAATCTGTCGCCCCCTCCTCCTATACTTCTACCTCCTCTAAGTCTTGTTACCCCTCTTATAAAACCCCTAGAAAACCCTCGCAAATCATGCCGAAAGAGTACCGAGATTTCTCGCCGAACTTCCCCTGTCGTCGCCACCTTCGTCTCACAAACGAGGTCGTCCGCAACGCCGTTGAACGCCCCCGGGCCCTATCTCCCTCGCTACGATCTTCTCCGCATCGCACCACCCCTCCCAGACCATTCCCCCTTGCCTGTAGTTCATCAGAGCCGCCAAAGCATCGCTGGGGACTGAGGCAAGCAGCCGCCCGAAGCCGTCATCTATGGAATCTAGAGCCCCCGCAGTAACCACGCACGTGACCGCCGCCCGACGCCGCACCTTGTGCACAACTCCTATGTGCTGAAGGGCCACCAGAGCACTGTCCGCGCCCCTACCTAAGCCACCACCGCCCATTGTCATCACCACCGGTGAGCACAGAACCTTTCGTTCGTGGCAGTCAGCTCATTCACTGACGCGCCGGATTAGATCCGACCGAAGCGGTACCAGCCAACCCAGCGCGCCGCGTGGTGCCAGC
Source organism: Avena eriantha (assembly GCA_910589775.1). Classification (NCBI taxonomy): domain Eukaryota; kingdom Viridiplantae; phylum Streptophyta; class Magnoliopsida; order Poales; family Poaceae; genus Avena; species Avena eriantha. The sequence continues at coordinate 298,530,954 of OU342745.1, read as the reverse complement.
ATGGTAGCCCCGTCAGCTTTGCGTCCCAGTCAGTGTGAGTCAGCAGTTGCGTCAGCGCAAAATATTCCCAGGAAAAATTCCCTTTTAAACTGAAATTGATTAAAATTTACAAAAATTGCATTAAAAGTGTAAAATCCATAGAAATTAATCTATAGCTCCAAAAATAGCATATAATATACCATTGGAAAGAAAATTGTGTGTAGATTATTAATAGATAATTTATTGTAATTATTTGTCATGGTTATTTAATTGATTTAATATCCTTTTTGTATAAGAAAATTCATAAAAATAAACTACAGATCAGAAAAATATAAATGATATACCCCTGGTCCCACAATATTGTGTAGAACATGATTTTGAAATAAAATTACGATTTTACTGTAAAGATATTTTCAGAGATATTAAAGGCTTATTGTAGTAATTTAATTCTAGAAAAAGACCTGTAAGTATTTTTGACATGAATCCTTCTTCTCAAGGCTCTAAACTGAAACCTCTATCCAGGAGTATTTTTTACCAAAAATTAACAATACTGTTTACAAGAGAGTCTAAATTAAATTGAATAAATCCTATTAAAGGGATCCAATTAATGCAATAAATAGTTTGATTCATTAAAATGTTTTCCATGCATGTCATATCTAAGTATATTGATCACAGAATCAAAATACGCTACTAAAACATTTATTAACATGTCATGCATGCATTTTTTGATTTTTTTTGTCTTGTTGTTTACTCCCATATTATCAAACTGTGTAGATTGTGAGGAGTGCAACGTCTGCGACTATCAATACTATGTATTTGACTCCTACAATCAAGGAAAGTAGATGTTATTTTATTCATGAATTGTCCTACTATTTTCCTTATGCATGTATAGTGTATTTTTGTAGATGCATGTGTAGGTATTACTATGTTATTCTATATTCTATGTATTATCGTAGGAATCTCTTGTAGTTGAGCCCCCGTATATTAGACGTGCTTAGACATGCTCTAAAGACAGGAAAGGGACTATACCATGCTATGGTATAGTACATGTTTTGTTCAACTAAAAGAACATAATATCAATGAACTACCTGGGCGGAGTGGTTGGTTTGTCATCCGAGTGTGAATAATGGTGGGGAATGTCGCCTAGGGTATTGAGAAAGGATTGGTTTCTTTATTGTAGTAGCTTACGTGTGCAACCATGTGCCAATAAGAAATGAGTGGCTGATGAATTTTGGGTAGGTATTGTTAGCTTACAAAGTATCAATGATTCTTTCATCACATTAATCCCTAAGGTGTTGTCTTCGGAAGGGGCTAGCGATTTCAGGCCCATTTCTTTATTGAAAACATATGTCTCAAGCTGATTACTAAATTGCTTGATAATCGTCTTCAAGGAAGAATATTAGAGTTGGTTCATGTTAACCAATATGGTTTTCTCCAAACAAGGACAATCCAGGATTGTGTCGGGTGGGCATATGAATACCTATACCAATGCAAACAATCGGGAAAAGAGATCATTATTATAAAGCTTGAATTTGCTAAGGCTTTTGACACTGTCGAGCATCAGGCTATTATGAAGGTACTTGCCAGCCAGGGTTATGATGAGAGATGGCTTCGTTGGATGGACATGATTATGTCTACTGGGACCTCGTCAGTGCTTCTTAATTGTGTTCCTGGGAAAAATTCCCTTTTCATAGGGGTGTACGTCAAAGAGACCCACTTTCACCGATTCTTTTCGTAAGTGTAGCAGAATTATTGTAGTGCATGGTGAATCAGCCCATGCTGGCACTTTTCAGGCCCCTCTTCCCATTCCGAATACTGATTTTCCGATTATTCAGTACGTGGATGATACTTTAGTAGTCATGCAAGCTCTAAAAGATTTGCTAGAAAATCTTGCTCAAGATACAGGTTTGCGGGTTAATTATGCAAAGTCTGCAATGATGCAGATCAATATCTCAGACCAACGTCTACACGAACTTTCAAATACATTTGGATGTGTTGTGGGTAATCTACCATTCACTTACTTGGGATTGTCGCTAGGGACAACAAAACCCACTATTCAAGATATGTCACCTTTGGTTGGACTTGTTGAGAGGAGAATGAATGCTAGTGCACGTTTCCTGAACTATGGAGGCAGACTACAGTTTGTGAAATCTGTGTTTTCCTCCCTGCCCATGTTTTTCTTATGCTCTCTGAAAGTTCAGAAAGAAATTTTAACTATCTATGACAGAGCTAGCAGCCACTGTTTGTGGGCCAAGGAGGAAGGTTCAAATTCTGTTAATGCACTAGCTGCGTGGACCATGGTGTGCAGACCAAAAAAAATGTGGTGGTTTAGGGGTCTTGAATCTTGAGATTCAAAATAAAGCTTTATTGATTAAACAAGTTCATAAATTTTATATGAAAGCTGATGTTCCTTGGGTCAGACTTGTTTGGACGCTTTATCGTGACACTATACCTCACGCATAGTCCAAGCGTGGCTCGTTATGGTGGCAATACATATTCAGTTTAGTGACAGAGTACAGAAGTGTTACCAAAGGTTTAATTGGGAATGGATCCTCTATACTATTCTGGAAAGATTTTTGGTATGAGAATGAGCTTCTATGTGACAAATTCCCTCGGCTCTTCTCATTTGCCCTTGACGTAGACACATCCGTGGAAGCGATGTCTCTCATTCCTGATATTAGCTCCCAATTTTCTCTGCCCTGTCCATTGAAGAGTTTGAGGAGCTACAACATTTGTCCCAGATCGTTGATGACTTGTCTATTTACAGCACTAGCCTAGATCAGAGAATTTTTGTGTGGGGGAATTCCAAATATATGCCCTCCAAATTTTATAATTTGATGTTTTCTCAGCTTAGACAAGACACTGTCCTTCAGGCTATTTGGAAGTCTAAAGCTCTTACAAAACTTAAAGTTTTTACTTGGCTGCTTCTGCAAGATCGCCTTAACACTAAGGATCAAATGATTCACAAGCATTGGCAGTTTGATTTGGATAACCTCTACATTCTTTGCAATTCACAGGCTCTCGAGACTCGAGACCATTTATTCTTTCACTGTGACTTCGCCCGATAGTGCTGGGATTTTCTAGGAATTGCTTGGGGAACTTCTTCCTCACCGAACAGGCCAAAACTTTGTTTGATGGACCTTATTTTATGGAGATAGTAATGTGTGCTGCATGGAATATTTAGAAGGAATGGAATGGTTTTATTTTTGAAGGTCACTTTCCATCCACTAATCGCTGGAAAGTGAAGATTCAGAGTGATATCTTCCTACATCGGTTCAAAGTCCAAGCTAATCTAGTCCAACCTCTTGTTGACTAGGTTATTTCAAAGTTAGTAACTTGCTTATACAAAGGCTAATGTATATATAGATATATCTTGTAACAGGAGCAACACCTAAGGCTAATGTATATATAGATATATCAAGAAAAACTGTTAGTAACTTGCTTATACAAAAATTGAAACTATTTAGTTACTTACCCTCATCCGAGGACTGTTTGTTTATCAATCATCAACATTTGAATTATGATCATCATCTTATCCGAGTTTAGACTCTTCAATTTGATTACCGTCATTGACATTAACACTACTTGCTGCCGAAAAATACTTTTTAAAGCACCTTTTTGTGATTGAATAAGTTCAGTCTCTCATTTCCATTTATCCCTTTTCGCAGCACCAGACGTCTGTCTTGGCACCATATCACCTAAAATTGCGAAGGACTCGACTACATCATATAGAGAATTAAAAGTAGAAATAGAATCACAAAAGGAAAAAGACACCTAAAATTAATATACCAGGAAGGAGCAAGGGTAGACGAATCGTCTGTTGCCTATCGTCTGCCGAAGCCGTCTAAGGCCTGCTACTAATTCTGATTTGCCGATGGCCAATCGATGACAATCGAGTCAGGAGTAGAGGGAGAAAGCCAGGGCCAGAAGGGAGACCGTGACGCCGATACACGAAGTCGCGAACGAGATCCTAGCAGATCCCGATTCCCGAGATCTGTGGTGTCGCAACTCTGCCATTGTGCGCCTTCTTGGCTTCTAAATCGTGATCGAGTATAGATGGAAGCCTGGAACGATGTGCAGACCCTGATGGTAGTGGGTATTTGCAAAATTAATTTCCAAAGATATATATACGTGATGAACCACAAGTATAGGGGGTGTATCATAGTATTTTCGAGGGAAGTGAAACCCAATTTATTGATTCGACACAAGGGGAGCCAAAGAATATTTATAAGCCTTAACAACTGAGTTGTCAATTCAACTGCACCTGAAAACAATCTTGCTCACATCAATTTATCAGTAGCAATAGTTTGGTAGTAGCAATAGCAAAGTGATAGCAGTAGTAAAAGTAAATACAGTAGTAACAATTGCAGGAAACAGTAGGATTAAAGCGCGGTAGTCATAGGGATGGATGAACGGGCGTTGCATGGACAAGACAATTAATATATCAATCAAGACATAGGACATTTGTAGATAAATAATATAAAGCATCCAAGTACTAGATAATCATATACATGTGTTCCATATATAGTCATACGTGCTCGTAATAAGAACTTGCACTACATCTTTTGTCCTGCCAGCCCGTTTGCAGCGGGGCCTCAAGGGAACTACTGGCAATTAAGGTGCTCCTTTTAATAGAGCACCAAAGAAAGCATTAACACTTCGTGAACACATGTGATCCTCACATCAAAGCCATCTCCTCCGGTTATCCCGATTGCTGTCACTTCGGGGCCTTTGGTTCCGGACAACAATATGTGTATACAACTTGCAGGTAAGACCATAAACAATACTTCAATAACATGTTCAGATCTGAAATCATAACACTCGAGCCCTAGTGACAAGCATTAAGCATATCAAGTTGCAACAAAGTCAAAAAACACTAATAATAGATACTAGGAACCATGCCCTAATAATTTGATGACATTACATGAACGATCGCATCCAATCCCTACCATCCCCATAGCCTACAGCGGGTGATTACTCACTCATAGATGGGGGAAACATGGATGGTAGATGGAGAAGCAATGGTGATGATGATGATGGCGATGATCTCCTCCAATTCCCTATCCCGGCAGGGTGCCAGAACGGAGTTTCTGGTTCCGAATCACGGAATTTGGTGGTGGCGGCGCAGCAGAACTCTTTCTGGAAAAACGTCGAACCCCCATTGGTTTTTAGGTCAAGAGGCAACTTATAGGCGAAGAGGGAGGCCGAGGGGGTGACTGAGGCAGCCACACCACCCCCAGGTGTGGCCTGGCCTGGCCTGCGCGTCCAGGTGGTGTGGGCCCCTCGTGGCCCTTCTCCGTCTCATCTTCTGGCTCCGTGAGTCTTCTGGTGAAATAGGATTTTTGGCATATTTTCCGTGGATTTTCCTGATAGTTGATTTTCTACACAAAAACTAGACACCAAGGTAATTCTACTAAAAATAGCGTCAGTCTGTGTTAGTTGTATCCAAATCACACAAGTTTAGAGGAAAAACAATAGCAAAAGTGTTCGGGAAAGTAGATACGTTTTGGACGTATCATCTCCCCCCAAGCTTAGCTTATTGCTTGTCCTCAAGCAATTCAGTTGAAAACTGAGTGCGATAAAAGAAACTTTCACGAACACATTTGCTTCATAAGATGTATATATTCTCAGCATATGATCAAGTACTTGGTCAATTCGTAATAAGGAGCATGCAAATATCGTTACTCAATAGTCATTGCAAGCTATGAAGAGATTCTAACTCAAAAATAGTAAGTAGCATGAAACATAAACATAAGCAAATGTTTGATAGAGTGGTATCTCGCTTGCCTTTGATTGTAGAGAAAATATAAATGCCAAGGCACCTCTGAAGTTCAAGTCCAGACTAGAAGTAAAGATATCAGAGATACAAACATCAAAATCATGGCATGATTGGTCAAGTTTGAGATAAGCACATTACACTAAGAATGACAACCATGCTCTCAAGAAAGTGCTCATAGAATGTGTGGAGACTCAACAAGGAAATGAAAAGGTTTTGAAAAGTTTGAAAGGCTTCCAAATGCTGAAAGTATGGTACTCATTATCTTTGAGCTCTCATTGCCCCTATCATAAGCATCTTTAAATGGTTAAGGTTAAAGTGACACAACTAAGAGGATATGCTTGGAAACTTATAAGTTGAAATCTCATGCCCCTTACTTACGAGTACCGAACCTCATGCTACTCAACTTCAGTCACAAGTAAGCTCTTGTCATTGTAAGTACATATGTATCATAGAGAACCGCCAACGGGTACCCCTTGCACATGATACAAGAGCTATCCCATAATCAAAATGACAAGGCAAGCAGACAATGAGCATCTCAGTGATCTTTTTATTTGCTATTTGCATAGGTTTTTATTGAGGATGCTTCATAGAATTATCATTATGGTTATGCTGCAAGTTTCCACCATGATTAAGCATGGGTTAGGCTAGCGGCCCAGGCGTTTCTCTAACACACATATAAACTCCATGATCTTACAAGATCTCCTTTTCTTTCACACCGCTGGGATCCATAAGCAAAAGAATCATGATATCAACGAGGTACAAAGTACCAGTGCAATGTTGAAAGCGTTCCCCATGATACATGGTTCTGCTAACTTAAACTTATAAAGCGCAAGCATATACGCAACAAAGATGGACACAATGGTTCAAGTTTTATTAAGTGCAAGAAAGTAAAGTGTGCCGTCAAGTTCGTGAGAGCTTTACTAACTAACTTTCTCATAACAAGCAAATATTTTATTCGGAAGAAAACAAGGCATACTAAAATATGCATGGAATAGCAAATGATGCTAATGGGTAGGTATGGTGGACACTTTTGGCAATATTGGTTATGGGGAATTGGAAACACGAGTAGAGCTCATACTCAGTGCAAGTGAAAGCTAGCAATAGTGAGGGAGCGACAAACGAGAGAGCTATAACTGTCATAATCATGCTTGCAACAAAACAATACTAATCATGGCATGAAAGTGATTCAAGACCCCTAAGGCAAAATAATTCATCGAGGCTTAACTGATTATTGTTTCAATCATCTGCATGCGTGAGCATGTGCCAAGTCAATTCAAGTGAAACATTCAGAGGAGGATACCACAGTGTCATACCAAGTTATGAATAGAGAAATGCAAGCAAACATTCATATGACATGCTACAAACTATTAGCAAGCTGGATCTAATCATAAGAAAGCAAGAAGTACTAAGCATCCATAAATAACATACACCCTACATGAACAGACTAAGCATGCCCACGATGATGAGTATATGTACAAAAATGAAAACAAATAGAGTTCGTTACTAGCTTCTTACCACACCTCAAGTTGTCATTAATCCTCATTATTGCCCTTCACTTGTGTAGCTTGAATAATAACATGAAACCAAATTCCACTGAGGACGGCCGAACCCTGCAACAAACTTCAGAAAACCAAAGAAGAACGACAAATATTTTTGGTGTTTTTTATTTTTTTAAAGCAAGAACCAAAAGGAAGAACAAGCAAAGCAAAATCTTTTTGGGTTTTCGAATAATTAAGACAAATACAAAAGGAAGAAGCAAACCAAGGCAAAAAGAAAAGGAAGCAAACAAAGAGAAACAAACAAAATATTTTTGATCCTTTTGTGTTTTAAAAAGTAAAGAAAAAACGAAAACTAAAAAGAGAACGAGGCATGGATATACAAAGTACAGACTAAACATGATATGTAGATGAGTGTGATGTTGGGGTACCTCCCCCCAAGCTTAGGCTTTTGGCCTAAGTGGGTATCAATCCCAAGCTGGCCAAGATGGAGCGCCTTCGTAGTACGACGAGGAGGTACCCTCATCCTGGTACGAGATCGAGGACGCCCCACCGTAGTGCGCAGAGTAGTCATAAGAAGGCACATCCTCCTGGTGCTGCCTGTGGAAATCAAACAAGCGGAGCTGCTCATCCACCTCCTCCTTAGATCGCGACCATGGCCTCTTGTAAATACTGAACAAAGTGGATTGTGGCAAAGGAATTTCCCTCTCGTCTCTGTCAGTAAACAACATCCTGTATACTAAACTGTCTGTATCAGAGTCAGTAGTGACGAAGTGATGTGTTTTCATAGTGGCAAGATCAAGCCTTTGTGGTGCCAACATAGTGTCATTAGGATCGATAGAAAGTTCTAATGCAACAACCATACGTGAGGCAATAATGCCCCCATAAATAGGTCCCCTAGCAGTTAGGCAGCGAGCAATGAGAGAGCCAAGATTATACTTGGTATCATTATTAAGTACAACAGCGAGGAAGGCTAAATGATAATTAGAGATATTACTAGTGTTATCCCTACCAAGAATGCTAGTGGCAAGATAATAAGCAAAATATCTAAGAGGTGGGAGTTGAATATTCCTTATCTTCCCATGTTGAGCTACACGGTCATCATCATCCGTAACACTTCGGTAGAGCTCCAACAAATCAGCGGGTCAGCCTTGGATCTTCTTCACTGCCCCCCTCATGCCTATACCTATAATGCTACAAAATCTTTCCAATGACATGGTAATAGGCTGATTATAAATTCTGAAAGAAACAGTTGACTGATAAGGGGTGTTAGTGAAAATGAAACTCTCAATGAAAGTTTTGGTGAGCATGGCATATTGCTTACTCTCATCTTCCATGTACATGGTCAGGCCAACCCTCTGAACCAGTAGTAAGAAATCATTAAGGATCCCTGCAGCTTGCAAAAAGGTAAAACAAGGGAAGCTAGATGGGTGAGCATATCCCTCATCTCCTTCATTGCCAAAGCATGGTGCAATGAGATCTTCATTGTATGATGGCCTAAACTGAGAGGCTGATCTTGAAGGCCTTGCCTTCCTGGGTGTGTCCCTCTCAAATATTTCCCCAAAGGTGTGGTTGTTCATCTTTGATATTCTGAAATTTAAACATCCATTATACAAATGATTGCAAAGTGATTACATAATGAAGGGAACTACTCATAGGGACTTGTAAGAGGCCTGAACATGCATCAGAAAAATATTTCTAAGCATGGAACAAGCTTAAAAGCTCACATAACCTATTCACCTACAGCAGCAAAATACTCAAGATAAAAATCACTAAACACAAATCTACTAGGACAGGCGAAGGAGTCACATGCCGGAGGACAAATGCTCCAAATTTCAGCAGCATAGAGGGGCTGAGCAAGGAGATCAAAAATCAAGGACAAGAACAACATGAACGCGATTTCGAGCAAAGAGCTGGTCTTTCCTCAGGAGAGAGAAGGTAGTGGGAAGTGAGAGAGTGAGTGGAGGGCCAGGGGTGGCCCACACCATGTCCAGGCGCGCCACCAGGTGGTGTGCCTGCCTGGTGGGCCCCTGGTACTCTCCAGGCACTTCTCTGCCCCTTTTTTCACGTAAAAATTTAATATGAATTTTCTGGAATTTTGAGACACTTTATTTTTGAGCAATTTTCAGGTATTGATGAATGATTTCTGAGAGAAAGATGTTTTCGGAATGATGCAATGACAAAACAAAGCTAAAACTTCAGAAGTTCTAATACACTCTAATATGCAAGCAACTAACAACAGAAAAGTACACTAAGTGAAAACAAAAACTAAAATGAATAAAATAAAAGTAAGCAAAGATAATCATGGTGAAAACATTGTTTTGTTCATTTAAAATCCCTTTGTTAATAAGGTTGATCAGGTCTTGTTACCAAAACAATTTTATATGAAACAAAATGTTGTATTCCACTAATGATTATGTTACCTCAACCTTGATAGCAATGCTCCCAATCATAATAGTTTCATATTTTTCACGTGGTATGGGACAATATATTTCTCCAACTTGGATGCCCTCAACATGTTCAATTGAATTTAAGCCATAAGTCCTATCAATATTCTTGGGGAAATAGACAGTATGCTCCTTGTCATTAACATTAAAAGTCACCTTTCCTTGATTACAATTAATAACAGCTCCTGCAGTATTAAGAAAAGGTCTCCCAAGAATAATAGACATATTGTCATCTTCAGGCATTTCAAGCATAACAAAATCAGTTAATATCAAGCAATTATGAGCCACTTGAACATGTACATCGTCACATATACCAACAAGGATAGTATTAGATTTATGAGCCATTTGCAAAGATATATCAGTTGGTATTAGTTTTTCCAATTGAAGTCTCTTATAGAGAGAAAAAGGCATAACACTAACTCCTGCTCCCAAATCACATAAAGCAGTTCTAACATAACTATTTTTAATAGAGCAAGGAATAGTTCGAATCCATGGGTCTCCAAGTTTCTTTGGAACCTTACCATTAAAGGAATAATTAGCAAGCAAAGTAGAAACTTCATTAGGGATCTTCCTTTTATTCGAGACAATATCCTTCATATACTTTGAATAAGGAGGCAATTTAATAGCATCAGTCAAAGGAATTTGCAAGAATAAAGGTTCCATCCACTCACAAAACTTGTTATAGTGTTCATATTCCTTTGACTTGTGTTTCTTATCAGGGAATCGCATAGGTTTTTGAAACCAAGGCTCTCTTTCACTACCATGTTTCTTAGCAATAAAATCTTCTTTAGTTTATTTAGTATTCTTAGTGTGCCTTTCAGGTTCTTCTTCAACTTTTTCTTTATCAGGAACATCATTTTCCTCATTACCACTTTCAGTTTCAGCATCAGAGACAGATATACTATTAGGATCTTTAGCAGGTTCAGAGGATTCTACAATAGTTTTATGTTTCTTTTTTTTCTTAGGAGTAGTAGCACTATTTTTAGTTTGTTGAGAATCCTGCTCAAATCTTTTAGGATGCCCCTCAGGATATAGAGGATCTTGGGTAGCAGCACCACTTCTATTTCTAATTTCATAAGCATGTTTTTCTTTAGCAGCATTAACTAGCAAGTCTTTTTGTACCTTAATAAGGTGATCAATTTGAGTTTGAACCATTTGAAAATGTTTAACAAGCACTTTAACATAATTACAGGTTCTTTCCACAATATCTTTTAACTCAACAATAGCTCTAGAGTTTTCCATTAAATGATTTTGCACCCTTTTATTGAAGTTATCTTGCTTAACAATAAAAACATCGAATTCTTCTAAGCATTGATTAGGAGGTTTAGAGTAAGGAATATCACCTTCATCAAAATGTTGGAGAGAGTGTACCTTAGTAGTGGATGAGTGGGAGATTGGCTTACATAGTTCTTCTATAGGAGGTAAATTCTTGACATCTGTAGCTTTAATTCCCTTCTCCTTAAGACATTTCTTAGCTTCTTTCATCACTTCATCATTTAGTTCAATAACTCCCCTCTTCTTTGGTTTTGGTGTTGGTGTTGGTTCAGGCACAGTTGGTTCAGGTATAGTTGGTTCAGGAGGAGTCCAATCTTCATAATTCTTGCTTATTTTAGCCATTAATTCCTCAGCTTCATTAGGAGTCCTTTTCCTGAAAACACAATCAGCACAACTATCTAGGTATGTCCTAGATTCTTCACTTAGTCCATTATAATATATATCAAGAAACTCATTTTTAGGTAATGGACATCCAACATGTGCATGAATCAAAGCACAAAACCTTGCCCACGATTCAGGCAATATCTCTTTCTCTCCTTGTTTAAAATCAAAAAGTTCCTGCAAAATAGCATGTCCAGCACTAGGAGGAAAATATTTCTGAAGGAAGGTACTAATCAAGTAATCAGGGCTATCAATAGATCCAGGAGGTAAATTATTAAACCACATTTTAGCTTCTCCTTTCAGTGAAAAAGGGAAAAATTTAGCAACAAAGTAGGTACGCATCTTAATATCATCAGAAAACAGGTCACTCATGGTAGAAATCTCAGTCATATGTGCTACATCACTTTCATTCTTAGTCCCACAAAAAGGTTCTTTCTCAACAATAGGAATGTAAGATAAATCAAGAGAGAAATCATAATCCTTATCTTTAATGTTTATGGGAGATGCAGAAAACTTAGCATTAGGAGACAATTTGGGTTTTATAGTACGCCTCTCAAGGAGACTCTTAATAGCACTCCTATCGTGGGTGTTTTGACATTCTTTAATAAATTCATCGGTCATCTCTATATAACCGTCTTCAATATCAAAGCTCTCTCTAGACTCAGGTGAACTTACAGGTGTAGTAGTTTCTTCATTAGGAGTTTCAGTATTTCCAGCTATAGTTCTAGCAATCGTAGCATCTAGGAAAGGACCTAATGAACCACTCTTATCAAGCACAGTAGAAGCAGCATCATGAGTATCAGAAGTTTCAGATTCAGCAGTAGTAGCAGTGTGTGTAGCATGTGTATGTGGTGGTGTAAGGAACTTACTCATAACAGATGGTGAATCAAGAGCAACATAGGTGTTCAGAATCGTACCTCTTCTTGTAGTGGATGGTAAAATAGGGACCTTGCCATCACGAGACTTACCCATGATGGATGGACTGCAGCGAACAATAGTGATTCCAAGTTAACTCGATAAATAGAACTATGCTCTCCGGCGACGGTGCCAGAAAATAGTCTTGATGACCCACCAGTATAGGGGGTGTATCGCAGTATTTTCGAGGGAAGTGAAACCTAATTTATTAATTCGACACAAGGGGAGCCAAAGAATATTTATAAGCCTTAACAACTGAGTTGTCAATTCAGCTGCACCTGGAAACAATCTTGCTCACAGCAGTTTATCAGTAGCAACATTTTTGTAGTAGCAATAACAAAGTGATAGCAGTAGTAAAAGAAAGACAGTAGTAACAATTGCAGGAAACAGTAGGATTAAAGCACGGTAGTCATAGGGATGGATGAACGGGCGTTGCATGGACAAGACAATTCATATAGCAATCAAGACATAGTACATTTGCAGATAAATAAGATAAAGCATCCAAGTACTAGATAATCATAGGCATGTGTTCCATATATAGTCATACATGCTCGCAATCAGAACTTGCACAACATCTTTTGTCCTGCCAGCCTGTTTGCAGCGGGGACTCAAGGGAACTACTGGCAATTAAGGTGCTCCTTTTAATAGAGCACCGGAGTAAAGCATTAACACTACGTGAACACATGTGATCCTCACATCAAAGCCATCCCCTCCGATTATCCCGATTGCTGTCACTTCGGGGCCTTTGGTTCCGGACAACAATATGTATATACAACCTGCAGGTAAGACCATAAACACTACTATCATAATGAATCAATAACATGATCAGATATGAAATCATGGCACTCAGGCCCTAGTGACAAGCATTAAGCATAACAAGTTGCAACAAAGTCAAAAAGCACTAATAATAGATACTAGGCACCATGCCCTAAGAATCTAATGCCATTACATGAACGATCTCATCCAATACCTACCATCACCATAGCCTACAGTGGGGGACTACTCACTCATATATGGGGGAAAGATGGATGGTCGATGGAGAAGTGATGGTGATGATGATGGCTATGATCTCCTCCAATTCCCTGTCCCGGCAGGGTGCCAGAACGGAATCTGGTGGTGGCGGCGCAACGGAACTCTTTCTGGAAAAATGTTGAACCCCCTTGGTTTTTAGGTCAAGAGGCAACTTATAGGCGAAGAGGGAGGCTATGGGGGTGACCGAGGCGGCCACACCACCCCCAGGTGTGGCCTGGCCTGGCCCGCGCAGCCAGGTGGGGTGGGCCCCTCGTGGCCCTCCTGCGTCTCGTCTTCTGGCTCCGTGAGTCTTCTGGTGAAATAGGATTTTTGGCATATTTTCTGGGATTTTTCCTGATAGTTGATTTTCTGCACAAGCTAGACACCAAGGTAATTCTGCTGAAAATAGCGTCAGTCCGTGTTAGTTGTATCCAAATCACACAACTTTAGAGGAAAAACAATAGCAAAAGTGTTCGGAAAAGTAGATACGTTTTGGACGTATCAATACGGTATATACACATGACTTATTTTTGGGCCCCCTCTAGCCAAGGGCCCCTGGCTGATGCTAGGGTCGCGATCACTTAGAAGCGACCCTGTAGAGATGTAGTGAATGGTTAGGTTGGACCGGTGCACAGCGGGTTTGAGAAACTACTTCCAAACGGTCTCTTCTTGGACTTCTCCGTATCATAACACAAACTGAGTGTGATGGTACGAGCGGGTTAACCAGGTCACATGGGTGATACGTCCATTTTGCATCACTATCCTATATCATAATTTACTGTTATTCATTGGTATATTTCATGTTAAGAAATGATACTTATGTTATTTCATCTATTTTTGCATGGTTGATGACTTTTGGAGCATGGACCGCTGTAGTCAGGATTCTGATGGAAAAGGTGATGTTTGGAGGCAAAATTCGCGAAGATCAGAAAATCCAGGAAATATATGGAAAATCCTATTTTTCCAGAAGACGAAGACTGCTAGAAGGAGGAGTGGAGATGGCCACAGGGGGCCCACACCACCCCCTGGCGTGGGCCACCCCAGGCCAAGCCACTAGGTGGTGTGGCCGCCCTCGTCCACTCTAGCCTCTCCCCTCTTGTGTATATTATCCTCCCAAAACCCTAAGACTCGGGGAGCAACCATAGAAATATTCCGCCGCCTCTGCGGGGCGGAAAACATCGAGAGAAAAAGATCTCTCCAGCAGACAGAATTCTGCTGGGGGAATTCCTTCCCAAAGAGGGGAGATCATCGCCATCAACACCACCATCACGCTGGACTTCATCGGGATCATCATCATCATCACCACCATCATCTCCATTAGCATCATCATCAGCACCTCCATACCGCTGTAACAATTGGGTTGAATCTTGCATAGTTCTTAGGGGAAACTTTCCCGGTGTTGATTACTCCTTGTAGTTGATGCTATTGAGTGAACCATTGAATTATTGTTTATGTTCAGATTGTTACACATCCTTATTTCATCTCTGGTCATGATCCATATGATGTCTTGTGAGTAGTTCTTTTTCTTCTTGAGGACATGGGAGAAGTCATGTTGTTAGTAGTGGAATTGTGTTGAGAAAGATTCAATAGTTTGATATTTAAGTTGTGGTCTACTTCTTCTAGTGGTGTCATGTGAATGTCGACTATATGACACTTCACCTATATGGGCCTAGGGGAATGCATTGTGTATTTGGCTACTAATCGTAGGGGTTGCCGGAGTGACAGAAACCTGAACCCCCGTTAGGAAACCATTGCATAGGGGATGTCAGGGTCTTAGAGTTTAAAGTTGTGGTTAGGTTTCTACCTTAATTACTTTCTTGTACTTGCGGATGCTTGCAAGGGGTATAATCACAAGTATGTATTAGTCCTAGGAAGGTCGGTACATTAGCACAGGTTCACCCACACAACACTTAGCAAACTAAAGAAGATTAATCAACTATATGAAGCGAAAGCACTTGACGATATTCCCGTGTGTCCTCAAGAACGTCTGGTCATCTTAAGTAATACAACCGGCTTGTTCTTTGCTAATGAAAGGATTGGGCCACTTGCTGCATTTATTCTTATTGTCTTTTTTACTCGTACTTTATTTACCTGCATTATCAAAAAACCCTAAAAATCCATTTGCTAAGTATTTACAGAGAATTCCTGCTCCAAGCCATTCGCCAGCACCTTCTGCTCCTCGTTGGGTTCGACACTCTTACTTATCGAAAATACTGCTATACACCCCTATACTTGTGGGTCATCAAGACTATTTTCTGGCGCCGTTGCCGGGGAGTGAAGCGCTATTGGAGAGTGGAACTGGTAAAGGAAACTTCTACTGTGAGTATTGTTTATTTCTGTTAGTTTCTTTATTTTCATTATGGATAATTCGCTGAGTTTCTTATTTCGTAATGCTACTACCACTGCTAAGGTAGTAGATGAACCACCACCTGCTGAAAATGATACTTTTAAAATACCTACAAGAATTATTGATCGTGTTATGGATAACTATTATGTTGGAGATGGAACTGTCCATCCTGGTGATCATTTGCTCTTTATACACGAATTATTCGGGTTGTTCAAGTGTGCAGGTATTACTACAGATCAAGTTATGAAGAAGTTATTCTCATTATCACTGAAAGGAAGAGCTGAGGACTGGTATAAGCTGCTGAAGAATGGTAAAGCTCTTGAATGGGAGGAAATAGTGCCTCTCTTTTATTCAAAGTTTTATCCTCCTAGTGAGATTCATAAAGATCGATATCAAATATACAACTTTTGGCCTCTTGATGGAGAGAGTACAACCCAAGCTTGGGGGAGACTGAAGTTACTAATGCTCAAATGTCCCATTCATGAGCTCCCCAACAATATTATTATCAATAACTTTTATGCAAGGCTTTCTCATCATGATAAGGGTTTATTGGATGCTTCTTGCACTGGATCATTCACTCACATGGAAGAAGAAGCTAAATGGGATCTTCTGGACCGTATTCAAGACAATTCTGAAGCATGGGAGAATGACAAAGGAAGAAAGTCGGGTATAAATTATGATTATGAATGCATTGAATCTTTTATGGGAACTGATGACTTTCAAAATATTAAAAATTCTTATGCTCTAAATTCTCAAGCTATTGCAACTTATTTTAAGGCTTTTGCTTCCTATATTGAAGTCCCTAAAAAGAAGTGGAACAAGTATCATGAACCATATAAAGACATTGTTAATAGTGTTCCTGCAAGAAATACTGAAGTTTATACTGCTAATCATGTTTTACCTGAACCTTACATTGAGAAAATCCCTTTCCCAGTTAAGATAAAGGAACATTCTATGATAACTAGTATGGTTAATGAAAGTACAAATAAAGCTGTTGAACCTGATAAACAAATGGATGATGAACCTATGATAGCAAATGTGAAAGACTTTGTCACTAAATATGTAGAAGATGGGCACACTATCCTCTATAAGGATACCCCTAATATTGTTTCACAAAGTAGTGTTATGAGAGCTAGTGTTCCTGTGTTTTCTGTTAGGATAAGTGATCATTGCTACCATGGTTCTTCTGATAGTTATATCATTAAATTTATGCATGATACTGAAAGTTATTATGAGAGAGGGAAGGTTGTTCTTATGCATCTCAATAATATCAAGTTTCCTCGTCTTATGCTGAAAGTTTTTATGTTGCACTTGTTTTGCCTTCCTATGTTTGCAGCTTCTGGTTTCAACAACTTGTTTGTTTACAAAATTACCTTGCATAGGAAGTGGGTTAGACTTAAACATGTATATTTTTGCTTCTTAATGTTCTCTTTCACTTCAATTTATATTCTTATGTGAGCATCATTGAAATTATCATGCCCATCTTAATGGCTATAAAGAAAGAGCTTTTTGGGAGACAACCCAGTTTATTCTTGCTTTCAGTTTGTTTTTGTTTCTTTGAGTCTTGGAAGTTATTACCTCTGTAATAACCTCTCCTTATCCTTTTTGTTTGGTTTTTGTGTCAAGATTAACCTCTAATGAGAGAGAAGTAAGATTTGGGGAAGTTGTTGTCCCAAAACAGATTTTTGTGCTTCACCGTATAAACTCGTGAGAGATCTCTATACGTCGGATTGAGATGTAATTTTTGTGCTTATGCCCCAGGTTGTTATTTAACTTTCGTTAGTTTTGCACTTTTTGATTTGGGCAACAGAAGATTTTCGAAAAAATGAATCTTTATCTGCTGGTCTGTTTTGACAGATTTTGCCACTCTTGCATTTGCTTCTTAAAATGATTTCCTTTTTTAATTCGTTTTGGGTTTTTGGAAGGAGTTGCTACAGTAGTTCAAGTTTTGATGGATTTCAGTTGAAATTGAACCTAGAAGGTTTATTACCTCGCTTACACTAATGTTGCTAATAAGAATTGTGTGAAGTTTTGTGTGAAAGAAATTTTCAGGTTAGTGGAGAAAATGGAGTAAGAAGAAAGTGAAAGGTTTCATGACTCGAGCAATATGAGTATGAAGATGAAGATATTGATGTTATTCAAGTGGTAACTCCGGAAAAATTTATCAAAGACCAAATTTAGAGACCTACAGAGTCCGTTTTCGAATAGGTAACATATCTGGTAAGAAAAGTTCCGAGAAAATTCTGTCAAATTATATTTTTGCAGTTTTTATCCAACAAGAAAAGTTACGAAGCGAAAGAGGGACGGAAACAGAGCCAGGGTGGCTCACACCACCCCCTCGCGCGGGCCCCCCTGGTCGCGCCAGCAGGTGGTGTGACCACCTCAGCCTCCGTCTCCGACCCGTTTTCTCCGAGTACCTTCCTTTTGTTGTAAAACTTCATAATATATAATCCCCCGGATCCCCCGAGGTTCGTATATCGTGTTCTCATCGTGTATTCGTTTCGATCTGTTTCTGACAGGTAGAGTCCAAGATTTGGAGCCATAATGTCTTCCTCTGGATCAGCCAAGGAAGATCCCTCGGCGGATATCATCAACCCATACATGCGAGAGTTCAAGATTCATCCCAAGGAGTTGTTGCTTGAAGATGGGGAGGTATGGATAAAAGAGGTTCAGGGACCTAAAGGTGAAGGAAGTCTGGAGGACAGGATGGAAGTGCTGGAGCAAGAAGTCTTTAGGTACAGGAAGATGGCGGAGCGCGAAGTGGACATCATCCATAAGATCTGTTCCGAACTCGTCGCCAAGCACCAGAAGGAGACTGCTGAGCTCAAGGATGAAATTCTCTCGCTCCACCAAACAACCAACAAACTACAAGCGCAGATCTATGACGTGCATACCCAAAACTGTGAGTACAAGGTCAGGTTTAAACACATAAGTGCTGCTACAAGTTTTAGGGTGTTGGAGACCACAATGTCTTTTGTTGATGGGGAGCCCTTACCTTGTAAGTCGGACGATGACGAGAGAATACCACCACCACCGAAGGAGTAATTTGTCATCAGGTTTTCGCATCCCCTTGGTTTGATCCAAGCTTGGGGGAGTGCCGCGGTACCATATCACTATCTTCTATCTTTTTACCTTTTTTTAGTAAGAGTCATATCATGAATAGAGAAGTTATCATGTAGGATGGTTTGCATTATGGAAGTGTCACCCCTCTCGTTAGATATCTATGTATCCCTTGGTGTGAGTTGCTGTTATGGAATATTAATGAGAAGTTCATTTACTCTTTTGCATATCTTATATTAGTTTTCAACTCATGGTTATATGATTGATCTTGTCGTTAGTATTGGTATCACGTTGGGATCCTTGAGTTAATTTAGTTGGTTGTGGAAAACCTGGCTCAGTCAGTAGCAACACTATTTTTTAGAATTGAATGAAAAAGATAAAAAGTACGCTTAAACAAATATAATTTCATCATCTTTCTTTCTTGATTTGCTCATAAGTTTAGTATTCTCTAGTTAAGATCTTTTGTGCTTCCGAGGAATATTGCATGTTTGTTTTTATCACTTGTATGTTTGTTTGTTTCCTTCAACTCTTATGCTTTCTACCCAACCTTGCTAGCCAAAAACCTGTACTAAGAGGGAATACTTCCCGTGCATCCAATCCTTAAACCAAAACCTATGTCATTTGTGTCCACCATACCTACCTACTAGCACTATTGTTATTCCAATTAAATTCATGTTTTTATCTACCTTCCGGATTAAACTTGTTATGTGAATATTAGTGATTAAAGCTCTCACGAACTTGATGGGACACTTTACTTTCTTGCACTTAATAAACTTGAACCATTGTGCCCATCTATGTTGTGTATATGTTTGCGCTTTGTAAGTTGTGAATTAGCAGAACCATGCTGTCATGGTGGAAACCTGCAGCGTAACCATAACGAGCATCTATGAAGCGTTCTTCTTATAAAAAAGAGATAGAGAAAAAGAAAAAAAGAGATGAGAAAAGAGGAAAGAGAGAAAAAAGCACCATATTCCCATGGTAAATAAGAAGATTGTTGAGATGCTTGTTGTCTGCTTGCCTTGTCATTTTGATATGGGGATTCTTCTGTATCATCGGGCAAGGGGTACCCCATTGGTGGTTCTCTATGATACACATGTACTTACTATGACAAGAACTTACCGGTGACTAAACTTAAGTAGCATGAGGAGCGTCCCTCGTATTCAAGGGACATGAGATTTTCAACTTACAACTTGTCAAGCATATCCTCATATTTGATCACTTTAACCTTAACCACCTAAAGATGCTTATGATAGGGGCAATGAGAGCTGAAAGCTAATAAGTACCATAATTTTGGAAGCTCTTTATGAAACTTGAAATCCCTGCTTCCTTCTGCGAAGGGCGTTTCTTTTACTTTTTAGTTGAGTCAGTAAACCTATTCCCTTCTACCTCAGCAAGTATTTTGAGTTGTTGTGTTTCATTCATTCATATGATTATTTATTCAATCATGTTTCTTATGTTCCTTGTTTTGCACTTTGCTCTTATCCTAGTGTCTACTACATTGAAAGCTATCATTGAAAATCAGTTATTTGTGAACTCTAGCAAATTGTCAACTATTCTTCGACCAAGAGCTAAGTTTGCCATTACCAATTATGATTTACTTTATGTATCTTTATTGTGTTTCCTTTACTTATTGCAAGTTAAGTTATATAATAGTGAGTTGTCTTCTATTATGACTTATTTATTGATGAATGTGATGCTTCTTGTCCGTATTATTTTATGGACTCTTCACTCCATAAACCTGAGGTCATGTTTATTGAGTTCAGTTTCGCTTGGGGACAAGTGAAGTCTAAGCTTGGGGGCAGTTGATACGTCTATTTTGCATCACTATTCTATATCATAATTTAATGTTATTCATTGATATATTTCATATTAAGATATGATACTTATGTTATTTCATCTGTTTTTGCATGGTTGATGACTTTTGGAGCATGGACCGCGGCAGTCAGGATTCTGATGGAAAAGGTGCTATTTGGAGGAAAAATTCGCAAAGATCAGAAAATCCAGGGAAATATATGGAAAATCCTATTTTTCTAGAAGACGAAGACTGCCAGAAGGAGGAGTGGAGATGGGCCACAGGGGGCCCACACCACCCCCTGGCGCGGGCCACCCTAGGTCGCGCCACCAGGTGGTGTGGCCGCCCTGGTCTACTCCAGCCTCTCCCCTCTAGCGTATATTATCCTCCCGAAACCCTAAGACTCAGGGAGCAACCACAGAAAGATTTCGTCGCCTCTGCGGGGCAGAAAACACCGAGAGAGAAAGATCTCTCCAGCACACAGAATTCTGCCGGGGGAATTCCTTCCCGGAGAGGGGAGATCGTCGCCATCAACACCACCATCAATCTGGACTTCATCGAGATCATCATCATCATCACCACCATCATCTCCACCAGCACCGTCATCACCACCTCCATACCGCTGTAACAATTGGGTTGAATCTTGCATAGTTCTTAGGGGAAACTTTCCTGGTGTTGATTACTCCTTGTAGTTGATGCTATTGTGTGAACCATAGAATTATTGTTTATGTTCACATTGTTACACATCCTTATTTCATCTCTGATCATGATCCATATGATGTCTTGTGAGTAGTTCATTTTGTTCTTGAGGACATGGGAGAAGTCATGTTGTTAGTAGTGGAGTTGTGTTGAGAAAGATTCAATAGTTTGATATTTAAGTTGTGGTGTACTTCTTCTAGTGGTGTCATGTGAATGTCGACTACATGACACTTCACCTATATGGGCCTAGGGGAATGCTTTGTGTATTTTGCTACTAATAGTAGGGGTTGCCGGAGTGACAGAAACCTGAACCCCCGTTAGGAAACAATTGCACAAGGGACGTCAGGGTCTTAGAGTTTAAAGCTGTGGTTAGATTTCTACCTTAATTACTTTCTTGTACTTGCAGATGCTTGCAAGGGGTATAATCATAAGTATGTATTAGTCCTAGGAAGGTCGGTACATTAGCACAGGTTCACCCACACAACACTTAGCAAACTAAAGAAGATTAATCAACTATATGAAGCGAAAGCACTTGACGATATTCCTGTGTGTCCTCAAGAACGTTTGGTCATCTTAAGTAATACAACCGACTTTTTCTTTGCTAAAGAAAGGATTGGGCCACTTGCTGCATTTATTCTTATTGTCTTTTTTTACTTGTACTCTATTTAACTGCATTATCAAAAACCCCTAAAAATACGTTTGCTAAGTATTAACAGAGAATTCCTGCTCCAAGCCATTCGCCAACACCTTCTACTCCTCGTTGGGTTCGACACTCTTACTTATCGAAAATACTGTGATAAACCCCCTATACTTGTGGGTCATCAATGGGTAAAGTGTACAAACCCCTGCGGGGTGTAAAACTAAATGCTTAGCCGTGTCCCCGGTTATGGACGATCGATTTTCTAGATATTGAGGCTATGACTTATTTCTCACTCATCCTTATTTCTTTATTACTAAAACTTGATGGGTGAAATTAATGGGTTGTTGTGGATCAAACTTGCTTTATCAAAGTAGGACAAAAGTATTTCAAAATTGCAAGCGAGCCAAATCTCCACTTAGCCAAATAAGCATGTAGTTGCTAGGTTTATTGTTAACCACTTTAGCCTACTTGTCATACATTCAATGTATTAACCATTCGTGGCTGCACTGTTTCATGTTGTAGGTTATTCCATTTTTTAGTGATCGTTCATAGGTCACGAGACTCCACTCAACAATTGTTCGCCGGTGGCACATTTGAAGGATGGAGATCCACCTTGAATTGCTTTCCGATATAATGTAATGTAAATTCTGGATCATGTACGTTATATTTATGATCCACAGTTATATTTGGTATCATTTTGTAATGTGTGTGCTAGTAAACCGATCCAGAAATTAGCACTACACACACGAACTCAGCCTTATCGGGCGAGGGTGTTACACTTCCCTCTAGTCCCCGTGTGGGACTAAAGCAAAAAAGACAAAGGAGGAGCAATCACCTAGTAGCCAGCGGTGGTCAGGTGGGCCTCGACGTGGGCCACATGTGGCCTGGTCAAATGAGGCGACGACCCGGGTGGGTTGGCCTACCCTCGCGCCTGCACAAGCAGCCAGCCTGCCAGGCAGCAGTGACGACTGGTTGGCTACCCCCTTTCGCGTGCCGGCCCAGCAAGGCGATGGTCTGGTGGAGATGAGGCATTGGTCGGGTGGGCCGCTGGCCGGCCTGCCAGCTCGCTCACCCGCTTTCTGAGTGGGCAGGGGCCACAGCCTAGAGCGACGGTGGCGATTATCGTCTACCCGCGCGACCACGTGCACTCGCTCGCCCTTGTGGCCGGGTTGGCCTAGCCATTGTGGCTGCGTGTAATGCCCTTTGGTGTGGCATCCTATTGGGCTATTTCCCTTCGGGGATTCGGCCAAATGAAGGAAGTTTCCCCATAAACGATAATTTAAAATATTTATTTAATATATTAGTTCACAATTAATATATATAAATGCATATTTATAAATTAAATTTTTTATCTGAAACACCTTTCGATTTTCTCCTTCTTCCGAACATCTTCGTACCCTCTTCGGAACTATTCCGATAATGCTTTCTCAGAACATTTCCTATCTCTTCTTTCTCATCGGAGATCCCTTCACTTCCATAGCGATCTTAAACGTCGTTAGACCATTAAGTGTGTTACCGTACGGTTCAGAAATGTCATAGACATGATTGATATTTGTCTCTAATGAATGATCAATAGCGGGACCGGGATGTCAATATTGATCCCTATGCATTCTACGGGACTCTGTCATGTTCAAACCATAAACTATGTGTCCTATTTCGTTTGTATTTTCGATACATGACTTGTCTGAGATTTTATATTTAGTATCACCATACTAATCTCATTACCGAAAAGTCTACTTAACTCGTTATTGTGATACTATATCCCCATGACCTAGTCATATGTTGCATCTTATTGGATGCAATTTCACCGAGTGGGCCCAGTGTATCTTCTCATCACGTAGATAGACAAATCCTGATCTTGATACATAGGCCTCAACTGTTCTTTTTGAATACCCAATGCACACTTTTATGGCCACCTAGTTACGGTCATGAAGGTTAGTGAGATCGAAGCATTCCTCCCGAGACTGTGATTAATATGATCTCATAGTCTAAGGAGAAGGTCACTTCATTTCTAATTATTACAACGTTGAACCATGTGACTAGATCATATTGCAATAGTTAATTTGGGTAATTTCCAGCATATCATTATCTAATGATATAACTCTATTGTCAACTGGCATAAATGCACCATGATTAGAAAACCTTGATCATCAGTTGCCCAACGAACTAGTTTAATAGAGGCTACTAAGGACCTGGCTTGTTTACATACCACACATGTATTCATGTTTCCTTTTGATACAGTTATAGCATAGTATGAAACTATTATGAACTAGTTTGAGATATGGTAAAAAACCTATTTATTATTTTCCTCTAGGGCATATCTCCTCCAGTCTCCCACTTGCACTACATTACAAATAATCTAGTCGCATTTGTTTTACCAATAATAAAAACAAGTGTTTTTAGATCATGCTTGCTCGTGGAAAGACATGTTGTCTTTTAATCTGTTTTACAAGATTCACATGTCCTTTTGCAAATTACTAGTGTCGCTTTATCTTCACACTCATACCATTATCTCATAAGGTGTTTTATAGTATTTTGATTTGGTGACTAAGTGAGATTTTTTTCTTAGTATTATATGACGGTCAATTAATCATGAGGACTTTCACTGTTGTCATACATACTAGGAACACACCTAGTTGAAGTTGAACTTTGTTAACCAAATCCGTCATACTTCCTTATGTGTATATTGAAATAGTTTCTTATATCAATAATAATGTAGATCATTACTCGTCACTATGCTTCCAACAATTCACTTGATCCTGGTTCAGTGATTTGAATCACTTTAGAACCTGTTCTTTAGACCAAGAACGTGGGTCATAATTTGTCGAATATACAACATCGTTGTGTGGAAGAACCTATGACTCAATCATATGAATTGAGTACACTCTCAATTTCTTCCTTTTCAACCATTGTTGTTTATACTCAATGTTTCATCGAGTTTTACAAGTAAGACCACTTCTTTCTTGTTTTGTCAAGACAATCTTCATGACCCAAGTTTTCGTCCAAAGTTGTATTATTTCCATATAACTTATGGTTATTTAGGAATGATCAAGTAACTCCTTACTTTGATCAAAGATTTGAGTAACATATTACTCCTTTAATCTTGAATGTAACTTTCTATAGATTTCATGATGTTTAGTCATATCTCATACTTAGGTCTATCATCACCTCTTTGCAGTTCGTAGGTATATCATATCCACCGAGTGAAAATTCACTCTTCAATCCTACTTTCTAAGTTAAGTTCTTAATAGAAACACTATGATCATGATCAATCATTTCATGTCCTTTTTGTAGAGTTTTGTTTCACTAAACATATTCTATTACACTGCTCAACAATTGGACTAAGATCGAATATCTTAATTTCAAACTTTCACTTTTCTTCCATCAGCATTTTGTTAAGAACTTTTCTTAACAAGTCTGCCCCTTGACAACAACCAGTTTGTCTTTGGTTATTGAAGAATACATTCATAGTTGTCTATGAATATTCCACAAAGATTTCGTATTCGTAATGACTTCTTCAAAGTCTTTAGAAACTCGAACATGACATAACCATTTATGTTGTTGTTTCCATGAATCATGGCAATTTCCCTATTTCGCAAGTGTTTAGTTATTTTGATCCTATAACTCTATCCTCCTATTCGATAACCATCTTTTGCAAGGGCCAAAGAATTAACTTACTTTCAAATGATCTTGATCCAATCAAGAAACTTTGTTGCTTTTGTTAATTATATATCCTTTTTGTTCTGATGGTCATTTGAACATTTCAAATAGTCTCAGAGTTATGTGGTTTCAAGCAAATGCTTTTATCTACTTTAAGTACACAATTATACTTATATGATAATTATATCTGCTGTATTGCTGAATTATGATACATCGCATGTATGGTATTTCAACAATGTATATTCTGTTTTTACCAGAACATGTTCCGTTTTAGTCATATTTGCCAATCTAGGCATGATTTGGCACATGCCAATAGATCAATCATCTAAGGGTTTTCAATTATTCATTAGTATGAATACATTGTATGCTTACATCATTTCACGACTTAAACCATTAGAGTCATACACACTAATTGAATTATCATTTAAGTTGGATATTCTTTTTGGGTTTTCACGTATAAAGGGATTTCTATTTTCATGCCCCTGGTTCGTTAGTTGTACTCATTTTCCCCAGCCGCTTAACTTTTCCTCACTTTTTCCCCTCTCCTTCTCCGAAACTCATATAAGAGCTCGAACGGCAACTTCCGTCAGGTTGACCGTTGGCTGACGTGTGGGGCCACGTGGTCTAGGACCACGTGGGGCCGTTTGGTCAGGAACGCGTTATGCGGACGTGTGGGGCCATGCCATGTGGGACTGTGTGGGGCCGATTTATTGGGAACGCGTTATGGGGGACATGGTGCAGACCATGTGGGGCGCGTTTGGTGGTTATGTGTGTCCTCTCGCCTAAATTGGAAGTTTTTTTTGTTATTTTTTTGATTGGCCTTTTTAAGAGCGCCTTTTCCCCTCTCTCTCGCTAACAGTTGTGTTTTTTTCCCAAAAAGGTAGTGAATCTAGAGTAGCTTCTCTCTTCATTCATTGTTCCTTTTGTCCCTCGTTTTCCCCCAATCTGGTAGAAAATCTAGAGCAGCAAATCTAACTAGCAACATAAATAAATTCAGTAAACAGAGTAGATGTAGATAAAGTAGCTAATATAGGATATATAGTACGGTACTTAATGAGGTTCGACAATTAGGATGCTCAGTAGCAGCAGCAGACAAGTTCAACATAAACAAGACAAAAGAAGCTGCTTTATAGCAGCAGCACAATATCAGTGGCCCCTCCTGGCCTCTTCCAGGAGGGCCTCTGCCTCCTCCCTCTGGCGCCTTCTCCACTTCTTGATGCCCAGTCCCTTGACCTTGGGCACCTTGGGATTGATTGGGGGCATGCGACCCTCCCTGATGGCCACCTTCTAGAGGTTGTGGAGGTGAAGACCGAGCGCCTGGTGCTAGGCTCTAAAGCCATGGATGTTCACGGACTCGCTGCAGGTTCTCACGTCCTCGGCATTCTTCACGAGAGAGTTGAAGTCGGTGGCATGGAGCCTCCTGGTGGTGCAGAAGGGGCACGTGTAGATGCCGCCAGCGAAGAAGTTGTCGTACTGGCCAGACGTCAGCCTCCTCAGCACATGACGAGTCTTGGTGTCCTTGGACTCGTCGTCGTTGCAGACGTCGCTTCTATCCTCCTGTTGGAAAAAACAATAGAGTGCAATAAGTACATGATCGAGATACCTTGATTATCGAGATTGATTATTTTCATAAATTAACCAATTAAGATCCCCTAATTATTCCCCAAATCTCAAACCAAATTGAATACTAGTCCCAACTACGAACATGGGGATTCAAATACAAACATGAGGATTCATCGAAATACGAATAGGGGGATTCATCAAAATACGAGATCTAACACAAGAATATTAGCAACTGTAAAAATACAAACAACAGACCCCTAATAACGCTCAATCTAGCATCCAACGATGGGAACAGGGGAAGAATAAGGGAAGGGGAGAAAACTCTGGTTACCTCTGACCATGGGTCGGCGATGCTGGTGTCGTAGGGGTTCTCCGGCCTTATGTATTCAACCTCCTCGTAGGGGTCCCAGCTGAGCGGGATATGCCAGAGACCAGCGGGGGCCTCCTCACTGGCAGCTACGATAGAAGCAGGGACGAGGGTCTGGATAGGGATGACGAATGCGTTCAATGCCTCGACGAGGGCATGTACGGGGGCGGGGGCCTCCTCGCCGATGACCTTGGAGGCGTCAATGGTCACCGTGTCGTTCTTCTCCATTGCGGACGTGGTTGGGGTTTTCTTGGGGGTTGTAGAAGGTGATGGGAGAATGGAGACGGTTGAGTGAGCGAGTGAGTGATGAGTGAGAGTGAGGAGGCCTCTATAAAGGAGAAGGGAAGCGACGTTTCGTTGCACCACCGTGCACCGCGTAACCGCGTATGCTACTGCACCATGCATGGCCACACATGTCCGCTACCGCCCCATGCACCGCACACCTGTACCGTGAGTCACGTTTTTTCCCTCGTTTCTATCCCTAGTGACTTTGTTGTGCTTAGTTTTTCCCTCGAGTGTAACAATGGAAGTTTGGTTGTACTGAATTTTTCCCTCCAGTACTAACAGTGTCGTGTGCAATATACTTAGTTTTACCCTTCGGTGGCTGGTCAACAGAGAGTCCACGAATGGGTTTTAGCTAGCTAATTGAGTCATTTTATGCACAAAAAATTCAAAAATATCAAAACATAGTGGCATCTATCTAGGGAGTCTTATTATGTGACCTGCCACCATAAGAAATGTATATAAATCAAGTTTTAAGCTAAATCACCACTTCTCAAATCACCTACTATCTATGAAGGTTCATGGCTTTCTACTCAAGCCCCTTCCCAAAACATCCCTCCCCAAAACATAGTTTGTCTGAATGAGGAATTGTCAAACGGGTGTATAATTGAATTGCAAATAGTTTGATGTATACCAAGATGTATTTATTGTATAAAAGATGCATTTTCCATTTTTAAATCTCTTTCTATTTTGTATTTGAATCCCTTTGTCAGCCTTGCCCTTAGTTTTTAAGTTCTACTCAGTTTTTCCCTTGGTTCTTAAGTTCTACTCAGTTTTCCCCCCTCTTAGTCACAATCTCTCACACTTGTGCTCATCTTCGCTGTTATGCTCTGATTTGTTGAGACAGTTGTCACGCGGATCGTTCCCACCAACCGTTGATCCTCTGTGATTTAGCGAACATGATAACCCCTATATCTGTCGAGGGGTGCCCCTCTATCCATGCAAAATAACGAGTTTGCCACTGGTACTTTAACTCCATAAACAAATGAATTTGAATATAATTGGAAGGAAAAGCGTTCAAAGGTGTATAATTTGTGCATTACATTCCACTCTATGAAAATGATAATCTCTCAAGATTTTCTTAGCACAATATTATCACGTATTAAGTGCGATTTCAAAGAGATCAAATGTGTATAATTTTCATATATGCAAGTTTATACATTACATTCACTCTATGAAAATAGGGGATAAAATGATAATCTCTCAAAATTTTGCTAGCACATCATTATCTCGTTATTAAGTGTGATTTTACAGTGTTGAAAGGTTTAAAATTTTCGTATATGCAAGTTTATGCATTATATTTCACTCCGCGGAAATGATAAATGATCAGGATTTTATTAGCACAACATTGTCATGTCCTAAGTGCGATTTCAAAGAGTTCAAAGGTGTATACTTTTCGTATATGCAAGTTTATGCATTACATTCCACTATATGAAAATGATAATCTCTCAAGAGTTTCTTAGCACAACATTATCACGTATTAAGTGTGATTTCAAAGAGTTCAAATGTGTATAATTTTCGTATATGCAAGTTTATGCATTACATTCTACTCTATGAAAATGGGGGATGATAATCTCTCAAAAATTTGTTAGCACATCATTATCACGTATTAAGTGCCATTGCACAGTGTTTAAAGGTTTATATTTTCGTATACGCAAGTTTATGCATTATATTTCACTCCATGGAAATGATAAATTAGCAGGATTTAATTAGCACGCCATTATCATGTCCTAAGTGCGATTTCAAAGAGTTCAAAGGTGTATAATTTTCGTATATGCATTATATTTCACTATATGAAAATGAACCTAGACAAAGGGTCGCCGTCGTCAGAGAAGAAGAAGAAAGGGGAGGCAATGTCATGGGTGTGGGGCTGGCTCGGGGTCCCATCTTGCAATGCCAACCTAGGTAAGATGTGGGTCCAGCTCTCACATGGATAAGCTGTGGGTCCGATGCTAATATGGATAAGTGGAGAGAGGTGTCCACTACGGGAACCGACTGAACACTGCCCCACTTGTCAGCATTTAACGGCAAGGGTCCACTACAGGACCCGACAGAATGCGGCCCTACTTGTCAGCATGTAAAGACGAGGGTCCACTGTAGGACCCGACTGAACGCGGCCCCACTTGTTAGCACGTAACGGAAAGACTAACGGACAGCGAGTTTTCAGACCGTGTGAGAGTTTTGTACAAGGAGATGGGCAAAAGGGAGGAAAAGTTAAGTGGCTGAGGAAAACTATGTACAACTAACAAACCGAGGGTACGAAAATAGAAATCCCTATTATAAATGTATACATATTATCACTAAGACCCCCATAAGAACAATATATATTCATAACCGAAAATGTGACCATAATAGAAATCATTCATATTAGTAGAACAACTGATTTGATATATATATGAATAACCATATCGTGAAGTGCAAGACACACTAAAAGGTCCTTAAACTCAAATCTATTACAAATGGTTGCAATTCAAATAAGTCTAGTAGATAAATGTAAAAGGAGAAGTATTGTCGTCCATCGGCATCTAGTATGCCTCCAACGCGTCGTGCCCCCTTTGTCTCCTCCACTCAACACTCATGTAGACATTCCTGTTTTTCATAAAACAAGAACAAGTATTAGTATACTTGATGAAACTGCCATAAGTGTTTTGTGAGAAACACATTTATAAATTGTATATCATATATACCCACTCTATCAATGATCTCACCCGCAATGGCCTCTACCTTCACATTTCTTAACTACTGCAGGAATTGATGAAAACTGAGCGAGTCACCTCTCATCACATTGCCATGGACAACCTCTTTGTAGCTAGGAGTAGCGAACGCAGCACCCCATATATCCCAAATTGGTCTTCCATCTAGTAGTCAACCTCATATACAAGGCATGTATAGAGTTTATGCATGATCCCCAAGTGGCTAACCAGGCACGTATTTTCTTCCATCTTTTGTGAAAGAAACTTATCCATCAGGTCAAATCTGAAAAGCCTGAATTGTTCTATGAACATAGCCTTTATTCCATTGATCATATCAAATGGCTCGGTCCGCGGGAATTTCTCTTGTAACTCAAGCACCAGTGTCCATCATATGGTCTTTGAGACGTAGATGGATAAGTCACCATGACCGTGAGACTCTTGTTCATCATCCTCACTTGTATCATTATCTAGAAGCTCTCCTAGTGGTTCTGAAATGGTGAAGAGTAGGTCATAAGTGATGAGAATATCCCTTAGGCATATATACCAGTCTATGAAGTTGGACCCATCTAACTTAAGCTTATATTCTAGTGACAGCAGTCCACACATTCTATATGATGACTAGAGCGACATGATCTACAAACACATTTGCAAGACATAAGACTAAGTTCGCAACATGAATTCTAACTTATAATCATATTAAAGCAAGAAATCCCACTAAAACTATTATCCCCAAGATAGTTTTAGGGATTACACGATCTCTTTACACCGTTTCATCCCCGATCATCATGGCCTTTGACACAGCTACCAGGGTGGACTATATCTATCGATCACATCGTACATGTGACTCGTTCTTGATATTTCGATGTCCATGTTTCGAGCCCATGTACATACATGCTAGGTTCGCCAATTCAACCTAAGTGTATTCGCAGTGCATACATGGCTTGCACCCAACGTATGCGAACACTGAGATGTCTAGCACCCAATTGTCACGGCCTACTTCGTAACAACGAACTTTCTTGGTGGTACACACTATAGGGAGAACACTAATATTGGTATTATATTAGGGATTATCTTATTAATGCTACCGTTGCGTATGTAATACTACTAAGCACAAACAAGATACACACAAAATAACATCATATGAAATTTTGTAATGCATGATATGACATGGTCTCATTGTGCCTTGATCTCCATCATGCGCCGTTTGGTATGATGCCAAGCTCATGGCACCATCCATGAAGTGTATTCAAGCAATCGACCATATCACATCACATACCCCCTCCTGCAACATAAAGTTAGATGCTTCTACTTTATTAATTGCAAGTTTTACGTGGCTGCTAGGGGTTTACGAGATAGAATGCTTCATATCTATGAATATCAACCACAACATTAATCAAGTAGTTGTCTCTACTAAACCCCTTTCGGGCCCCTCAGTTGTTAATGCCATGTCAACTACTGTGAGAGAGACAGACACCCATTGGCAACTTATACAGTACAAGTCGTATGTCAAGCGTGGAACCTTTCTCGCATAACATTACACATAAAGTTGGTCCGAGACGCTTCATATCACATTGCCACGATATAAACAAGAACATGTGGGAGGGTATCAACTTAGAGATCAATTCCCACATTCAACATGTGGTCTACCCGTTCTAGCATAACTATGTATAGATCGGCTTTGATAGCACTGAAGGGGTTAGTAGCGGAAAACAGAAAATATTCCTAACTAGAGCATCTCGAAATCTCTAGATCTATCTACTAGTTAATGCAGTAACAGGAAGGTTATGATTACATACCCTTGCAGATCTCAATGTGGTTAACATTTCATGGGGAACATGGATGAAGTAGACGATCATAGCCGACCTCAAGGTCGTGAATCTCCTTGCACGTCACCTCCTGGTCCTTCGCAGGATAGCCTTGGCCACACTATTGGTGCTGCTATGCAAGGACTCACACACATACAATGTCTAGCAATGACTTCCGTTCTCCTTGATCCTGTTAGGATGCCTGTAATAATCCAATTTTAGTTATAGACTAATTAGGGTTTGTTTGTGCATTCATAGGCATCATTATTTTGCTAAGGCAAAATCTAACCCCTAACTTCCCTCTCTCTAGCAAATGAATTCAAAATGGCTTTTGAATTTTGAAAAACCCAAAAATGTGCGGAACCAAATTGAGTAAAAGTGCCCCTGCAATATTTTCAATAATTTTATAAACCCTCTTGTATTTTGGAAATATTCAAAACAGATTTGAATTTGAAAATACAAATAGAAAAGGAAATGGAAAAAGAATTTGATAGGAAAAAATGTTTCCCAGCCAACCAGGTTGACCCCGTCCTTCTCCCCTTCCTTCTCTATCAACCATGCGCAGCAACCGCAGTCCATATTTAGCCCAAGCGCAACCCAGCCAGCTCGATATCCCTTCCTCATCTTGTTCATCATCTTCTCCGTCGCCGGATCAGGCGAAGCTGCTCGCTAGCTGCGCCTCCGCCGCCAGCGTGCGCCAAGATGTGTGTCGCCACCTATCGTCGTCTACAGGACCCCCTGGCCGCCGCCACATGAACCCTAGACTTCACTCCCTCCGTTTCTTCTTCTCTGAGCAACCCTAACCCTAGCGCCCCTAGTCACCGGTGAACCCCACCATATTCGTCGTTCCCGAGCCTCGTTGAGCATGCCATCAGATCCGCCTCATCGCGCTAGTGCTCCTTGTAAAAGGAATCAGCCCCACACTACAAGAAATATGGTGATACATGACCCTCCATATTGGTCACTAAAAGGTCATAGTTTTTAATATATGGCCTTTCTATGACCAAATATAGATGGTCAAAAGCTGAGCGTCACTAGTTAAACACCACGACCTTTTTACTGAATTGGTCATAGACGTCTATGACCAATATAGATGGTCATAGATTCTATGACCAAATGTTTTGGTCATAGACTATCTTCCATATCCACGTAAGATTCTACGTGGCCGATCCTACGTGGAAAATCTGTGACCAATTGGAAAGGTTGTCAATCAGATTTAGTCTGGTCTAATTAGGTGTTTTATATGGGCCAAGCCCAACAATTAAGGTCTTTTTACATGGTCTGCTTGGCTATTTTCAGTCCATTTTTTTTTGGCCTTGGCCTTTTATGGTTCAATTCTTATTCAGGCTTGTCCTTTATACGGTCCATTTTCAACCAATTTGTTCTGATTTTCTTCAATTTTTCTCACATTACTATTTGGGCCTTAGCCTTTTTAGAGCCTAAAATGTTCTAGGCCACACTTGTCAGTCATTTTACCACTAGCCCACTGATCAGGTTTGGACAGTTTCCACAATTTGAGAATAATAACTATTTAAACAAGGAAATTAGCCAAGCTCACAAAACATTAACGTGATTACACAATGGCACTAGTACAAGAAGATTTTTTTTATTACAAGACCCCATCATCTGGGTTAACAACCAACATAGTAAGACGGCAAAAGCTAAGCATAAGCCCCAGCAAGAAACACACAAGATAAGATACTATACCATGTCAATGTATCAGTTCTATGTTGCCATTGAACCTAAAAGTAACAACTAATTGTATATATATAGGAATTCGTTTTAGAAACTATATATACTTCGACATTTTACCATGGATTACACATGTTCATGATTCGCATTGAAGGAATTCCAAATAGCAGAGCTACACCCAAACTCAGTTCACATGGTATGTGCAACATCTTGAACTGAACTAAGAAGTAAAATGCCATGTTAGCTTATTACTTGATACACGCTTCAGCAACAGTACTTTGATATATAGGCGATTTTCAATGAAATTCAGAGCTGTGGTATTTCAATTTGCGACTGTCAGTAGCCACAGAGCCGCGCGCACGGACCCCAGTAGCTGAACCTACAAAAATGATGGCACAACCCTAAGTTCTGCATTCTAAATACACCGCGGGGGACCTACCCCCTAAGTTCCATCTCCATACACACATATAGTAGGAGGGATATCACCACGCTGAGATAGTGCAAGATCATGCACCTTCACCAGCCGAATCCTAGCTTGAATACCAAATACTAGGCGATATATAGATATAGAAGTTCCTGGATATCGAATGGATTACCTTGCGAGGGATGTAACAGGGGACGTGGAGATGCAGCCGGCGCCGCGCAGATGTAGCCGACGCCGCTAGTGTAAGTGGAGGCGCTGTCGAGGGTCACCGCGCCAGCCCCGGATGCAACGGCAGAGAGATTGGGGTTGCGGTACTGGTCCTCTCTGGATCCTTGGTGATGGGGATCCCACGCTGGACCTCCTTCGTGCCCTGAACCCACCTCGGTGGCTGGTACACGTGCTAGAGATCCATGCTTGGTGATGCGGATGGAGGGATGAGGCAGCGCTGGGGATCTGGGTTTTGGGTGTTGAGGTGTTCGGGAGGTGGAGGCGGCCAATGGAGGGTGCGTGTAAGGGGTAGCCGTGCAGCGAGGCAGTGGTCTGGAAGAACAGCAACAGACAGTGGCGTTGCGTCGACCGGCGTGGGGCGGGAGCGGCGTTGGCGGATGGGGAATTTGGGAATTGGGGTTGGGGACTTCGTATCTGAGACCGGCGGCGTCTGTGAGAGAGAGAGGAAGAAGCAGAGGAGTAATTAGGGTTTGGAGGGCTCCGTCGGGATCCTACGTGGAGTGGCGGCCGTGTCTGTGTTTCGGGATCTTACGTGGAGGCCAAGATGCCATGTCATTGATCCGCACCAAAACTGACCCGGATCGGAATCTCGTCCGTCTATTCTTCTCTGATCCAATGGCCCTCAAAGCATCTCAGCTTTATTCAAGGCTCTCAACAGGTGTTATCCATCGGTGACCATTTCGTGTTAGGAAACTATGACCTTCTGGACAAAATTGGTCGTAATTTTTCAAGGTTTCGACCATCGCACATGCCTTATGACCACCTTGTTCAGAATGGTCATAGATCTATGACCAAAAAATCCATGGTCGTTAAGAAAAGGTCACTAGTGAGCATATTTCTTGTAGTGCCACTTGATCGCAATCATCGCTTCCATGTTCGTCCCTTCTGACAATCGCGGATGTCGCCATGGACGATTTTGGCTCTGTCCAATCTCACCTAGGCTCTATGACCTCACCACGAGCATCATGGTGAGCTAGCATTCCTCGTGGCCCTCTCTAATTCCTCCCTCGCCCTCTAGTTCACCTCTCGACGACCACCCGCAGCCGCAGCCGCTCGTCCTCATTGGAGGCAATGCTCTAGTGACCTCCCGCTAGCAGCGCCTCCACTAAGTTGCTCAACACGCAAGCCCGCATCCAGCGCACCTACTCCCGCTTGCCAGCAAGCGCTGAGTCGCCCACCACGCTCGATTTGGGAGCTCGCCATTGCCGATGTCAGTATGACACATTAATTTCCTTTTCCTTTTCTTAAATGTTTTTATAATTGTTTTCTAGAAAATAAATAAACCCCGGTGGGCCTAGGTTGTGATTTTTTAATATTTTCGTAAAAAAATCGGAATTGAATAAACATATGACATGTGGGTCCAAGTTGGAAAATATTTTAAATATCCCAAAAAAATTTAATTATTTTAAAAATGATTTAAAATGGATTTAAATTGGGAAAATCATAACTAATACATTTTAAGTCAGAAAAATATGTATAACATATCAAAATGTTCAGAAAAATAAGATATACCCTTTAGCATCAAAATCATGCATTGTTCAGCAACTTCAACTAACAAATTCATTAGAAGAAAAAAGTGAACCCCCGTAGGTGATTTCAAGGTTTCCCTGTTTTAGGGTTGCAACCCTTGGACCCTGTTTATAATGGCCAAGCATGGCTTAGGGTCACCTTTCAATACTATTTAACTTGTCATATTATCATCCTTGCTTGAGCATTGCACCGATGCCATGTGTTGATTATTTCCTTTTCTTTCCGATGTTTGGTTCTTCCAATAGAATTCAAGAATGAGTTTGAGATCGACGCATGAGATGTGGTAGAATTAGAGGCCACGGTGGGATGTGGTTTTTGTAGTCCTATGGTCACCACCACTAGGAACCGAGTTCTTGCCTTTGGAACCGAAACGAGCATACATCCACATGGGACTTGGGAACCCCTTGACTCACTAACTTGCCTAGTAGATTCCATGAGTCACACAGTTCAGGCATTCCATTCGACATATGCATTCTGGTAGTTCTCGAAGGCGATAAAGGAGGTGCATCCTAATAGGTAGGGAAGCATGGACCGGGTTGCTTGGGGTGGATAGAGT
The DNA here is from genome assembly GCA_910589775.1 of Avena eriantha. Lineage (NCBI taxonomy): Eukaryota > Viridiplantae > Streptophyta > Magnoliopsida > Poales > Poaceae > Avena > Avena eriantha. Next base: position 298,494,333 of record OU342745.1, on the reverse strand, counting down.
CCCTAATGAACCAACCTTGCCTCAAATCTCTAGGGACCAGCTTTGGGATTTGACACGTTACGGCGGAACCCTCCTTAGGGTGTGACTCATAGTCTCAGCAAAAGCAAGGTAAAGGTTGTGGTTAACCACCCTCTGCCGGCCTTCCAAGGAAGAGGGCTAATGATCTGGCATTAAGAGTAAGTTGGTACATGTGGGTAAAGTTGTACACCCCTACAGGGTTAAATCTTTTCGAAAAGCCGTATTCACGGTTATGAACGTTGTTGACCAGATTCTAAGATCATAGAGAACTATAACCTAATCATAAAACATGTAGGATTTGGCATGTGCTTAAGGATGCTTCCTCATGGGTACGAGGGGGTGATCCTAATTGTGAGATGAGGATGAGGATGATTTGGTGGATATCAAAGATATGATGATTAATACTTTGGAGATATCGCTTTTTATCCCCTTTTAAAATGTTCTGATTAGACGAGCTTCTTCTCCCTCTTGTTTTATAAACAGAGATGATTATGCAAAATAGCTCCACCAGCCATAAGCACCTTGTACTCACCCTTGCTTTGTTGATACTTTTGTAGCAGACTAAGTGTTCCCCTCGAGACGAGTTTGGTATGACATCGACACCAACGAGTAGCTTGGCATTCCAGGCCGGCCGCCTAGAATCTATTGGGTTGGGACGTCATCGTTGTGCTTCAGGCCTCGTTGGCCATTTGTTAAGTTTGTTATACTTAATAGCATAATTTTCCTTCCGTTGTTTGATGTTTGTGGTCAGTGACCTCTACTTGTAATGTTTTGGTTTTCTACTCAGTTATAAGCTTGTTGTAATAATTTTTGTGTCTGTTGTGTTACCGATGCTTCATTGGATATCCCTAAGCTCTAGGTCAGGCTAATGTCAGACTAAGGTCTAGGATTTGTTTAACCCTGATCCCGGGGGTGTCATAGGTTTTGGTATCAGAGTAGTACCGACCGTAAGAAAACCTTTCTACTGGTCGATTTTTGAGTCTAGTCCCAGTAGAAACTATTTCAAAGGTGGAAAGTATTTGCGAAAACTCTAGTATGCTTCTTCTACTCCTTATCTGGTAGCTCTAACTTTGGGTTGTATTACCTTGTGTTTATTTGGAAAAGTTTTGATATCTCTCCTAGTCTTTCAAAGTTTAGGTGCCTTCTGGGCATGTCGTTTCTCAACTAGTTGACCTAGTATTGAGTTCTCCAAAGTTGTGTGTTGTGTTGCTTGTTCCCTTTGCTCTGCTTCAGTTGAGAGATTCCTTTTCATCACGATCTCTCTATCTTCCTAGGCACAATTTTATGTTGTAGGTTCCATAATGTTCTATTATAGGCTTTGAGGTTTCCTTTCGCCCCTTGTGCCTCCTTTTCATTTGTTTGGGTACTTTAGAAGTCCTTTCTTATTTGGAAGCTACCTCGTGACTAATACCTTGTAGTGCATGTTGCGTCACTCAAGTAGTAGATACTTCTTTCTCAAGTTTTAACCCCTCGACTTGAACTAAAGGTCCCAGATTGTGCTAGATTTTAGTGTTGTGAATCCTGTACATGAAGCTGATCTTTAACCCAAGATCCATTCCATTGACCCTTGTTGTTAATGTCCATGCATTATCTCAGGATGGCTAATCTTAAATATAACATTCAAGCTTTTGGTTATTATCGCGGTTGAATTTTGACAATTAAGGACTTCCCCTACCACTAGCCATGGCAGATGTTCTTTAATGGAACCAAATAGATCATGACAACGGTAATCCTCATGAGTCTCTCATCTGTACTCGTGACTATGTCATACCTTCCCTTCGCTGCATTGGTTTTAGGAAGATTGATAATATATGCATCCACATCTTAGGATTCTATCTTGATCATGTTCTTTCTCCCTTGTTGTTTCCGGCCTTTCTCTATCAGTTGGTAATGAAGTAGTAAATGTGCATTGGTGTCCTTCGATGTAACATACTCTCGTGGTTCATCAATACAAACCATTTCGGGATGTCAGAAGAAACAAACTCCAGTACCTCATCATATCTAGGACAATGTCAAAGTGTTGTAATCCACAAATTAAGAGGCATGATAAATTTCTGTTTGTTCTACGTTCGAGTATCACAGTCTTTTATACTAAGAGGTCATTGATGAGTCCAAACATTGAAGCATTTTTACCTTTTGTTTTTGCATAAATAGATTAGGGATCTTTGTATTTCACTGCATTTGCACGAACCATTTTGTTCTTGTTTTAACAGGATCCCAAATCACTAAGTCTTATATAAACATATCAATTGGAACTGTCATATTGTGTTATAATATGATATTTCTAAGTGATAAAAATCATTTTATGGATTTACCTTCGCACCTAGTAAAATACCAAACAAGATGAAGCAATCGGTACAGATAACGATCGGTGGTACGGGTGGAGCCCGCCCGTACCTTCCGCCCGTACCAGGTGTTAGCGTGATCGTCTCATCAAGTACTTTCTCCTGGTGAAGACGAGAAAAACATCCGACATTCACAACCACCAGAAACCACGAAAAACCACATCTGAAAGGGATCTGAAGGAGGCACTTGGCTAGGGCAAAATCCCAGGTGCTTCATGGATCATTGGAGGACAACGCATCACCCCTTCATCATCAACCGCTGCATCTCCATTACCACCATTACCCTTGTCTCTCATCTACTAGATCTTGTAGTAATTCCAGATTCAATTGTGGTTTGCATTAGATCTATCTCCATAATTTTATCCATTCATTTGATTATGATGATGTTGTTGATTGCTTCCATGTGTGTGTGAATCTTAGGGAGATGGAGAAACCATATAACCATTATGAATCTGTAATAAAGATGATCTATTCTTTTGTCCATATGACTTGTTGGTTTATGATAGATTTATGACTGGTGTTTGATCTCTCTCTTTAGATGGTATGTCTAGTCAGCCACATAACATTTTTCCCTAGGGACTAAAGGGAGGGAGAAATCCTTTGGACGTGTCTTGGCATCATACCCGGAATGGCCCCATGACAAATTGGTGTCGGCTCGTAACCTACATGGTGAAAGGAGGATAAAGGAGGGACTCCCTAAGCTAATTACGATATCCACGGGGAAACCCTTAATTGTGGTGGTTTGTATGATTGACTACTGTCAGACATCGCAGTGGTTTTTTAGAGGTGACCTCACTCTTGGCTCAACAAAGTGGCTTCCTACGAGCCTTGTATTGAAGATATTATTATGGAGCTCTCTCCACACACCTCATGACAAAAGAAGTATGTTATTTTGATTATTAATAACAACAATACTATGCTAGTGGTGTATCCTACATCCCCGAGAATTTTTTAGCCCTATTGAGTTCAACCATGTTTTCGTACAACCTTGCTACTTGTTTTCATTTACTTGTTTTAATTACTTTTCTGTAAACAACCAAAAACATTTCAAACACACTTTAATTGAGATAAAAGGCAGCTTATAAGTATCCTTTGGTAGATAGTGATGAGGGGCATAAAGACCTTTACCAATAGGTCTCTGTGGGTTTGATATCTTTACTTCGAAACTAGCTACAATTGATCTGCGCACTTGCAGTCATGAAGCTATTTTCTGTCGCCATTGCCAGGGAGCTAAGCGCTTTTGGTATTTGTTCTTAGTTACTTATTTTACTTATTTTTTTCCTAAAGTTGCTTATTAGTTTTAGGTAAGCACCATGACTGCACTCGGACTGATTAATCACTTTGATGTTACTAAATACCTCGAGAAGTTCAATAGAGGACTCGTCAAGGAATTCCCGAGTGAGAGAGAACCAGAATATGAGGTCAACCCTCGTTTTATCGCTATTATTAAAGAAAAAACTTTTGTAGGAGATGATCCAGATGAGGATCCTTACACTCATTTAATGCATTTTACCAAGCTATGTTGGACTCTTAAACTGAGAGGCTATTCCGATGATGAATTGAAACTTAAACTGTTTAGCCAATATCTAACCAGCACTTCTTTGGCTTTGTATAGAATTTGCCCTGCAGGGAAAATTAATACTTGGGAAAAACTGAAAGGATAATTTGTGTTTCGATTCTTTCCCAAGGTAAAAACTACTGAAGTAAGAAGGGTAATTACAAACTTCATGAACCGCCCAGGTGAAGGTTTGATAAGGGCCTTTAAAAGGTATAAGTCCCTACTTAATAAATGTCCCCATCATGATTTACCTAAATGGTATGTTTTACATATTCTCTATGGAGGACTTTAATAAAGAAATTAAGCATGAGCTTGACACGAACAGCAAAGGCTCTTTCATGGAGTTAAGTATAATAAAAGCTTGGGAACTTTTAGAACGAATTCGCCGTAATAGAGAAACATGAGGATTTGATTTAGGAGGTGAAGGAGGTATAGAAATTGAATACCATTGTCCCAATGCTTATAAAGACTCCGGTAAAGTAAAAGAAACTTCTAATGAACTTCAACTTGATGATGATATTATTTTGCAAATCCTTCAGTCTTTTATAGAACACATTGAGGCTCCTAAGAAGGACTGGCTTCATTACACTCCGCCACCCGAGCCAGTTGTAGAAGATGATCCAATAATCACAGCCCCTGTCAAACCATTAAAGGAGGTACCCCCATATGTTTAACCCCTTCCTTTCCCAAGGATGGTGAGAAAACATATAATGGCTCACCAGCTAGAGGATCAACTTAAAGAAGAAGAACTAATTCTCAAGAAGCTGGAAGAGGAGACACAAAGAAGGAAAACTGGAGAAGTAAGTGTATAAGAGGAAGAGGGATCAACGAAGGAAGATATGTGAACCATGTTTGCACACTGCAACATAATTGAGCTAGACACTAAAGCTTCACAATTCATTGAAGGAAAGGTAAAAGCTAAAGAAGTTGGTAAACCTATTCTCCCTTGTACTTTGGAGGAACTTCCTATTATGGCCTTTGTGACATAGGGATAGCTGTTAACATGACCCCTTTTAATTTTTATTTAAGAGTTCAGAATGAACTAACACCAGCCGAACTAGAAGATACAGACATGACTATAATGCTTGTAGATAAAACACTCAGAGTCCCCATGGGAATAATTAGAGATGTTCCAATTTGTGTTGGACCATACAAATACCCCATTGATTTTGTGATTATTGATATGCCTACTGATGTTTATTGTCCCATCATTTTTGGAAGAACTTTTCTAGATACCGTAGGAGAAAACATAGATTGCAAGAGACAAATTGTGTCCCTCAAGTTTGCTGAAGAGAAAATGGATTCTCCTTTCTCCAAATTTGACCCTAAGCCGGCTATTTAATAATTAGACGATGATGAGTACGAACATGAGGAAGAAGGTAATATCATTAATTTAGCCTCAAAAGTCATTGAGACTCTTGATGATGATTTAGCAAGAAGCTTAGTCAATAATAATATCCTCTAGGACATAGAAAAAGCTGAAATGGATGATTATCTTGACTCCACACCTGAGGTGGATGCCGAGATTAATCAAAAATATGAAGAACCCATAAGGAAGGGAGATGAGGCTCCTCCCCCTCCAATCCTTCAAACTTTACCAAAGGAACTAAAATATAGGTTTCTTGATGAGACGAATAAATTTCATATTATTATAAGTTCTAACCTTGTAGAGACGGAGGAGGAAAATTTAATGAAGGTTCTCCGGATGCATCGAAATGCTCTTGGGTATTCAACGAGTGACTTGAAGGGGATTAGTCCTTCGATAGCCACTCATGGAATATTCATGGAAGAAGGAGCTTAGCTGATCGTAGATTTTCAGCAACAACATAAACCTCATATGAAAGAGGAGGTAAGAAAAGAAATAATATGTTCGCTAGATGCACGCATCATCTTTCATGTAGAAGAGAGTGAATGGGTAAGTCATTTTCATTGTGTTCCTAAGAAAGGTGGATTTACGGTTGTCGAAAATGAACATAATGAAATGGTACCTACTAGAACTGTTGTTGGCCACAGGATGTGCATTGACTATTGAAAACTTAACAAGGAAACTAGGAAGGATCATCACCCTTTACCGTTTATAGATCAAACTTTAGAAAGGCTTGCTATGCGTTCTCATTTTTTTTACTTAGACGGTTATTCCGGTTTTTCCCAAATTGTTGTTCACCCTGGTGACCAATTTAAGACTACTTTTATTTGTCCCTATGGCCTTTATGCTTATTGCCATATGCATTTCGGTCTCTGCAATGCTCCTGCCACTTTTCAAAGATACATGACTGCTATATTTGCTGATTATGTTGAAAGTATTATGGAAGTATTCATGGATGACTTCTCTGTTTATGGAACTTCCTTTAATCATTGTCTCCATAATCTTCATAAAGTTTTGCAGAGATGTGAAGACACTAACCTAGTCTTGAACTGGGAAAAATGTCATTTTATGGTTCAAGAAGGCATAGTGCTTGGTCACAAAGTCTCAGGTAAGGGTATAGAAGTGGATGAAGCAAAAATTGAAGAAATAGGAAGGTTACCCTCTCCTTGAGACATAAAAGGTATAAGAAGTTTCCTAGGCCATGCTAGATATTATAGAAGGTTCATTAAGAATTTTTCATAAACTGCTAGACCTTTAACTAACCTTCTTCGGAAGGATTTTTTTTAAATTTTGATGAAAAGTGTCTTGCTTGTTTCAACATATTAAAATAAGCTCTCCTTGAAGCTCCCATTATTAAACCACCTAGTTGGAAGAAACCTTTCGAGTTATTTTGTGAGGCCAGTCATGAAGCTGTAGGAGCAATTCTTTGTTAGTATGATGTATGATCTTAATATCACTCATCATGCTAGTCGCAGCTTAAATGGGGCCCAAAAGAATTACCCTATGGCAAAAAACAATTTTTCGCAGCGGTTTTGTCCTGTGACATCATTGACTCTAAAGTAAGAGTACACACTGATCATGTTGGCTTAAAGGAAATCCTAGAAAGGACTGACATTAATCCAAGGATGATCCGTTGGAATTTACTTTTACAAGAATGTGATTTACAGATTCTACAAAGAAAGGAAAAGATAGAGGAAACATCGATGGACACTCAAGAAATTGCTCATCCTAAAGAGGTGTCATCCGTTTATATACCTGTGGGAACCACACTGCCAAAGAGGAAGTTCTAAATTTCTTCTTGCAATGGTTTTGGTGATTTTCTACAACCTACTTTGTTCAAAGATAAGAAGAAAAAGGTGATTCAGGAAGGAAAAGGTACCCCAAATGAACTCACGTTCCCTCGATGATCGAAGCATATGAAATCCTAAACACATCTTTGCTCTGGATGATTTTTAGTTGTTTCTTTTTGCATATATGTACTCCCTTCGTTTTTCTGAGTTTATTGTCGGTATTACGAGGTCGTTAAGGGCGGGCGATATGGCCGGATCCTCCCGTACCACTCGTCGTTAAGCCCACAGGTGCACTCGTTTCGGTTTTGCATAAACGGCATGGCCACGTGGTACGGGCGTAGCCCCCTGTACGGTCGGTTGTTACCAGTTCTGTGCCTTTTCTTGTATTCTTTGTTTGTTTCGTTGTGTTAAAAAAAACTGAAGTCGTAATGTCAACAGCCGAATTTTTAATCCCAGATGCCCGTTATGCCATACCTCGCAATCCCAGGATTACCATTTTTGCGAGACATAATGGATTGGATATCACAGTACATCATCCATTACAAACCATACTTAAGGTCTTACACAAATAAGGATCTCATGATCCAGTCTTAATACAACAAGCAGCAGAAATAAATGATAAGCGTGCGGTGGGGTCCATCTTCAGGGGCACTGGCAATGCTGACGAAGGCAGATAGTCCTAGTTATCATAGCCATCCTGTTGGCCATCATCTTGATAGTCTCCTTCATAGTCTGGCCATGATAATAGCGAGGGACAAAAGACATGAGTACTCTTTAAGTACTCACAAACTACCACTAACAAGTATTATGAAGCTAGATTAAAGTGCTAACTCTATGTTTAACTATAAAGTGAAGTTTGAAACCTAAGCTGAGTTCTGAAGCAAAGAAAGATAAAGTAAAGCTCTAGAATCACTTAAGTTGGAAAAAACTATTGTAATAAACACAACCCTGTTGTGGTCAAGTCAAGATTCGTCATTCATTTCAAAGTATTTAGAAAACATCTGACAACAAAATAGTATGGCCATTCAAACTGTCCATAACCGCGGATGCGGATATTCGAATAGTTTGACACTCTGTAGAGGTGGTACACTTTCACCACAATATTCGATACATCTGTCAAGGATAACCCTGAATCATCATACTAAGTATGCAGATAATCAAACATAACCTTCCCTTTACACACCCTAGTATAAGCACCTCTCCTATGAGCATGGCCTCCCAACCATGACCATCAGTCATCTTGGTCTCTGCATAGGTGGACAACATGAGAGGTAGCCTCAGCTCAGACCTCTCCCATGAGGGAACTAATACTAATGCATATAAATTTCCAGCTAAGCCTTACCCAATTCAGGTAATGTGGTTGTACGGTAAATTTGGAATGGTATCGCATCCGAATCCAACCATCAGTTTTATAAAAGGGTTAAGGCTCATGCTCCAACATTTTCATCATCATCAATCATTTGTGTTTCTCGACACATGTCAAAACATCTCAATAGAATTACTCATCATTCCAAGGTTTTCATAATTCATTTTCACCAAGTGTTCCCATCTACAGTGACTCACGTTTTTGGATCTACTCTAGAATACTAAGTTAAGAGTGTTCACTAAGGTGGTAAAGATGGGTTCAATCTCATGCCATAGAATGACATTTAAAGGTTTCTAAATAGGTCAAGTTTTATACTTTTTATGCTACCTTCTAAACAAGTAAAGAACTTTGTATAAACTAAGAGGGTAAAACTTCTAACTGAGACTTGGGGCACCAATAGGTAAAGGGGGTGTGATCAAGACATGCCTAAGGCATCTTAGCTAAACCATCTTGTTGATCCTAGCCTGTTAAACACTAAACTTGCAAGTGTTAGCTTGCATTGTTAATGGTGGCTTGCACTTAAAAGTGCTAGCTTGCTAATAGTAGCTTGCCTTGGTTGGTGCAGTGGTTGAAGTTTTCTTCTTCTTCTTGGTAGAACTCCTCCTCCTCGAAAGCTTGGTCGGTACTATCGTCTATAAATACATAGGGAGTGCACAATCACCAAACAATACTTAACTAAACTAATTAGCATTCTAAAGGCACACCTTGGATGATCTTTTATCATCACAAGCATCACAAGTTTAATTCCATAGTTTCATTCTTTTTATTTTAGAAAAGTAATTTCTACTCATTGAAAAATTAACTAAAATTTCATATTCACCACCAAAATATGGGATCATGTGGACACATGTCCTCACCACATATTCTAACATGTGGGAATAAGATTTAAAGGTTGGATCAACATTACTTTGGTTTAAGTTCATTATTTAATGATTTAAAGTGACTAGAAATGCCTATATAGCATTATTTTGGTACTAGTCCAAAGTCACTGCATGTAAAACTTAATATTATTACATATTTGGATAGATATGATGAAATGTGATTTTTGAGAGTTGGAATCAACTCAAAAGCTAACTTGGTTGATTTTATAAAAATGTTGCAAGTTGCAAATGCTTCTGTCTTCTTATTTTTACTAGGAGAGATCTATAACTCTAATTGAATTACATCCAACGGGCTTGGATAGATTATCTTAATACCTTTCAAGCAAAATTATTTCATGCAATTTGGATTTGTAAAACTCTCAGAATTAAATTTTAAAATAGTGGACAGAAACTAGATTTAACTAAAAAGAAAAATCCAGATTTGAATGTGTGGGCTAGCTCGGGAAACGACGTGGGCTGGCCCAGTGGCGCTCCGCGGCGCGGGGCTCAGCTGACAGGGGGTCCCGCTTGTTAGCGGCACTTAACACGCGAAACGGTACGCGCGCTGTGGGTCGTAGGATTAGAAGGCAGATCTATGGCTGAGGGTCGTCGTCGACGACGAACAGGTCACCAGCAAGCTCGAACCCTAGCAGCTCGGTGGGGGTCTGCTGGGGATGTACCAGGGCTCCAGCGGGGTCGGCGAGGCGGGCAAACGAAGTGGAAGACGACAGCGAGGCGAGGGGCGGTTGCGGCGGAGCTTGGGGTGGTCGCAATCAGCGGCGCCCTTCTCCTCCTGCCGCGGCTGCTCCGGCTCCAATTCCGGCGAGGCAGAGCTCGCCTTGCTCCAGCGAGAGGTGGGTGAGGTTCAGAGAGGTGAGGGGAGTGGAATGGTGTGGAGAGAAGAGGCTGGGGAGGGCTCCTTTTATAGGCCCGACGGTGAGACCGAGTGGGATGGGCAGGCGACGGTGGCGACATGGCTACAACGGGGTAGAGGCATGGCTGCGGGTGGCGATCGACGTGTGGTTCGCTGGCGGTGCTCTAGGCATTGAATGCAGCCGTAGGGACGGTGGCACGCGGTCTGGGCGAGGTGGCGCTCTGCGCGGCAGAGGTGGCCGTGTCCACGGCAAGCGGTGGCTGTGAGGCGTTGGGCGGCCAGCGGGGGTGTCTGGGGTGTTCTCCAGGTCAAGGCGAAGCGGCGGGCGCGGGCTGCGACCAAGGGGCGGTCTGGTCGAGCGGGGACAGAGCGCGCTCTGGGGGGCGACACCGGCTTGGTGCGGTGGCACTAGGCGCGGTTTTTCCTCGGTGGTCCACTGCAGCACTTGGCTTGGGCAAGGGACAGAAGGGGCGGTGATGTGTTGGCTACCTCCTAGACATGGAGAGGAAGGGGGAGATGGTCTGCTGTGGTGAGTGCACGGTCGGCCGACGAGGGATGGCTCGGCATGGCATGGCAATGCCACTAGGGGCTAGGGGAGTGGGTGCTAAGGGCCTGGTTAGACCAAGAGGGGACAGAGAAGTTAAATGGTGATCAAATGGGGCAAAACCCTATTCAAAACAGTGAGCTATGATTTAGGTTTAAACCTGCCTGCCAAGTGTTTGATTAAATGGCCGCAAGAACTAAACTTTTGAATTTTGGTTTCGAAATTTTTGAGTGATCTCCACTAGTGCTAGGTAGTCTCTGGTTGCAAGGGTTTTGAAAGTGGAGCTCAAATAGAGGGGTTTTGAAATAGGGGTGATCTATGCATATGCACTAGATTCAATTTTCAAATGCAATTTAAAATAAGTAACATAATGTTTTTAGCAGATCCAAAGGTGGGCCTTGGTACCTCATTATGTGTACTAGCAAGGGGTACAAAGATCAAGAATTTTTCTGTTAAAAATTGAGTGCTAGGAACACTCCAAGTAGTGTAGTGGATTAAAATGGCCAAAATGACCATTCCTCCTTTTTAATTCTTTTTGATTTGATTTTCTTTAGGAAAAGTTTGGGAATGATGTAGATGATGTTTAAATCACCTACGAAACATTTTACAAGTAAAGGATCACACAATCATGGCAATTCAAACAACTCCTATTTTAAATGCACACATATATGAATGCTTTCATTTTAAATTTGGAGAAGTTTTTGTTAACCCCATTTTTGGTTGATTTGACCTTGATAAGCTTGGATTGAAGTTTTGGGATGTTACAAACCTTCCCCCCTTAAACAAAATCTCGTCCCGAGATTTACAAAGAAAACAAGGAACTAAAGAGATCTAGGAACTCTATCCTAATGTAATCTTCTCGCTCCCAACTAGCTTCCTCCTTGGTATGGTTGCTCCACTGAATCTTGAGAAACTTGATACTCCTGGTCCTGGTGGTTCTGTAGGCTTCTTCTAAGATACAGATGGGTACTTCTCGATAGGTCAGGTCATTGTTGATTTCCACAGCTCAGTGATCGATGTTCTTGAAAACTTCAGTCTTCTCGGGCACTTCTAGACATTTGCGAAGTAACGAGATATGGAACACATTGTGGATGGCTGACATCTCTTCAGGCAGTTCCAGCTGATATGATACTTCTCCTCGACGGTTCAGAATCTTGAAAGGTCTGATATATCTAGGGGTTAACTTTCCCTTTAGACTAAAGCGTTGAGTTCCTTTCAAGGGTGAAACCTTGAGATATACAAAATCTCCGACATTGAAAGTCAGGTCTCTCCTTCTCTCGTCAGCATAACTCTTTTGTCTGGACTGGGCGGTCTTGAGGTGCTCACAGAATTTGTGAACTTTCTCTTCTGCTTCGTGGAGAATGTCGGGTCCGAAAATCTGACTCTCTCCTACTTGCGACCAATTCAAACGGGTACGACATTTTCTTCCGTATAGGAATTCAAATGGTGCCATCTGCAAACTAGCTTGATAACTGTTGTTATATGAGAATTTTGCGAAAGTCAGGCAGTCTTCCCATTTCGATCCGTATTCTAACACACAAGCTCTAAGAATATCCTCTAGGATCTGGTTGACTCTCTCAGTCTGTCCATCTGTTTGTGGGTGATATGCGGTGCTGAAGTTCAACTTGGTTCCTAATCCTTCTTGAACTTTCTGCCAAAATCTTGAGGTAAACTGGGTTCCTTGATCTAATACTATGGTCTTGGGGGTTCCATGTAGACTAACAATCCTAGCAATGAATAGCTCTGCTAGCTTTGCACTCTGGTAAGTTGTCTTGATAGGTATAAAGTGGGCTACCTTGGACAGTCTATCAACTATGACCAAGATTGAGTCATTTCCCCTACTAGACGTAGGTAAACCGGTGATAAAGTCCATTCCGACGGAATCCCATTTCCATTCCGGAATCTGCAATGGTTGCAACAGTCCTGCAGGTCTCTAATGTTCTTCTTTGACTCTTTGACAGATGTCACATTTGGTGATGTAGCTTCCGATCTCCCTCTTCATCTTGTGCCACCAAAATTGCTCTTTCAAATCCTGATACATCTTTGTTCCTCCGGGGTGGATAGAATAAAGAGTATCATGAGCTTCCTTCATGATAACTTGCTTCAACTCCGAATCTGCTGGCACATAGATACGTCCTTTGTACCATAGTACTCCTTCTTCGTCTTCGGTGAATCCAGGTACCTTTCCTGTATCAATACGACGTTTGATTCCATCGATACTTTCATTTCCCTTTTGGGCTTCCTTGATTTGGCTAATCAAAGTGGGTTGAAGTTCAATGCTAGCTAGGAATCCTTTGCTAACTAATCAGTCCTTAATTGTTCCAATTCTTCATACAAACCTAGTTGCTTCTCCTTGATCATGGTGTTAAGCCTACACGGCAATCTGCTAAGAGCATCTGCTACCACATTGGCTTTGCCGGGGTGATAGTGAATGTCAAGGTCATAATCCTTGATTAACTCTATCCATCTTCTTTGCCTCATATTCAGCTCCTTCTGAGTGAAGATATACTTCAAGCTTTTATGATGTGAGTAAATCTCACAGCGATTACCCATCATATAATGACGCCATGTCTTCAATGCTAGAACTACATCTGCTAGCTCAAGATCATGGGTCGGATAGTTCTGCTCATGCTGCTTCAGTTGTCGAGACAGATACACGATGACTTTTCCTTCTTGCATCAATACACACCCTAGACCAATCTTGGATGCATCACAATATACATCAAACGACTTCTTGATGTCTGGCATGACCAATATTGGGGCTGATATCAATCTCTTCTTCAGCTCCTGGAAACTGGCTTCACATTTGTCTGTCCATTCAAACTTCCTGTCCTTCTTCAACAATTGGGTCATTGGTCGGGCTATGCTCGAGAATCCTTCTACGAACTTGCGGTAATATCCCGCTAATCTAAGAAATGCACGGACTTGGGTTTGAGTGGTTGGGGCTTCCCATTCTTCGACATCTTTGATCTTGGCGAGGTCAACAGAGACTCCTCCGGCAGACACAATATGTCCTAGGAATCCTACTTCCTTCAGCCAAAACTCACACTTGCTGAACTTGGCATATAACTGATGCTCTCTCAGGGTTTCTAGGATAACTCTCAGTTGTTGCTCATCCTCTTCTTCTGACTTGGAGTAGATAAGGATGTCGTTGATAAACACAACTACAAACTTATCTAGGAAATTCATAAAGATCTTATTCATGAGATTCATGAAATAAGAAGGGGCATTGGTTAATCCAAAAGACATAACCGTATACTCGTATAAACCATAGCGAGTAGTAAAGGCGGTCTTTGGAATATCCGTTGCACGAATCTTAAGTTGGTGATAACCAGTCCTAAGATCAATCTTTGAGAATACCTGGGTTCCAGTCAACTGATCAAATAAATCCTCTATATTTGGCAAGGGGTACTTGTTCTTGATGGTGACATCGTTCAACTTTCTGTAATCTGTACACAGACGGTTGCCTCCATCTTTCTTGTCGACGAATAACACTGGTGAGCTCCATGGCGATGCACTTGGTTGAATCAAACCTTTGGCTAGCATAGCATCCAACTGCTTCTTCAGTTCCACTAACTCTGAGGGGTTCATGCTATAGGGCCTCTGGGCTATAGGTCCGGTTCCGGGGATTAGTTCAATAATGAACTCAATATCCCTATCCGGGGGCATACCTGGCAATTCATCTGGAATACGTCTAGGTATACACAGACTACTCTGACTTGGTCTATGGTGGGCAAGGCTACACTCTGGTTGCACTTGAATTGACGGGGTAAGGTTTCAGAGATATGCTCTACTGTGACTCCAGAACTACTGGTCATGGTGATGGCTTTCTTAGCACAGTCTATCAATCCCTTATGCCTTGACATCCAGTCCATACCTAGTACTACTTCCAAACCTTTGGTTCCAAGTACAATTAGGTTGGCATAAAAATCTATCCCATGTATTCTGATAGGTACCGCTCTGCAAATTTTTCTAGCTTTGGTTGTTGAACCGGGGATTTGAACTATCATGACATGCTTCAGGTTGGTTGGACGAATCTTACTAGTGCATGAAAATTCTTCGGTGTCAAATGAATGCGATGCTCCCGAATAAAACAATACTCTTGCTAAAACTGAGTTGACAGAAAACATACCCAGCACTACATCTGGTGCTTCCTAGGCTTCTTCTGCATTCATGTGGAAGAGACGACCATTGCGGTTGTGAGGGTTCCCTGGGGCAAATCTCCTTCCTGGTTGAACACGACGCTGTTGCTGAGCTAGGGCATTCACATTGGCATTGGCTGCAGTCTTCTTGGGACACTCATTGGAGTAGTGACCTTTCACTCCACACTCGAAACAAGTGATCTGGGACTTGTCCTTGACTGCAACAGGTACAACATTGCTGCCAGTTCTGGGTGCAGTGTTGTTGTTGTTGTTGTTGTGGTTCTTGGGAGGTGCACGGTTGAATTTGTTAGCATTGCCAGAGTTGTGATTGTTTCCTCCAGACTTCACATTGCCCCCGCTACGGTTGGGGTAGCTTGGGCTAGAATTTGGGGGTCGGTTGTTCCTTGGTGCATATCCTGGTGAAGGGTTGGGACGGTACTTCTGGTGACTGTTGGATCCAGACTGCTGCATCATACGACGCTCGCGGTTATCGTTTGCCTGGTTAATCTTCCCTTCCATCTGGATGGCAGAGTCGACTAGCTCTTCGAGATCCTGGAAGCGGATGTTGATGAGGACAGTCTGCATCTCATCATGCAGTCCGTTCAAGAATCTCTCCTTCTTCTTGGTCTCCGTGTTGATCTCATCAGGTGCATATCTGGCAAGTGATAGGAATCTGTCACGGTACTCTACCATAGTCATTCTTCCTTACTTCAATTCGCGGAACTCATCTCGCATTCTGTTGACTAGACCCTGCGGCACATGGGTGCGGCTGAACTTGACTTTGAATGCTTCCCATGTCATCACTTAACCATGGTTCATATTGTGGATGCTATTCCACCAAGCTCTTGCATCTCCTGCCAGATAGTGGGTGGCGAAGAGAATTTTCTCATTTTCATCAACTCTGGCAACTTCTAAGTTGTTCTCCATGGTCTATAACCAGTCATCAGCATCTAATGGGTTCTCAGATTGATTGAAGATTGGGGGATTAGTGTTCTGAAAGTTTTTGAGTTTGGATCCCTAGTGATCCTGATTTCCATGCCCTTGGTTGTTGAGAGCCATCTGGGCGATCTGTTGAAGTGTTGCTAAGTTGGCTTGGCGTTCTTCCCTGCTTGCTTCACGGTCTGCTATGAGATTCTGCAAGATCTGCAGCATTGGGTCTTGCAACGAGCTGCTCCCTCCTTGGTTTCCACGAGTCATCTGAAGATTGAGATACAGGGGTAAGAGGGAAATTCTAAGGTTAAGGGTTTTGGGTTTTCAAAGCTAAAACTTTGAGTTAGACTCAGGTTTTTCACTAACTTCATTTTCATTCATGCCAGCAAGCACACGATACAACACACACCACAACAATCAAAGGGAAAATAGATGGTTTGAAGAACCATTCTGTAAACTAAGATACAGTGAGATCGATACATCTCATGCTACGACAGTGCTCTAGTGCATCTACTCATCGTCGATGAAGTCGGAGTCCTCATCATCAGTGTAGAAGTCTACGGCATCCTCCGCCAGAAAATCATCATCGTTGATGAGGTAAGAGTCCATGTTTCCCTGGATGTCTTCACCCTCACATACTTCTTCCTTTGCTGCAAGCTGAGCTTCCTGCTCCTTGAGGGTCTTCTCTAGGTCGGCCACCTTCTTGCGAAGACGAGCGATGGTGCTATCCTTCTTGGCACGCTGGCGGCGAAGATACTGACGGTCTTGGACAAGCAGTGCGAAAGTCTAGGCCTTCTGGTCGGCAATGGCACGGTTATGGTTGGCTAACTCTCTGGCATTGTCCAGTTCCTGCTGTCTGTCGTGAAGCAAGAAGTCAAGGTTCTCCAGTTGACGCCTCAACTCGGGGTGGCCCGGCATCTCCATTGGCATTCCCATGAAATCATGTCTTGCATAGTGGGCAAAACGGGTTCCTTGGGTCTTGTTGACGCTGAGGGCACATAGACGTGCGAGAGCTTCATACATTGCCCTGGCTAATCCATCTAGCCAGTTGTTCTCTCTCACGGAGAACTGAATTCTCCTAGAAGTTGGTGCTTCAATACTTCCTCTAAGATCTGCGGTGACTAGCCACTTTAGGTCTCCTCTTGGGGGTCCTAGAAGTTGAGCTCCAAGAAACTCCAGGTGCAGGCGTCCCAGTAACTCTGACAGTGAATCTAGATCCCTCTCGAAGATCAACTGACCTCCGTTTCCCAACTGGTAAAACTTGCTGAACTGAGTCTCCATCTACAAGAATCAAGGATGAGGAAGTTAGTGAAGTGATCAAGTGTGTCAAATTTTAAGTAGTAGTGGAAGAATTTTGAGGAACATGAATTTTTGAGAAAGAATCCATAAGGGTAAGAGAGGAGATAGTTTTTCATAAATACTCACTTCGGTTTGGAAACTAAGTTTTCGTTTGACGTCCATTCTAACTAAGCTCTCCTATGGTTAAGATGGCTCTGATACCAACTTGTCAACACCCGGATTTTGAATCCCAGATCCCCGTTATGCCATACCTCACAATCCCAGGATTACCATTTTTGCAAGACATAACGGATTGGATATCATAGTACATCATCCATTACAAACCATACTTAAGGTCTTACACAAATAAGGATCTCATGATCCAGTCTTAATACAACAAGCAGCAGAAATTAAAGATAAGCGTAGCTGTGGGGTCCATCTTCAGGGGCACAGGCAATGCTGACGAAGGCAGATAGTCCTAGTTATCATAGCCGTCCTATTGGCCATCATCTTGATAGTATCCTTCATAGTCTGGACATGATAATAGCCAGGGACAAAAGCCATGAGTACTCTTTAAGTACTCGCAAACTACCACTAACAAGTATTATGAAGCTAGATTAAAGTGCTAACACTATGTTTAACTATAAAGTGAAGTTTGAAACCTAAGCTGAGTTCTGAAGCAAAGAAAGATAAAGTAAAGCTCTAAAATCACTTAAGTTGGGAAAAACTATTGTCATAAACACAACCCTGTTGTGGTCAAGTCAAGATTCGTCATTCATTTTAAAGTATTCAGAAAACATCTGACAACGAAACAGTATGGCCATCCAATGGTCCATAACCGCGGACGCGGCAATTCGAATAGTTTGACACTCTGTAGAGGCGGTACACTTTCACCACAAGATTCGATACATCTGTCAAGGATAACCCTGAATCAGCATACTTAGTATGTAGATAATCAAACATAACCTTCCCTTTACACACCCTAGTATAAGCACCTCTCCTATGAGCATGGCCTCCCAACCATGACCATCAGTCATCTTGGGCTCTGCATAGGTGGACAACATGAGAGGTAGCCTCAGCTCAGACCTCTCCCATGAGGGAACTAATACTAATGCATATAAATTTCCAGCTAAGCCTTACCCAATTCAGGTAATGTGGTTGTACGGTAAATTTGGAATGGTATCGCATCCGAATCCAACCATCAGTTTATAAAAGGGTTAAGGCTCATGCCCCAACATTTTCATCATCATCAATCATTTGTGTTTCTCAACACATGTCAAAATATCTCAATAGAATGACTCATCATTCCAAGGTTTTCATAATTCATTTTCACCAAGTGTTTCCATCTACAGTGACTCACGTTTTTGGATCTACTCTAGAGTTTTGTCCTGTGACATCATTGACTCTAAAGTAAGAGTACACACTGATCATGTTGGCTTAAAGGAAATCCTAGAAAGGACTGACATTAATCCAAGGATGATCCGTTGGAATTT
The DNA here is from genome assembly GCA_910589775.1 of Avena eriantha. Classification (NCBI taxonomy): domain Eukaryota; kingdom Viridiplantae; phylum Streptophyta; class Magnoliopsida; order Poales; family Poaceae; genus Avena; species Avena eriantha. The sequence goes on along the minus strand of OU342745.1, from coordinate 298,475,769 downwards.
ACTTTTACAAGAATGTGATTTACAGATTCTACAAAGAAAGGAAAAGATAGAGGAAACATGCATGGACACTCAAGAAATTGCTCATTCTAAAGAGGTGTCATCCGTTTATATACCTGTGGGAACCACACTGCCAAAGAGGAAGTTCGAAATTTCTTCTTGCAATGGTTTTGGTGATTTTCTACAACCTACTTTGTTCAAAGATAAGAAGAAAAAGGTGATTCGGGAAGGAAAAGGTACCCCAAATGAACTCACGTTCCCTCGATGATCGAAGCGTATGAAATCCTAAACACATCTTTGCTCTAGATGATTTTTAGTTGTTTCTTTTTGCATATATGTACTCCCTTCATTTTTCTGAGTTTATTGTCGGTATTACGAGGTCGTTAAGGGCGGGCGATATGGCCGGATCCTCCCGTACCACTCATCGTTAAGCCCACAGGTGCACTCGTTTCGGTTTTGCATAAACGGCATGGCCACGTGGTACGGGCGTAGCCCCCTGTACGGTCGGTTGTTACTAGTTCTGTGCCTTTTCTTGTATTCTTTGTTTGTTTCGTTGTGTTAAAAAAAACTGAAGTCGTAATGTCAACACCCGAATTTTTAATCCTAGATGCCCGTTATGCCATACCTCGCAATCCCAGGATCACCATTTTGCGAGACATAATGGATTGGATATCACAGTACATCATCCATTACAAACCATACTTTAGGTCTTACACAAATAAGGATCTCATGATCCAGTCTTAATACAACAAGAAGTAGAAATAAATGATAAGCGTGCGGTGGGGTCCATCTTCAGGGGCACTGGCAATGCTGACGAAGGCAGATAGTCCTAGTTATCATAGCCATCCTATTGGCCATCATCTTGATAGTCTCCTTCATAGTCTGGCCATGATAATAGCCAGGGACAAAAGACATGAGTACTCTTTAAGTACTCGCAAACTACCACTAACAAGTATTATGAAGCTAGATTAAAGTGCTAACTCTATGTTTAACTATAAAGTGAAGTTTGAAACCTAAGCTGAGTTCTGAAGCAAAGAAAGATAAAGTAAAGCTCTAGAATCACTTAAGTTGGAAAAAACTATTGTCATAAACACAACCCTGTTGTGGTCAAGTCAAGATTCGTCATTCATTTCAAAGTATTTAGAAAACATCTGACAACAAAACAGTATGGCCATTCAAACTGTCCATAACCGCGGATGCGGCTATTCGAATAGTTTGACACTCTGCAGAGGTGGTACACTTTCACCACAAGATTCGATACATCTGTCAAGGATAACCCTGAATCATCATACTTAGTATGCAGATAATCAAACATAACCTTCCCTTTACACACCCTAGTATAAGCACCTCTCCTATGAGCATGGCCTCCCAACCATGACCATCAGTCATCTTGGGCTCTGCATAGGTGGACAACATGAGAGGTAGCCTCAGCTCAGACCTCTCCCATGAGGGAACTAATACTAATGCATATAAATTTCCAGCTAAGCCTTACCCAATTCAGGTAATGTGGTTGTACGGTAAATTTGGAATGGTATCGCATCCGAATCCAACCATCAGTTTTATAAAAGGGTTAAGGCTCATGCCCCAACATTTTCATCATCATCAATCATTTGTATTTCTCAACACATGTCAAAACATCTCAATAGAATGACTCATCATTCTAAGGTTTTCATAATTCATTTTCACCAAGTGTTCCCATCTACAGTGACTCAAGTTTTTGGATCTACTCTAGAATACTAAGTTAAGAGTGTTCACTAAGGTGGTAAAGATGGGTTTAATCTCATGCCATAGAATGACATTTAAAGGTTTCTAAATAGGTCAAGTTTTATACTTTTTATGCTACCTTCTAAACAAGTAAAGAACTTTGTATAAACTAAGAGGGTAAAACTTCTAACTGAGACTTGGGGTACCAATAGGTAAAGGGGGTGTGATCAAGACATGCCTAAGGCATCTTAGCTAAACCATCTAGTTGATCCTAGCCTGTTAAACACTAAACTTGCAAGTGTTAGCTTGCATTGTTAATGGTGGCTTGCACTTAAAAGTGCTAGCTTGCTAATAGTAGCTTGCCTTGGTTGGTGTAGTGGTTGAAGTTTTCTTCTTCTTCTTCTTCTTGGTAGAACTCCTCCTCCTCGAAAGCTTGGTCGGTACTATCGTCTATAAATACATAGGGAGTGCACAATCACCAAACAATACTTAACTAAACTAAGTAGCATTCTAAGGCACACCTTGGATGATCTTTTATCATCACAAGCATCACAAGTTTAATTCCATAGTTTCATTCTTTTTATTTTAGAAAAGTAATTTCTACTCATTGAAAAATTAACTAAAATTTCATATTCACCACCAAAATATGGGATCATGTGGACACATGTCCTCACCACATATTCTAACATGTGGGAATAAGATTTAAAGGTTGGATCAACATTACTTTGGTTTAAGTTCATTATTTAATGATTTAAAGTGACTAGAAATGCCTATATAGCATTATTTTGGTACTAGTCCAAAGTCACTGCATATAAACCTTAATATTATTACATATTTGGATAGATATGATGAAATGTGATTTTTGAGAGTTGGAATCAACTCAAAATCTAACTTGGTTGATTTTATAAAAATGTTGCAAGTTGCAAATGCTTGTGTCTTCTTATTTTTACTACGAGAGATCTATAACTCTAATTGAATTACATCCAACGGGCTTGGATAGATTATCTTAATACCTTTCAAGCAAAATTATTTTCATGCAATTTGGATTTGTAAAACTCCCAGAATTAAATTTTAAAATAGTGGACAGAAACTAGATTTAACTAAAAAGAAAAATCCAGATTTGAATGTGTGGGCTAGCTCGGGAAACGACGTGGGCCGGCCCAGTGGCGCTCCGCGGTGCGGGGCTCAGCTGACAGGGGGTCCCGCTTGTTAGCGGCACTTAACACGCGAAACGGTACGCGCGCTGTGGGCCGTAGGATTAGAAGGCAGATCTATGGCTGAGGGTCGTCGTCGACGACGAACAGGTCACCGGCGAGCTCGAACCCTAGCGGCTCGGTGGGGGTCTGCTGGGGATGTACCAGGGCTCCAGCGGGGTCGGCGAGGCGGGAAAACGAAGTGGAAGACGACGGCGAGGCGAGGGGCGGTTGTGGTGGAGCTTGGGGTGGTCGCAATCAGCGGCGCCCTTCTCCTCCTGCCGCGGCTGCTCCGGCTCCAATTCCGGCGAGGCAGAGCTCGCCTTGCTCCAGCGAGAGGTGGGTGAGGTTCAGAGAGGTGAGGGGAGTGGAATGGTGTGGAGATAAGAGGCTGGGGAGGGCTCCTTTTATAGGCCCGATGGTGGCGACATGGCTACAACGGGGTAGAGGCATGGCTGCGGGTGGCGATCGACGTGTGGTTCCCTGGCGGTGCTCTAGGCATTGAATGCAGCCGTAGGGACGGTGGCACGCGGTCTGGGCGAGGTGGCTCTCTGCGCGGCAGAGGCGGCCGTGTCCACGGCGAGCGGTGGCTGTGAGGCGTTAGGCGGCCAGCGGGGGTGTCTGGGGTGTTCTCCAGGTCAAGGCGAAGCGGCGGGCGCGGGCTGCGACCAAGGGGCGATCTGGTCGAGCGGGGACAGAGCGCGCTCTGGGGGCGACACCGGCATGGTGCGGTGGCACTAGGCGCGGTTTTTCCTCGGTGGTCCACTGTAGCACTTGGCTTGGGCAAGGGACAGAAGGGGCGGTGATGTGTTGGCTACCTCCTAGACATGGAGACGAAGGGGGAGATGGTCTGCTGTGGTGAGTGCACGACTGGCCGACGAGGGATGGCTTGGCATGGCATGGCAATGCCACTAGGGGCTAGGGGAGTGGGTGCTAAGGGCCTGGTTAGACCAAGAGGGGACAGAGAAGTTAAATGGTGATCAAATGGGGCAAAAACCCTGTTCAAAACAGTGAGTTATGATTTAGGTTTAAACCTGCCTACCAAGTGTTTGATTAAATGGCCGCAAGAACTAAACTTTTGAATTTTGGTTTCAAATTTTTTGAGTGATCTCCACTAGTGCTAGGTAGTCTCTGGTTGCAAGGTTTTGAAAGTGGAGCTCAAATAGAGGGGTTTTGAAATAGGGGTGATCTATGCATATGCACTAGGTTGAATTTTCAAATGCAATTTAAAATAAGTAACAAAATGTTTTTAGCAGATCCAAAGGTGGGCCTTGGTACCTCATTATATGTACTATCAAGGGGTACAGAGATCAAGAATTGTTTCTGTTAAGAATTGAGTGCTAGGAACACTCCAAGTAGTGTAGTGGATTAAAATGGCCAAAATGACAATTCCTCCTTTTTAATTCTTTTTGATTTGATTTTCTATAGGAAAAGTTTGGGAATGATGTAGATGATGTTTAAATCACCTAAGAAACATTTTACAAGTAAAGGATCACACAATCATGGCAATTCAAACAACTCCTATTTTAAATGCACACATATATGAACGCTTTCATTTTAAATTTGGAAAAGTTTTTGTTAACCCCATTTTTGGTTGATTTGACCTTGATAAGCTTGGATTGAAGTTTTGGGATGTTACACGTAAAGTTAGTATGGACGGGCAGTATGGGCGGAACCCGCCTATACCACTTAGTCGGTTGACTATTGATGACCCACAAGTATAGGGGGTGTATCGCAGTATTTTCGATAAGTAAGAGTGTCGAACCCAACGAGGAGCAGAAGGTGCTGGGTTGTGGTATGGATCAGGAATTCTCTGCAAATACTTAGCAAACGGATTTTTAGGGTTTTTCGATAAAACAAGTAAACAAAGTATGAGTAAATAAAAGACAGTAAGAATAAATGTAGCAAGTGGCCCAATCCTTTATGCAGCAAAGGACAAGCCGGTTGTATTTCTATAGATGACCAAACGTTCTTGAGGACACCTGGGAAGACTGTCAAGTGCTTTCGCTTCAGATAGTCGATTAATCTTCTTTAGCTTGCTAAGTGTTGTGTGGGTGAACCTGTGCTAATGTACCGCCCATCAAAGCCTAATACATACTTGTGATTAAACCCCTTGCAAACATCCGTAAGTACAAGAAAGTAATTAAGGTAGAAACCTAACCACAGCTTTAAACTCTAAGACCCTTATGTCCCTTGTGCAATGGTTTCCTAACGGGGGTTCAGGTTTCTGTCACTTCGGTAACCCCTACGATTAGTAGCCAAATACATAATGCATTCCCCTAGGCCCATATAGGTGAAGTGTCATGTAGTCGACGTTCACATGACACCATGATGGCTCTGTGTATGGCACCCAGAAAAGTGCTGGTGCATGGTTGATGTAGAGCTCGTTGGGAACCCCAAGAGGAAGGTATGATGAGCACAGCAGCAAGTTTCCCTCAGTAATGAAAGCAAGGTTTAATCGAACCAGTAGGAGCAAGGAAACACCTCAAAGGTGTTACTAGCTGAGCTTTGGCAGGGCGCACTACCGATGCTAGTAGCAACGTGGAGACCTGCACAACACAACTACAGAACTTTGTCCCCAACTTGCGATGAGGTTGTCAATCTCACCGTGTTTTGCGGAAAACAAAGGATTAAACGTATCGAATGGAAAGAAGTAAAAGTTTGTAGAAAGTAAACAGAAAACAATAAAATATTGTAGATTGTATGTAAAGAAAAAGGACCAGGATCCATAGTTCACTAGAGGTGGCTCTCCTTAGATAGATAACATGCTGGGTGAACAAATTACAGTGGGGAAATTGACAAACACCGAGAAACAAATACATGCATATACTAATCATCTTGACTCCTCTAAGACTTGATTGGGCATTACAACATAATACATAGACCGCCATCCAACTGCATCTACGACTAATAATCCACCTTCAGGTTATCATCTGAACCCCCTCCAGTATTAAGTTGCAAGCAACCGATTATTGCTTTACGAACTGCGTGTAAAGTAAACAATATGATTGTTCTATGAACAAAGGATTGTTGTTTTCTCCCTAGTAGCAACATCACATCTAGTACCTTAGAGATTTCTGTCACTTCCCCAGATTACTAGAGGCATGAACCCACTATCGAGCATAAATACTAACTCTTGGAGTTGCTAGCATCTACTTGGCCAAGATAGCTACTAACAACGGAAAGCATGCAAGATCTCAAATAACAAAGACATGATAGAATCAATAATCAATCTGAAATAGCATCTCAATATCCATCGGATCCCCGCAAACACAACATGAATGAATTACAAATAGATGATCTTGATCATGAACGGAGCTCACAAGAACTAAACATGAAAGCACAAAGGAGGAGAAACTAGCCATCTAGCTACTACATGGATCCGTAGTCCAAGGATGAACTACTCATGCATCACACCGGATGCTTGCATGGTTATGAAGAAGGCCTCCAGGGTGAATTCCCCTCTCCGGGAGGGTGCCAGGAAGAGCTTCAGATCCCTCCCGATCTAGGGATGGAGATGACCGCGGCTACAGACTCTTTCGTGGATTTTTGATCGGGTACTTAGGGTTTTAGTCTCGAGGGCATCTTATAGTCGGAAGGAGAGGCCGAGGGGCTGCCGGGAGCCACCACACCACCCCCTGGCACGGGCCCAGCCTGGCCGCGCGGCCAGGTGGTGTGGCCGGCCCCTAGCCCTTCTCCGTCTCATATTCTGGCACTTGATCACTTCCGGAAAAATATGCACTTTGGCTTTCGTCCCGTCCAATTCCGAGAATATTCATTTTCTGACTTTCCTGGAACCAAAAACAGCAAAAAACAGGCAGCTGGCACTATGGCTCTTGTTAATAGGTTTGTCCAAGAAATCATATGAAAAGTACTCCAAAGTGTGGACAAAACATAAGAAAGTAGATTAAAAAAAGCATGGAACATCAAAAATTATAGATACATTTGCAATGTATCAACATCCCCAAGCTTAACTCCTGCTCGTCCTCGAGTAGGTAAGTGATAAAAAGAAAGAATAATTTTTGAGGTGACATGCACCATCATAAACTTGATCAAAGTATTTGTAAAACATTCAAAGCTGGGATCATAGTACTTCAATCATAACATGAAAGACAAAGTTCTAGCAATAAGACAAAGAAACTATGTTGCAACATGAAAAGGCACAAACAAAAGATTAATGAATAACAATGCTTTGCAAGATGTTTGTTTGTTTCACATAAAGAAAACATAGCATAGTGGCATTCAGCTTGTCCCTCATAGAGTAGCAAACATAAATGCATAGGACAGCTCCAAAGTTCATAAGAGTGACTAGATACAAATAGTTTAAAACAAGCAATATCAAAGCTATCCATCAATCAACAAGTCTTCGGACAATGCACATAGAACTAAGAATGGCCACTATGCTCTCAAAGTAGGTGCATAAAGGTAGAAGGTGGAGACTCAACAAAAAAGTAAAAGAAAGGCCTTCATAGAAGGAAGTAGGGATTCAAGTCTCATAAAGAGCTTCCAAAAATTATGGTACTTAATAGCTTTCAGCTCTCATTGCCCCTATCATAAGCATCTTGAAGTGATTAAGGTTAAAGTGAACAAACTATGATGGATATGCTTGACGAAGTATAAGTTGGAAATCTCATGTCCCTTGAATACGAGGGTCGCTCCTCATGCTACTCAAGTTTAGTCACCGGTAAGTTCTTGTCATCGTAAGTACATGTGTATCATAGAGAACCACCAACGGGGTACCCCTTGCCCGATGATACGGAAGAATCCCCATATCAAAATGACAAGGCAAGCAGACAACGAGCATCTCAGCAATCTTCTTATTTACCATGGGAATATGGTGCTTTTTTCTCTCTTTCCTCTTTTCATAATCTCTTTTTTCTCAATATCTGACTCTTTTTTTATAAGAAGAGTGCTTCATAGACAGCTCATTATGGTTACGCTGCAGGTTTCCACCATGTTAGCATGGATTAGCCCAGCAGCCCAGGCGTTTCTCTAACACATATACATAACTCCATGGACTTACAAGCTCCCCTTTCATTTCACACCGATGACATCCATAGTCAAAAGAGCATGATATCAACTAGGTACAAAGTACCAGTGTAATGTTGAAAGCGTTCCCCATGATAGCATGGTTCTTCTAATCCCCAACAAATAAGTGCAAGCATATAGAACATAGACGACACAATGGTTCAAGTTTATTAGGGGCAAGAAAAGTAAAGTGTGCCATCAAGTTTGTGAGAGCTTTAATCACTAGTTTTCTCATAACAAGTTTAATTTGGAAGGTAGATAAAAACATGAATATACTTGGAATAGCAAATGCTAGTAGGTAGGTATGATGGACTCTTTGGAATAACTTGGTTTTAGGAGTTGTATGCATGAGTGGAACTCATACTTGGTTGCGGAGGCTAGCAAAAGACTGGGAGCGACAAACTAAGAGAGCAATAATGGCCATAATCATGCAGAGCGACAAAACATCATTGATCAAAGCATGAAGTGATACTACAAGTTGAAAACTAAAGGATCATAAAGGCTATGGTGACTTGGGATAGTCATAACATGGTGTGAGCATGTGCCAAGTCAACCCAAATAAATCATCAAAGGAGAATACCACAATACTATGCTTTAATATGCTAAAACAACACATTATTCTTCCAAGTCACATTAAGCAATATCAATTGTTTAGAACAAGTCATGCTACATCAAATAATACTAAGAATAAAGCCAAAACAATATCGAGCATGGCAAGACAAAGCATAGGTCATAGTCAAAAACAAGCTCTCTTTACCACTTAAGCATGAACTTTTCCTACTCTTTTCCAATCCAAACCAAACTATTTGAAAACCAAAGTATGAAAGAGGGGGTCCAACCAATATATTCAGCAAACTAAAAAAACCAAGCAAACGAGAAACCAAAACTAAAACAAAAAAGAAGACGCTCCAAGAACAACACAACTGTGCATGAAACAATAAAAATGAAGCGTTTGGAAGAAACCTGGGATTTTTATTGATGAAGAGGGGGATGCCTTGGGCATCCCCAAACTTTGACGCTTGTACTTTTTGGATATTTCTTGGGGTGACACGCGTGGCATCCCCAAGCTTGAGCTTTAGTCCATTCTTCATCTCATTACTCATTCCTTCCATACACCTGAATTTTCTCCTTCATACAAAACTTCACACAATCTTTATTAGCAACGTTAGTGCACTCAAAATAATACTCCTTCCTGTCCGGTTTATTAGGCACGCACGTAGTTTAAGAACAAGTTTGACTATTAATTTTGGTCAACAAATTTTACATAACATGTCATAAAAATTATGCCATTGGATTCATCTTCAAAAGTACTTTCCAATGATATATTTTTTAGAACATATATTGCATATTTTATTGGTCAAAATTGATGGTCAAACTTGTTCTTAAACTATGTGCGTGCCTAATAAACCGGACCGGAGGGAGTAAGTCTTTAGGTTCAGTTCCAACACCAATAAAACTACCATTAAAACACAAGCTACTATAGCACTTCTCTCAAAAATCTCAATTCCCCAAAAGAACTCAAAAAGGAACCAACAAGAAGCAAATGCAGAAAATGGCACAAATCTGTCATAACAGACCAGCAGGTAAAGACGAATTTTTTCGAAGACCTTATGTTTCTCAAATGAAAAAGTGTTGAACTAATGAAAGTTAGTTAACAATCTGGGGCAGAAGCACAAAATTTCAGGCCTCAAAAGGACGTACAGACATTTTACATGAATTTTTGCGGTGAAGCACATAAATCTTTTCCGGGACAGCAACTTTCCCAATCATTACTTCTCTCTCATTAGAGGTTACTCTTGTCACACAAAGCAAATAAAAAGGATAAGGAGCGGTTATTACTGAAGTAATAACTTCCAAGACTCATATAAAACTTTTGGGTTATCTCCTAATAAGTACTTTTCTTTAACGCCTTTAAGTTAGGCATAAGAAGCAAGAAAAAGGATCAAGTGTTTGAAGAAGCATTAAAACCAAATTTCTTGCCCTTACCTCTCTTACTTTTATTCTTAACCTTGGGGAACTTGTGAATACTTGGTGGAGAAACAAAGCGCATGGTGCCCTTTTCCACATATATTATTGCTCCAAGGAGTTTCAATAGGGATCTTCCAAGTGTGATTTGTCCTTTTCCTACACATTCAATAACAAGATAATAAGTAGAAACCATTTTACCTAGGATCTTTGTAAACACTCCTTCAGCTATTCCAATGGGTAATATTGTGGCATTATTAGAAAGAAAATTTTCTTCTCCTTCTTCAGAAAGCCCCCAAAGATTCAAGGATTCATAAATATCTTTGGACATAAGACAAAATTCAGACATGATATCACACCGAGCATGAAAAAGTTTCATTGTTTATAGCAATATTTACTGTGGGAAGACATTCTGAGGGTTCAGAATTTATTGGAACATAGTTGTGATGCTCCCTAAGCTTATTATAGCAATCTTTCAAACTAGCAGTGTTGGTCTCAAGAGTATTCAATCTAGAAAATATGTTTATGAAAGAAGTATTAGTTTTATTAGGCAAGTTGTAAGTAAAGACCAATTTCTTTATGGCATTAACAGAATCATCCTCATTGCATTGGAGGAAATCTCCTCCCACAATAGCATCTAAAGCATATCTATAGCAAAGAGCAATTCCAAGGTAAAAACTGCTAAGGAACAAGCTTTGAGTCATTTTAGGCTCAGTTTTTTCATGTAGATCAGAGATTCTAGACCAAGCTTCTTTGAAACTCTCTTCAATTCCTTCTTTAAAAGTGAAAATCATTTCCTCGGGTGACATAGTGATTGGAGCAATCCTAGACATACTGGCAACTTAAGATAGGAACTAATTTTTTGTGTGTTTTTAATAAAGAAAGCAAACTAGTAAAACTAATTTTTTTGTGTTTTTGATAAAGAAACAAGCAAACAAAACAAAATTAAACAAAGAAAAACAAAAATAACAAATTAAAGAGATTGGTTATGAGGGACTCCCCTTGTGAAGATGTACTTGACTCCCCTGCAACAGCGCCAAAAAATAGCTTGATGCCCAAAATATATCGAGCTCGTTGGGGAACCCCAAGAGGAAGGTATGATGAGCACAACATCAAGTTTTCCCTCAGTATGAAACCAAAGGTTTAATCGAACCAGTAGGAGCAAGGAAACACCCCAAAGGTGTTGCTAGCTGAACTTTGGCAGGGCGCACTACCGGTGCCAGCAGCAACGTGGAGACCTGCACAACACAACCACAGAACTCTATCCCCAACTTGCGATGAGGTTGTCAATCTCACCGGTTTTGCTGAAAACAATGGATTAAACGTATCGAGTGGAAGAAAGTAATAGTTTGCAAAAAGTAAACACAAAGCAGTAAACAATTGATTGTAGATTGAAAGTAAAAGAAAGGACCGGGGTCCATAGTTCACTAGAGGTGGCTCTCCTTAAGATAGATGACATGTTGGGTGAACAAATAACAGCGAGGCAATTGACAAACATCGAGAAAGCATACAAGCATATACTACTCATCTTGACTCCTTTGAGATTCGATTGGGCGTTACAACATTATACATAGACCGCCATCCAACTGCATCTATGACTAATAATCCACCTTCAGGTTATCATCCGAATCCCCTCCAGTATTAAGTTACAAGCAATGGATAATTGCATTACGAATTGCATGTAAAGTAAACAATACGATTGTTCTATGAACAAAGGATTGTTGTTTTCTCCCTAGTAGCAACAGCACATCTATTACCTTAGATATTTCTGTCACTTCCCCAGATTACTAGAGGCATGAACCCACTATCAAGCATAAATACTAACTCTTGGAGTTGCTAGCATCTACTTGGCCAAGATAGATACTAACAACAGAAAGCATGCAAGATCACAAATAACAAAGGCATGATAGAATCAATAATCAATCTGAAATCACATCACAATATCCATCGGATCCCCGCAAACACAACATGCAGAATAACAAATAGATGATCTTGATCATGAACGGAGCTCACAAGATCTAAACATGATAGCACAAAGTAGGAGAACCAGCCATCTAGCTACTACATGGACCCATAGTCCAGAGATGAACTACTCACGCATCACACTGGCGGCTTGCATGATGATGAAGAAGGCCTCTAGGGTGAACTCCCCTCTTAGGCAGGGTGCCGGGAAGAGCTTCAGATCCCTCCCGATCTAGGGATGAAGATGACGGCGCCTACAGACTCTTTCATGGATTTTTTGATCGGGTACTTCGGGTTTCCGTATCAGAAGCAATATATAGGTGGAAAGAGAGGCCGAGGGGGTGCCTGGGGCGGCCAGACCACCCCTGGCACGGGCCAGGCCTGGCCGCGCGGCCAGGTGGTGTGGCTAGGCCCTAGCCCCTCTCCGTCTCATATTCTAGCTCAGCTGTCCCTCGGTGAAAAACTGACTTTGGCTTTTGTCCCGTCCAATTCCGAGAATATTCATTTTCTGACTTTCCTGGAACCAAAAACAACAGAAAACAGGCAACTGGCACTGTGACTCTTGTTAATAGGTTAGTCCGAGAAATCATATGAAAAGTACTCCAAAGTGTGGACAAAACATAAGAAAGTAGATAAAACCAAGCATGGAACATCAAAAATTATAGATACATTTGCAATGTACCAGGAGCTTCTGCTTCCAGGTTGGTTAACTGGGCACGCTTCGCATGCCTGACCAGGCGACGGCACCTGCGATTGCTCCAGCATCGTGGTTCCTACCACCAATCGGCACCCTCAGCGAGCTCAACGCCTCGGCAACAGCTAGGAGCATGAACAGCGATAGCAGTCGCGGATCCGATCTGGGTGACCTAGCCACTGAAGACGGAGCCTATGTCTCTAGATCTGACAGTTGTGGGAGCAATAGCTTCCCCAACCACTTCATGTGCGCAGTCATCAACACAGGCGACACTTCCGCCAATCGCGAAAACGCTGGCACCGGCTCTGGCACCTGACCGCCCAACGACAGCGCACCCAACGGCACCGGATCACCCAACGGCGGCCCTAGCAATTGTGGCAACGGCGCACCGGTCAACACTGGAGCGGCAGGAGAACCGCCGACCATAGTGAATGAACACACTAGAGAGCGCATGGTGATCAAGCTCAACAACAACGAGTGGGCCCATTGTCGAGAAGCTCTGCGAGGCAATCCTCTGCCCCTCAACTCCCCGCAAGACATGCTAATGGGCTACCATTGGCTACTGAAGGAGGAATACAGACGCCGGCTACATGCAATCACGCAACTCGAAGCGCATAAAAAGGCAGCAGACGAATCAAGCCTTCGGCGAGCCGGGCTCTCCTCCCATGGAGAATCCTCCTCCAAAGGCAACGAGTACCTGGCCAACAAGAGAATATCACAACTGGCCCACCTCACCGAGGAGCAGCGCGTGGAAGCCGCGAAAGTCCTCGACTTCAGCTCCATGACATTGGATACACGGGGCAACATGCTCCCGAAGATGCCGCAAGCCAAGGTAATGACGGCCACCATGTACCTCCTTAACAACCAACCGCTAGCTGGAGATCCATGAGCTGTCATGCAATGATCAACGATCGCGGGCTTGGGACTAGTCGAGGCAGCCCTCGACAAAGAGCATGTACCAGAGCCAAAGAAAAGCAAGGCTCTGGCAAAACACTACTCCTCGTCTTCATCCAGCGATGATAGACACGATCTGTCTCGGCATCGCCGCTCACGACCGCACGATCGCGACTACGATGTACCCGATGACCTCACGTGGCACAAAATCGACAAATCAAGGGCAAGCCTTCCTCGTATGACTAACTCAGAAGAGTACGAGACTGAGCTCTGGGGCGCTAGATGCTTCACCAGGGCCATCATGCAGAAGCGAATGCCTAAAGGATCCAAACTACCGTCAGAGAACCCAAAATTTGACGGTCTACAGGACCCGCAAATCTGGTTGGAGGACCACATCTCCTCCGTCAGACTAGATGGCGGGAGTCGAAGCACGGCCATGCAATGCCTGCAGCTACATCTGCAGGGCGCCGCTCGCGCTTGGCTCAACAATCTCCTGCGCAGATCCATTCGCATATGGGAAGAGCTGGTCTACAACTTCATGCGCAATTTCAAGGGCACCTACAAAAGGCCCGCGTCAATCGAATAGCTGAGAAGCTGTCAACAAAGGTCAGGCGAATCGCTACGCTCATACATCCAGAGGTGGTCCATCATCAAGAACTCTGCAGAAAACATCTCGGAGGACCACGCAAACGATGCATTCAACGGCGGCATTTGCCGTATAGAGCTCAGGGAGGAGCTGGGCCACTTGAAGCCCAAAATGATCGACCACCTGATGGAAATTGCGAATCGGTGGGCTGACAGAGAAGACTCGGTGAAAAACCATACCTACTCCGACGACGACGACCTTGGGTACAGACGCGACCCCCGAAGCGAACGTCGAATGCGCATCTACGATGACCGCGACGAGGTCTACAGGGTCGCTGATACTTCCATTTTGCATCACTATTCTATATCATAATTTACTGTTATTCATTGATATATTTCATATTAAGAGATGATACTTATGTTATTTCATCTGTTTTTGCATGGTTGATGACTTTTGGAGCATGGACCACTGCAGTCAGGATTCTGATGGAAAAGGTGTTGTTTGGAGGCGAAATTCGTGAAGATCAGAAAATCCGGGAAAATACATGGAAAATTCTATTTTTCTAGAAGACAAAGGTTGCCAGAAGGGGGAGTGGAGATGGGCCACAGGGGGCCCACACCACCCCCTAGCGCGGGCCACCCCATGTCGCGCCACCAGGTGGTGTGGCCGCCCTGGTCTACTCCTGGCTCTCCCCTCTGGCGTATATTATCCTCCCTCAACCCTAAGACTCAGAGAGCGACCACAGAAATATTATGCCGCCTCTACGGGGCGGAAAACACCGAGAGAGAAAGATCTCTCCGGCAGAATGAATTCTGCCAGGGGAATTCCTTCCCGGAGATGGGAGATCGTCGCCATTAACACCACCATCAAGCTGGACTTCATCGGGATCATCATCATCATCATCATCATCACCACCATCATCTCCACCAGCACCATCATCACCACTTCATACCGCTGTAACAATTGGGTTGAATCTTGCATAGTTCTTAGGGGAAACTTTCCCGGTGTTGACTACTCTTTGTAGTTGATGCTATTGAGTGAAACATTGAATTATCATTTATGTTCAGATTGTTACTTATCATTATTTCATCTCTGATCATGATCCATATGATGTCTTGTGAGTAGTTCATTTTGTTCTTGAGGACATGGGAGAAGTCATGTTGTTAGTAGTGGAATTGTGTTGAGAAAGATTCAATGTTTTGATATTTAAGTTGTGGTGTATTTCTTCTAGTGGTGTCATGTGAACGTCGACTACAGGACACTTCACCTATATGGGCCTAGGGGAATGCATTGTGTATTTGGCTACTAATCATAGGGGTTGACGGAGTGACAGAAACCTGAACCCCCGCTAGGAAACCTTTGCACAAGGGATGTCAAGGTCTTAGAGTTTAAAGTTGTGGTTAGGTTTCTACCTTAATTACTTTCTTGTACTTGTGGATGCTTACAAGGGGTATAATCACAAGTATGTATTAGTCCTAGGAAGGTCGGTACTTTAGCAGAGGTTCACCCACACAACTCTTAGCAAACTAAAGAAGATTAATCAACTATATGAAGAGAAAGCACTTGACGATATTCCCATGTGTCCTCGAGAACGTTTGGTCATCTTAAGTAATACAACCGGCTTGTCCTTTGCTAAAGAAAGGATTGGGCCACTTGCTGCATTTATTCTTATTGTCTTTTATTTACTCGTACTTTATTTTCCTGCATTATCAAAAACCCCTAAAAATCCGTTTGCTAAGTATTTACAGAGAATTCCTCCTCCAAGCTATTCGCCAACACCTTCTGCTCCTCGTTGGGTTCGACACTCTTACTTATCAAAAATACTGCGATACACCCCCTATACTTGTGGGTCATCAAGACTATTTCTAGCGCCGTTGTCAGGGAGTGAAGCACTATTCAAGAGTGGAACTGGTAAATGAAACTTCTACCGTGAGTATTGTTTATTTTTGTTAGTTGCTTTATTTTCACTACGGATAATTCGCTGAGTTTCTTATTTCGTAATGCTACTACCACTACTAAGGTACCTACAAGAGAATGATACTTTTAAAATACCTACAAGAATTATTGATCGTGTTATGGATAACTATTATATTGGAGATGGAACTGTCCATCCTGGTGATCATTTGCTCTTTATAGACGAATTATGTGGGTTGTTCAAGTGTGCATGTATTACAACAGATCAAGTCAAGAAGAAATTATTCTCATTATCATTGAAAGGAAGAGCTGAAGAATGGTATAAGCTGCTGAAGAATGGTCAAGCTCTTGAATGGGAGGAAATAATACCTTTCTTTTATTCAAAGTTTTATCCTCCTAGTGAGATTCATAAAGATCGGAATCAAATATACAATTTTTGGCCTCTTGACGGAGAGAGTACAGCTCAAGTTTGGGGGAGATTGAAGTTACTAATACTCAAATGTCCCATTCATGAGGTCCCCAACAATATTATTATCAATAACTTTTATGCAAGGCTTTCTCTTCATGATAAGGATTTATTGGATGCTTCTTGTGCTGGATCATTTACACGCATGGAAGAAGAAGCTAAATGGGATCTTCTAGACCATATTCAAGACAATGTTGAAGCATGGTAGAATGAAAAAGGAAGAAATTAAGGTATAAATTATGATTATGAATGCATTAAATCTTTTATGGGAACTGGTGACTTTCAAAATATTAGTAATGCTCATGGTCTTGATTCTTAAGTTATTACAAATTGTTTTAAGGCTTTTGCTTCATATATTGAGATTCCAAAAAAGGGATGGAACAAGTATCATGCACCATATAAAGATATTGTTGATTGTGTTCCTATTAGGAATACTGAATTTTGCACTATTGATCACATCCTACCTAAACCTTATATCGAGAAAATACCCTTCCCGGATAAGGTAAAGGAGTATCCTATGATAACTAGTGTAATCAATAAAAGTGCAAAGAGAACTGTAAAACCTGATGAACAAATAAACATTGAACCTGTTGTAGCAATTGTGAAAGACCTTGTCACTAAAAGTGTAGAAGATGGACACATAGTCTTCTGTGAGGATGCTTCTAATATTGTCTCATATCCTAATAGAACTAAATAGGATAGTGTCCCTGTGCTTTCTGTTAGAATTGGTGATCATTGCTATTATGGTTTATGTGATATTGGTGCAAGTTCAAGGGATATCCCTTATGAGCTTTACGAAGAAATTATGCATGACATTAGTCCCTGCGAACTAGAAGAGATTGATGTGGTTATTCACCTTGCTAATAGAGAGACCATCTCTCCAATTGGTATTGTACGGGATGTAGAAGTTCTTTGTGGTAAGATTAAATATCCTACTGATTTTCTAGTACTTGGTTCAGCTGCTAGTAAAACCTATCCCATCATTTTTGGTAGACCTTTCTTGAGTACATGTGGAGCCATTATAGACTGCAAAAGGGAGAAAATCTTGACTAAATTTGATGGGGAATCTTATGAGTTTAATTTTTCGAAATTTACTAAAGAACCTAGTGAAAATGAAACCCATAATGAGGATTTTAGAATTGAACAACTTGCTTCTATTTATCTTGCTCCTAGTAGTGCTTTGCAGCAATTTATGGAAGACCACGAAAGTGAAATCTTCATGGAAGAAAGAAATGAGATTGATGAGATTCTTTGTCGTCAACCAAAGATGCTTAAGCATAACTTGCCCGTGGAAGATTTGGGTGCCACATTGCAACCTAAAACGGATCCGGTTTTCGATCTAAAACCTTTACCCGATGATCTTAAATATGCTTACATTGATGACAATAAAATATATCCTATTATTATTAGTTCTAAACTTTCAGGGAAGGAAGAGGAAAGATTATTGGAGGTATTGAAGAAACAACGAGGAGCTATGGGCTATACTCTAGATGATTTAAAGGGAATTTCTCCTACTATATGTCAGCATGCTATTAATATAGAACCAGATGCAAAACTAGTGGTAGAACACCAACGTCGTTTAAATCCTAAGATGAAGGAAGTGGTAAGAAACGAGGTATTGAAACTCCTTGATGCTGGTATTATTTACCCTATTGCTGATAGTGAATGGGTTAGTCGTGTTCATTGTGTCCCTAAAAAAAGGGGAATTACCGTTGTTCCTAATGATAACGATCAGCTTATTCCCCAAAGAATAGTAGTAGGTTATAGGATGTGCATTGATTTCAGGAAAGTTAACAAAGTTACTAAGAAAGATCATTACCCACTTCCTTTCATTGATCTCATGTTAGAAAGGTTGTCTAAAAAGACCCATTTTGTTTTCTTGATGGATACTCTGGTTTCTCTCAAATTGCTGTTAAACAACAAGATCAAGGAAAAACTACTTTTACATGCCCTTATGGAACCTATGCTTATAGGCATATGCCTTTTGGTTTATGTAATGCTCCTGCTACTTTTCAAAAATGCATGTCTGCTATCTTTCATGGTTTTTGTGAGGAAATTGTGGAAGTGTTCATGGATGAATTCTCCGTCTATGGAACTTCTTTTGATAATTGTCTGCACAACCTCGATAAAGTTTTCTAGAGATGTGAAGAAACTAATCTTGTTCTTAATTGGGAGAAATGCCACTTCATGGTGAATGAAGGGATTGTCCATGGACATAAGATTTCTGAAAGAGCCATAGAAGTTGATAGAGCTAAAGTTGAGGCAATTGAGAAAATGCCCTGTCCAAGAGACATCAAAGGTATTCGTAGTATCCTTGGTCATGCTGGTTTCTATAGAAGGTTTATTAAAGATTTCCCTAAGATATCAAAACCCCTCACTAATCTTCTTCAAAAAGACGTACCCTTTGTCTTTGATGATGATTGTAAGGAAGCTTTTGAAACTCTCAAGAAGGCTTTAACTACTACTCCTATCGTTCAACCACCTGATTGGAGCTTACCCTTTGAAATAATGTGTGACGCTAGTGATTTTGCTGTAGATGCTATCCTTCGGCAACGAATAGATAAAAAGTTAAATGTTATCCATTATGCTAGTAAGACTCTTAACGCTGCTCAATGGAATTATGCTACTACTGAAAAAGAATTCTTAGCCGTTGTGTTTGCTTGTGATAAGTTTAGACCTTATATTGTTGACTCAAGAGTTACCATTCATACTGATCATGCTGCTATTAAGAACCTTATAACAAAGAAAGATGCTAAGCCTAGGCTTATTAGATGGGTGCTACTCTTACAAGAGTGTGACCTACATATTGTAGATAGGAAAGGCGCTGAAAGTCCTGTAGCTGATAATTTATCTCGATTGGAAAACATCTCTTTTAATCCTATGCCTATTAATGATAGTTTCCCAAATGAATAGTTGGATGCAGTAGGGGTAAGCTCGCGAGGGAGCCCTTGGTATGTTGATTATGCTAACTTTATTGTCTCCAAGTATTTGCCTCCAACTTTTACAGCTCAATAAAGAAGGAAGTTCTTTTATGATTTGAGGCATTATTTTTGGGATGACCCAAATTTATATAAAGAAGGAGTGGATTGTATTATGCGAAGATGTGTTCTAGAATATGAACAAAAGGAGATATTGCGAAAATGTCATGGTAGTGCCTATGGAGGACATCATGCGGGAGATAGAACTGCGCAAAAGGTGCTACAATTAGGTTTTTACTGGCCTACCCTTTTTAAAGATGCAAGAAAATTTGTCTTATCCTGTGATGAGTGTCAGCGTGTTGGTAATATTTCTCGACGCAATGAAATGCCTATGAATTACTTTCTAGTTATGGGACCCTTTAACTATTGGGGATTTGACTTTATGGGTCCTTTTCCTCCCTCAAAAGGTTATACTCATATTCTTGTTGCTATTGATTATGTTACTAAGTGGGTAGAAGCCATACCTACGAAGAGTGCTGATCAGGAGACCTCTCTAAAAATGCTTAAGGATGTTTTCTTTCCTAGGTTTGGAGTGCCTAGGTATCTTATGACTGATGGAGGTTCTCATTTCATTCATGGTGGTTTTAGAAAGACCCTCGCTAAATATGATGTTAATCATAGAATCGCTTTAGCTTATTGATGACCCACAAGTATAGGGGGTGTATCGCAGTATTTTCGAGGGAAGTGAAACCCAATTTATTGATTCGACACAAGGGGAGCCAAAGAATATTTATAAGCCTTAACAACTGAGTTGTCAATTCAGCTGCACCTGGAAACAATCTTGCTCACAGCAGTTTATCAGTAGCAACAGTTTTGTAGTAGGAATAGCAAAGTAACAGCAGTAGCAAAGCAAAGACAGTAGTAACGAAAGCAGTAAACAGTGGGATTTGAGTGCGGTAGGCATAGGGATGGATGGACGAGCGTTGCATGGACAAGACAATTCACATAGCAATCAGAACATAGGGCAATTGCAGATAAATAAGATAAAGCACCCAAGTACTATACAATCCTAGGCATGTGTTCCATATATAGTCATACGTGCTCGTAATGAGAACTTGCACAACATCTTTTGTCCTGCCAGCCTGTTTGCAGCAGGGCCTCTAGGGAACTACGGGCAATTAAGGTGCTCCTTTTAATAGAGCACTGGAGCAAAGCATTAACACTCCGTGAACACATGTGATCCTCACATCAAAGCCTTTCCCTTTCGGTTATCCCGATTTCTGTCACTTCGGGGCCATAGGTTCCGGACAACAACGTGTGTATACAACTTGTAGATAAGAACAGAAACAATACTATCATAATGAATCAATAATAAGTTCAGATCTGAAATCATGGCACTCAGGCCCTAGTGACAAGCATTAAGCACAACAAGTCGCAACAAAGTCATAAAGCACTAATAAAAGATACTAGGCACCATGCACTAACAATCTGATGCCATTACATGAACGATCTCATCCAATCCCTACCATGCCCATAGCCTACAGCGGGGGATTACTCATAGATGGGGGAAACATGGATGGTCGATGGAGATGATGGTGAAGATCGATGGAGATGGCTCTGGGGGCACTTCCCATCCCGACAGGGTGCCGGAACAGAGACTTTCTGTCCCCCGAATCTCCCCTTCGGTGGCGGCGGTGCAGCGGAACTTTTCGTGGAAAAACGTCAAACCCCCCAAAGTTTTTAGGTCAGAAGGCTTCTTATAGGCGAAGAGGGAGACCGAGTGGGTGCCTGGGGCCACCACACCATGCCCTGGCACGACCAGGCCCAGCCCGCGCCTGGGGGGGGTGGCCAGCCCCTGGCCCTCCTCCGTCTCGTATTCTGGCTCCAGGAGTCCTCTGGAAGAATATGCACTTTGGCTTTCGTCTCGTCCAATTCCGAGAATATTCATTTTCTGACTTTCCTGGAACCAAAAACAGCAGAAAACAGGCAGCTGGCACTGTGGCTCTTGTTAATAGGTTAGTCCAAGAAATCATATGAAAAGTACTCCAAAGTGTGGACAAAACACAACAAAGTGGATAAAACCAAGCATGGAGCATCAAAAATTATAGATACATTTGCAATGTATCAACATCCCCAAGCTTAACTCCTGCTCGTCCTCGAGTAGGTAAGTGATAAAAAGAAAGAATAATTTTTGAGGTGACATGCACCATCAAAGACTTGACCAAAGTATTTGTAAACATTCAAAGCTAGGATCATAGTACTTCAATCATAACATGAAAGACAAAGTTCTAGCAATAAGACGAAGAAACTATGATGCAACATGAAAAGGCACAAACAAAAGATTCATGAATAACAATGCTTTGCAAGACGTTTGTTTGTTTCACATAAAGAAAACATAGCATAGTGGCATTCAGCTTGTCCCTCATAGAGTAGCAAACATAAATGCATAGGACACCTTCAAAGTTTACAAGAGTGACTAGATACAAATAGTTTAAAACAAGCAATATCAAGGTATGCATCAATCAACAAGTCTTGGGACAATGCACATAGAACTAAGAATGGCCACTATGCTCTCAAGAAAGTGCTCATAGAATGTGTGGAGACTCAACAAGGAAATGAACAGGTTTTGAAAAGTTTGAAAGGCTTCCAAATGCTGAAAGTATGGTACTCATTAGCTTTGAGCTCTCATTGCCCCTATCATAAGCATCTTTAATGTGGTTAAGGTGAAAGTGAGGTCCAATCTGAGTTATATGCTTGACAGACTATAAACTGAAAATCCCAAGTCCCTTGAGTACGAGGGCCGCTCCTCATGCTACTCAACTTTAGTTACCGGTAAGTTCTTGTCATCGTAAGTATGTGCGTATCATTGAGAGCCGCCAACGGGGTACCCCTTGTCCGATGATACGGAAGAATCCCCATATCAAAATGACAAGGCAAGCAGACAATGAGTATCGCAGCAATCTTCTTATTTACCATGGGAAAATGGTGCTTTTTTCTCTCTTTCCTCTTTTCGTAAATCTCTTTTTTTCTTTTTCTCAATAGCTATCTCTCTCTTTTTTGATAAGAAGAATGCTTCATAGATATCATTATGGTTACGCTGCAGGTTTCCACCATGTCAGCATGGATTAGACCAGCGGCCCAGGCGTTTCTCTAACACACATACATAACTCCATGGACTTACAAGCTCCCCTTTTATTTCACACCGACGACATCCATAAACAAAAGAGCAAGGTATCAACTGGGTATATATTTACAAGTGTTGAAAGCGTTCCCCGTGACAGCACGGTTCTACTAATCCCCAGCCTATAATTAGCAAGCATATAACTTTCATGGAGAGTTCACAATGGTTCAGGTTTATTAAGTGCAGGAAATAAAGTGTGCCATCAAGTTCGTGAGAGCTTTACTAACTAACTTTCTCATAACAAGCAAACATTTTATTCGGAAGAAAACAAAGCATATTGGATATGCACAGAAATAGCAAATGACGCTAATAGGTAGGTATGGTGGACACTATGGAAATATTTGGTTTAGGGAGTTGGAAACTTGAGTAAAACACTCAGTGGAAGTGAAGGCTAGCAATAGTAAGGGAGCGAGAACCGAGAGAGCAATAATAGCCATAATCATGCAAAGCGACAAAACATCATTGATCAAAGCATAAAGTGATACTACAAGTTGAAAACTAAAGGATCATAAAGGCTTATGGTGACTTGGGATAATCATAACATGGTGTGAGCACGTGCCAAGTCAACCCAAATAAAGCATCAAATGAGAATACCACTATACTATGCTTTAATATGCTAAAACAATGCATGATTCATCCAAGGCACATTAAGCAATCTCAATTGTTTATAACAAGTCATGCTACAGCAAAGAATACTAAGCATAAAGCCAAAACAATATCAAGCATGGCATGACAAAGCATATGCCACAGTCAAAAACAAGCTCTCTTTACCACTTAAGCATGGGCTTTCCTACTCTTTTCCAAACCAAACCAAACCAAACTATTTGAACACCAATATATGAAAGAGGAGGTCCAACCAATTTATTCAGCAAACTAAGCAAACCACGCAAACTAAAAACCAAAACGAAAACAAAAAAGAAGACGCTCCAAGAACAACACAAATGTGCATGAAACAATAAAAATGAAGTGGTTGGAAGAAACCTGAGATTTTTATTGATGAAGAAGGGGATGCCTTGGGCATCCCCAAGCTTTGACGCTTGTACTTATTGTATATTTCTTGGGGTGACACACGTGGCATCCCCAAGCGTGAGCTTTAGTCCTTCCTTCATCTCATTACTCATTCCTTCCATACACCTGAAATTTTTCCTTCATACAAAACTTCACACAATCTTTATTAGCAACATTAGTGCACTCAAGATAAATAAGTCTTAAGGTTCAGTTCTAACACCAATAAACTTCCATTAGAACACTAGCTACTATAGCACTTCCCTCAAAAATCTCAATTCCCCAAAAGAACTCAAAAAGGAACCAACAAGAAGCAAATGCAGAAAATGGCAGAAATCTGTCAAAACAGACCAACAGGTAAAGACGATTTTTTTCAAAGACCCTCTGTTGCTCAAATCAAAAAGTGTTGAACTAACGAAAGTTAGATAACAACCTGGGTCAGAAGAAAAAAAAATCACGCCTCAAAAAGACGTTCAGAGATTTTACACGAATTTTTACGGTGAAGCATAGAAATCTGTTTCGGGACAGCAACTTTCCCAATCATTACTTCTCTCTCATTAGAGGTTACTCTTGGCACAAAAAGCAAATAAAAAGGATAAAGAGCGGTTATTACTGAGGTAATAACTTCCAAGCCTCATCTAAAACTTTTGGGTTATCTCCCAATAAGTACTTTTCTTTAATGCCTTTAAGTTAGGCATAAGCAAAAACTAGAATGGATAGAATAGAAGTAAACAGAAATAATCATAGTGAAAACATTGTTTTGTTCAATGAAATCCATTTGTTAACAAGGTTGATCAGGTCTTGCTACCAAAACAATTTCATATGAGACAAAACTTTGTATTCCACTAATGATTATGTTACCTGAACCTTGATAGCAATGGTCCCAATCATAATAGTTTCAAATTTTTCTCTTGGTATGGGACAATATATTTATCCATCTTGAATGCCTTGAACATGTTCAATTGAATTCAAACCATAAGTACTTTCAATATTCTTGAGGAAATAGACAATGTGTTCCTTGTCATTAACATTGAAGGTCACCTTACCTTGATTACAATTAATAACAACTCCTGTAGTATTTAAGAAAAGTTCTCCCAAGAATAATAGACATATTATCATCTTCAGGCATAAAAGTTTGAGAGGATGCTCTCATAAGAAATATGAGTTGAAGTAAAAGAGATCATCAAGGAGCAAATTCAAAAAACATTTAATTCTAACCCACTTCCTATGCATAGGAATCGTGTAAGCAAATAACAAACTGACAGGCATAGGAAGATAAAACAAGAGTAATTTCAAAACTTTCAGCACATAGAGAGGTGTTTCAATACCATGAAAACTTCCACAACCATATTTTCCTCTCTCATAATAATTTTCAGTAGCCTCCTGAAGAAACTCAACAATATAACTATCACATAAAGCATGCTTTTCATGATCTACAAGCACTAGAGCTTTATTATAAACATTTTCAAGAGAAACCTCAGGAACATAACATTCATTCTCCTTTAGTAAGCAAGGGGGACAATCAAATAATGTAAGGGATAAAGAGTTACTCTCATTAGAAGGTAGGCATGGGTAGATAATCCATTCTTCCTCCTTTTGTTCATCACTCTCCTCCTTTTCATCTAATGAGATTTCAGGTTCATCAATTTCTTCTTCCATAGAATCCTGTAAGGCATTAGTCTCTTCCATTTGTGGAAAGCATCTATTAAAATATTCAAGAATATAGCCATTTTCATCCTTGTAATTATCAAAGCAAAATTTAATTATACCATACACCTCATATTTGTAAGGTGAATCATCAATATTTTCAAGCAAACTAGCAAGTTCAAAAGCACCCTTCCAAGCAATAAATTCTTCAATTTGTTCCGCATCATCAAAGTCATAAATTCCTTTAGCATAGGAAGATATGGTATCATTATCACTATACTCACATTGAAAAGGGAGGTGTTTATACCTCTTTCTGCAACAAGACTCATCACAGCAACAAGTTACATTATAAGTAGAGCACACGTTCCTAGCAATGGTATACAATCTATCAATTTGTTCCCATAAGTGTTTCCCTTTTTGTGACAAGCGGTGTTCCTTATAATAATATTTTTGATCTTCCGTGAACCCACCATGCCAATAAGATTCAGTTTCAAAGAAACCAACCATTGACAACAAGCATGATAAAGCAAGACAATAATAGACCAACAAAAACAACAACTAGAGTATGACCTAATTTTTTTTGTATTTTTGATAAAGAGACAAGCAAACAAGGAAGAAATAAACTTAGCTTGAACAATAGTGAATCCAAGTGGACTTGATAAATAAAGCTATGCTCCCCGGCAACGGCGCCAGAAAATAGTCTTGATGACCCACAAGTATAGGGGGTGTATCGCAGTATTTTCGAGGGAAGTGAAACCCAATTTATTTATTTGACACAAGGGGAGCCAAAGAATATTTATAAGCCTTAACAACTGAGTTGTCAATTCAGCTGCACCGGGAAACAATCTTTCTCACAACAGTTTATCAGTAGCAACAGTTTTGTAGTAGGAATAGCAAAGTAACAGCAGTAGCAAAGCAAAGACAATAGTAACGAAAGCAGCAAACAGTGGGATTCGAGTGCGGTAGGCATAGGGATGGATGGACGGGCGTTGCATGGACACGACAATTCACATAGCAATCAGAATATAGGGCAATTGCAGATAAATAAGATAAAGCACCCAAGTACTAGACAATCCTAGGCATGTGTTCCATATATAGTCATACGTGCTCGTAATGAGAACTTGCACAACATATTTTGTCCCGCCAGCCCGTTTGCAGCGGGGCCTCTAGGGAACTACTGGCAATTAAGGTGCTCCTTTTAATAGAGCACCGGAGCAAAGCATTAACACTCCGTGAACACATGTGATCCTCACATCAAAGCCTTTCCCTTCCGGTTATCCTGATTTCTATCACTTCGGGGCCATAGGTTCCGGACAACAACGTGTGTATACCACTTGTAGATAAGACCAGAAACAATACTATCATAATGAATCAATAATAAGTTCAGATCTGAAATCATGGCACTCAGGCCCTAGTGACAAGCATTAAGCACAACAAGTCGCAACAAAGTCATAAAGCACTAATAAAAGATACTAGGCACCATGCCCTAACAATCTGATGCCATTACATGAACGATCTCATCCAATCCCTACCATGCCCATAGCCTACAGCGGGGGATTAGTCACTCATAGATGGGGGAAACATGGATGGTCGATGTAGATGATGGTGAAGATCGATGGAGATGGCTCCGGGGGCACTTCCCCGTCCCGGCAGGGTGCCGGAACAGAGACTTTCTGTCCCCCGAATTTCCCCTTCGGTGGCGGCGGCGCAGCGGAACTTTTCGTGGAAAAATGTCGAACCCCCCGAAGTTTTTAGGTCAGAAGGCTTCTTATATGCGAAGAGGGAGACCGAGGGGGTGCCTGGGGCCACCACACCATGCCCTGGCGCGGCCAGGCCTAGCCCGCGCCTGGGGGGGGGGATGGCCAGCCCCTGGCCCTCCTCCGTCTCGTATTCTGGCTCCGGGAGTCTTCTGGAAAAATAGGCACTTTGGCTTTTGTCCCGTCCAATTCCGAGAATATTCATTTTCTGACTTTCCTGGAACCAAAAACAGCAGAAAACAAGCAGTTGGCACTGTGACTCTTGTTAATAGGTTAGTCCAAGAAATGATATGAAAAGTACTCCAAAGTGTGGACAAAACACAAGAAAGTGGATAAAACCAAGCATGGAGCATCAAAAATTATAGATACATTTGCAATGCATCACTTATCATCCCCAAACTAGTGGACAAGTAGAGTTATCAAATAGAGAAATTAAATCCATCTTGAAAAAGACTGTTAATAGATCTAGAAAAAATTGGGCTAAAAAGTTGAACGATGCTTTATGGGCTTATAGGACTGCCTATAAAAATCCTATGGGGATGTCTCCTTATAAAATGGTTTATGGGAAAGCTTGTCACCAGCCTTTAGAATTAGAACACAAAGCTTATTGGGAAGTTAAATAACTTAATAGAGACTGTAAGCTTGCTAGTGAAAAAAGATTATTTGACTTAAGTTCGTTGGATGAATGGAGGAGTGAAGCATATGAGAATGCTAGACTCTTGAAGGAAAAAGTTAAGAGATGGCATGATAGGCGAATTCTTAAGAGAGAATTCCATGTTGGTGAGAAAGTTCTATTGTATAGGTCTCGTCTCAGATTTTTTGCAGGGAAACTACTTTCAAAATGGGAAGGACCTTTTGTTATTGAAGAAGTGTATCATTCAGGAGCAATAAAAATTTCTTCTTTAAAAGATAACACTACACAAGTGGTGATTGGTCAGCGACTGAAGCACTATATTGCTGGAGATTCTTACAATGAAGATATTGATGCTATTCAAGTGCTACCTCCGGAATTTTTTATATCAAAGACCAGATTCAGAGACCTGTAGAGTCCGTTTTCGAATAGGTAACAGTTCTGGTAAGAAAAGTTCCGCGAAAATTCTATCCATTTATATTTTTGCAGTTTTTATCCAACAAGGAAAGCTACGAAGCGAAAGAGGGACGGAAACGGAGCCAGGGTGTCTCACGCGACCCCCTGGCGCGGGCCCCCTAGCCACGACAGCAGGTGGTGTGGCCGCCTCGGACTCCGTCTCCGACCCGTTTTCTCCCAGTACCTTCCTTTTGTTGTAAAACTTCGTAATATATAATACCCCAGATCCCCCGAGGTTCGTATATCGTGTTCTCGTCGTGTTTTCATTTCGATCTGTTTCTGCCAGGAACTATTCTTGAAAGTTTAGAAGCACAATGGTGTCTGCCAAGGATAAGGGAAAGGAGCCTATGGAGGAAGATCTCCAAGACCCCAGGCAGGAGAAGGAGATCAAGAGTGAAGATGAAGAGGAGGCAAAGCAAAGCCAACATCCGCACACCGGCACTACCATTGAAAGCATTGGAGTGTTGGCAAACCCTGCCAAGATCAAAAGGACTACACAGATGTCAACTAGAGGGAGACCTCCGCGTCACTGTTTGGCTCCACGGTCACTTCCTCCATGCACCAAGAATCCTTTCCATACCCTCATCCATGAGCATCAATACCAGAATATGCCCAAGGAGAAACTACCCTCCAATTGGGATTTGCCTCGTTCTAACCATGCAGGAAAAGAAGACTTCAAGGAGGAAGAGTGGGGAAAGAATCGCAAGAGCTAGAATTCGCAACCCGACATGATCATGAGCCACATTTAGGAAAACTCGGAGTTGATTCGTACTCTCACCTTCGAGATTGATGACTTGGGGAAATTAATCAAAAAGCTCATCGAGAGAATACCACCACCACCGAAGGAGTAATTTGTCATCATGTTTTGGCATTCCCTTGGTTTGTTCCAAGCTTGGGGGAGTGCCGCGGTATCACATCACTATCTTCTATCTTTTTACCTTTTTAGTAGAGTCATATCATGAATAGAGAAGTTATCATGTAGGATGGTTTGCATGATGGAAGTGTCCCCCCTCTCGTTAGATATCTATGTATTCCTTGGTGTGAGTTGCCATTATGGGATATTAATGAGAAGTTCTTTCATTTACTCTTTTGCATATCTTATTTTAGTTTTCAATTCATGGTTATATGATTATCTTGTCATTAGTATTGGTATCACTTTGGGATCATTGAGTTAATTTAGTTGGTTTTGGCAAACCTGGCTCAGTCAGTAGCAACACTATTTTGAGAATTGAATGAAAAAGATAAAAGTACTCTTAAATAAATATAATTTCATCATCTTTCTTTCTTGATTTGCTCATAAGTTTAGTATTCTCTAGTTAAGATCTTTTGTGCTTCCAAGGAAGATTGCATGTTTGTTTTTATCACTTGTATGTTTGTTTGTTTCCTTCAACTCTTATGCTTGCTACCTAGCCTTGCTAGCCAAAAACCTGTACTGAGAGGGAATGATTCTCGTGCATCCAATCCTTAAACCTAAACCTATGCCATTTGTGTCCACCATACCTACCTATTAGCATTATTGCTATTCCAAGTAAATTCATGTTTTTATCTACCTTCCGAATTAAACTTGTTATGTGAAAATTAGTGATTAAAGCTCCCCTTACTTTCTTGCACTTAATAAACTTGAACCATTGTGTCCATCTATGCTGCGTATATGCTTGCGCTTTGTAAGTTGTGAATTAGCAGAACCATGCTGTCATGGGGAACACTTTCAACATTGCACTGGTACTTTGTACCTAGTTGATATCATGCTCTTTTGTCTATGGATGTCGTCGGTGTGAAATGAAAGGGGAGCTTGTAAGTCCATGGAGTTATGTATGTGTGTTAGAGAACCGCCTAGGCCGCCGGTCTAATCCATGCCTAATCATGGTGGAAACCTACAGCGTAATCATAATGAGCATCTATGAAGCATTCTTCTTATAAAAAAAGAGATAGAGACTGAGAAAAAGAGAAAAATAAAAAAAGGATGAGAAAAGAGGAAAGAGAGAAAAAAAGCACCATATTCCCATGGTAAATAAGAAGATTGTTGAGATGCTTGTTGTATGCTTGCCTTGTCATTTTGATATGGGGATTCTTCCATATCATCGGGCAAGGGGTACCCCGTTGGCGGTTCTCTATGATACACATGTACTTACTATGACAAGAACTTACCGGTGACTAAACTTTAGTAGCATGAAGAGCGGCCCTCGTATTCAAGGGGCATGGGATTTTCAACTTACAACTTGTCAAGCATATCCTCATATTTGATCACTTTAACCTTAATCACCTAAATATGCCTATGATAGGGGCAATGAGAGCTAAAAGCTAATAAGTATCATAATTTTTGAAAGATCTTTATGAAACTTTAAATCCCTGGTTCCCTCTACGGAGGGCCTATCTTTTACTTTTTAGATGAGTCAATAAACCTATTTCTCTTCTATCTCGTCAAGTATTTTGAGTTGTTGTGTTTCATTCATTCATATGATGATTTATTCAATCATGTCTCCTATATTCCTTGTTTTGCACATTGCTCTTATCTTAGTGTTTACTACTTTGAAAGCTATCATTGAAAACCAGTTATTTGTGAACTCGTGCAAATTGTCAACTATTTTTGACCAAGAGCTAAGTTTGCCATTACCAATTGTGATTTACTTTATGTATCTTTATTGTGTTTCCTTTACTTATTGCAAGTTAAGTTATATAATAGTGAGTTGTCTTCTATTATGACTTATGTATTGATGAATGTGATGCTTCTTGTCCGTATTCTTTTATCGACTCTTCACTCCACAAACCCGAGGTCATGTTTATTGAGTTCAGTTTTCGCTTGGGGACAAGCAAAGTCTAAGCTTGGGGGGAGTTGATATGTCCATTTTGCATCACTATTCTATATCATAATTTACTGTTATTCATTGATATATTTCATATTAAGAGATGATACTTATGTTATTTCATCTGTTTTTGCATGGTTGGTGACTTTTGGAGCATGGACCACTGTAGTCAGGATTTTGATGGAAAAGGTGCTGTTTGGAGGCGAAATTCATGAAGATCAGAAAATCCGGGAAAATACATGGAAAATTCTATTTTTCTAGAAGATGAAGGTTGTCAGAAGGGGGAGTGGAGATGGGCCACAGGGGGCCCACAACACCCCCTAGCACGGGCCACCCCAGGCCGCGCCACCAGGTGGTGTGGCCGCCCTGGTCCACTCCTGGCTCTCCCCTCTGGCGTATATTATCCTCCCGAAACCTAAGACTTGGGGAGCTACCACAGAACGATTATGTCGCCTCTACACGACGGAACACCACCAAGAGAGAAAGATCTCTCCGGCAGAATGAATTCTGCAAGGGGAATTCCTTCCCGGAGAGGGGAGATCGTCATCATCAACACCACCATCAAGTTGGACTTCATCGGGATAATCATCATCATCATCACCATCATCTCCACCATCACCATCATCACCACTTCATACCGCTGTAACAATTGGGTTGAATCTTGCATAGTTCTTAGGGGAAACTTTCCTGGTGTTGATAAGTTGATGCTATTGAGTGAACCATTGAATTATCGTTTATGTTCAGATTGTTACTTATCATTATTTCATCTCTGATCATGATCCATATGATGTCTTGTGACTAGTTCATTTTGTTCTTGAGGACATGGGAGAAGTCATGTTGTTAGTAGTGGAATTGTATTGAGAAAGATTCAATGGTTTGATATTTAATTTGTGGTGTATTTCTTCTAGTGGTGTCATGTGAACGTCGACTACATGACACTTACCTATATGGGCCTAGGGGAATGCATTATGTATTTGGCTACTAATCGTAGGGGTTGCTGGAGTGACAGAAACCTGAACCCCCGTTAGGAAACCTTTGCACAAGGGATGCCATGGTCTTAGAGTTTAAAGCTATGGTTAGGTTTCTACCTTAATTACTTTATTGTACTTGCAGATGCTTGCAAGGGGTATAATCAAAAGTATGTATTAGTCCTAGGAAGGTTGGTACATTAGCATAGGTTCACCCACACAACACTTAGCAAACTAAAGAAGATTAATCAACTATATGAAGTGAAAGCACTTGAAGAGATTCCCATGTGTCCTCGAGAATGTTTGGTCATCTTAAGTAATACAACCGGCTTGTCCTTTGCTAAAGAAAGGATTGGGCCACTTGCTGCATTTATTCTTATTGTCTTTTATTTACTCGTACTTTATTTACGAGTATTATCAAAAACCCCTAAAAATCCGTTTGTTAAGTATTTACAGGGAATTCCTGCTCCAAGCCATTCGCCAACACCTTCTGCTCCTTGTTGGGTTTGACACTCTTACTTATCGAAAATACTACGATACACCCCTGATACGTTGCTAACGTATCCATAATTTTTGATGTTCCATGCTTGGTTTTATCTACTTTCTTATGTTTTGTCCGCACTTTGGAGTACTTTCTATACACTTTCTTGGACTAACCTATTAACAAGAGCCATAGTGCCAGTTGCCTGTTTTCTGCTGTTTTTGGTTCCAGGAAAGTCAAAAAATGAATATTCTTGGAGTTGGACGGGACAAAAGCCAAAGTCAGTTTTTCACTGAGGGACACCCAGAGCCAAAATACGAGACGGAGAGTGGCCAGGTGCCGCCACACCTCCTGGCCGCGTGGCCCAGCCTGGCCCGTGCCAGGGGATGGTCTGGCCGCCCTAGGCACCCCCTCAGCCTCCGCTTCCGCCTATAAGATGCCTCCGATAAAGAAACCCTAAGTACCCGATCAAAATTCCACGAAAGAGTCTGTATCAGCCGTCATATGAATCCTTAGATCGGGGGGATCTGAAGCTCCTCCCGGCACCCTGCCGGAGGGGAGAATTCACCCTAGAGGCCTTCTTCATCACCATGCAAGCCTCCAGTGTCATGCGTGCATAGTTCATCTCTAGACTACGGGTCCATATAGTAGCTAGATGGCTGGTTCTCCTCCTTTGTGCTATCATGTTTAGATCTTGTGAGCTCCATTCATGATCAAGATCATCTATTTGTAATTCTGCATGTTGTGTTTGCGGGGATCCGATGGATATTGGGATGCTATTTCAGATTGATTATTGATTCTATCATGTCTTTGTTATTTGTGATCTTGCATGCTTTCTGTTGTTAGTAGCTATCTTGGCCAAGTAGATGCTAGCAACTCCAAGAGTTAGTATTTATGCTCGATAGTGGGTTCATGCCTCTAGTAATCTGGGGAAGTGACAGAAATCTCTAAGGTACTAGATGTGCTATTGCTACTAGGGAGAAAACAACAATCCTTTGTTCGTAGAACAATCATATTGTTTACTTTACACGCAATGCTTAATGCAATTATACATTGCTTGCAACTTAATACGGGAGGGGGTTCAGATGATAACATGAAGGTGGATTATTAGTCATAGATGCAGTTGGATTACGGTCTATGTATAATGTTGTAATGCCCAATCGAATCTCAAAGGAGTCAAGATGAGTAGTATATGGATATTCATTTCTTGATGTTTGTCAATTCCCCCGCTGTAATTTGTTCACCCAACATATCATCTATCTTAAGGAGAGCCACCACTAGTGAACTATGGACCCCGGTCCTTTCTTTTACCATCAATCTACAATAAACTGTTTACTTCTTTCTGTTTACGTTCTCTAAACTATTACTTTCTTCCACTCGATACGTTTAATCCTTTGTTTTTAGCAAAACTGGTGAGATTGACAACCTCATCGCAAGTTGGGGGCAAAGTTTTGTGCTTGTGTTGTGCAGGTTTCAACGTTGCTGCTGGCACCGGTAGTGCGCCCTGCCAAAGTTCAGCTAGCAACACCTTTGAGGTGTTTCCTTGCTTCTACTGGATTGATAACCTTCGTTTCATAACTGAGGGAAAACTTGCTGCTGTGTTCATCATACCTTCCTCTTGGGGTTCCCCAACAGGATCGATATATTTTGGGCTTAGCAACCGATTTTATAGCACCGTTGTCGGGGAGTCAAGGACATCTTCACAAGGGGAGTCCCTCATAACCAATCTCTTTACTTTGTTATTTTTGTTTTGCTTAGTTTACTTTTGCTTTATTTGCTTATCAAAAACACACAAACAAATAGTTTTACTAGTTTGCTTTCTTTATTAAAAACACACAAAAATGACTACTCTGGAAAATACTAAGTTGTGTGACTTCACTAGCAACAACAATAATGATTTCATGAGCACACCTATTGCTCCACCTGTTCCTGAAGCTACTTTCTTTGAAATAAAACCTGCTTTACTCAATCTTGTTATGAGAGAACAATTTTCTGGTATTGGTTATGAAGATGCTGCTTCTCATCTAAATAACTTTGTTGAACTTTGTGAGATGCAAAATCATAGGGACATAGATGGAGATATCATTAAGCTTAAATTGTTTCCTTTCTCCTTGAGAGGAAAAGCTAAAGAATAGTTGAATTCCTTAACTAGGAATAGTGTTGATCCTTGGACTAAATGCAAGGATGCTTTCATTGGAAAATACTATCCTCCTGCTAAGATTATATATATGAGAAGTGAAATAATGAAGTTTAAACAATATGATAATGAACATGTTGCTCAAGCTTGGGAAAGAATGAAATCTTTGGTAAAGAATTGCCCCACTCATGGACTAACTGCTTGGATGATTATCCAAACCTTTTATGAAGGATTGAACTATTCTTCAAGAAATCTATTGGATTCTGCTGCTGGAGGTACCTTTATGATCATTACTTTGGGTGCTGCAACAAAGCTTCTGGGTAATATGATGGTTAACTATTCTAAATGGAATTTGCAAAGAGCTCCACAAGGTAAGAAGGTAAATTCTATTGAGGAAACCTCCTCCTTGAGTGATAAAATTGATGTTATTATGTCTATGCTTGTTAATGGGAAAGCCCATATTGATCCAAATAATGTTCCCTTAGCCTCTTTGGTTGCTCAAGAAGAGCAAGTTGGTGTGAACTTTATAAGAAAAAAAACTTTAGCAACAATGCCTACAGGAATAATTTTGGTAACAACAATTATAGACCATATCCTCCCAACAATGGTAATGCTTATGGAAATTCCTACAACAATAATAGGAGTGCTCCCTCTGAACTTGAAGTTATTCTTAAAGACTTTATTAGTAAACAAACTGCTTTCAATAAAACTATTGACGAGAAACTCTCTAATGCTAAAAGAAATATAGCATCATTGGCTGAAGCTCAATCTTCTTTGAATAAAATGACTGCTAAACCTGAAACTAATGAGAATCCCTTTGCAGCTACTAATGCCATACAAGTTAGAATTGATGAAAATGTTAGACTATTAGCTGAATTGCATGCTAAGTGGGAAAGAGAAGATGAAATTGCTAGAAACATTAGTGTTTCTACTATCACTATCACTAGTGTTGAGGCTTGTAATAACTCTACTACTTTAGATGATAATTATGATTTTGATCTTGATGGTTGCAACATCTTTGAATTTATTAAGTTCCTACAAAAGCTTGCTAAAAGTCCTAATGCTAGTGCTATGAATATGGTCTTTACAAAATACATATTGATGCTCTCATAAAAATTAAAGAAGAAAATATGAAATATAAAGCTTCTATTCCTATAAAACAATAATATGGTTGGGAACCCATCATTAATATGAAAGTGAATGATTTTGATTTCAAAGCTTTATGTGATCTTGATAGTAGTGTTTCTATTATGCCTAGAAGGATTTATGATATGCTTGATTTGCCACTATTGGAAGATTGTTATTTGAATGTCCCACTTGATGATAATACTAAAAAGAAACTTATGGGGAGTATTAATGATGTTCTTATTATGGTTAACAATGCCTATGTCCCCGTTGATTTCTATTGTTTTGGATGTTGAATGCAATGCTTCTTGTCCTATTACTTTGGGAAGACCTTTTCTTAGAACTATTGGTGCCATTATTGATATGAAAGAAGGCACCATTAAATATCAACTCCCACTCAAGAAAGGTATATAACACTTACCTAAGAAGAGAGAGAAGATTTCTTTCGCCTCTCCTATGAAAATAAAATTTTCTCTTAATGCTTCTTCATTTGAGAGCACTTGATTCTTTTTCTTGCTTCTTATGCCTAACTTAAAGGCGTTGAAAAAAAAAGTACTTATTGGGAGATAACCCAAAAGTTTTAGATGAGTCTTGGAAGTTATTACTTCTGTAATAACCGCTCCTTATCCTTTTTATTTGCTTTTTGTGCCAATAGTAACCTCTAATGAGAGAGAAGTAATGATTGTAAAAGTTGCTGTCCCGAAAAAGATTTCTATGCTTCACCGTAAAAAATCATGTAAAATCTCTGTACGTCCTTTTGAGGCATGAATTTTTGAGATTCTGACCCAGGTTGTTATCTAACTTTTGTTAGTTCAAAACTTTTCGATTTGAGCAATAGAAGGTCTTCGGAAAAATTCGTATTTACCTGCTGGTCTGTTTTGACAGATTTCTGCCATTATTTGCATTTGCTTCTTGTTGGTTCCTTTTTGAGTTCTTTTGGGGAACTGAGCTTTTTGAGGAAAGTGCTACAGTAGCTTGTGTTTTAATGGAAGTTTTATTGGTGTTGTAACTGAACCTAAAGACCTATCATCTTGAGTGCACTAATGTTGCTAATAAAGATTGTGTGAAGTTTTGTATGAAGGAAAAATTTTAGGTGTATGGAAGGAATGAGTAATAAGATGAAGGATGGACTAAAGCTCAAGGTTGGGGATGCCACGCATCTCACCCCAAAAAATATCCAAGAAGTACAAGCGTCAAAGCTTGGGGATGCCCAAGGCATCCCCTTCATCATCAATAAAAATTCCAGGTTTCTTCCAAACAACACTGCTAGGAAACAGCTCTTCTGTGGCGCATGGGATTCCATCTTCTGTGGCGCATATCCCTGTCGCCACTATTACCCCGCCACTGATATCTGCTTCCTCTGGTGCATATAGGAATGCGCCACAGAAGTCGACTTCTGTGGCGCATTCCTATATGCACCAGAGGAAGCAGATATCAGTGGCGCATACAGTCCAATGCGCCACAGAGTCTATATGCTCCATAGACATCGTTTCTATATGCGCCACTGAGTATATTACATGTATTCAAAATAAAATACATCCCTGGTGTATAATCAGGTATTTATACAGGATTTATATAGTATTTATCCAGATCAGTATAAACAGTACATTGCACATGTAGTAGATGAAAACCGACATATAATACAAACACAAGTATAATGTCATCACACTTAGAGCCCAATCGAGATACATATATAGTGTCAAGTACCGAATTTTTACACAAGCGCCGAATACGAAGTTCATATCATCTCACATTACAAATATGAAGTGGCCACCGCCGCCTACACTAAGATCAAATAGAATACAACTGTGATAGTGGTGAGAAAGAGCATTAGCCCGACCAATATCTTCATCTGGTTCTTCTTCCACAAGTGGTTCCTCCACTTGGCTATCGCCTCCTTGCTAGTCGCGTATCCTTTGTAGATGTTGCTGCTGAACTTGTTCACTTGTTTGTGACAATCCTCCCACTCCTCGTAGACTCCTGGAACCCTACCCATGTACACCACATACCACCTCGTCGCCATCTCTATAGACGACAAGGCATATTAGTAAAAATACAACGAAAAGAATTAATAAAGGGTTCACATCCATATATATATATATATATATGTTCACATAATATAATACAAAGGATCCATAAACCTAAAAGATAGATTATCATAGAAGCAATAAGTTCAACGACAACACGACCACAAGGTAGTTTAAGTCTAACAACAATGACCATTTCGACCACGAGATAGTAAAGTTTATGATACACACACTAATACAGCAGGCGTCGATCAAGAATATACACACACTGGATCATGCTAGAGGCACACATCAATCATGATGAAGACTTCCCCTTCTCACTCGGCTTCGGGAAAGGTAGATAGCCCTCTTTTGTCATCCACGTCCTTGTGTCACCCTGCTTACGGAGGCGTTCTTCGATCTCCCTCTTACTCAACTCTCTGGCTTGTTGTAGGGCACCCCCCCTTGTGTTGACATCTTCAATGATGATTTGCGACAACTTCATCTGAATGCGATGGAAGTCTTCTCTAAGATCAGCATCGTCGATTCGCGCCAAAGTTTCGGCCCATCCTCGGAGACTAGATGGCAGCGTTAGGTTCTGGCAATCCTGAACATAGCCTTTAAGGTGATGGAGGACGTAGAAGGCCTCCTTGGCACTAGTAGTCGACTTCTTGACACACGGGAACTCGAGCACGTGCTTGAACACGTGTTTTCCATCCTTGATACATTCCCCCTTATCTACGAAGGTGCATCCCTTCTTGGTGTAGCCCTCGAGAGCCTCATTGAGAACACCCGTTATTCTGGTGTAGTCTTTCTTCTTTGTCAAACTCCCCGAGTCGAAATACGTGGCTAGCGAATACCTCGGGGCAAGGACGATGATTGTGCAGTATTTGTCTCTGCGCAACACAATTGGAACGGAATGTTGGAAAAAGAGAAGAGGAAGAAATCTATAAGAAATTCATAAGTTACGGTGGCGATGAGCGAGTGTGTGTACTTACTCGGGAAAGAAAGGCAAAAGAAGTGTGCCCTTCTCTTGTTGTCCACCATGAACTTCTCGAGGTACGCCGTCGCCTTGGTCCGTGTCTCTGATCCTTCGACCAACTGGATGTCCCGCATATAGTAGGGATCCACTATCGCGATTTCCTCGGTACTTTCTCTCTTGATCGTGATCGCCAGATTGAGCGCGTATAGGCGGACCAAGTTATAGTCCAGCTGTTTCGTGAGAAACAGCTTGAATATGTCCTCGAACGCTATGAAGAATATATCCGCGGGGGGTTCATCGATGAAGCCCGCGTCCAATGGCACCTTGGCCGTGAAAACCGAGTAATTTGGATCTTCGTCTTTAAGAAGGAGGACCTCTAGTGTCTTGACACCCTCGTGCAAAGTTAACATGGCTCCAACCACAATGTGGATCATATCCGGAGTCCATATCGGATCACCAGCTACATGCACTCGGGGCAAGCCATATTGTGTGGATGGTACGACGACAGCGTCTTAACCCCGGATCCTCTTCAGAAGAGGCTGGATCGCACCCTTATTATTATTATTATTACCTCTCTTCTTGTAGTGCTTCTTGTTCACAACAGTGTCAGCCACTGCCATCTGCTCATCAGCCGCCTTTCGGAGTGTGTTGGGGCTGAAAACCAATCCCGGTTTCTCTTGTGGTGGATCGGCGGCCGGAGGCGTCTCTTGAGAAAGACCATGGAAGACCAGGCGTTGCGTGCATGTATTGGGCCGACCAGCTTGATTGTCGTCGTGAGCTGTGAAGGGTTCTTCATCCACAGAAGGCATATACAATCTTTTGGCAGCGTTGGTGTTGATGAAGTCGTCAATGTTGACCAATTCATCATCATCTTCATGGGTGCCATCATGTGGTGGTGGTAGCGGGGGCGACGGCGGTTGCGACACAACGTCTTTGCCATGTGGCGGTGCACACGCTGCCAAGAGTTGATGGTGACGGCTGGTGGTGGCGACGACGGCGATTACTGGCTTCCGAGGTGGTGGCCGGGCGATCGGTCGAGAGGTGGCGCCGGTGCTCCCCCCGCAAGACGAATCTGGGTCTTCAGCCATGTCAAGGTCCAGTTGTAGCATTCTCCA
Source organism: Avena eriantha (assembly GCA_910589775.1). Lineage (NCBI taxonomy): Eukaryota > Viridiplantae > Streptophyta > Magnoliopsida > Poales > Poaceae > Avena > Avena eriantha. Next base: position 298,436,153 of record OU342745.1, on the reverse strand, counting down.
AGGGTCTTGTGTTCGTCGGCTCCCTGAGGTTGAAAGGGGGGTCCATGTCGTCACACCCTGGCAACACCCAAGCCAACCTGACCCTCATCACGTCATCATCCATTGGATTGTTGTGTATCATGCGGCTCGCCGGTTGTATGAGAGTGCCCTTGGCAACATCCTTCAACTCACCGCCGACATCTTTAAGCAGGAGTACACAAGAAGTGTCCTGAGGCAAAAACATGTTGTTGGGCGTCATGAGATGGCAGCAGTCATGCATCAAAGGCATAAAGGATATGACGTGCACTGACTAATTAGTTACCTTAGTGATGGCGTGGATCTCGACTAATGTAGAGACACAGCCGATGCCGGCGGCCGGCCTATCATCATCTGCAATATCCCGCCCGGGTGCCTCACGAAGCACCACCGCCGTCGGCTGCGCCTTATTGGTATCTTTGGCGGGAGGGGGCGTCGGGGTGACCAAAACGAGCAGCTGCGTCCCGACGTTGACGGCTGGCGGGGTCACCAGGTCCGGTGACATGGTAACATTCATGCCCGAGTTGCTGCCGCTTAAGCTGGGCAGATGTATCGGCCCCCGTCGACCTCGCGCATTCCAAGCAGTAAGCCCCTCGAAAAACTCAGGGGGGATCATCGAGCGGAGCTTCTCTTCCACTAACTTGTCCATCGTTTTCTCGTACACCACCTTCTCCTCCAGTTTCTGCACCTTCATCTTCAGCTCTTCAACAACGGCTTTATCCTGGTTCTTCCTCTCCCTTCTTTTCTTGGCGTCCTCTTTGTAGTACTCCTTGAACTTCATGCTCGTACCGAAGCCGGACACACGACCAGCTAAGGACGGCGGCAACCCCTTGTCCCTCTTCTTGTAAGCATTGGTCGCCCTATTGAAAACCGTGTCCCATGGCTCCGTCGAATCCTGGGACGACTCTGTGGCAGTAGCGTTCAGTTCATGCTCCTGCAGAGACAAGGAAAGGCGAACCCATTTAGATTCTTGGCTTCATTATTTTAATTAGAACGCAATATACTTGAGATCAACGATAAATTTCTTACCAGCTTCTTCTCGAAGTCCTTCACCTCCGGATCGTCGGTGATGAACTCCCATGTTTCCTTGTCCAGGTAGTAGCAGGCCCGAACAAATTGCCTAAGCTGCAAGTCCGTGATTTTAATCCAAGGGTTGTCTTTAACAAGGCGTTCAAGCTCGGCGTCCTCCTTGTCCCGAATAGCATGTTTCCCCCTGTAACCGCCGCTTCCAAGGTGGTGGTTACCTATGTTCTGTTCCCGCATACTCCTTCCCCATTTAGTCCATTTTATAGCGTCAGCGGTAGCTATATCCGCCTTGAATATCTTAAACTCCTCTTCGTCGAGCATCGGATTTTTCTTACTAATAACCTCCCAGCTTTCACCTTTGTCAATGCTAGTCTTCACCCTGGTTTTCTAGATGCTCAAGGCATTGCTCATCTTCGTGAGGGCTAGTTTGTTCACCAGGTTCTTTCTCTCGAGGTTTCTAAACCGCTCTGGGAATCTGTATCGCTTGTGAAGCTTCTTAAGGAGGTTATCGACCAAAGCTGCATTGTCATCACGTCTGATGTACTTCGTGTTGATCGACATGCTTTCCCGGACGATGCACCCGAGTTGCAGGCCGTACCCTTTAGCAATCGCCTCTGGCGCCATGGGTAGGCCACTTTTTTGTGACCTCAGTGAACTCATCGCAGACGGTGGCGAGCACTGGCACCTTCCGCTCCTTCTGTTCCTCCTCCTTCTTCTTCTTCTTCTTCTTCTTCTTCTTCTTCTTCTTCTTCTCTGAGAAACGGCCGGGTTGCTGCTACCGCCATCCGTGCGCTCGCCGGCATTGGTGTGGGCGCCGCCATCGGTGGTGTCATCCTCTTCGCTGCTGCCTTCACTAGTACCATCATAGTCGTCTTCGTCCCCCTCGTAATCAGGATCTCCGCCCTCATTGGCCCTAGTAGCTCTGGAGACGGTCGCCTCCTCCTCCGGTGGTGGTGGTGTCATCCTCATCGCATCCTCCTCCTCCTGTTGGGACCCCCGCCAGAATGACTGGTTGTCCTGTCTAGCTTGTTCTTCGACGCTGATCATGTGCTTAGAAGGGCCAGACTCCTTGTTGCCCGACATGTTTGCACTACTCTATTTAAAAGAGGCAAAAAAGTTAGCACAAATCTCGGCCGAAAAATTTGGCATGACCTTTGCTAATTTTTTGAGCTAGGAGTGCCCATTTCTCAACCGAAACGGAAGTGAATCGACACTTCGGGAAAAATGGGCAACTCAAATGAAATCCCTGCAACATTCACACACAAGAAAATAGCCCCATCCACAGCCCCATTCACAGCCCCCATCCACAGCCCCATTCACATCCCCCATCCATAGCCCAGTGAATCAAATAGCATCACATTAGTACCAAATAATCCCACCATATAATCCCAGCACCATATATACCAGATAATCCCAACACCATATAATTATATATCAAAAAATATAGTACCAGCACCATATATATCAAACAACACCATATAATCACTGCAGTACCAAATACTCCCAGCAGTAATCCTAGTAGTAATCCCAGCACCATATATATCAAACAATCCCAGCAGTAATCCCAACACCATATATATCAAGTAATCCCAGCAGTAATCCCGACACCATATATATCAAGTAATCCCAGCAGTAATCCCAACACCATATAATTATATAGTACCAAATAATCCCAGCAGTAATCCCAGCACCATATATATCAAACAAAACCATATAATCACTGCAGTAACCAACAGTTACTATCAGCAGTAAGCACTTGGAGAACATCAACACATATGCTATGATATATTGATAACATACTATTAATGGAATTTCAGGATATTACAATTAATGGAATTTCAAATATCAATAAGTAGATGAAACAAAAGGATGCATCAACTCCATAGGAGTTTCAGGATTACAATTAATGGACTTTTACTTCAGCAAAACTGTAACATCAACCTAGCAAAACAACTCAGCTACTAATTTTATGTGGTTAGAAGGAAAACTTGATATCTGGATCAGGCAGTGCTTAGTAGGATTAGTATCTACTCGATACAATTAAATTGAATCAGGAGCAATTGATCAGGAAGTGCTTAGTACTAGTAGTATCAGACAGTGCTTAGTAGGCAGTGTATAGCCATGCCACTCGGTACAATTAAAAAATTGAAACAGGAGAAAAATTCAATAAAATTAATGAACTTATACACATTGCAAACAACAAAGAAAGGTGGACATTTAATTGTATATGTTGCTGGATAAAACTTATCGCTACAATATTATCACTCTTCTGTCTTTTGCACTAAACAAATAATTCCAATCAAATCGGTGAACATTTTTTTGAAGTTGTACAGAAAGTTTCCCCACTCTATTTTTTAAAATCCTTAGAACAATGGATTAAACAGATGCACATTTTTAGAAAACAACCATTCATTTACCTATAGTTGGATATATATACAAGTTACTAAGCACGGTTCAGTTAGTGGCTTCCTATGCTGCAATAAACCATAGAATATCTATCTATATTTTAAAAAGGAAAACAGTGATAGCCCAGCCCAGCCATACAACCATCCAATGTTTAGCACACAACCTAGCCAAGATAAAAACAAAAATAGCTTACACGGTTGTCTTTGTTCTGTCAAAATACAAGGTGCATGTGGCATCTTAATTATTTTACTTGCTGACTACACTCTTTAACTACACAAGTGCACAAGCACTTAACAGACCTAACAGTCCCATGTCCCAACAGTTTGACTAAGATCGAGCCAAGGATCCCTGAGGCATTCTAGTACACACAACTACACAAGCACTGCATCAGGTAAACGAGTCCATAGCCCAAGTGTGGCACATGTTTTATCACAAAAACATCACATTATAATTCATCATGGCTCAGTATAGTACTCACTGTCTCACTCTGCTAGATGAACAACAATCGACAACAAAGAAAAGCAGAAAATAATCAAGTCTATCATCACAATTGACACTACCCGAGCATCTTTCTTAATTGCTCCTACATGGGGATGGTGGACGGCGGACGGCGACGAGGTGGATGGCGGACGGCGAGGTGGACGGCGGATGGCAAGGTGGCTGCTCCTCCACGGGGCTCCGGCGAGGTGGCTGCGAACGGGCTCCTCCTCCTACGCACTACGGACGGGCTCCTCCTCCCCGGGCTCTGGCAATGGGGGGCGGCTCTCCTCCACGGGCTCCGGCACGGCGGTGATGGGGCTCTCCTCCTCCACGGGCTCTCCTCCACGGCGGCTCTGGCGGCGAGGGCTAGCGCGGCGGTGATGGCTCCGGCGGCACCGAGTGCGGGTTTGCGTGTGGCAAGCGATCAGACTGAATCGAATGGGGAGAAGAGGAATGAAAGACCGAACCGTATATTTCGCTAAGTCCACATGTTCTGTGGCGCATTTTGGCAATATGCGCATTGCCGAAATGCGCCACAGAACTTGTGGATTTAGTACAAAACGCAGCGCGTCTGGTAGTATGACAAGATCACGCACTTGCCTTAGTGGTCTCTGTTGCTTGCTTGTGCCATTCTAAACTTGGGGCTGCCAGGTTCGAATCCTGGCTGTCTCACACTTTTTTATTTTTTAAAAACACAATTTTAATTATAGATTTGTTTAAAATAAAGCAAGAACATATACAAACATTCATATTTATTCAAAAAACTCTCTCCCCGAACATATACAATCATGTGATGTGTCGAGCTAGCGTCTCACAATCTTCTTGCCCTTTTTCGTCGCGGTTGAATACTTTAGCCCGTGCACTTTAAGATTTCTTCTTGTGAATGCACAACCTTTAGTAGGTAGTGTGGTATTCCTTCTTACTTTAGCAGTAGTAGGCATGTCGAAGTACTTGTCGAATTCCTCTTTGATCTTCGGGTGGCCGTTTTTGTCGAAGTTTTGCTCGTTGGCGGCTCCTTCCGTTCCAATGATTCTCCTATTGCCCCTCCTAACTACAACACGGTTGGGCTTTGACGGGTCAGTAATAAAAAAACATTGATCAACTTGGCTAGCGAGTACCCAAGGCTCATTTTTTGCGGAGGTGTTCTTTGTCGATTTGGCATCTGGTATAACCATTATGGTGAAATACTGGCCTTCTTTTTCCATGTTCTTGGCCCATCTAACACGGAACATCGTTACGATCTCTCCACAGTAGTCGATCTCCCATATCTCCTCGAGCCTTCCATAGAATCTTTCCATCACAGTAGACTCGTCATCAGCAAAGGATAACATAGTTACTCCTGATTTTTGATATTCGCTATTCCTGTCCTTTTCCTCAGTGTAGAATCTGTAACCGTTTATGTCGTATGACTGATAGGTCCTTAGGTTGTGCCCTGGGCCTTGCGACAAGGAGAATATGAGTTTTTGATCTTCCGTAGAAGGCGTCTGTGGGGGATTGTCCAGTTGCCTTTTCTTGAACCAACCCGTGAAGCTGGAGTTGTGCTCTCTGGTTACGTCTCCCTTCTTCCTCGGTCGGCCCTGGTCGACGTACTCCTGCTTGATTAAGCTTTTGAGCTCTTCGACCCAAGGGCCGACCACTTCAATGTGTTGTAGCGCGACTCGGTGTGCCCTTTCAAAATCAGTGCGTCGACCATAAATGCCGACATGTAGTGAGCGACAGCCCTCGCGGTGACCATATCCAACGAGCCTGCCAAGGTGCTTCTTTGTGGGTATTCCAACATCCTCGTTCTCGGTGGTTAGATAATTCTGGCAGAAGGAGATGCAGCCGTAGATCAGAAAGCCCTTGGCTATGCTTCCATCTAGACAAGACCTGTTGCGAACGAATCCTTTGATGACATTGTTTATCCTTTCACACGACATCATGTTGTGCAGGAATGTCGGCCCGAGCTGGATGATGTCGTCCACGACATGTACAAGAAGATGCACCATGATGTCGAAGAATGTGGGCGGGAAGTAAATCTCAAGCTCGCATAGTATCATCATGATCTCTTCATGTAGCCCGTCGAGCTGCTTCACACCGATCGACTTCCTAGATATGACGTCGAAAAAGTTATAGAGGCCAAACAACGTCTCACGGACATGCTCGTCCATTATCCCACGGATCGCAATAGGGAGTATCTGCGTCATGAGCACGTGACAGTCGTGAGACTTCATACCGCTGAACCTCTTCTTCACCACGTACATATATCTTCTTATGTTCCCTGAGTAACCGTGAGGAACTTTCACTCCTAAGAGGAACCTGAAAAACTGCTCGAGCTCCTCCAGACTCAGAGTGAAGCAGGCAGCGCGAAGCACCACCTCATTCTTCTTAACTCTTTTGCGGCGACCTTGAGTCCCTTCCGTCTGATCATCATCATCATCATCACTATCAGGATACTGAAGATCTTTCTTGATGCCAAGCAATTTAAGGTCCTTTCTTGCTTTTGGCCCATCCTTGGTCCTCTCCGGCATGTTCAGTAGAGTGCCAAGCTGACTCTCGGTAGCGTTCTTTGTGATGTGCATTACATCGAGGCTATGGGGAGTGTGAAGGACCTTCCAATACGGCAGGTCCCATAAAATAGACCTTGCTTTCCATACACCTAGCAACGGCTTTGTCCTCGGTCGTTTTTTTCCAGGCGCAGGCCAATCTACCCAATTATTCAAAAGCTCCTCGATTTCTTCGCCGCTCCTCAGAAGCGGGGCTCTTTCGAGCTCATCCTTACCATTGAACAGGTCACCACATTTTCTCCACGGGTGATCCATGCGGAGCCACTTTCGAGTACCTTGGAACATGGTTTTTGAAGACCCGGGATCCCTTGGTAGCTGGAGATGCGGTGTCTCATCCATGCACTTGATGCATGCATTGTGTTCGTGGTTCACCTGGGCCAATACATATGCATAACCAGGATAGTCCTACACGGTCGTGAGCAACGCGGCTCTCAGATGGAAATATTCTTTAGTGTAGGCATCCCACGTACGGGCCGACATCTCCCACAAGCTGGCTAACTCCTCTCTCAATAGCCCGAGATACAGATGCATATCGATACCTGATTGTTTCGGCCCATGAATATGAATGCTCATGTGTACATACCTTTGCTTCGTGCATACCCACGGGGGGAGGTTGTACGGCCATACAAACACGGGGCAGGTGCTATGCGTGCTACTCTGGTTTCCAAAAGGATTGAGTCCATCGGTGCTCATACCCAGCCTGACGTTCCTTGCATCACCCCCGAACTCTTCGAACTCGATGTCTAATGCATTCCACTAGCTAGCGTCTGAAGGGTGTTTTAGGATCTTGCCCTTCTCTGGATCATCTTCGGGTTTCTCTCTTTCCGCGTGCCATTGCATGAGCGTTGCTTCCTTAGGATCTACGAAATATCGTTGTATACGGGGGGTGATAGGAAAGTACCATACCACTTTTCGAGGAACTTTCTTGTTCCCTCTCTTGTACCGTCCTTGGCCACACACCGGACATGTGGTTCTATCCGCGTACTCATTCTGATAAAGTGCACAATCATTGATGCATGCGTGGTATTTAATGTGTGGTAGGTTGAGAGGGCACACTATTTTCTTGGCCTCCTCGATACTTGTTGGCAATGTGTTCCCCTTAGGAAGTCGGTCGTGCTAGTATTCCATGTTCGCGTTGAAGCTCACATCGGTCCATTTGTGTTCGGCCTTCATCTCCAGAGCCTTGAGTGTTACACTCAAACGTGTATCCTCGGGGCGACACCCAGGATACAATGGAGTCATCCCATCTACCTCCATTTGGGCTAGCTTGGCTTTCTCTCTGGCTGCAGCTTTGTCGTTGCTCGTCTCCTTGAGGAGCAGTTCTTGAACATGAGGGTCCTACAAGACCGATGTTAGCAGCGTCTGTGTGTTCACGTCTTCTCCTTCTTCATGATGATCATGCCCGTCGCCATCTCCTTCTCCATGTTGATCATGCCCGCCGGCATCTCCTTCGTCATGATGATCATGCCCGGTAGACTCTTCGTCTTCTCGCCTGCCCACGTCTTCGTGACCACCACCATGTCCTGCCGGCGCCTCATTGAGGTCGCGCATGAAACCGCGCCTGAGCAGGTGACCCTCCAATTGTCCAGATTTAGGGTCGATCTAGCGCTGCAGTTTGCATGTTCGACATGGACATCTTATCATGGTCTTGTCCTTCACGCCTTTCTTATACCTATGAATTCGACCTTCGCTCATCGTGAGGACCATGGTTGCCTAACAGGTCAAAACAGAGAGTATAGGTGAGAACCACACCATATGAACACACACATGCATGAATGCTAGCCGGAAAAAATTCGGCATGACCTTTCCTAAAATTAGGACATATGGGTAGTGCAAAAATTTGCCAACATGGAAATGGATCAACATTTCAGCAAACATCCATGCAACCACACCGGCCGGGACAACAACAAGCAAGCAACAAAAGACTTCCTCCCATTGCAAACATTCATGCACCACACAAGCATTGTCTTGCCATGGATCGCACACACACACACCGCCCGCGCGACAAGCTTCACCTACATGTTCATGGCCAAGTACTCACCTAGTAGACACAATAATAGCGAGACGAGACCGCGCGATGAGAGAGTGTGGAAAAATAGATCTACAAGTTGGTGGAGAGGAAAATAGTAAACAAATAGAGATGTGAGAGAGAAAAGTAAGGAACTTTTAGATCTACAAGTTGGAGGGAAGCTTCCACTTAGCAATATATGGATTAAAGTAGGTTTAGTTACAAGAAAATGGAGAAACTATGGGCAAAATGGGGTGTGAGGGAGGAGGAAGACGAGTTGGGAGGAGGTAGAAAGGAAGAGATTTGAAATGGGTGGTGGTGGATAGATAAGAGCTTTTGTCACCTTTTTTAACATGGACCTGGACGCCCTCATCTGTGGCGCATATGGAGGAAATGTGCCACATATGCTGGATCTTCTGTGGCGCATAAGTCCATATGCGCCACAGAAGTGGGTGAATTAGATTCCCTATGTGGGGCCCTCCTCCATGTTCTGTGGCGCATAATAAAATATGCGCCATAGAAGTTGCCTCTTCTGTGGCTCATAGAACTTGGATGAACCCACCCCGGCTGGCGGGTCCCACCAATCTTCTGTGGCGCATATTGTAGAGAATGTGCCACAGAACTTCCAGGTTTCAGTGGCGCATATTTTCTAGTGCGCCACTGATATTTATCTGTGGTGCATGGTTTCACATATGCGCCACTGAATATCTTGTCTATCTATAGGCTGTTTCCTAGTAGTGCAACTCATTTTTATTGTTTCATGCACAGTTGTGTTGTTCTTCGAGCGTCTTCTTTTTCCTTTTCTTTTTGGTTCTTCATTTGCTTGGTTTTCTTAGTTTGCTGAATAAATTGGTTGGACCCCCTCTTTCATGTATTGGTTTTCAAATTGTTTGGTTTGGATTCGAAAAGAGTAGGAAAGTTCATACTTAAGTGGTAAAAAGAGCTTGTTTTTTACTATGGCCTATGCTTTGTCATGCCATGCTTGATATTGATTTGGCTTTATGCTTAGTATTCTTTTTTGTAGCATGACTTGTTATAAACAATTGAGATTGCTTAATGTGCCTTTGAAGAATCATGTGTTGTTTTAGCATATTAAAGCATAGTATTGTGTTATTCTCCTTTGATGCTTTATTTGGGTTGACTTGGCACATGCTCACACCATGTTATGACTATCCCAAGTCACCATAGCCTTTATGATCCATTAGTTTTCAACTTGTAGTATCACTTTATGCTTTGATTAATGATGTTTTGTCGCTCTGCATGATTATGGCCATTATTGCTCTCTTAGTTGGTCGCTCCCGGTCTTTTGCTAGCTTCCATAACCAAGTATGAGTTACACTCATGCATCCAACTCCTAAAACCAAGTTATTCCAAATACTCCACCATACCTACCTACTAGCATATGCTATTTCAAGTATATTCATGTTTTTATCTACCTTCTGAATTAAACTTGTTATGAGAAAACTAGTGATTAAATCTCTCACGAACTTGATGGCACACTTTACTTTTCTTGCCCTTAATAAACTTGAACCATTGTGTCGTATATGTTGTATATGCTTGCACCTATTTGTTGGGGATTAGCAGAACCATGCTGTCATGGGGAACACTTTAAACATTGCACTTGTACTTTGTACCTAGTTGATATCATGCTCTTTTGTCTATGGATGTCGTCGGTGTGAAATGAAAGGGGAGATTGTAAGTCCATGGAGTTATGTATGTGTGTTAGAGAAATGCCTGGGCCGTTGGTCTAATCCATGCTGTCATGGTGGAAACCTGCAGCGTAACCATAATGAGATGTCTATGAAGCATTCTTCTTATAAAAAAAGAGTCAGATATTGAGAAAAAAAAGAGAAAAAGAAAAAAAAAGATACGAGAAAAGAGGAAAAAGAGAAAAAAGCACCATATTCCCATGGTAAATAAGAAGATTGTTGAGATGCTCGTTGTCTACTTGCCTTGTCATTTTGATATGGGGATTCTTTCGTATCATCGGGCAAGGGGTACCCCGTTGGCGGTTCTCTATGATACACATATACTTACTATGACAAGAACTTACCGGTAACTAAACTTGAGTAGCATGAGGAGTGATACATTGCAAATGTATCTATAATTTTTGATGTTCCATGCTTGGGTTTATCCACTTTCTTGTGTTTTGTTCCAACTTTGGAGTACGTTTATTATGATTTCTTGGACTAACCTATTAACAAGAGCCACAGTGCCAGCTGCCTATTTTCTGTTTTTTTGGTTCTACAAAAGTCAGAAAATGAATATTCTCGGAATTGGACGGGACAAAAGCCAAAGTGCCTATTTTTCCGGAAGGGATCAAGTGCTAGAATACGAGACGGAGAAGGGCTGGGGGCCGGCCACACCACCTGGCCGCGTGGCCAGGCCTGGCTCGCGCCAAGGGGTGGTCTGGCCGACCCCAGCACCCCCTCGGCCTCTCCTTCTGCCTATAAGTTGCCCTCGGGACAAAAACCCTAGGTACCCAATCAAAAAATCCACGAAAGAGTCAGTAGCCGCCCTCGTCTCTGTCCCTAGATCGGGGCGGATCTGAAGCTCTTCCCAGCACCCTGCCGGAGAGGGGAATTCACCCTGGAGGCCTCCTTCATCACCATGCAAGCCTCCGGTGTGATGCGTGACTAGTTCATCCTTGGACTACGGATCCATGTAGTAGCTAGATGGCTGGTTTCTCCTCCTTTGTGCTTTCATGTTTAGATCTTGTGAGATCCGTTCATGATTAAGATCATCTATTTGTAATTCATACATGTTGTGTTTGCGGGGATCCGATGGATATTGAGATGCTATTTCAGATTGATTATTGATTCTATCATGTCTTGTTTATTTGAGATCTTACATGCTTTCCATTGTTAGTAGCTATCTTGGCCAAGTAGATGCTAGCAACTCCAAGAGTTAGTATTTATGCTCGATAGTGGGTTCATGCCTCTGGTAATCTGGGGAAGTGACAGAAATCTCTAAGGTACTAGATGTGCTGTTGCTACTAGGGAGAAAACAACAATCCTTTGTTCATAGAACAATCGTATTGTTTACTTTACACGCAGTTCGTAAAGCAATAATCTGTTGCTTGCAACTTAATACTGGAGGGGGTTCGGATGATAACCCGAAGGTGGATTAAAAGTCATAGATGAAGTTGGATGGCGGTCTATGTATTATGTTGTAATGCCCAATCAAGTCTCAGAGGAGTCAAGATGATTAGTATATGCATGTATTGCTTTCTCGGTGTTTGTCAATTGCGCTTCTGTAATTTGTTTACCCAGCATGTTATCTATCTAAGGAGAGCCACCTCTAGTGAACTATGGATCCCGGTCCTTTTTCTTTACATAAAATCTCTAATCTTTTACTGCTTTGTGTTTAATTTCTGCAAACTTTTACTTCTTTCCATTCGATACATTTAATCATTTGTTTTCCGCAAAACATGGTGAGATTGACAACCTCATCGCAAGTTGGGGACAAAGTTCTGTGGTTGTGTTGTGCAGGTCTCCACGTTGCTACTTGCACCGGTAGTGCGCCCTGCCAAAGCTCAGTTAGTAACACCTTTGGGGTGTTTCCTTGCTCCTACTCTTTCGATTAAACCTTTGTTTCATAACTGAGGGAAACTTGCTTCTGTGCTCATCATACCTTCCTGTTGGGGTTCTCAACGAGCTCTACATCAACACCGCCATCAAGCATTTTTCTAGGCGCCGTGTATTGAGCCATCAACCATTTTTCTGGCGCCGTTGCCGGGGAGTCAAGGACATCTTCACAAGTGGAGTCCCTCATATCAAATCTCTTTACTTTGTTGTTTTTGTTTTGCTTAGTTTCTTTTTGCTTTGTTTGCTTGTTTTATTCTTCAAAAAACACAAAAAAATTAGTTTTACTTGTTTGCTTTCTTATTTGAAAACCCAAAAAAATGACTACTCTTGAAAACACCAAGTTGTGTGACTTCACTACCACCAACAACAATGATTTTATGAGCACTCCAATTTCTCCACCCATGGCTGAAAATACTTTCTTTGAGATAAAACCTGCTTTGCTCAATCTTGTTATGAGAGAACAATTTTCTGGTATTGGTAATGAAGATGTTGCTTCCCATCTAAATAACTTTGTTGAACTTTGTGATATGCAAAAGCATAAGGATATATATGGTGATATTATTAAACTGAAATTGTTTCCTTTCTCTTTGAGAGGAAAAGCTAAAGAGTGGTTGAATTTCTTAACTAGGAATAGTATTGATTCTTGGACTAAGTGCAAAGATGCTTTTATTGGAAAATACTATCCTCCTGCTAAGATTATATCGATGAGAAGTGAAATAATGAAGGTTAAACAACTTGATAATGAGCATGTTGCTCAAGCTTGGGAAAGAATGAAATCTTTGGTAAAGAATTGTCCCACTCATGGACTAACTGCTTGGATGATCATCCAAACTTTTTTATGCAGGATTCAACTATTCTTCAAGGAACCTATTGGATTCAGCTACTGGAGGTACCTTTATGACCATCACTTTGGGTGCTACAACAAAACTATTGGATAATATGATGGTTAATTATTCTGAATGTCATACTGAGAGAGCTCCATAAGGTAAGAAGGTAAATTCTGTTGAAGAAACCTCCTCCTTGAGTGATAAGATTGATATTATTATGTCTATGCTTGTTAATGGGAAATCCCATATTGATCCAAATAATGTTCCTTTAGCCTCTTTGGTTGCTCAAGAAGAGCAAGTTAATGTGAACTTCATAAGAAATAACAACTTTGGCAACAATACTTATGGTAATAATGCTTATAGGAAATTTTTTGGTAACAACAATTATAAGGAATATCCTCCCAACAATGTCAATTCTTATGGAAATTCTTACAACAATAATAAGTGTGCTCCCTCTGAACTTGAAGTTATGCTTAAAGAGTTTATTAGTAAACAAACTGCTTTCAATAAAACTATTGAGGAAAAACTCTCTAATGATGAAAGAAATATAACATCTTTGGCTGAAGCTCAATCTTCATTGATTAATAAAATGGCTCCTAAACCCAAAACTAATGAGAATCCCTTTGCAGCTACTAATGCTATACAAGTAAGAATTGATGAAAGCGTTAGACTATTAGCTGAATTACATGCTAAGTGGGAAAGAGAAGATGAAATTGCTAGAAACATTAGCGTTTCTACTATCACCACCACTAGTGTTGAGGCTAGTAATAGTTCTACTACTTTAAATGATAAATTTGATTTTGATCTTGATGGTTGCAACATCTCTGAAGTTATTAAGTTCCTACAAAAGCTTGCTAAAAGTCCTAATGCTAGTGCTATGAACATGGCTTTTACAAAACACATTACTGATGCTCTCATAAAGATTAAAGAAGAAATGATGAAACATAAAGCTTCTATTCCCATAAAACAAGAAGATGGTTGGGAACCCATCATTAATATGAAAGTGAACGACTTTGATTTGAAAGCTTTGTGTGATCTTGATAGTAGTGTTTCTATTATGCCTAGAAGGATTTATGATATGCTTGATTTACCTCCGCTTGAAGATTGTTGTTTGAATGTCCCACTTGATGCTAATGCTAAAAAGAAACTCATGGGGGGTCTTAATGATGTTCTTATTATGGTTAATGACTCCTATGTCCCCGTTGATTTCTATGTTTTGGATGTTGAATACAATGCTTCTTGTCCTATTACTTTGGGAAGACCTTTTCTTAGAACTGTTGGTGCCATCATTGATATGAAAGAAGGCACCATTAAATATCAACTCCCACTCAAGAAAGGTATAGAACACTTCCCTAAAAAGAGAGAAAAGATTTCTTTTGCTTCTCCTATGAAAACAAAATTTGGTCTTAATGCTTCTTCATTTGAGAACACTTGATTCTTTCTTTGGTTCTTATGCCTAAGTTAAAGGCGTTAAAGAAAAGTAATTGTTGGGAGATAACCCAAGAGTTTTAGTTGAGTCTTGTAAGTTATTACCTCTGTAGTAACCTCTCCTTATCCTTTTTATTTTCTTTTTGTGCCAAGAGTAACCTCTAATGAGAGTGAAGTAATGATTGGGAAAGTTGCTGTCCCGAAACAGATTTCTGTGCTTCACCGTAGAAATTCCTGAGAGAGCTCTGTACGTCGGATTGATCTGTAATGTTTTGTGCTTCTTCCCCAGGTTGTTATCTAACTTTCGTTAGTTCAACACTTTTTGATTTGAGCAACAGAAGGTCTCCGAAAAAATTCGTCTTTACCTGCTGGTCTATTTTGACAGATTTCTGCCATTTTCTGCATTTGCTTCTTGTTAGTTCCTTCTTGATTTCCTTTAGGGAATTGAGATTTTTGAGGGAAGTGCTATAGTAGATAGTGTTCTAATGGAAGTTTATTTGGTGTTAGAACTGAACCTTGAGACTTATTTATCTTAAGTGCACTAATGTTGCTAATGAGATTGTGTGAAGTTTTGTATGAAGGAAAATTTTCAGGTGTATGGAAGGAATGAGTAATGAGATGAAGGATGGACTAAAGCTCAAGCTTGGGGATGCCACGCGTGTCACCCCAAGAAATATCCAAGAGGTACAAGCGTCAAAGCTTGGGGATGCCCAAGGCATCCCCTTCTTCATCAATAAAAATTCCAGGTTTCTTCCAAACGCTTCATTTTTATTGTTTCGTGCACAGTTGTGTTTCTCTTGGAGCGTCTTCTTTTTCGTTTTCGTTTTGTTTTTTTAGTTTTCTTGGTTTGCTTAGTTTTCTGAATAAGTTGGTTGGACCCCCTCTTTCACACTTTTGTTTACAAATAGTTTGGTTTGGGTTGGAAAAGAGTAGGAAAGTTTATGCTTATGTGGTAAAAAGAGCTCGTTTTTGACTGTGGCCTATGCTTTGTCATGCCATGCTCGATATTGTTTTGGCTTTATGCTTAGTATTCTTTGCTGTAGCATGACTTGTTATAAACAATTGAGATTGCTTAATGTGCCTTGGATGAATCATGCTTTGAGTTTTGCAAATACTTTGATCAAGTTTTGATGGTGCATGTCACCTTAAAAATTATTTCTTTTTATCACTTACCTACTCGAGGACGAGCAGGAGTTAAGCTTGGGGATGTTGATACATTGCAAATGTATCTATAATTTTTGATGTTCCATGCTTGGTTTTATCCACTTTCTTGTGTTTTGTTCCAACTTTGGAGTACTTTTATTATGATTTCTTGGACTAACCTATTAACAAGAGCCAAAGTGCCAGCTGCCTGTTTGTGTTGTTTTTGGTTCCAGAAAAGTCAGAAAATGAATATTCTCGGAATTGGACGGGACAAAAGCCAAAGTGCCTATTTTTTGGAAGGGATCAAGTGCCAGAATACGAGACGAAGAAGGAATGGGGGCCGGCCACACCACTTGGCCGCGCAACCAGGCCTGGCCCGCGCCAGGGGGTGGTCTGGCCGACCCCAGCACCCCCTCGGCCTCTCCTTCCGCCTATAAGATTCCCTCGGGACAAAAACCCTAGGTACCCGATCAAATAATCCACGAAAGAGTCTGTAGCTGTCGTCGTCTCTGTCCCTAGATCGGGGGGATCTGAAGCTCTTCCCGGCACCCTGCCGGAGAGGGGAATTCACCCTAGAGGCCCCCTTCATCACCATGCAAGCCTCCGGTGTGATGCGTGAGTAGTTCATCCTTGGACTACGGATCCATGTAGTAGCTAGATGGCTGGTTTCTCCTCCTTTGTGCTTTCATGTTTAGATCTTGTGAGCTCCGTTCATGATTAAGATCATCTATTTGTAATTCATACATGTTGTGTTTGTGGGGATCCGATCGATATTGAGATGCTATTTCAGATTGATTATTGATTCTATCATGTCTTTGTTATTTGAGATCTTGCATGCTTTCCGTTGTTAGTAGCTATCTTGGCCAAGTAGATGCTAGCAACTCCAAGAGTTAGTATTTATGCTCGTTCGTGGGTTCATGCCTCTGGTAATCTGGGGAAGTGACAGAAATCTCTAAGGTACTAGATGTGTTGTTGCTACTAGGGAGAAAACAACAATCCTTTGTTCATAGAACAATCGTATTGTTTACTTTACACGCAGTTCGTAAAGCAATAATCTGTTGCTTGCAACTTAATACTGGAGGGGGTTCGGATGATAACCTGAAGGTGGATTATTAGTCATAGATGCAGTTGGATGGCGGTCTATGTATTATGTTGTAATGCCCAATCAAGTCTCAAAGGAGTCAAGATGATTAGTATATGCATGTCTTGCTTTCTCGGTGTTTGTCAATTACCCCGCTGTAAGTTGTTCACCCATCATGTTATCTATCTAAGGAGAGCCACCTCTAGTGAACTATGGATCCCGGTCCTTTACTTTACATACAATCTATAAACTGTTTCTACTTTGTGTTTTCTTTCTACAAGCTTTTACTTCTTTCCATTCGATATGTTTAATCCTTTGTTGTCCGCAAAACACGGTGAGATTGACAACCTCATCGCAAGTTGGGGACAAAGTTCTGTGGTTGTGTTGTGCAGGTCTCCACGTTGCTACTAGCACCGGTAGTGCGCCCTGCCAAAGCTCAGCGAGTAACACCTTTGGGGTGTTTCCTTGCTCCTACTGGTTCGATTAAACCTTGGTGTCATAACTGAGGGAAACTTGCTACTGTGCTCATCATTCCTTCCTCTTGGGGTTCCCAACGAGCTCTACATCAACACCGCCATCAAGCATTTTTCTGGGCGCCGTGTATTGAGCCATCAAGGAGCGGCCCTCGTATTCAAGGGACATGAGATTTCCAACTTATACTTCGTCAAGCATATACACCATAGTTTGTTCACTTTAACCTTAATCACTTCAAGATGCTTATGATAGAGGCAATGAGAGCTAAAAGCTAATAAGTACCATAATTTTTGGAAGCTCTTTATGAGACTTGAATCCCTACTTCCTTCTATGAAGGCCTTTCTTTTACTTTTATGTTGAGTCTCCACCTTCTATCTTTATGCACCTATTTTGAGAGCATAGTGGCCATTCTTAGTTCTATGTGCATTGTCCCAAGACTTGTTTATTGATGCATAGCTTTGATATTGCTTGTTTTAAACTATTTGTATCTAGTCACTCTTTTGAACTTGGAAGGTGTCCTATGAATTTATGTTTGCTACTCTATGAGGGACAAGATGAATGCTACTATGCTATATTTTCTTTATGTGAAACAAACAAACGTCTTGCAAAGCATTGTTATTCATGAAACTTTTGTTTGTGCCTTTTCATGTTGCAACATAGTTGCTATGTCTTATTGTTAGAACTTTGTCTTTCATGTTATGATTGAAGTACTATGATCCCAGCTATCATTGTTTTACAAATACTTTGATCAAGTTTATGATGGTGCATGTCACCTCGAAAATTATTCTTTCTTTTTATCACTTACCTACTCAAGGACGAGGAGGAGTTAAGCTTGGGAATGTTGATACGTTGCTAACGTATCCATAATTTTTGATGTTCCATGCTTGGTTTTATCTACTTTCTTATGTTTTGTCCACACTTTGGAGTACTTTCTATACACTTTATTGGACTAAACTATTGACAAGAGCCATAGTGCCAGCTGCCTGTTTTCTGCTGTTTTTGGTTCCAGGAAAGTCAGAAAATGAATATTTTCGGAATTGGACGGGACAAAAGCCAAATTCAGTTTTTCACCGAGGGACACCTAGAGCCAGAATACGAGACGGAGAAGGGCCAGGGGGCCACCACACCACCTGGCCATGCGGCCCAGCCTGGCCCGCGCCAGGGGGTGGTCTGGCCGCCCTAGGCACCCCCTCGGCCTCCGCTTCCGCCTATAAGATGCCTCTGATACAGAAACCCTAAGTACCCGATCAAATTCCACAAAATAGTCTATAGCCGTCGTCATCTCCATCCCTAGATCAGGGGGATCTAAAGCTCTTCCCGGCACCTTGTCGGAGGGGAGAATTCACCTGGAGGCCTTCTTCATCACCATGCAAGCCTCCGCTGTGATGCGTGAGTAGTTCATGTCTGGACTACGGGTCCATGTAGTAGCTAGATGGCTGGTTCTCCTCCTTCGTGCTATCATGTTTAGATCTTGTGAGCTTCGTTCATGATAAAGATCATCTATTTGTAATTCTGCATGTTGTGTTTGTGGGTATCCGATAGATATTGAGATGCTATTTCAGATTGATTATTGATTCTATCATGTCTTTGTTATTTGTGATCTAGCATGCTTTCCGTTGTTAGTAGCTATCTTGGCCAAGTAGATGCTAGCAACTCCAAGAGTTAGTATTTATGCTCGATAGTGGGTTCATG
Organism: Avena eriantha; assembly: GCA_910589775.1. Lineage (NCBI taxonomy): Eukaryota > Viridiplantae > Streptophyta > Magnoliopsida > Poales > Poaceae > Avena > Avena eriantha. The sequence continues at coordinate 298,417,440 of OU342745.1, read as the reverse complement.
CCTCTAGTAATCTGGGGAAGTGACAGAAATCTCTAAGGTACTAGATGTGCTGTTGCTACTAGGGAGAAAACAACAATCCTTTGTTCATAGAACAATCGTATTGTTTACTTTACACACAATGCGTAATCCAGTTATCCGTTGCTTGCAACTTAATATGAACCTAAAGGTGGATTATTAGTCATAGATGCAGTTGGATTACATTCTATGTATAATGTTGTAATGCCCAATCAAATATCAAAGGAGTCAAGATGAGTAGTATATGCATATTGCTTTCTTGATGTTTGTCAATTGGCCGGCTGTAATTTGTTCACCCAACATGTCATCTATCTTAAGGAGAGCCACCACTAGTGAACTATGGATCCGGGTCCTTTCTTTTACCATCAATCTACAATAAATTGTTTACTGCTTCCTGTTTACTTTCTGCGAACTATTACTTTCTTCCACTCGATACGGTTAATCCTTTGTTTTTAGAAAAACCGGTGAGATTGATAACCTCATCGCAAGTTGGGCGCAAAGTTCTGTGGTTGTGTTGTGCAGGTTTCCATGTTGCTGCTAGCACCGGTAGTGCGCCCTGCCAATGTTCAGCTAGCAACACCTTTGAGGTGTTTCCTTGCTCCTACTAGATTGATAACCTTGGTTTCATAACTGAGGGAAAACGTGATGCTGTGCTCATCATACCTTCCTCTTGGGGTTCCCCAACGGGCTCGGTATATGTTGGGCTTAGCAACCCCCTATACTTGTGGGTCATCAGTCGCAGTCGGCTACGCTGACAAACGTGACGATAACCGCAACAATGGATACCGTAGTGGTGGATACCACGACTACAGAAAAACCACGCAGGTGTGGCAACACCGCACTCGCGAAGAGGCACCCGCAACATCTATCAAGGACAAACTGTCCGGGCCATGGAAAGTGCACTTCTACATCGACAAGCACGATGGTAAGAAGAAATCCAGCCACCTTCTCAAGGACTGCCGCTAGTTCCTCAAACTCCACGAAGGCCTGGCCCGGATGAATCGCGACGCAGTCAACAGGGGCTATGGAGCCGCCCCTGGCGCTGTGGCACATGGAGCTCCTCCAGCACCGCCCGGACCACCACCACCTGCGGCCGCACCGGTCCAGCATCACGGAGGCGAAAAATACCCATGATCCGTGGGCAACAGACGGATGATCCAAAAAGGGTGTCCCTCAAATCGAGTGCAGAAGGCCATCACTCGCCAAGTCAACTTGGCAATAAACTCTCCACCTTACACCACTAGGTACCTCAGTGGAAGCGACTCCTGCATCACCTTTGACAAGCGTGACCGCCCGCGCCAAGTTCCTCGTCTAGGCCACTGTCCCCTCGTACTCGAGGCATAGATTAGGGGTTTTGACATGAGTCGCGTCTTCATGGATGGCGGCAGTGGCATTAACCTCATGTTCGCGAGTACCTTGCGGGCGATGAGGATCCCTCTAACGTGTCTGGATGTTTCAGACACGATGTTCCACGACATCATCCCACGGAAAGGCATATATCCCCTGGGTAAAATCAACCTCGACGTCATCTTCGGCACACTACAAAACTTTCGGCGAGACCGCATCGACTTTAAGGTCGTCGACTGGCCTTCACAATATCACTGCATCCTCGGACGTGTCGCGTTCACAAGGTTCATGGCAGTGCCACACTATGCCTACCTGCAGATGAAGATGCCGGGTCCAAACGGCATAATCACAATCAATGACAACTTCGATGTGGGACCCCTAGATTAATCCTCCGAGAATCCCTGTTATGCACACAACCACGATCCCATGATCAGCTAGTCGTGGCACATAACCGACAAGTATCATTACAACATCCGAGAAAATACCGAATTACAAAACTTACATAAATGCCGTTATGGCTACATCAATAATCATCAGCGGACTTCAACAAGTGCAGAGCCCGAGCCATGCCTTAACCTACAGGCAACTGACTGGGAGAACGTCCTAGCTCGCATCGCCGCTATCCTCGCTTTCTTCTTGAGATCTGGCCAAGTTAATAGCCAGGGACAATGCTAGTGAGTACTTTGAATGTACTCGCAAACCACCTTAAGATATTAAGTATAATAACAGGAGGATATGCATTTTGGCTGTGGTAGTAGGAGGGCTCCAAAGGAGGTTCTTTTCTCAAATAATTTCTCCTATAGATATAACATCTACATATCTTTGTTGAAAACTTTTGTAAACATTTTGGAAACTGTTTTGAAAAGTTTTGGAAAACACTAGGACTGGGTCCCCATATGTTTCCTTTTCCCGGTCATCCCACGACCAAACTCCTTCCATCCCTCTCTGACCATTCCATGGTCATAACATGGATCCTTTCCGACCATCCCATGGTCAAAAATATTTTTAAAGCTTTTGCTTTTTCGAAATCCTTTTGAAAACAAAACCAGCACCGCTCTACAGCAACCTTCCCAACCGCCCATGACCGCGGACACGGCTATTCGAATAGATTTACACACTGCAGAGGTTGTACACTTTTCCCACACCATCCGGGTACACTACCCTGATCCTCACCGATCGTGGGTTGAGTAACCGATCAAGATTCTCCAGATGCCCACTCCAATATAAGTGCCTACCCTATGGGTGTTAATCCCCTCAAAACCGGGACGTCAGGCGAGGACCAACCAGAGTGCTTTTTCCACTTCTCGAGAGTGTGCACTTTCAATGAGGGGCCCATAGTAACGCGTGGAGGCCTGCCGACCCTTCGTTTCTTCTCCAGGTCCCACCTTCATCGGAGAAGGCCCACCCTCCAGGTATCCCCGATCCCCTGTAGTTGTTGCGAGGCAGCTCATACCAGAGTAGACAAACATCAAATCCAGCCCTGTCCCATTCTAGAGTAATGTGGTTGCACGGGTTAATTGTTCTAGCAAAACTACAAAGAACTAGGTGCGTTTTCGTAAGCCTTTTTCCTCTGGTTTTCCTTTAGCATTTTGTAAAACAAAACCTTTTTCTTTCTCAACATCTCTTGGGAGGTCCCACCTCACCAAGGTTTTACATAAAACATTTGGTAAAACTTTTTCCGGGGTCTTCCCATCTTCTAGCTTTGCTTCAGCTAAATCGGGGGTCTCCAAAGGGTTATGGTGATATACGCCATCTATTCTACTAAGGGCAGGTAGGTGTCACCAAGGGGGGTTTGTACTTAGTAGTACTAAAGTGTAGTAGTTCGGAGGGGCCAAACCACTACCATATATATATATATATATTAACATATAGTAAAACAATGCAGTTTTAATAAGCAGTTGATAAAACATGCATAAGTCAAACTGTAGGACAAGGCTTATGAGCAAGAAGGTGGCTTGCCTGAGATCCGCAATATGCCATAATTGTCCCTGGACTTCTTCTTTAGATAACCCAGAATACCAATTCCAATTATAAATACCACTTCTTCTGCTTTCCGATTTCATCGCAACTATCATCGTCCCGGCAACACATGCAAACAAACCAAGCCACAATCAACATCAGGCATTCAAGCACCAATACATACAGCAAACAATGAACAAAACAAGTTCACAGATCATTAGGTCTTAGGAAGAATGGATTTACTAGGATTGGCTTTGTCATGGAAATATGAAAGGAAACCCCCTTAGGATTTATAGTCTAGGAAATACCTAAGAGATGGGTTTTGGAACAAGACATATTCTGTATGATACCATTGTAAAAACATGATACCAACAGATAGGTATTGATAAACTGAAACCAACAAAAGTGGTTTCAGTAATTTAGCAATTACCAATAATTTATAGTGATTTTTATAGTGAATAAGGCTCTAGTTTTAGGAAATAATTCACTAGAAAAGTTCTAGAGCTCCAAAAATTATTTCCTTGGAGGGTTCAGTAGGGTTTTAAGTACTTGATCACGGAGAGTTGCAATCATGTCAAGATAATTACCAGAATGCCCTCAGGAAATTCCCAAAGGCAGTTCTGCAAGGTTTTTGTCTTTTTCACCAGATTAAATCTACAGAGACTTTTGATATGAGGTAAGGGGCAAGGGATAGGTTTTGCAAATACCTCGCAGTACCAACTGGAATCACTCTATTTGGAGTTTCAAATCTACTGTAGTGATTTATCTAGTGAAAACACTAGGGACATAAATGTTTAATTCATTAAAAATCATCAGGAGCCCAATAAATGGTGAGCTCCTGGGTTTTGGTGGATCTTAGTGTACCCCATCACAGGGAGTGGAAATTATATCAATACCCATGTTGGTTTGACCTTAGGGATTTTCTAAACACATAAAAAGTACGTTTTTTTATTTCTGTTAAAGGAATACCAGAGCTCCACTTGGAATGGGACCAATGCAGAAATATAGGTACTTTCAAAACCTTCTAGAGGATGCTGGCTTTACCTATTTGGATAAAGGAAACTTCCTGAGGAAAATAGTGATGGGTTCGTAGCATGGAAAACAAAAAATTTCTACCGCAAGAACGAACAAAACCCAGATCTAATCTAGATAAAAGCCAAGATCTAATCTATTAGACATGAGCAACGAGATAGATCTGTACTAACCCTTATAGATCCGAAAGCGTTACGAGATTGGATCTCGTGGTTGATGTAGTCGATCACTTGCCGATCTCAAGATCGAGTGGACGATCCTTCCGGCGCCGCGTTCCGGCAGCGCTTCCGTAGTCGGTCATACGTCCGGAGTCGAAGCAGACCTTCCTCTCCTCGTTCCAGCGAGCAGCGGAGGTAGTAGATCTTCTCCACGGAATCCCAGCAGCACGATGGCATGGTGGTGGTGGTGGAGTAGAGAATTCTGCAGGGCTTCGCCTAAGCCTGAGCAGAAGAAAGGAGGAGGAGAGAGGCGGCTAGGATTGGAGTAGTAGAGGAGGGCCAGGGGGTGGCGCCCCCACCCCTCTATTTAAAGGGGGAGGCGCCATGGGGAGGTGGAGTCCTTGTAGGACTCCCCTCTCCCTTGGCCGGCGGATTGGGAGGGGGGGAGGAGTCCTCCTCCCCCACGACTCCTTGTCTTGCCCCACAAGGACTCCTTGATCCTTTCTTGGTTTTCAAGAAAACTCCAAGAAATCTTCCAGAACCTTCCGGAACATTCCGAAACCTTCTAGAATCCTCATACAAATACTCCGGAACATTTCCTAACTCAGAAAATGATCCCCAATATATGAATCTTATTCTCCGGATAATTCCGGATCTCCTCGTGATGTCCCGGATCCAATCCGAGACTCCGAACAACATTTGGTCTCCAACGCACATTCCATGTCTACTTAAAACAACTTCAAACCTTAAGTGTGTCACCCTACAATTCGTGAATATGTAGACATGACAGAGACACATCTCCTATCAATAACCGTCAGCGGGACCTGGAGATCCATAATTGCTCCCACATACTCAATGATGACTTCGTGATCGATAGAACCATTTACATACGAAACCAATTCCCTTTGTCACGTGATACTATACTTATCCGAGGTTTGATCATCGGTATCGCCATACCTAGTTCTATCTCGTTACTGACAAGTACTCTTTACTCGTTCCGTGATATGTCATCCCTTGTGACCCAGTCACATGCTTGCAAGCTAACTAGGTGACATTCCACCGAGAGGGCCTAGAGCATATCTATCCGTCATATGGATGGACAAATCCCAATCTTGGTCCATGCGCTTCAACACATACTTTCAGAATACCCAATGACACCTTTATGACCACCCAGTTACGAAGCGGTGTTTGATGTCATCAAAGTACCCATCGGGTGATGGTGATTAACCTAACCGCATGGTCGAAGGATTAGGTTACTATGTATTTTAAAGCTTATAGCAAACGAACTTAATGACTTGATCTTATGCTATACTTACTACGGGTGTGTGTCCATCACATCATTCTCCTAATGATATGATCTTGTTATTAACGACATCCAATGTCCATGATCAGGAAACCATGATCATCCATTAATCAACAAGCTAGTTTAACAAGAGACTTACTAGGGACTCTTTTATTTTTACAAAAGACACAAGTATTAATGTTTCCGGTTAATACAATTATAGGATGGGATGTAAACATTTATCATAAACATAAAGATATAATAATAACCACTTTATTATTGCCTCTTGGGCATATCTCCAACAGTCTCCCACTTGCACTAGAGTCAATAATCTAGTTAAAAACTTATGCATTCAATACTTATGGCTTTCTAGTGTTGTATAGACACTATTGCTAGTGGTAAACATAATCTTCGGATCTGACACTTCCAGGTCCATGTGTATTTGCATGTCCTTGCGTCTCTACGCATTACTCATTCTCCAATGAGATGGCATTGTATAATTTTGGTCCTTTGGTGAGACCTTTAGTTCCTTGGGATTAAATTATGTTGATACAATTATCATACAATGTATCTTCATAGTATTATCCCGATATGAACCACACCTAGTTTGATAACAAACTACTTAACACAAATGCTCTCCTTTGCTGCTATTATAGCAGTTATATACTTTAGCCTTTTGTTGTAGTATCCGTCACAATATCTCAACTTTGGAACTCATCCAAATCCATCATGGAACATCCTTTCCATTATATTGTGCCACCCATAGTCTAAATTGAGATAAATTTAATTTGTATCTTGTGACAAAACTAGTATCAATGTAACACTTTACAATGAACTACCTTTAACTATTTGTCACTTATACATGATATATTCTTAGTTCTTCCAAAGCTCATAAGAATATCTTTACTATTGTCCAATGATCATCTTATGAATCATTCTGGTATATGCTCATAACATTTAGAGCATAGGACATATCTGGATGTGTACATCTCAAAGAATGATTGATCAAAATATTCTTGTGATTTCACCAAGTGTCAAAACACTTGAATCTCGTGTCAACACACTTGAATCTTGATTTAGTCCTTTCCGTGTGTCAAGAACCTTTCTTGTTGTTTCCATATTGAACTCATTCAACATCTTATCTATGTACATTTGGCAAAACCATATTAGCGCCTCAATCTATTCATATAGACATTGATGCCTAATTCTCGAGTTATGCCTAAGTCTTTCATCGAAATGAAATTCTTAACCTGTGTCAATAAAAGATACATTATTTCTAATCAACAATATGTCTTTCACATAATGTATTAGAAATATGTCTTAGCGCTCCCACTTAATTTCTTGCATAATGCAAACATCTTCATCGTCTCTGAAGATTCCAACTCCGCGATGCTCACTTCAACCATTGAAGTTTTGCATACTCTTTTAGCATCCTTTGAATTAACAAAACCCTTTGGATTGTGTCATGTACACGTCCTAGGTAACCATTCTATTAGAAGAACTTGTTTTGTTTGTTCAACTAACATATACCAAAATATATGTAGTGGTTGCAACATTAATCCATCCAGACTAAATATCGCTATGAAAGATCAAATCTTATCATAGTCAATTCCTTGAACATTGTCGTAAACTCTTTCCGACATGTCGACTATTTCATAGATTTGAAACATCCATGTCTATTTCTTTATAGATCCAAACACGACCGATAGGCTTCACGCCTTTACGGAGGGTCTTCTAAGTTCAGAAACTTGATTTCTCGTGTATGGATACTATCACGGATTCCATGACTTCTAGTCATTTTATGGAGTCAGGGCCCATCATCGCTTCTTTGCATGTAGTCGGTTCATCATTGTCAAAACAATAACGACTTGCTTATCAAATCTTACTATTTGATTCTTACCGACCCACACGGTTCTATAGGAACTCTAATCTCCGAGATCACACCTTTTGTAATCACGAGAGCCATGAGCATTGTGGCCGCCACCAGGACACTTTCCGGCGCTGCGCTACTTAGCACATATAGCTAAGGTTCAACAACCTTATCAAAGTTCTATTGTCCTCCCACTTAACTTTTCACGAAAAATTCCTTCTCAAGAAACTTGACGTTCCAAGCGACAAACTCTTTTGTCCTTGGCGTTATGGAGAAATTCCCAACAAATTCTTTGGAATAACCTACAAAGACGTGCTTATCCGACTTCGGTTGTAAACATTTTACTCATGCATAGCATACCAAAATTTAAGAAAAGACAATTCGGGTTTTATCCCAAACCATAACTCATATGGTGTCATTTCAATGGATCACGATGGAGCTCTTTTCAGTGTAAAAGCGGTAGTCACTAAAGCTTTAATCTTTAATATATAATGGCAGTTTTATAAATGACACCTTTGATATTACCATGTAAAACAAGGTTTCATTACATATCTCGAACACTCCATACTCCTATGGTGTTTTGGGAAATGCAAATCCATGGAACGATTCCTCAAATCTTAGGTGTTTTGCTAAACTTGTAACTCAAACATCTTTCTTTATGATCTAATCATAAACTCTTTTATTTTCTTGTTACAATGATTTTCCACTTCATCTTGAAAGTCTTTGAACATTTTTCAAATGTTTCATACTTCTTCCTTATTGAGTAAGTATATACATATACTCACTAAAATCTTCGGAGAAAGCATATGAAGTTGAAATCCACCGCCCACGACTACACATAATGGACTATATACATCAATATGTACAAATTCCAGTCAGTTAGTCGTCCGTTCCTCTTTTGGCCTACGAATGGAGTTTTAATTATCTCCAGGAAAGTATCAGAAGCGTCATTTGATCCAAATCAAAGACTCCAAAAATCCATCAACATGGAGTTTCTTCATATATCCTTTCAATATAATTTAAACGGCGATGTCACTTCGCAAGTGATCTTTCAATCATTTGTCCTGCGACATTTTAGCATTAGTTTTATGGTCATTATTTCTCCAACTAGACTTGTATATCATCCATCTATTATGGAATACGGTAATTATTTGAACAACCTTTTGTCGTCATAATACCTGATCAAAATAACAATTATTGAAAAAAATCTTGAAGGCAAGCTTTGATGTTAACGAGCAACACAACAACCCTTTGTTTGTTTTCGATGAACATCATCACATATTCTCTTGCTAGTTACTTAGGCCATTGCAGTTCATGAATTGTGTTGTCCTGTATGACACTTCATACCAACCAATTCGGTATCCAATACCGGAGAACCACATTGTTTAACAAGCAAGGAATACAACCATAACATGTATATATCTATATGCCTAAGTTGGACATCTCCAACCTTTTATTTTCTGCCAAATATTTTATCGATTCTCTTTTAGCAATTCCTTTTCTTTTAAAAGAATCTATCAACATCAATAGTGATGTCATTCACATGAAACATAGTACAAAGTGTGTATAGTCAAATACCAATACCTTTGGACTTGCACTTTGAAGTGGATCACCTTCATCAAATGTTTGCCATTCTTTCAAAATTCCATTCTTTAGTAATCTTTTAGTGTAGTAAACATTTTACTTACATCTTCTATTCATCCTTATCATGACAACTTTCATGATCAAGCTGCTATAGCTTATAAAGGTGAATTGCGAGTATAATGTTTCTTTTTCAAAACCTTTTGGAGGATTAGGACGACTAGCGTCTCCAACCTTCACAAATTCTCATCAAATATGAGGACGTATACTCTATCATGTTGTAACCAACACATTGTTTTAGATATCGCAATACCTTTCACATATGATGGTTTCTGAAACATTGCTTTCAGCTCTTAGATAAACTTGATATTAAAAACAATCTTTTGAGTATCAAGAATCATGGAGGAAAACATGATACTTTAGATACTAACATTGGAATTCTTACTCTTGATTTAATACTACTTATTAAACTTCATGGAGTAAATAGAGTTTGCTGAAAGTTTGCAATATGACTTATAAACTTTAAATTGACATTCAAAACAATACGATACCAGTTCGTAAAGTAAATATCCAGAATTTCTATAGTTCCACTATCTCAACTATAACTAAGCGTAAGGTGGTGAACGGATGCCAATGACTACAACAAACTATGCAAATTCACTTTGATTGTGTTTATGATAAATTGAGTTCGACTAATCCAAATTACAAATGAACTCCCACTCAAAACAACATCCCTCGAGTTCTTTTAGTGATTACACGAACCAAATCCACTACACCAAGTCCGATCATCACGTGAGATGATGTAGCTTTAAAGGCGAACAATCAACATGTTCATCATATCATCCATATGACTCATGCTTTACCTTTCGGTATTCCGTGTTCCGAGACCATGTCTGTACATGCTAGGCTCGTCAAGGTTAACCTTAGTTTCCGCATGTGCAAATCTGGCTTGCACCCATTGTATGCACACATAGAGTCTATCACACCCGATCATCACGAGATGCTTCGAAACGACGAGTCTTAGCAACGGTGCCAACTAAGGGTGAACACTTTATTACTTGATATTTAGTGAGAGGGATCATCTTATAATGCTACCGTCGCGATCTAAGCAATACAAGATGCATAAAGGATTAACATCACAGGCAATTCATAATTAGTGTGATATGATATGGCCCTTTCTTCTTGCGCCTTTGATCTCCATCTCCAAAGTACGAACATGATCTCCATCATCACCAGCATTGCGTCAAGGTCAGTGGCGCCGCTTCATGGTTGTCCATCATCACTAGCAACTATTACAACTACTTGGAATAAAGCTATTACAAGATGAATAGACACGCAGGTCTTAACAGAATTAAAGACAACCATTAGGCTCCTGCCGGTTGCCATATTACAACAAGGATCATTGCATACATCAAATATAATCACAATCACATGATGGCCATATCACATCACAAAACCCCTGCAAAAACAAGTTAGACGCCTCTAATTTTCTTTGCATGTTTTACGTGGTTTGGGGCTTTCGAACAATAACGGATCTTACCTACGAAACTAAACCACAACGTTGATCCAAGTGTTATCAAGTGCAAAGTGTAAATTGGATCTATACTATGGTGGGAGAGACAGACACCCGCAAAACCACTTGTGCAAAGCAAGTTACACGTCAAGCGTGGAGCAAGTCTCATGTGCGATGACATGTAAGGTTAGCCCGAGCCGCTTCATCCCACCATGCCACAAGATGCAAAGTACACAAAGCAAAAGACGGCACGAGCACCAACACCCACAAAACCATTGTGTTCTACTCGTGCAACAGATCTACGCATAGACATGGCTCTGATACCACTGATGGGTTCGTAGCATGCAAAACAAAATTTTTCTACCGCAAGAACGAACAAAACCCAGATCTAATCTAGATAAAAGCCAAGATCTAATCTATTAGACATGTGCAACGAGATAGATTTGTACTAACCCTTGTAGATCCGAAAGCGTTATGAGATTCGATCTCGTGGTTGATGTAGTCGATCACTTGCCGATCTCAAGATCGAGTGGACGATCCTTCCGGTGCCGCATTCCGCCAGCGCTTCCGCAGTCGGTCACACATGCGGAGTCGAAGCAGACCTTCCTCTCCTCGTTCCAGCGAGCAGCGGAGGTAGTAGATCTTCTCCACGGAATCCCAGCAGCACGACGGCGTGGTGGTGGTGGTGGAGTAGAGAATTTTGCAGGGCTTCGCCTAAGCCTGAGCAGAAGAAAGGAGGAGGAGAGAGGCGGCTAGGATTGGAGTAGTAGAGGAGGGCCAGGGGGTGGCGCCCCCACCCCTCTATTTAAAGGGGGAGGCGCCATGGGGAGGTGGAGTCCTTGTAGGACTCCCCTCTCCCTTGGCCGGCGGATTGGGAGGGGGGGAGGAGTCCTCCTCCCCCACGACTCCTTGTCTTGCCCCACAAGGACTCCTTGATCCTTTCTTGGTTTTCAAGAAAACTCCAAGAAATCTTCCAGAACCTTCCGGAACATTCCGAAACCTTCTAGAATCCTCATACAAATACTCCGGAACATTTCCTAACTCAGAAAATGATCCCCAATATATGAATCTTATTCTCCGGATAATTCCGGATCTCCTCGTGATGTCCCGGATCCAATCCGAGACTCCGAACAACATTTGGTCTCCAACGCACATTCCATATCTACTTAAAACAACTTCAAACCTTAAGTGTGTCACCCTACAATTCGTGAATATGTAGACATGACAGAGACACATCTCCTATCAATAACCGTCAGCGGGACCTGGAGATCCATAATGGCTCCCACATACTCAATGATGACTTCGTGATCGATAGAACCATTTACATACGAAACCAATTCCCTTTGTCACGTGATACTATACTTATCCGAGGTTTGATCGTCGGTATCGCCATACCTAGTTCTATCTCGTTACTGACAAGTACTCTTTACTCGTTCCGTGATATGTCATCCCTTGTGACCCAGTCACATGCTTGCAAGCTAACTAGGTGACATTCCACCGAGAGGGCCTAGAGCATATCTATCCGTCATATGGATGGACAAATCCCAATCTTGGTCCATGCGCTTCAACACCTACTTTCAGAATACCCAATGACACCTTTATGACCACCCAGTTACGAAGTGGTGTTTGATGTCATCAAAGTACCCATCGGGTGATGGTGATTAACCTAACCGCATGGTCGAAGGATTAGGTTACTATGTATTTTAAAGCTTATAGCAAACGAACTTAATGACTTGATCTTATGCTATACTTACTACGGGTGTGTGTCCATCACATCATTCTCCTAATGATATGATCTTGTTATTAACGACATACAATATCCATCATCAGGAAACCATGATCATCCATTAATCAACAAGCTAGTTTAATAAGAGGCTTACTAGGGACTCTTTTATGTTTACAAAACACACAAGTATTAATGTTTCCGGTTAATACAATTATAGCATGGGATGTAAACATTTATCATAAACATAAAGATATAATAATAACCACTTTATTATTGCCTCTTGGGCATATCTCCAACAAATAGTCCTTGGAAAATATACTTTCTAGATATTTAATTTCTAGAAAATAATAGAAACTAAAATGGGCCTAGGGTTTGGTCTGGAGGTTAGACAAAACATCAAGGAGTAGACTGAAAATTAGATTCGGTAAATTCCCTGCATTTTCCATTTTTTTTTCGAATTAATCCAGTTAGTGGCTTAGTAGGTCTCAAAAAAGAAAGATTAAAAGTTAGGGCAACTCGAGCCGGCTCTAGCAACAAGAGTGGGCCGTGAAGGGGCCGACCGACCCAACTTGCCACAGAGGCGTGCGCGGGAAGGGATCTCAAATCGCTGACGGGCGGGGTCTGGTCGTCAGCGGAATAGAGCCTGCAAAGGGGTACGGGGCGAGGATAGTCGTTGGATTAGAAGGGCCATCGATGGCTCTTACTTGTCGCCTTCCTCACGATGGCGTGGGAGAGAGAAAACCCTAGCGCGGCTCAGGGGAGCTAGGGGCTGCTCACCTGGGGGTGGGGAGGAGCCGGTGCGAGCGCAGGGCGAAGCGGTAGACACCAGGGAGCTCGGGGATGGGCGGCTTCTCGGGTTTTAGCGTCTGGAGCCGCCTCGCGCGGCCGCGACCAGAGAGCCTCGTCGGAGCTCAGCGGCGCTGCGTGGGAGAGCAGTTCCTGGGCAGATGAAGAGCGGGATTAGAAGTAGTATGTATAGGAAATCTTGGACATCTTGCATGCAGACAGAGAGAAGGAAGGAGGAGACCTCACGGGTAGATTTCTGAAAACAGCCGAAAAAGAGGTTCTCCCTTCTCCGACGAGCTGGGGAGCTTGAGGAGGGGCTAGGACTCGTGGGGAGGCTCTCTGAGGTCCAGGAAGGGAAGTGAGGGAGCTGGGGGTGGTCGGGTACGACTACAGGCCTGCAAACGAGGTTGAGCCCGAGATGACTTCCTCTTCTTCTCCATGGCGATGGAGAGCTGGGGGACTAGATCTGGAGCTCGGGGAGAGGTAGGGGGAGAGTGTGGAGGCAAAATGAGGGATCAGGGGCAGGGGTGAGAACCTCTAGCCTCTTTATCTCGGGTTGGAGTGGCTAATGGTGGGCTAGGACCATGGATGGCTTGGAGGGATGGAGCTGGCCATCCATTGGGTAGCAGGGGGTGGAGAGAGGGTGGAGGTGTTACCTGAGGTCGTGTAGGAGCAGAGAGGACCAGCTGGTGGCTGCTGCAAGAAAGGTTGGCAAGCCAAGACAAGCTTTCAAACTTTGAATAAAATAAGCCTGCCAAAGCAGATTATCAACTAGCCTTCAAAACATTGTGGGTGAAAACAGCTCAAGGATCCAATTGGATCAAGGGAAGTAGGTAATGATAGACCTATATGAGTAGAACACAACCATGCAAAGATTTGGTCCAAAGAAGGTTGTATGGTGGTGTGAGCCTATACCAAAGTAGGCATGCTGACTAGATTTGCAGGAAAAGTTATTTTCTTGTCTGCAAAACCATCAAGAACAAGTGGGTAGGAGGATGATATAATCAAGGGTAAGAGTGGGCCATGGTAGTTCTTAGGATGGTTAAAAAGAAGGTTCAGGTGCATTACCAAAAATGCACAAGGGTTGGGAAAGGGAGACATCTAAAAAGGTGATGTTGGAAATAGATTTCCAGACTTAGTCAAATTTGGCAGAGTTAGGGTTTTTGACTAGAATGGGGGTGGTGATGATTTTGATGGGTTGCAAGGTACTAAAGCATCATCAAGTGGATGTGGTTGAAGAGTAGATTGAGTAGAAGGGATCCATGCTTGATATTGGCCCTCATTGACTTGGAAACTTCTAGAAGGGGTTTCTTCATAATTGATCTGGTTAAGAGTTTTAGATGATCACTTAGTAGCTAGGGATCATATCTAGATTTGTACTCCTGCTTAGGGTGGCGTGATTTGGAAACCTCTTGATCCTAGTGATGATCTCCTAGAGTAGCTCATACTATTTCCTAAGTAGACAAATCAAGCAGCAGATCAAGGCAAAGCATCAGACAGAAGATCAGGGCAACTAACCTTCGAAACTAAGCAAGCCCACTACTAGGGTTAACTTCAAGTCTAGCTTGAGGATAAAATATAGGTATTTTGAAAAAGGTTGGAGTTTGAACAAGGTAAGGTCCTTGGTATCTCTACCAAGAGTAGAATTCAAATGCTTCACAAAAGGGTTTTGTTGAATCTAGAGGTAAGAAGAGTGGAAGGTTCTGTCTTGAAACATAAGGAGATTATGTTATATAGCTCTCCATAGTTTTGTCAATAGAAGCTACTAAAATAGTTTAGGTTTCATAAGCGTCTTGGCTCAGGTTTTGAAATGCCAAAACATTTGGGAATATGGAGAATAAGCCAAGATAGTTTTGTTAAATAGCTTTTGTCAACTAGGGTTAAGGTAAGGGGGATATCATCTAATACACATTCATATGCATAAGCATATCCAAACAACAAGCAAACACTTTAGCATTAAACAAGAAAAAGTTTTTGTTCTCCCTGATTTTTGCCTTCTGGACAACTAATCAGGGTTGCTGAAATTGGGATGTTACAGATCTTTCCCCCTTAAAAGAATCTCGTCCCGAGATTCCGGAGAATAGGGTTAGGTAATTTGGAGCCGGGTTGATACTAGGTGTCTTACGCGTACTATCTTATGGACTCCGTCTTTGGAAGTGGTGACCCTGGCGATGAAGTTGAGCTTCAGTCTTCGGGGATGCACTGAGAGTTGAGCAGAGTCCAGTCTTGATTTTTGAGAGATGACCTTCTTTTCCTTCCGGACTCTATATCTCGAGGGCTTAGACTAGGCGGACTATCTCGATGCTGAACTTTACGGAGTACTCATCGGAGGATAGAATTTACAGTGGGGAGTACCTCTCTCTAAGGATTCATAGCTTTTCCTTAGGGTCGTAGCGTATCCTATTTAACGATGGGACTCCTGTGGTTGCTTCGGGCAGAGGGTTATTCTATTATGTGGGAAAGACGCAATCTTTCCCCCTTAGGGTTAAACTGGATTAGCTCGGATATAACTCATTCCTTCCTTCTTGACTTCATTGGTGGCGGTTCTGAAGATTGTCGTCCATCTTCCTCCTAGAGTCAAGGTCTTCGGAAAGCGTTCGTGGAACTATGGCCTGCGGGGCTTATATACTACCATCATTCATACTGAGCCTGGTGGGGTCATTGGATTCTCACGTCCTCTAAGCATTAAGGACCTAGGAGTTAGCGGTTGGGTGGTCCTTTGGGTGGGTCTTCAGCTGAAGTAGCGGAGGGGCTTTGCAGAATCTTCAGTTAGTTTCTCATCGGATTACTCACGGTTGTTGCTTGGCGGGAAAACTTTGGATTCGGGGACGTGTTCTGACGTATCTTCCGGTAGACAGTCTTCTGAGGATTGAGTGGGAAAGACACAGTCTTTCCACCTTAGAGCTTCACTAAGGTTCATCGGGAATGGTTTGGAGCTTCTGCCTTGGAAGGCTGTCTTGCTATTGGCGGGAGGTTGTATCTTTCTGGAGTCTTGGGCTGGGGTCTTCGAGTGACGCCTTATTTTATCAACCTTGGCAGGGATGGTTTCCTAACGAAGCTTTTAGGGTGGTTAGCTCGAGGTAAATTAGCGGTTTACGACTCTTCTTGATAGGGCTTCGTCCGGGTAGAGTCGTCTTATTTTAGAGAGGTGGTAGTCTCTTGAACACTTGGCGTTTTTTCTGCTCGAAGATGGAGTAGACTCGTTGTCTTCATGCTTCCTTATGATCTGGCTTCAGGGGCAGTTCTGACCTTCTGGGGAGGATCATTTTGTTAGTTTGGGTAGGGTCGACTAGAATAGTTAGTCTCCTGAGGTAGTTAGAAGGTCTAGTACATTAAGGTTAGTGTGTTTTGGTCTTCACTTCTTGTCTTAGTTGACTTATCAGGTGGTTTCTTGTGGGTATTGGGGATCCTTTGGTGATTGAATTCCGGTTTCAACGGGCTTCTTGCTGTAGTAGACTGCGAAACAAGGGAGTGTGGTGCTATTGATGAGTCTTGAGAGGCGGGTGTGACGAGGTATGACATCCTGCTGAGGGGAAGTCTTCGAGTTGATTCTGACTTGGCGATGTCGAACTCCAGGTTCTTGTGGTGCTTTTCCTCTCATATACTCTCGAGGTTAGTATGGGTCTCATTACCGACATCTAGCATAGGGCTTCCTGAGTTACTAGGTGGTTTATCTCTCCTCGAGTCACATTTTTAGGGAGGTCAAGGCAAACCAGAACATACAAACAAGGCGAACAGAGCGAGGGGCTCGCAATGTCCTCGGCAAACAACACACTTCAAGCAACACAGGAGGCACTTAGGCAAGCAAACACGGTCAATGTTAGGGACCAAGGAGTTAACTACTCACGATGTAGGGGAATCCTATCCTTAGGACTATTAACCCTAGATATCGTCTTCTTCAGGTCGGAGTCACTGTCTTGCCGATAAATCCTTCATCGCATCTTGGATGCTTCTTGGTAGTGCAACACCTGGGGTCTTCTAACTATAAGGATCCCGCTGGTAGAGCGATGTTGTAGTCTCCTTGTGTTTGCTGGTAGTTGCTTGTCTTCATCTTGTTCTCATTGTCTTCACCGGGTTCTAGATCCTAGTTATTTAAAATCCGGAGGTTTGAAGTTTGGGGACAGGAGTTGGAGTAAACCATTTTCGAAAGAATTTACTTAGAGTAAGAGAAGAAGTAGAACTTTTTGAAACTCTTAGAGAAACTAGTTTTTGAAAGCCGAGGTTTTCAAAATAAGGTTCCTGTCTAGCGACCATGCTAACTAAGGTTCTCCTACAGTCAGGATGGCTCTGATATCAAGTCTATGGGACCCCCCGGATTAATGCTCCAAGAATCCCTGTTATGCATACAACCACGATCCCATGATTAGCTAGCCATGACACATAACCGACAAGTATCATTACAACATCCGAGAATATACTGAATTACAAAACTTACATAAATGTCGTTATGGCTACATCAATAATCAACAGCGGACTTCAACAAGTGCAGAGCCCGAGCCATGCCTTAACCTACAGGCAACTGATTGGGAGAACGTCCTAGCTCGCATCGCCGCCATCCTCGCTTTCTTCTTGAGATCTGGCCAAGTTAATAGCCAGGGACAATGCCGGTGAGTACTTTGAATGTACTCGCAAACCACCTTAAGATATTAAGTATAATAACAGGAGGATATGCATTTTGGCTGTGGTAGTAGGAGGGCTCCAAAGGATGTTCTTTTCTCAAATAGTTTCTCCTATAGCTATAACATCTACATATCTTTGTTGAAAACTTTTGTAAACATTTTGTAAACATTTTGGAAACTGTTTTGAAAAGTTTTGGAAAACACTAGGACTGGGTCACCCATTTGTTTCCTTTTCCCGGTCGTCCCACGACCAAACTCCTTCCATCCCTCTCTGACCATTCCATGGTCATAACAGGGATCCTTTCCGACCATCCCATGGTCAAAAATATTTTTAAAGCTTTTGCTTTTTCGAAATCCTTTTTGAAAACAAAACCAGCACCGCTCTACAGCAACCTTCCCAACTGTCCATGACCGCGGACACGGCTATTCGAATAGATTTACACTCCGCAGAGGTTGTACACTTTACCCACACCATCCGGGTACACTACCCTAATCCTCACCGATCATGGGTCGAGTAACCGATCAAGACTCTCCGGATGCCCACTCCAATATAAGTGCCTACCCTATCGGTGTCAATCCCCTCAAAACCAGGATGTCAGGCGAGGACCAACCAGAGCGCTTTTTCCACTTCTCGAGAGTGTGCACTTTCAATGACGGGCCCATAGTAACGCGTGGGGCCTGCCGACCCTTCGTTCCTTCTCTAGGTCCCACCTTTATCGGAGAAGGCCCACCCTCCAGGGATCCCCGATCCCCTGTAGTTGTTGCCAGGCAGCTCATACCAGAGTAGACAAACATCAAATCCAACCTTGTCCCATTCCAGAGTAATGTGGTTGCACGGGTTAATTGTTCTAGCAAAACTACAAAGAACCAGGTGCATTTTCGTAAGCCTTTTTTCCTCCGGTTTTCCTCTAGCATTTTGTAAAACAAAACCTTTTTCTTTCTCAACATCTCTTGGGAGGTCCCATCTCACCAAGGTTTTATCATAAAACATTTGGTAAAACTTTTTCCGGGGTCTTCCCATCCTCTAGCTTTGCTTCGACTAAATCGGGGGTCTCCAAAGGGTTATGGTGATATACACCATCTATTCTACTAAGGGCAGGTAGGTGTCACCAAGGGGGGGTGTACTTAGTAGTACTAAAGTGTAGTAGTTCGGAGGGGCCAAACCACTACCATATATATATATTAACATATAGTAAAACAATGCAGTTTTAATAAGTAGTTGATAAAACATGCATAAGTAAAACCGTAGGACAAGGCTTATGAGCAAGAAGGTGACTTTCCTGAGATCCGCAATATGGTATAATTGTCCCTAGACTTCTTCTTTAGATAACCTAGAATACCAATTCCAATTATAAATACCACTTCTTCTGCTTTTCGATTTCATCGCAACTATCGTCGTCTCGGCAACACATGCAAAAAAAACCAAGCCACAATCAACATCAGGCATTCAAGAACCAATACATACAGCAAACAATGAACAAAACAAGTTCACAGATCATTAGGTCTTAGGAAGAATGGATTTACTAGGATTGGCTTTGTCATGGAAATATGAAAGGAAACCCCCTTAGGATTTATAGTCTAGGAAATACCTAAGAGATGGGTTTTGGACCAAGACATATTCTGTGTGATACCATTGTAAAAACATGATACCAACAGATAGGTATTGATAAAATTAAACCAACAAAAGTGGTTTCACTATTTTATCAATTACCAATAATTTATAGTGATTTTTATAGTGAATAAGGCTCTAGTTTTAGGAAATAATTCACTAGAAAAGTTCTGGAGCTCCAAAAATTATTTCCTTGGAGGGTTCAGTAGGGTTTTAAGTACTTGATCACTGAGAGTTGGAATCATGTCAAGATAATTACCAGAATGCCCTCAGGAAATTCCCAAAGGCAGTTCTGCAAGGTTTTTGTCTTTTTCACCAGATTAAATCTACAGCGACTTTTGATATGCGGTAAGAGGCAAGGGATAGGTTTGACAAATACCTCGCAGTACCAACTAGAATCACTCTTTTTGGAGTTGCAAAGCTACTGTAGTGATTTATCTAGTGAAAACACTAGGGACGGAAATGTTTAATTCATTAAAAATCATCAGGAACCCAATAACTGGTGTGCTCCTGGGTTTTGGTGGATCTTAGTGTACCCCATCACAGGGAGTGTAAATTAGATCAATACCCATTTTGGTTTGACCTTAGGGATTTTCTAAACTCATAAAAAGTATGTTTTTGTTATTTCTATTAAAGGAATACCAGAGCTCCACTTGGAATGGGACCAATGTAGAAATATAGGTACTTTCAAAACCTTCTAGAGGATGTTGGCTTTACCCTATTTGGATAAAGGAAACTCCATGAGGAAAATAGTCCTTGGAAAAGATACTTTCTAGATATTTAATTTCCAGAAAATAATAGAAACTAAAATGGGCCTAGGGTTTGGTCTGGAGGTTAGACAAAACATCAAGGAGTAGACTGAAAATTAGATTTGGAAAATTCCCTGCATTTTCCATTTTTGTTTCGAATTAATCCAGTTAGTGGCTTAGCAGGTCTAGAAAAAGAAAGATTAAAAGTTAGGGCAACTCGGGCTGGCTCTAGCAACGAGAGTGGGCCATGACGGGGCTGACCGGCCCAACTTTCCACAGATGCACGCGCGGGAAGGGAGCTCAAATCGCGACGGGCGAGGCCCGGTCGTCAGCGGAACAGAGCCTGGAAAGGGGTACGGGGCGAGGATAGCCGTTGGATTAGAAGGGCCATCGACGACTCTTACTGGGGGCGGGGAGGAGCCGGTGTTAGCGCAGGGCGAAGTGGTAGACGCTGGGGAGCTCTGGGATGGGTGGCTTTCTGGGTTTTAGCGTCTGGAGACGCCTCGCGTGGCCGCGA
Organism: Avena eriantha; assembly: GCA_910589775.1. NCBI lineage: Eukaryota > Viridiplantae > Streptophyta > Magnoliopsida > Poales > Poaceae > Avena > Avena eriantha. The sequence goes on along the minus strand of OU342745.1, from coordinate 298,396,677 downwards.
CCAGAGAGCCTCGTCGGAGCTCAGCCGCCCTGCTCGGGAGAGCAGTTCCTGGGCAGATGAAGAGCGGGATTAGAAGTAGTATGTACAGGAAATCTCGGACATCTTGCATGCAGATAGAGAGATGGAAGGAGGAGACCTCACGGGTAGATTTCTGAAAATAGCCGAAAAAGAGGTTCTCCCTTCTCCGACGAGCTGGGGAGCTTGAGGAGGGGCTGGGGCTCGTGGGGAGGCTCTCTGAGGTCCAAGAAGGGAAGTGAGGGAGCTGGGGGTGGTCGGGTACGACTACAGGCCTGCAAACGAGGTTGAGCCTGAGAGGACTTCCTCTTCTTCTCCATGGCGATGGAGAGCTGGGGACGAGATCTGGAGCTCAGGGAGAGGTAGGGGGAGAGTGTGGAGGCGAAATGAGGGAGCAGGGGCAGGGGTGAGAACCTCTAGCCTCTTTATCTCGTGTTAGGGTGGCTCATGGTGGGCTAGGACCATGGATGGCTTGGAGGGATGGAGCTGGCCATCCATTGGGTAGCAGGGGGGTGGATAGAGGGGGGAGGTGTTACCCGAGGTCGTGCAGGAGCAGAGAGCGCCAGCTGGTGGCTGCTGCAAGAAAGGTTGGCAAGCCAAGACAAGCTTTCAAACTTTGAATAAAATAAGCCTGCCAAAGCAGATTATCAACTAGCCTTCAAAACCTTATGGGTGTAAACAGCTCAAGGATCTAATTGGATCAAGTGAAGTAGGTAATGATAAACCTATATGAGTAGAACACAACCATGCAAAGATTTGGTCCAAAGAAGGTTGGATGGTGGTGTGAGCCTATACCAAATTAGGCATGCTTACTAGATTTGCAAGAAAAGTTATTTTCTTGTCTGCAAAACCATCAAGAACAAGTGGGTAGGAGCATGATATAATCAAGTGTAAGAGTGGGCCTTGGTAGTCCTTAGGATGGTAACAAGATGGTTCAGGTGCATTACCAGAAATGCACAAGGATTGGGAAAGGGAGACATCTAAAAAGGTGATGTTGGAAATAGATTTCCAGACTTAGTCAAATTTGGCAGAGTTAGGGTTTTTGACTAGAATGGGGGTGGTGATGATTTTGATGGGTTGCAAGGTACTAAAGCATCATCAAGTGGATGTGATTGAAGAGTAGATTGAGTAGAAGGGATCCATGCTTGATATTGGTCCTCGTTGACTTGGAAACTTCTAGAAGGGGTTTCTTCATAACTGATCTGGTTAAGAGTTTTAGATGATCACTTAGTAGCTAGGGATCAGATCTAGATTTGTACTCCTGCTTAGGGTGGGGTGATTTGGAAACCTCTTGATCCTAGTGATGTGCTCCTAGAGTAGCTCATACTATTTCCTAAGCAGACAAATCAAGCAGCAGATCAAGGCAAAGCATCAGACAGAAGATCGGGGCAACTCAACCTAGAAACTAAGCAAGCTCACTACTAGGGTTAACTTCAAGTCTAGCTTGAGGTTAAAAGATAGGTATTTTGAAAATGGTTGGAGTTTGAACAAGGTAAGGTCCTTGGTATCTCTACCAAGAGTAGAATTCAAATGCTTCATAAAAGGGTTTTGTTGAATCTAGAGGTAAGAATAGTGGAAGGTTCTGTCTTGAAACATAAGGATATTATGTTATATAGCTCTCCATAGTTTTGTCAATAGAAGCTACTAAAATAGTTTCGGTTTCATAAGCATCTTGGCTCAGGTTTTGAAATGCCAGAACATTTGGGAATATGGAGAATAAGCCAAGATAGTTTTGTTAAATAGCTTTTGTCAACTGGGGTTAAGTTAAGGGGATATCATCTAATACACATTCATATGCATAAGCATATCCAAACAACAAGCAAACACTTCAGCTTTAAACAAGAAAAGTTTTTGTTCCCCCTGATTTTTAGCCTTCTAGACAACTAATCAGGGTTGCTGAAATTGGGATGTTACATTCGAGAGGTCTGACAGCTGCGACAGGGAATTCAACAGATTCTCCCAGTCCTTCGGCATGCAGGACAAACTCGCAAGATTGAAGGAGTCGACAGACAACAGTCTGCCTCCCCTGAGTAGGCCAAGTTCACCCGACCTGTCCTTCGACTCTTCAGTGCACACGAAGAAAGTCCAGGTCCACCCAACGGACCCGGCAAGACGACCCTCATTGCCAACAACTTGACTTCCGCATAGGAACTCGCGCTCGTCGAATTCCTCTGTCAGCACTGGGAGATCTTCGCCTAGTGTCCAGCGGACATGCCAAGAGTTCCTAGGGAATTCGCCGAGCACTCACTCAACATAAATCCAGACGCAAGGCCAGTCAAGTAGATGATTCGGCGACTGTCTGAACCAAGAGCAAAAGCAGTCGGAATGGAGATCAATAGACTCCTCGATGCAAAATTCATATGCGAGATCAAGGAAAGCACTTGGCTCGCCAACATAGTGCTTGTGCCCAAAAAAAGACACGGATATCCTGCGGATGTGCGTGGAGTTCACCTCCTTGAATAAGCACTGCCCAAAGGATCACTTCCTGTTGTCGTGAATCGACCAAATCATTGACTCCACCGCGGGATGTGAGCATCTCTGCTTCCTTGATGCCTACTCAAGCTACAATCAGATTCGAATGAAGGACGAAGACCAAGAGAAAACGGTGTTTTCAACGCCCTTTGGTGTGTTCTGCTACAACACAATGCCCTTTGGGCTAAAAAATGCAGGAGCCACCTATCAGCGGTGCATGCAGGCCTACCTCAAGAACCAACTTGGTCGCATATCCAAGTCTACGTTGATGACATTGTCATCAAAACAAAAGAGGAAGCCTCGCTAATCGACAATCTACGCGAGACCTTTGCCAACCTCGACCGCAACCAAATCAAGCTAAATCCGAACAAATGCGCCTTCGACGTACCATCTGGGAAATTACTCGGGTATCTCATTTCCGCGAGAGGGATCGAAGCAAACCCGAAGAAAATAAAGGCCATACTGGCCATGGATAAGCCAAAGATCGTAAGAGGCTTCTAGCAGCTGGCCGGGTGAATCGCGACACTCAGTAGATTCATCAATCGAATGGGTGAAAAGGCATAGCCCTTCTACCAACTTCTCCGCAAAACTGACAAGTTCGAGTGGACAAACGAGTCGCAAGAAGCATTCTAAGACCTCAAACGTCTACTATCCACCTCGCCAGTACTAGTGACTCCACGAGATGTTGAGCTGTTGTTGCTCTACATCTTCGCCACCAACCAAGTGGTCAGCACGGTGCTTGTGGTGGAACGAGCCGAACAAAACAAGGTCCACGGGGTCCAGTGCCCAGTCTACTACCTCAGCGAGGTGCTCACGCCAACAAAACAGCGGTACCCGCACTACCAGAAGCTGGCGTACGGCATATTCATGACATCCAGGGGACTGCGCCACTACTTCCAGGAGCACCCAATCATGGTGGTCAACGACGCCCCGCTCGGGCTCATCCTCAATAACCCTGATGCCACCGGGCGAGTCGCGCTTTGGGGAATCGAACTGTCTCCACGAGACATCACATACGAAAAGCGCGACACGATCAAGTCGCAAGTCCTCCCTGATTTCCTCATGCACTGGATGAAGAACCAACTCCCTGGAAAGCTAGATATGTCCTATCTCTGGACAATGCACTTCGATGGGTCCAAACGAAAGGACGGCGCTAGCACAGGTGTCATACTGACATCGCCCCAGGGAGACAAGCTAAAATACATTCTGCGAATGCAGTTCACTGCCTCCAACAATGAAGCTAAGTACGAGGCTCTAAGACATGGGATGCGGATGGCGAAAGCCTATGGCGCCAAGAGGCTCATCATCTACGGTGACTCCAAACTAGTGGTGAACCAAATGATGCACGAGTGCGACGCACTAAGTGAAAACATGATCGCCTACCGTGATCTCTAAGACACACTCGAAGGGGACTTCGATTGCTGTGAACTGCGACACGTAGGCCGCGAAAGCAACGAAGAGGCGGACACACTTGCCAACATTGGCTCCACCTACGCCCCTGAAGGGAATATGCCCGAGAGGCAATAATAAAGTGGTTATTATCTTATTCCATGTTTATGATAAATGTTTATTTTGCATCCTATAATTGTATTGATCGGAAACGTCAATACTGAAGGAAATATGCCCTGAGAGGCAATAATAAAGTTGTTATTATATATTCCTTATATATGATAGATGTTTATTTTACATGCTAGAATTGTATTGATCGGAAACATCAATACATGTGTGTTTAATAAACAAAAGGGGTTCCTAGTTATGCCTCTCTTATAGACTAGCTTGTTGATTAACAAGATGATCAAGGTTTCCTGATCATGGACATTGGATGTTGTTAATAACAAGGTCACACCATTGGTGGAATGATGTGATGAACATTCATCCGAAGTATAGCATTACGATCAAGTCATTATGTTTATATTGCTATAACATCATACGAAGTAATCTTTATCCTTAGACCATGAGATCATGTTAATTGCTAACACCGGAAGAGTATCTTGATAACATCAAACGTCACACCGTAACAGGGTGACTATAAAGATGGGTTAAGTACTACGAAGGTGTTATGTTGAGGCTCATGGATCAAGAGTGGAATTTGTCAATCCAGATCACGGATAGATATACTCTGCGCCCTCTCGGTGATATCCCCCCATGCGCCGGCCATGGAGAGAGGGGGTACCCCCCCTCCCCTCCTCTTATAAAAGGCCACCCATTCCCTCCTTCATCCACACACCTCCTTGTGAAGGATCTCTCTCCCCCTCTAGAATTATTCTCCCATGGTCTCGGATTAGCGAGATACATGTTCCCGGTGGCATTTCGTCTGGAAGTAGTTGCTGCTTCCGCTGGATCGCTGGAGCGAGGAGGTGGAGGTTGTCCGGTGGCTTGAACGTGTGTGCTAGTGCGGATGCGCTGCTGAGTTGCGGCGCTCGGACTTCCTCACGATCTTGAGATCGGCAAGTGTATGACTACATCAACCACAAGTTCCTACTCGTTAACAAAACTCGTTGTCTTCGAGGGTAAGTTCTCGTTGGATGTATGTCCACCCATTGCTTTGTACCTAGTTGATAGATCTTGGCGTCTAGTTCACACCATAGGAAATTTTTTGTTTTCTATGCTGCGGACACAACAGTGGTATTAGAGCCTGATCTATGCGTAGGTGCTTTGCACGGGTAGTACGGATATGTTTATATGTGGGCGATGATGATCATGTTATTGCATCTTCTATGTATTTTGGATATTGGTGGCATAGTGGGATGAAGCGGCCCGGACCAACCTTACATGTCATCGTACATGAGACCGGTTCCACGACTGACATGCAACTTGTTTTGCATAAGTGGTTGGCGGGTGTCTGTCTCTCCTACTATAGTCAATATCTGATTTACAATGAGTTGCTAATAACTTAGTTATCCTCGTTGTGGTTCATGTTCGTAGGTGAGAACGGTTCTATCTCCGAAAGCCCTAAGCCACGTAAAACTTGCAATTGATAAATTAGAGGCGTCTAGTTTAGATCATTGCTGGGCTAGTGTATTGATATGGTATTGTTGTAAGTAGATGTATGATAGATACTCTTACAACACATTCAACGTGTAAGTTCCATAGACCTTGGCCTTACACACAAAGGAATGATAGAGATCATACCACGATGCAAATGATAGAGATCAAATGCATGGACCATATCATCTCACATTACACATTTGATGTTAGCATCTTATACTGCTAGTTTGGCGCTTTTGGTAGCATTGTAAGATGATCCCTCATTTAGATATCAAGATAAAATGTGTTCTTCCTTGAGTATGCACCGTTCTATGGATCATGTTTCGAGACATCACGTGATGATCGTGTGTACTCGACTCTACTCTTTCATACAACAGGTGTAAGACATTTTTACACACGCGAGTACTAAGGTTCTTACTTGGCGAGCCTAGCATGTACAGACATGGCATGGGAACACGGACCAAAAGGTTAAGCATGAGTCATATCGTTGATATGATGCCCATATAGATGCTCGCCTTTGAAGCTACACCGACTCACGTGATGATCGGACTTGGTGTAGTGGATTTGGTTCATGTAATCACCAAAAAGGCATGAGGGATGTCGTTTTTGAGTGGGAGTTCATTAGTAATTTGGATTAGTTGAACTCAATCTATCATAAACTTAGTCTAAATAAACTTTACAAATTCTGTTGTAGATGGCACCACCTGCTTTTAGTTTCAATGTGTTCATGGAGAAAGAGAAACTTGTTGCGAATGGTAGCAACTTCACCAACTGGGCTATGAATTTGAGGATTCTCCTCACTGCTGCACAAAAGCAATATGTGCTAGATGCGCCGCTAGGCCCCCCACCAGCTCCTGATGCCCCTGACGAGGAAAAGAATGTCTATGTGACTCGTCAGGAGGACCACAACTTAGTTCATTGCGGCATACTATATGGGCTAGAGCCAGAACTTTGAAAGCGTTTCGAAAATGGCAATGCTTTTGATACCATGGGAGAATTGAAAATGATTTTCGATACCCATGATGTCGTAGAGAGTTATAATGCTACTGAAAAGTTCTTTAGCTGCATGATGGAGGAGAACAGCTCCGTTAGTGAGCATGTACTCAAAATGTTTGGGTACGCCGATAAGCTTGTGTCCTTGGGAATAACGATTCCCATTGACTTAGGCATACATCGTGTTCTCCAATCTCTGCCACCTAGCTACAAGAGCTTCATGATGAACTATAATATGCAGGGCATGAAGAAGACTCTTCCCGAGCTTCTGTCAATGCTTAAGACTGCAGAAGTGGAAATTAGGAAAGAACATCAAGTGTTGATGATCAATAGGACCACCGGTTTCAAGAAGGACAAGAAAGGCAAGCACAAGGGAAAGAAGGGTGGCAAATCTGTTGCCACACCTGAAAAGAAACCCCGAGCTGGCCCTAAGTCCGATACCGAGTGCTACTATTCCAAGGGGATTGGCCATTGGAAGCGCAACTGCCCCAAGTATTTGGCGGACAAGAAGTCCGGCAAGGCAAACAAAGGTATATGTGATATACATGTTATTGATGTGTACTTGACTAGTACTCACAGTAGCACCTGGGTATTTGATATGGGATCAGTTGCTAATATATGTAACTCGATTCAGGGGCTACGGAACAAGCGACAACTAGCAAGGGATGAGGTCACAATGCGGGTCGGCAATGGATCAAGATTTGATGTGATCGCCGTCGGAACGCTGCCTCTCCATATGCCATCAGGATTAGTCATAAACCTAAATAATTGTTATTTGGTGCTTGCACTTAGCATAAACATTGTATCCGGATCATGTTTGATGCAAAGTGGTTTTTCGTTTAAATCTGAAAACAATGGTTGTTCGATTTATATGGATAATATCTTTTATGGTCATGCACTTTATTTCTGATGGATCTCGATAGTAATATTACGCACATTCATAATGTTAATGCTAAAAAGATTAAACTTGATGATGATATATCTGCATATATGTGGCACTGCCGTCTAGGTCATATTGGCGTTAAACGCATGAAGAAACTCCATTCTGATGGACTTTTGGAATCATTTGATTTTGAATCATTTGATACATGTGAGCCATGCCTTGTGGGCAAGATGACTAGAACGTCGTTTTCCGGTTCAATGGAACGGGCGACAGATCTATTGGAAATCATACATATTGATGTGTATGGACCAATGAGTGTGTCGGCGCGAGGTGGATATCGTTATTTTGTTACTTTCACGGATGATTTGAGTAGATACGGGTATATCTATTTGATGAAACAAAAGTCTGAATCTTTTGAAAAGTTCAAGGAATTTCAGAATGAAGTGGAAAATCATCGTAATAGAAAGATCAAATTTCTACGGTCTGACCGTGGAGGAGAGTATCTAAGTTACGAGTTTAGCACACACACGAAAAAGTGTGGAATAGTTTCACAACTCACGCCTGCCGGAACAACGTAATGGTGTGTCGGAACGTCGTAATCATACCTTATTGGATATGGTTCGATCTATGATGTCTCTGACTGACTTGCCACTGTCATTTTGGGGTTATGCACTGGAAACAACTGCATTCACTTTAAATCGGGCACCATCTAAATCCGTTGAAATGACACCGTATGAATTATGGTTTGGAAACAAACCTAAGTTGTCATTTCTTAAAGTTTGGGGATGCGATGTTTATGTGAAGAAACTTCAACCGGATAAACTCGAACCCAAAGAGGAAAAATGCGTCTTCATAGGATACCCTAAGGAAACGATTGGTTATACCTTCTATCACAGATCCGAGGGCAAGGTTTTTGTTGTCAAGAATGGATCCTTTCTTGAGAAGGAGTTTCTCGCGAAAGGTGTGAGTAGTCGGAAGGTAGAACTCGAAGAGGTTATTGAACCTTCTCTTCATGAAATGGCGAGTGGCACAACACCGGAAGTTGTTTCGGAGTTGACTTCACCTAATGAAGAGAGAGCTAGTGATATTGATCATGAAACTCCGAAAGAGGAAACAACCAAACCTCGCAGGTCAAGCAGGACACGTCCAGCTCCTGAACTGTACGACAATCCTGTTGTGAATTTCATGGTTGATGAAATGGATGACCTTGCGACGTATGAAGAAGCGATGATGAGCCCGGATTCCAATAAATGGCTAGAAGCCATGAAATCCGAGATGGAATGCATGTACGAGAACCAAGTTTGGACCTTGGTGGACTTACCTCACGATCGAAAGGCCGTTGAGAATAAATGGATTTTCAAAAGAAAAACTGATGCTGATGGTAATGTGGCCATCTATAAGGCTCGACTTGTCGCAAAGGGGTTTCGACAAATTCAAGGAGTTGACTACGATGAGACATTCTCTCCGGTAGCGATGCTTAAGTCAGTTAGGATTATGTTAGCAATTGCTGCATATTTCGATTATGAAATATGGCAGATGGATGTCAAAACCGCGTTCCTCAATGGTAATATTGAAGAAGAGTTGTATATGATACAACCTAAGGGTTTTGTCGATCCTAAGGATGCTAATAAGGTATGCAAACTTCAGCGATCCATCTATGGACTGAAGCAAGCATCCCGGAGTTGGAATCTCCACTTTGATGAGGTGATCAAAGAGTTCGGATTTGTCCAAACTTATGGAGAGGCTTGTATTTACAAGAAAGTGAGTGGGAGCAATGTGGCATTTCTAATATTATATGTTGATGACATATTATTGATTGGAAATGATATAGATCTTTTAAACAGTGTTAAAAGTTATCTAAACAGCAAATTTTCGATGAAAGACCTTGGTGAAGCGTCATATATATTAGGCATTAAAATCTATAGAGATAGATCAAGTTGCCTAATTGGGCTATCGCAGAGTACATTCCTTGGTAAGGTATTAAAGAATTTTAATATGGACGAAAGTAAGAAGGGGTTCTTACCTATGTTGCAAGGCAAGACATTGAGTAAGACTCAAAGTCCGGCTACGGCGGAAGAAAGAGATGATGGATAAGATCCCCTATGCCTCGGCCATAGGCTCTATTATGTATGCCATCTATGTACAATACCGGATGTGGCACATACTATTATTTTGACTAGTAGGTACCAATTTGATCCAGGTTCGGAACACTGGATAGCGGTAAAGAACATCCTCAAGTACTTGAGAAGAACTAGGGATATGTTTCTTATATACGGAGGTGAAGAAGAGCTAGTCGCTAAGTGTTATGTCGATGCTAGCTTTGACACCGATCCGGATGACTCTAAGTCTCAATCCGGATACGTATTTCTCTTGAACGGAGCAGCAGTTAGTTGGAGGAGTTCCAAACAACCTGTGGTGGCTGGATCAACGACGGAGGTGGAATATGTTGTTGCTTCAGAAGCGGCGTAGGAAGCGGTTTGGATGAAAGAGTTCATTACGGAACTAGGTGTGGTTCCTAGTCCATTGGACCCAATGGTGATCTATTGTGACAACAATGGAGCCATAGCCAACGCAAAGGAACCGAGGTCTCACAAGAATTCCAAGCATATTAAGCACTGGTTTCACTCCATCCGCGAGCATGTCAAGGATGGAGATATAAAGATTTGTAAAGTACACATGGACCTAAATGTAGCAGATCCGTTGACTAAAATTCTCCCTAGAGCAAAACATGATCAACACCAGAACTCCATGGGTGTTAGATTTATCACTATGTGAACTAGATTATTGTCTCTAGTGCAAATGGGAGACTGAAGGAAATATGCCCTGAGAGGCAATAATAAAGTTGTTATTATATATTCCTTATATATGATAGATGTTTATTTTGCATGCTAGAATTGTATTGATCAGAAACATCAATACATGTGTGTTTAATAAACAAAAAGGGTTCCTAGTTATGCCTCTCTTATAGACTAGCTTGTTGATTAACAAGATGATCAAGGTTTCCTGATCATGGACATTGGATGTTGTTAATAACAAGGTCACACCATTGGTGGAATGATGTGATGAACATTCATCCGAAGTATAGCATTACGATCAAGTCATTATGTTTATATTGCTATAACATCATACGAAGTAATCTTTATCCTTAGACCATGAGATCATGTTAATTGCTAACACCTGAAGAGTATCTTGATAACATCAAACGTCACACCGTAACAGGGTGACTATAAAGATGGGTTCAGTACTACGAAGGTGTTATGTTGAGGCTCATGGATCAAGAGTGGAATTTGTCAATCCAGATCACGGATAGATATACTCTGCACCCTCTCGGTGATATCACATTAAGATAGCTTGCAAGCAAGTGATGTGATCACTAGAATGTTATATCACGGGAACGAGAAAAGAGTGCATGTCGGTAACGAGATCAAACTAGGTATGGAGATACCGATGATCGAATCTCGGACATGTAATATATCGAGAGACAAAGGGATTTAGTTACAAGCATTAAAAGGTTCTCACGATCACAGAAGTCATCGTTGAATGTGTAGGAGTCAGTACGGATCTCCAGGTCCCGCTGCTGGTTATTGATCGGAGAAGGGTCTCGATCATGTCTGCATTATTCGTGAACCGTAGGGTGGCACACTTAAGAGTTACCGGACACCATTTTGGAGCACATATGTTTCAGACGAAAGAATTGCAAAGCGCAGGAATTGTTTCAATAGAAACCGGAAATTGTTTCTGGTGAAATTGCAGAAAGTAGTTCTGCATGTGACATTGAAATATTGCAAGGGGTTATATGTGAATGTTTGTTAATTAAAGTAATTAACAAAATTCTGAATAAATTTAATAAAAGAGTTTTATTAAATGAGAGAGCATTAAATTTGGAGAATTTTAATGCATTTAAAGTAGGGACTTTAAAGGGGAATGTGAAGAGGCATTTTAATGTGGAGGGGTTACCACCACATGAATGGGGGAGGTGAGGAGTCACCCCCCCATGCGCCGGCCATGAAGGAGGGGCAACCCCCTTCCTCCTATAAAAGGCCACTCTCTTCCTCCTTCCTCACACCTCCTTGTGAAGGATCTCTCTCCCCCTTTTGAATTATTCCCCCATGGTCTCGGATTAGCGAGATACATGTTCCTGGTGGCATTTCATCTAGAAGGAGTTGCTGCTTCCGCTGGATCGCTGGAGCGAGGAGGTGGAGATTGTCCGGTGGCTTGAACGTGTGTGCGAGTACGGATGCACTACTTAGTTGTGGCGCTCGGACTTCCTCACGATCTTGAGATCGGAAAGTGTACGACTACATCAACCACGAGTTCCTACTCGTTAACAAAACTCGTTGTCTTCGAGGGTAAGTTCTCGTTGGATGTATGTCCACCCGTTGCTTTGTATCTAGTAGATAGATCTTGGCGTGTAGTTCTCATCGTAGGAAATTTTTTGTTTTCTATGCTGTGGACCCAACAGCCCCCATACCACCTGGGGTATTTCTCAACCGCATCTGCGAATGCTCCATCAAGCCAAAGGCTTCAGAGAAGAAAGAAAGCGCGTCAACGGACTCGGGGGCTATGCCAACCAATGAGCCAATGGCACTCGATGACTTGGAGCTTGATATAGGACTCGAAGGACCAATGGGAGTCATGATGATCGAGCCATCTTGGACACAACCCTACATCACATATCTACTCAGCAAGAGGCTTCCAGATGAACCGACTAACGCACGACACATTGCGCGACGATCCAAGGCATTCGCCGTCATTTAAGGGCGAACTGTACAAGCGCAGCATCACAAGAGTGCTCCAACGATGCGTCTCCAACGGGGACGGAAGGGCCGTTCTCCTCGACATCCACAAAGGGACCTGCAGGCACCATGCTCGTAGTCGCGCCCTCGTCGCCAAAGCTCTACGAGCTGGATTCTACTGGCCTATGGCCATACGTGACGCCAAGGACATCGTCCAGCGCTGCAACACTTGTCAACGATTCGCGGACAAACCACACGCACCTGGCGCGGAACTCCGGCCAATACCATTGGCTTGGCCCTTCATGCAATGGGGACTCGACATGGTCGGCAAGCTCCCGAGGTCCTCACGAGGAGGTTACGTCTACCTCTTGGTCGTAGTCGACCAATTCACCAAGTGGATCGAGGCCATGCCGGTGACAAATCAATGAGGAGCCAGCGCTGTCAAATTCTTTGAATCCATTGTCTACCGCTTTGGAGTGCCACACAACATCATCACGGACAATGGCACAAACTTCACCTCCAAGGAGTTCTAGGAATTCTGCGAAAACCTGGGAATCAACATAAGCTACGCCTCGGTGGCCCACCCACAGACCAACGGTCAAGTCGAAAAGGCCAACGGCCTCGTTTGCGGCGGAATCAAGAAACGACTCCTCCGGCCACTCGAAAAGGCCGCCGGATGCTGGCCAGACGAGCTGCAATCCGTACTCTGGAGTTTGCGCACAACTCCAAACAGCGCCACGGGATATACCCCGTTCTTCATGCTGCACGGTGCTGAAGCGGTGCTACCTGCAGAAGTACGCTACAAAGCCCCGCGGGTGGTCGCCTACAGCGAGCAAGAGTCAACTCTTGTACTCAAAGACTCCATCGACCTTCTTGACGAGACGCGAGAAATCCCAGCAGAGAGATCAACGATCTACCAACAAAGCCTCCGCAACTACCATAGCAGAAGGCTACGCCCAGGATCCTTCGTCGAAGGAGACCTGGTCCTGCGACTCAAGCAACAAGGGCATCTCAAGCTCGAGTCTCCTTGGGAGGGACCTTACGTGATTACAGAAGTAATCCTAGGTGGCGCCCATCACTTTAAAGATTTCAAGACAGGAGTATCATACTCCAACCCCTGGAACGTCGCACAGCTGCGTCGTTTCTACCCCTAGTCGTTTTACATTACAAGTAAGGCTATTCAACCAGGCTACTTTGCCACACATTGTACCTTGTACTATTCTGCGAATAAATAAAGCTAAGTGCCCCAAAACTTTTTGTTTTCCTCATTTTTCTACAAATTGATCACTCGGGGGCTGCGCCACCCTTTACACTCTCGTTCTACGAACAAATCGCAGGATCCCGAGTAGCTGACACAACAACAATCGAAACCTTGATAAAACACCAACCGAGTTGCAACGCACCTGACAGGTTGGCAAGGTGCTGAGATAACATAAGTTAGGCTAACGAAAAGGAACTGCAGAGTATGAACACACTCACAAAATATAAAAGCTAGCAAGCTATTCACATATCAATGAGTATTAATTACATCCAACATATTCATATGAACTTTACAACACTTGTACAACTATGTGCAGGATACAAATCATGCTACTGCTGCAATAGGAGAACGTTCGTTTGTTCCTCAAAGAAGTCGACAATTTCTTCCACCGGGCGATCAACCGCTTGGTAGTGCGGAATCATGTCCCAGGTCATACCCACTGGCGGAGGTGGTGTCCCAGCGGCAATAGCCACAACATCTACATCCGGCCTATGCAGTCGCACTAGTGACAGCGCAGCCCTAGCACCCGCTACTAACTTCTGTCGCACACACTTGCCAACCGCACTCAAATCCTGGAACTTTGCTAGAAGACCCAACAGGCTTGAAGGGACGACGTCCAACAGAAACATCATTTGGTAGATATGCCTAAGGCACGACTGTGACTTCTTCAAAAAGTGAAGTACTCGAGAAGCACGATCCTGCAGGGACACAAGCGCGATCACATGATCGTGGTCCACCCAAAAGTACCCACTCATCTGTAGTTGCTCCTGGGTCAGATCATTCATTCGAACGGCAATCCGGTCCTTCTCATCCTGTGGATGACGGGCACTGACAACTACACCAAGCAAAAGGGCAAAGTATGAAGACAAGGCATCACCACGACTGACTAAAAGAAAAGATAAGAGGGTAGAAATCTAACATTTGAATTGGTCACTCAGCTGCGCCACCTCCTCCAAGAGATACTGCTCGCGGGCGGTAGCCTTCTCCGCCTTTGACTTCCATACATCTGCACTACCATGGAGGATGTGCAACTCACGCTCCAGTTGCTTAATGCGATCGCACAGTCACGAAAGCAGGGACAACTCATCCACCTTTGAGTGCGGCTGCGCCAAGGTTTCATCGGTGGGTGGAGGATCACGAGGATCACTCGAGGGACCACTCGGCGTACCCTATCATAAACCAAGCAAGAGCAAAATAAGGGACCAAGAGTACATTGATAAAAGGCTCGGATGCATTCAGAAACGGCAAACACTCGACATGGATACTCCCACAAAAGCATGGTTTCAACACAAAAATAAAACTACAACTATTACAGAATATCTACTAAGGAGCAGCCTGCTTCTTCGACTTGGGCTTCGGGGGCCTCGTCGAATCTGTGGCGGTCTCTGACACCATAGGCTGTCCAGTGCCAGCCCCTGATGCCACAGCCTTCACCGCATTCTTCGCTCGTTGTAGCTCCTCGGAGTATTTGGCAACTATATTGATAAGCTGCGGCCCATATTTACCACATCTAGTAGCGAAGGGAGCAAACACTACTTGTTGGCCATCTGTGCCGACGGGCATCGCCTTGGAAATCGCGGCGGGATCCACCTCCATGCCATGGGCTTGCACCATTGCGAGTGCCATGGTGGTGCCGACAGACCGCTGGGAGTTCCTGAAGTCCATGGGAATACCCCAAGCAAGGGATTCCACCAGGTCCCAAGGTTGTCAAGCAGCTCAGCCTTGGGAGTTATATCCTTGCGTATGCAACTGAGCACACCCTTGGCCTTCGTCAGCGTCCCCTGAAGGGAAGCGCTGCGGTGTTCGACTCCGGCGACAGCACCAGCCAATGCATCATCGCGACCAAGGTCCTGGGCGTCAAAGCTCAGACCACCGACATCTACATACAGCAAAGTGTTAGCACAATAACACGATGTCAAAGCAAGAAACAATGAAAATTCAGCTTAAAGAGTACCTGAGAGGGACTTAGCAATCGAGAAAAGCTGCTCCTCGAGCAACTTCTCCCTCTTGGCATTGGAGGAACGCAAGTCCACTTCGCGCTTTCGCAAGTCCTCCTCGCGCTTTTGCAACTCCTCCAGGGGCACGATTGCTTCGTCGCGACTCTTCGCCGCCGCGGAAAGCGTCTTTTCGAGTGAAGCAGCATGACACAGAAGTTTGTTATGCTCAACTACAAAGAATAGGGCGCATCATCAATCGAATCTAGAAACTTCACCAAGACAAAGACAAAGGAAAAACTAAACTTCAACAACGCGATGGCGATTGTCTAGCCGCGCATGCTGTCGACCCATGTCCAGGACTTGCTCTGCCAGACGAGCAGCTTCCTTCACAATGAGCTACATTAGAAGAAAACAAAGTTCAGCAACAGCACCAAGTATATGTATGTCTGGCTAAACAGCAAAGAGATGCTTACATGGTCCTCCAGAGACTCCAAGGATGGCTGTTGCGCAGTCATCCGGGCAACCACCTGGTGTCCCCGAGCATGCGGGGGAACTCGATGAGTTGTCCCCGGAGTGGGTCGCCAATGGAGGAGAGAAAGATCGTTCGACCGCTTCCTTGGCCTTGGAGTCTGCGACTCTAGATTCCTTCACAAATTGGACATCGCCAAAAGACGACAACGCCGCTTGACTACAAAACACATCCAGCAAAAACCTCAGGGAATGCAATTCCAAAAAAGAAACCAAGGCAAAGTCGTGAACTCACCAGTCAAATTTATCAAGGTCGAAGGATTGCTCCTCTGACTCCGATGACTCCTTTGGCAGTCACAGCTTCTTCCGAGCAGGAGGAGCCATGGAGCGGACAGGAACGGCGGGGATTGGCTCCTCTGCAACAATAGAAGGGCCTTATGGCATCATCGGCGATGAGGCATCCGAATCCTCACTACAGGGATGCTTGCGAGTGTCTGGGTCGCTAGACTCGGGGGCTCGCTCCTCCTCTTCGATTGGGACGGTCGACTCTGACTCGTCCTCTTCGTCCACCTCGGGAGGGATAACCCCTTCAGGACGAGGGGAAAAATTGGGAGACCCCTGCCAGTCCTGCATTCATAAGATACAATATTATATATCATAGCATCGTAAAAGGCAACCAAAAACGAAAGCTACTTCGTCGTACAATTCGGGAGGGTTTGAGGTGTCAAAAGGAGGCACGACTGGTTCGCCTGGGAGAACCTCCTTAATGGTGTATTTGGTCACCAGTCGCACCCTCTTATCAACCTCACCCGCAGAAATGCCATCGGGAGATACGTGAGTGGCATCGTTCGCACCGGCCCAGTGGAACATGGGGTGGACTCTGGCCTACAGAAGGTGGACACGATGGCGCAACCATGTGCGAATGAGGGCAGCGCCTCCCTCTTCTTTGCCTATGCGACTCTCGAGGTCACGGACGCGCTTATATAGCACCTCTGTTTCCTCCGACTCGCCAGGCATCACGATATTCTTCCAAGAGCGCCACCTCTTGTACGGCATCGCAGGATCGAAGGGTGCGAGTCCGTAGTGCTCTCCATCGGCCTTCTGGTCGCGGATGTGGAACCACTTGTCTATCCACCCTTGGACGGACGCAGTGAGCTTGATATCGAAGTATGTGGCAGAGGATTCGACGTGGATTCTGTAGCCTCCTACGTCGTAGACTACCGAGCCGGACGCCGACTGACGTTTCAGCTTAAAAAGCCTCTTAAAGAGGCCAAAGTGCGGCTCGACTCCGAGCCAGCACTCGCAAAGAGTAATGAAGTAGGAGATATGGAGAATAGAATTTGGGGACAGCTGATGCAGCTGAAGCCCGTAGATGCAAAGGAGGCCCCTGAAGAAAGGATGCAGTGGCAGAGAAAGACCTCGGATGATGAACGCAAGGAACATCACCCAGAAACCAGGAGGAGGACAAGGGATTACCTCCTTGCCGGGCACTCGCGAGTCGTCTTCCACGGAGGGAAGAACTCCATCTCGACGATGAAGATGCAGCTCGGCGGGCTTGATGATGGACGCATGCCAAGAAGCATTGGTGACGCGGGTGCCCGTGCCCTTCTTCTTCCTAGCGCCATCGGCGCTGGTGCCCACAGTGGCAGAGCCGCCCTTCTTCTTGGTCGCGTCAATGGCGGCGGCAGACCTAGCGGTGGCACCTCCCTTCTTCTTGCCCATCTTCTGATGGCGGTGAGAACGGAGGAAGTAGCTAGGGAAGATACGGAGCTGGTCCAGCGCCGCAACGAGAAAGTGCGCAAGGAAGCAGAGAGAAGCAACAATGGCAATGGAGGCACGAACAAAGAAGACAGATAGAGAAATTACTGCATCTGTGCTGCTACTTAACCTCCTCGAAGAAACCATCCAATGGCCAGCAGAAACCCTACTACACACGTGGCGCATATCGACATCGACACGTGGTGAAGCTGAAGCACGAACCGTCCCCCCACTATTCCCATTATGCACGGAAATCAAGGAGACGCAGTTAAAACATAAGATTACGCACACCCGATCAAATCAAAGTCAGAAATTGGGACCCACCACTCATCACGTCCCGTCAAAGCCGCTCACGCGGGCAACCGAGGTTATCACATCGTCAGCACTGACGTCATTGATTTTCAGCAGTAGAAGATTTCGACTACTATAGTGCCCGCTCCAGTCTTCGACTCAACCGAGCACTCAGGGGGCTAATCCCATAGGGAGCACTGGTCGCGCACCCTACAATTATCTTCATGCAAGTATATGAACATACAGGACATACCCACCACTCGAATCTACGATTCAATTGAGGACTATGGGTAACTCCCATAGTGAGCACTGGAAGCAAATTTGACTAAAACAAGCAGCAAAAGACGGCAACTGTCGCAAAAGGTCTTTTAGTCCCCGCTTGAGTCTTCGACTCAACCAGGCACTCGAGGGCTACTCCCATAGGGAGCGCTGGTTGCGCACCCTATGATTATTCGTACATCGTACTGTGTTGATAAACATCCACACTGGAATTCTATGGCGACTCCACCTCATACTATCCCTACAAAGAGACTGTGTCTCCTGGGCCACCCGAATCATCTCCGCGATGACAAATTTCGGATGCCACGCTTACAGCGTGAAGATAAGACCTGAATAAGGCCTGGTAATGCATCTGCTGCGCACTACCAGAAACATATCCGTGCCTGCAGGTACGATGAACATGCCTTGACGAATGCGTCGAGTGCTCACACTTATACACTAGAATTCGACTCCTGTAAGACCTCCACGGCCTGAGTCGAATTACGCCAGCACTTTTCCGAATTCGAGTCTGGGGACTCGAGTTTGAGTAGATTGCGTTGTTTTGCCCTAAGGCAGTTAACTGATACTGATACATCGGATAAATCAGGCACGTATATCAACAATCCCTATGGCACAATCCCTATCGAAAATATACTCGGTCATGCACTCGAAAGACTTCATAAAGTCCCTAGTCGAATCTGTGATTCCACTAGACACTCGAGGGCTAATGACATGGGTATACCCTACATGTACTCGAGTTTGGTATATACGGTCCAGATATGGTGGAAGCCCACGGCATTGCCAAGGCCCAATGGAGAATTCGAGTGGCCCACGGACTCTCAATTGCTTGCGAGACAAGAAGAAGCTTAAGATAGAAAGTTCAAAGGGAAAACCCTAATCTGTAACTGACTCTATCTGCTACCCGAGACCTAGCCTATCTATATAAAGGCTAGGAGGGGGTGGCGAGCAGGACACACACAACCCTAGTTTCCACAACTCTCGCTAGATTGCATCTGCGCACCCCTATAATCTTCGATTCCACCGTTAATTCCAAGAGGAGACAAGTAGGAGTAGGGGCCTCTACGAGGCCTGAACCTAGGTAAAACTTGCAAAACCCATGTGTGCTTGTTTGCTAGCCGACTGATGCCTACAGCGCTCCCTCCTTCTCCAAAACCCAAGTCCATAACAATGGGCATTGGCGAGTTAAACCCTCATCACCGGTACTACCGGTGGGCGACCGGTAATTCCGGTGAGCCCTCTCCAATGGCTCTGAAGATGACTGCAGCGGATCCCGATATGGCCGGAAGTTTTGGCTCAGTGCGAGCGGAACTACTAGCTGGTATTACCGGTGGAAGTTCCGGCCCAAGTTTCGACAAATAGGACACTTCAAAACAGAAGTATCTCTAAACCGGACCAGGGTGCCCCTGAAATTTGGATCAGAAGTAGAGCCGGAAATACTGGGCTACGAGGTCCCTGGCCGGAACTACCAGTGTTTGAGCGATAGTACCGCACACGGGTTTCGGTCAGGATTGACCGGTACTTCCCACCAGTACTACCGGACCTATTTCCAGTGCTAATTACGGAAAATATAACTCTGTGGATAGAGAGTTATTGAACCTCACCAGAACTGCAACTGGTACCTGCGTCGGAACTACCGCCAAGACCAGCCTTACAGCAAGCTACGGGCGGAACTACCAGCGCTTGGCCGGTACTTCCGGCTAGGGTAGAAATAGCTCACATACCTCACATGAACTCTCACTCGCTGATCAATAGGATGTTGTGGAGGTTCAAGTATAGTCTGTGCATGAAAAACGTGATTTCCCACAACCTTCCTAGGTGGACCCCCTCTTGATAGTATGGCCTCCTAAAACACAAAAATAGAGAGGACTAAATAACAAGTACCGTCTTCACGAGTCTTCAAGAGATGAGTCCACATACCTAATCATCTGTAAGTAAAACCTGCAACTTAGGCAAACGGTTAAACCACAAGTGAAGTTGTCATAAAGTCCAAAATACTTAGAGAAATCAACATCCTTTCAATCTCCCCATTTTTGGTGATTGATGACTACCACATTCACATAGATAAAAACAGAATAGAACAACCTTTTGTCATGGAAGAGAAGCTCCCCCTAGATGTGTGCAAGATATGAACATTTTCTTATGGAATGCAACAAACACACATACGAGAGGGCTCCCCCTTATCATTACAAAGGCAAGACAAGTGCACGGAAATAAATGAAGGAGAGTGAGTCATACCTTTGCACGAACAACCATATGGTGAGAACCAATATACGAGATAAAAGAGATAGCTCCACCAAATATAACTAACCACGAGAATACCACATAGATATCACAATACATAGTATCATACACAAAGATAGCACGAATAATGGAGGTCCGCAAACATACAACTAACAAAGGTCCACAAACATACATAGAGAATTAAAGTGTTCACGAGCATAAAAGGATCAAAGGAAGAACGAGCTCGTGACACGACCCATGCAAATCTCGTAGCAGCCTAATAGATAACTTTCTCCCCCTTTGGAATCAAGATGCCAAAAAGGGAAAAAGCCACCAAACTATGCGCCCCAATCACCAACATAAGGAGGACAAGGCTCGGGGTCCCATGTGGCATTGTACCAATCAGGCGAAAGGGGACCGGTGACATCATTCTCATCATCACTGCCAGTCCACTTGCAATGCGCATTGACCCACTGATCCTTGGGAGCAATGACGGAACTAGACTCAGGAGATACATCAATATTGAGCTTCCTCATGATTGCCTTATCCCTCTTGACATTGTGCCTCCATTCAACATAGGCTTGGTACTCACGGTCTTACATGAAAAAAATGTCTTCTTGACCTTCTTAATCGGCTTCTTGGCCCAAGATAGCTACCTGTCAAACCAGCGAGGAGGAGAAGCCTCAGCAGGATCCCCATCACTAGACCAAGCATGGCCTGAAGCCCCGGCATGTTCCCTTTCAGCCCTCAAAGTAGCAGCTTCCATTTCTGCTTGAGACCGGGGTTTCTCATGCTTCATCACACGGAGAGTCTTCTCCTCATGGATAGTGAAGTCATCTTCAGGAAAACGAGAGTGGGTGACCTCCTGCCACTTGGCATTGATAAGAGTC
This sequence comes from Avena eriantha, assembly GCA_910589775.1. Classification (NCBI taxonomy): domain Eukaryota; kingdom Viridiplantae; phylum Streptophyta; class Magnoliopsida; order Poales; family Poaceae; genus Avena; species Avena eriantha. The sequence continues at coordinate 298,375,486 of OU342745.1, read as the reverse complement.
TGAATGTATAGAGGATAAGGACATGACCTCTTCTCAATTAGTGCAAGTAAAATCTCATGGAACAGATAGTTCATAACATCAAGACGCTCAGTAGACTCCCTGTGGAGATATGTCTGATACATAAGATCAATCTGGAAGGCACGGAGCTGGTCGAAGTTATCGCCCTTTGGGGAAATGGTGTGTTTATAAACTTTGCGCATGATGTCATAGACTAGAAGAAGATGAGCCATCTGACCATTCACACCCCAGCCTTCAATGTATAAAGGCTCCAAAACTTCAGGAGCATAAGCCTTGTCCTTGTGAACGCGCCATCCATTTGCACGCTTGCCAGGTTGAATGGGATAGCCAAGAAGATCCGCAAACTTGGACCACTTGGTGGTCAGCAGCTTGTCATGAGTCATCCACATCATTGTTCTAACCTTGGGATCAGTATCGATGTAGAGAGTAGTGTAGAACTGAGTAATGGCCCTCTCATCAAAATTATGATGATGCTCCATGATCTTGATGAGCCCAAACCTCCTACACATCTCAAGTGCCTCACCAAAATAAGCAGCCTTGCTCTCCATGTGGGCCACATTGATGTGTCTTTGGGGGGGCAACCACATTCTTATTATTGACAGCATACACTTCTAGATAGATCTGTTCTTGACGGACAATATGGAAGAAGAGATCTTGAGCAAGACGGTCACGGGGAGTAGCATAGGGATTATGACTGTGAAACTCCTGATAAGCAAGTTGTGGCCACTAAGAGATCTTCTTCTTGGACAAGTCGGGCCCTGAGGTGGTTTTGTTCTTAGAGCCCACAACATGCCTCTTCCCTTCCGCCTCGACAGCATGGCGTGCAGCAGCCGATCTTTGACGAGCAGTCTGGCTAGAAGGATGCACCACTTCGAGATCATCCTCATCAAACTCTGGTGGAACCCTAGAGGATGCACGACAACACTTGGAGCTACCACGAGAACCACCTTGCCCTAAGAAGAAAGCATAAGGTAGGGAAGGAATGGGTGGGTATGTGCACAAGTTCGAGGGGAAAAACAAATGGAGATTGGAAAAATATAGAAAACGAGTCCAAACTGGGTGCACTAGAAATTCCGATGAACTGCCGGAACTACCGATGGTGATGAATCCACCAGAAGTACCGGTCATGCCTCACCAGTAGTACCGGTGAGAGCATGAACCGGGAAGTTCATCAGATCAATGAGCACAATAGTGTGGATTCATGCAATGTATTGGTCCAATGTACCCTAACAAATATTAGGCCTACCAAGATATCATTAGATAGTTCTAGGCAAAGAAAAACCCTAGACATGGTATGCCCTCACTCAAGCAAGAGGATGAGCAAGATCTCCATGAATGGAGGGAGATGAGGGAAAATACCAGAGTCCATGGTAGGAGATCGAGGTAGGGAAGGATCCCATGGAGAAGATCTAGGAGGGGTGGCTAGAATTAGAGGTGTCAGTGGCGCCTCCGCGGGAAAACTGTTGTCGGTGGTGGCTACTAGATCTGTAAACAGTGGGTCGGGGAAGAGAATGCGGAAAAAGGTCCCCGTTTTCTTCCCGGCCCGATATTTATAGGTCTAGTAGCCCTACTGTAGTACGAGCCAAGGACCGGAACTACCGGTGATGCAGAGAATTCAGACCCGGGTGGTAGTACCGTTCTAGAGAGAACATCCAGAGAAATTCTCCTAGGACCGGTACTACTAGCGCCTGGCTGGAATTTCTGGTGCTGCCAACAAGAGCTTCCCAGGTTTGTAATTTGGCAAGGAGCAAACTTGTGCAAGAGATAGAAGGGGTTTTAGGGAGGAGCACATGCTTGGGATAGAATGCTCAAACCATGAAGAAGAAAATGGACACCCAAAAACGAAGGAACAAGATAAAAAACAAAGAGAAACACCAATAATAAACATGAGGGAAAACACACAAGGGTCGGTGGCCAAGGCCACCATATATGAGTAAATTTCACTTGACACCACGAAGATATATCTTGGGTTGATTACCAAAACTCATCATTGAAGCTCATTTTGTCTCCTTGAGAGACCATAAAGGATGAATACATTAATGTGTGCATAATAGGGAGAGTGTTGGTTCATGTGAGGAACTACACTCCCCCTAAGTCCATGCCTACATCCAAACAAATATATTCGTTGAGACACGGGTGGGTGTGCAAGTCACTCAAGCCACATTGCTCGAATCTATAATATTTAGTTCATGCCTTAACTCCTGGAACCTTTCTTCATCAAGTGGCTTCGTGAAAAGATCTGCTAGATTGGCCTTGGTGGGAACATACTCCAAAAAAATGTATCCTCTTGCAACATGATCCCTGATGAAATGATGACGAATATCAATATGCTTGGTATGGTTGTGTTGCACCGGGTTGTGAGCAATGGAAATAGCACTCTCATTGTTGCAAAGAAGTGGCACATTGTTGAAAGATATACCAAGATCCTTCAAAGATTTTCTTCATCCATAGTAATTGAGCACAACAACTTGCAGCAGAGATATACTCGGCATTGGTGGTGGACATAGACACGCAGTAGGAGGACCAACACACCAAGGATCTTCCAAGAAATAGACAAGCACCATAGGTTGACTTCCTTCCCACCTTGTCTCCCGTCCAATCTGAATTCGTGTATCCAATGAGGTAAAAGATATCTCCCTTGGGGTACCATAACCCGAAGTTTGGGGTATGAATCAAATATCAAAAGATTCTCTTGACTGCACCCATGTGGCTTTCTTTTGGTGCGGCTTGGAATCTTGCACACATACCCACGCTCAACATAATATCTGGTCAGGATGCACAAAGATAAAGCAAAGAAACAATCATCGAGCGATAAAGTTTTTGATCCACATCCTTACCCTTGGGATCGAGATCAAGATTAACCTTTGTGGGCATGGGAGTGACATAGGTATGATTACTCGGGTACCTATGATTCGCTACCCAGGCCTGAAGAAAGTCTTACGGCCCATGATGAGTCAAGATGATGGCCCAAAAGGAGCAACCGACAAAGGCTGTAGTTGTATTAGGAAATAGGAAAAAGGACCGACATCGTGTTGGTATTGTAATTACGTATATGTAACCTATACGCATACAACTTTGAGACCCGACCTATTATATATAGGACGGGAGAAGCCTAGGCGAGATCACAAAACAATCCCCAAGGAATTTGTAATATTATGATTCATTAGATATTCAGGCAACTTTGACTCCATTGTTCTCCTGACATCCGACGAAATCTCCAGCATTCTCTTTTCCGCAAAACCCAAAGTCCATCTTTATGAACATTGCTGAGGTAACCCCTCGTCAATTGGCACCGTCTGTGGGAAACTCGAGTGCGGGAACCATGGATTCGGCCGTACTCTCTTTCCCAAGCAACAACCCAACAAAAGTGATTCCACACCCACCCACCCCTATGATAGTACCCGCCGAATTCAACGGCGGATCAGATCTAATCATCAGAAGCTTCCACTTCCAAATAGAAGACCCCAAAGAATCACACCCGTCGACATTGATTACATCAGAACCGTCCATAGAAAATATTGCGCTTACGGCGATACCAACATCATTTGTCGAAACCCCCGTGGAGGTCATGGTAGAAATCAAAGCAGCCGAAGAAAACAAGCAAGATGAGGCGGATCTGGCAGACCTTGTTGGTCTTTACGACAATCTCTTCGTCGGATCAAACGCCCACTAAATCCACCACATGGAACAAGCCCAGCAAACCCTGAACCCAAAAAAAGAAGCAAAACCATCGACTTCCGGATAAGGATGATAGAAATCTACCTAGAACAGGAAACAATGGATTTCACTGATCCACCCGATAGTGTCTCCCTCGATTCAGATGACAACGACACAATCCCATACATGACGCGCCACCAAGTGTGCATGGTCAACGGGAATACTTCGACACCACGCGATTCTACCGATAACCCTATCCTCGATCCCAATGATATTTTATTAGATGACAATGCAGGAAACCACAACAAAGGGGACCACGGAAACGGGGAGAAATAGCAAACAACCGCATAGTCCTAGGAGGAAGAGCAGAACCAAATGGGGAAGAAAGGCGAACTCTTTGGCTACTAGCGGCGGCATGGCAAAAGGCCAGGGAAGCAATTTCAGGTACAGTTCCAATGACAGCCAACGCCTCACACGAAGATTTATTAGCATATCAATACTTGCTTCACCACAAGAAGAGAGACATACTAAGGATGCATAGGCAACTCGACAAAAGAAAGAGGTTAGCCGATGAATCTAGCATACGATGGACACAACTAAGCTCTACCCGAAGGTCTGGGAGCATAATGGGAGGAGCATCACCAGGAAGGGGAACATCTCGATTGCAGAACATCCCCGAAACAAAAAGGAACGCACTGATCCGACACCTTGATCTATTGTTTATGTCAGTAGATCAAGCAGGAAACATCAAAGCAAAAACAGCTCAAACACCTATTGTGGCCGCACAAACATATCTGATCACAACTCAACCCGCACCCGACGATCCTCGTGGGGCTCTTCACCGTTCCACCCTGATGAACCTCGGCATGGTAGGAGAAACTCTCGCACAGGCAGAACAAGGAATTACGCATCAACCCAACAGATCCCAGCGCCGTCGCAGCAGCCCTCGGCAAGCGGGGAACACCCAGCGATCGCGATCCCCACATCAGGAACATCTTTCAGGACTAGAGCCGTGAAGTAACACAAGATACGAAAACCGCAGCCGAAGAAATCATCACGGCAACAACAAAGACGACTACGAATTATGTGGAGCCAGCTATTTCACTCTACGGATTCACAAAACCTCAGTACCCAAGGACTTTAAACTTCCGCATGACCGTTAAAAATATGATGGAGTCCAAGAACTTGAAGCTTGGCTAGTAGATTACCTGGCCACTTTCAAATTACAGGGCGGCTCTATAGCCACCACAATGCAAAGTTTACAATTGCACCTTACCGACGCTGCAAGGTCATCGCTCAGACAACTACCCGAAGACTCTATTCGTAGCTAGAACAATCTCAAATACAAGTTCACCTGACACTTTCAGTCCACATTCAAGCGGCCCGCGTCTCTAGAGCAATTGCGGGCATGCAAACAAAAGCCCGACGAGTCAATAAGATCATTTATCTAGAATTGGAACATCATCAAAAATACAGCTGAATCCATATCCGATGAAAGGGCCATTGATGCCTTCAATGATGGCCTTCGTCGTCGAGAATTCATAGAAGAAAAGGGGCGAGTCAAACCCAAGACAATCTCATAGCTAATGGACATAGCAAATCGCTAGGCTGATAGAGATGACGCGTTACATAACAAACAAACACGATCACCCGAAGAAGACAGGGATAAGCGCGGCAATGACAGGAGGCGAGGAAATAATGACGGAAACTCGGGACCAAGTTATGTTGTAGGTAGTTTTTTGGGTGAAGGCAATAACAGGAATGACGACTACAATAGCGGGTACCACCGTAACAGGGATGAAGGCGGAGGAAGCTCATCAACGCAACGATATCATCCACGAGCTCAGGACCCACCCATGTCCGCAATGCAACTATTGGAAAGGCCCTGTAATATGCACTTTTATGTTGACTCAACAGGGAAAAGACAATCCAACCACCTCATGAAAGATTGCTGAGCATTCTTAAAAATGCAAGAGCTATGCAATGGAAAAGTGACTGAAGCAGTAAGATGACGATACACATCCACGCCTAGCACGCTGGCCATTGGTGCGCCACCACTGCCAGCAGGGCAACCACAAAACACAACTGATCAAAACATCGAATACTCTAAGTCAAAGGGGGCAATGTCAATGATTCAAAAAGGGTGTCCATCCAACATAATTTAGAAGCTAATCACAGGACAAGTCAACATGGTAGAGTTGGATCCACTAGCCACACCCGAGTATCTCCATTGGTCAGAGCAGGAAATCACATTCAGCAGAGCTGATCACCCACATCGAGTACCAAGAACGGGTCATTCGACCTTGATACTTGAAGGACAAATTGGTGGATTTGACATGAGCAAGGTCTTCATGGATGCAGGAAGTAGCATAAATTTGATCTACGCCAAAACACTAAAGGCAATGAACTACCCCTTGGAAAATCTAGCACTAATAGAAACATCCTTCCACGACATAGTATCAGGTAAAGCCAAAATTTATTTAGGTAAAAAATTTCTTGACGTCGTTTTTGGATCCAAAGAAAATTTCAGACAGGAAAAACTTGAGTTTGAAGTCATGGACTGGCCATCACAGTATCACACGATCCTAGGACGCCCGGCTTTCGCACAATTTATGGAAGTCCCACACTATGCATAGTTAGTCATGAAGATGCCAGCACCAAAGGGAATCATAACACTGAAAGGAATTTTCACGCATTCCAACAATTGCGACAGGGAGTTCAACAAAATCTCTGAATCTTTTAGGATGGCAACAGAGTTCGAGTAGCTCAAAAAGACAACAACTGCAGAACCTCTGGCAGTAGCACGTGTCAATCCCAACTAGGCCTTCGACACTCTGAAAGACACAAAAGAAGTACAGATCCACCCCACCGACCCGAAGAAGATGACATTTGTGGATTCCAACCTTGGTCCCGCATAGGAAAGCGCGCTCATCGAGTTTCTCCGTGAGCACTGGGAAATCTTTGCATGGCTACCTTCAAACATGCTAGGAATTCCCAGGGAACTCGTTGAGCATGCATTAAATTTAGATCCAAAAGCAAAACTAATAAAGCAATCAGTTCGTTGTTTCGCAGAACCAAAGTGCAAAGCTATTGGGAAAGAGCTACATCGCCTTACTGGTGCTAACTTCATAAAGGAACTGAAGAAAGAAGAATCGGTCACAAACCCAGTATGCGTCCCAAAGAAAAACACCAAAGAGCTACGGATGTGCATTGACTTCACTGCATTAAATAAACATTGTCCAAAGGAACACTTCCCACTACCGCAAATCGATCAAATAATCGATGCAACTGTAGGATGTGAACGTCTTTCCTTTTTGGATGCATATTCAGGATACCACCAGATTCAGATGAAGGAGGAAGATCAGGAGAAAACAACATTCGTTACACCTTATGGTGTATTCTGTTACACAGCAATGCCCTTCGGCCTCAAGAACGCCAGAGCAACATATCAACGGATGATGCAAAATTGCCTGGGAAGCCAAATTGCCACAAATGTACAAGTATATATTGATGACATGATAGTTACAACAAAGCAAGAATCATCAGTCATCAAAGATCTCGAAGAAACATTCAAAAAACTCAATAAGTTTTGCATCAAATTAAACCCGACAATGTGTTCCTTTGGAGTCCTAGCAGGGCAACTCCTTAGATATCTGGTATCAGCAAGAGGAATCAAAGACAATCCCGAGAAAATACAGGCAATTCTGATAATGCAAAAACCAACAAATCTACGAGGTGTACAATAGTTGGCTAGGAGAGTGGCAGCACTCAGCCAATTTAGTTCTCGACTAGGAGAAAAAACACTACAATTTTATGCTCTAATGAGGAAGTTAGATAAGTTCGAATGGACAGAAGAAGCTCAATACACTTTTGAGGACATCAAAAAGATACTCTCAACGCCTCATGTCGTTGTGTCTCCACGAGAGAAAGAGACACTACTTCTTCACATTGACACCACAAATCAGGTGGTCAACATGGTTCTGGTAGTGGAGTGACCCGAAGAAGGGAAAACCCACGGTGTTTAGAGGCTAGTTTATTTTTTGAGAAAAGTCCTCTCGCCATCCAAACAAAGGTACCCACATTAAAAAAAATTAGCATATGGAGTATTTATGATAGCACAAAAGCTACGCCATTATTTTTCGGAACATCTGATCATAGTGGTCAATGAAGCACCTTTGTCGAACATCCTCAATAATACAGAAGCAATTGGGCGTGTGTCTCTATGGAGCATCAAATTATCCCCTCAGGACATCACGTATGAGAAGAGTAAAGAGATTAAGTCACAAGTTCTGCCTGATTTCATCATGAAATGGACTGAGTTGTAATGCGCGGGTCCACCTGATCTTTCTAGCTCCTAGATGATGAGTGCATATTTGCATCATGTTTTGCATTATTATTTTGCATTGCAGATGTAGGATCTTGGTATTTTATAGCGCTCGCGTGCACATTTTACATCTGTTTTCACTAGGATCAGGACAGATGATGGATCCAATGGATACAATTCTTAGAGCAGTTGTACTATGGAGAAAAGGAGTTAAAAACAACATAAATCGCTTATTTGGGAAATATTAAGAAATACCAGAAGAAAACCAGAAGCGAACAAGGGAGGCAGAGAGTCCAATGACCAACTATACGACCGAAGCAACTTTTCCGGCCATATAGCTCCAGCCGTATAGTTAGTGTCGCCTCCGCCTCGTCAAATAGTTTCAGCCCGTGCAATTGGTTCAAAGAGACGACATACAGAACACCTAGAAATCACAGAAACCTCACCTCCGGAAGGCATCTAGAGGAGGAACTCATCCACCAAGGATCCATCTTGGCCCTGCGCAGATCTGGGAGGCTAAGGCATTGATCTTCATCATCCACCGCTTCATCACCACCATCTGCATCCAACCCATCTACATCGTGTCTAGATCTTGTTGTAATTCCCGTACTCATTGTGGATTTATACAAGTATTATTCATCTATGATTGTTTCCATTACCATTGCTATGATGTTGATTGCTTCCATGTCTGAGTAGATCATTAGTTCTTGGGGAGATGGAGAAACCCTAGTACAAGATTGGAATAAGATAAAGTCTATTATGATATTCATCGTTGTTGCCATGTGTTAGATTTTCTACATCTTGATGTTGAGAGAAGTCGACCTCTCAATATTTGCCTCTTGTGGGGACTCGATGGAGGAAACTACTTGTTGGTAGACAGAGGTGTGTTAGCACTTACAGTGACTATAAAGTTGTTGGCACCCCTTAAGTATCAACTTGGGAACCGAGGAAACTCGCGGACCACTATCCATGCCATGGGATACGTCCTACGGGATTACGTTCCTTCATAGCACAGTAATTCGATTGATGTCGATTACTGACTGCTGTGGTTATGAAGATGATGTGAGCAGTGGTTGCTGCCTATTTGTCCAATTACAGAGTTCCTCCCACACATTACATAGTTGAGAATGTTCATGATGATAATCTTTATCTTAGATCCTTACAATACTAGTGGTGTATCTGCTACTCCCTCGGAATGCTTTTTCCCTACTACAGTTCCAATCTCTCTTACATACACGATACTTACTTTCTGTACTCAGTTGTTTTACTTTACTTTATTATTTCTCTTATACCCAAAAACACCTTTTTACACAATACTCCCATTTTATCTTGTCACTTAGAACTTTATCTAGCATTTCTATTGTAATACTTATTTCAAGAGTTATTAGACTTCAGACTCCTGCTCCCTGTGGGATCGATATCTTTATTTCGAAACTAGCTACAAACAATCTATGCACTTGCAGTAATCACTAGACAATGTACTTCGATGGATCAAAAAGAACAGAAGGAGCAGGAGTCATACTAATATCACCGCAAGGCGATAAGATGCGGTATATACTTTGGATGAGCTTTGCAAACACATCCAATAATGAAGTTGAATATGAGGCCTTGATGCATGGCATGCGGATTGCTAAAGCTTGCGGTGCAACTCGCCTAAATTTTTTTGGTGATTCCAATCTTGTAGAACAACAAGCAATGAACAAGTGCGATGCTATCAGCAACAACATGATTACTTACTGTGATCCATATAGCATCATGGAAGCTCAATTCGATGGATACGAAGTACCGCACCTAGGCAGAGCAAGTAATGAAGAAGCCGACAATTTGGCAAACATCGGGTCCCTGTGCTTACCAGTGCCACCCGGAGTTTTTTGGGAAGAAATAACTGAGCGTTTTATCAAAGAAAAAATAATTTCCGAGGTCGAAGCACCCAAAATAGGAAAAAATAATAAGCCGCAAAAATACTCGGGGGCTCCATTAGAAAGTGCAAGCGTAGAAGAGGCCACTGAAGAAGAACCAGAAATTGATAAGGTCATGATAATAGAACCTACATTGATGCAGCCATACATAGCCTATATGACTCGGGGAGAACTACCCAAAGATGTGACAGAAGCCCGAGGAATCACTCGGAGATCCAAAGCCTTCAAGATAATTTATATAAAAGAAGTATTTTGGGTCTGTTACAGTGATGCGTCACACCTGAAGAAGGGAAAACTATAATCAAGGAAATACATGAAGGAATTTGTGGCCATCATGCTAGTAGCCAAGCAATTGCAGCCAAAGCATTTAGGGCAGAATTTTATTGGTTCACAGCAGTCCAAGATGCGAAAGACATAGTTAGAACATGCGAAGCATGTCAATGATTCGCAACAAAACCTAGAGCACCGAAACCCTACACCTCTGGCTTGACCTTTTGCTCAATGGGGACTTGATATGGTAGGTAAACTTCACAAGTCATCTCCAGGAGGGCACGTCTTTCTGCTAGTAGCAGCCGACAAATTTACTAAATGGATCGAAGCAATGCCGATCACCACTCAAGATGGAGCTTCGGCTATAAATTTTATACGATCCATAGTATTTCAGTTCGGCGCATCAAACAGCATCATTACATATAATGGAACTAATTTTACTTCCAATGAGTTTAAGGAATATTGCGAGGAGATGGGAATCTAGGTAAGCTACGCCTCAGTAGCTCATCCGCAAACCAATGGACAAGTGGAAAAAGTCAATGTCTTAGTAATTGCTGGCCTCAAGAAAAGGTTGCTCGCACCACTCGATAGAGTGAAGGGAGTGCGGGTTGATGAGTTACCATCTATTTTGTGTAGTTCGCGAACCACCCCTAATACTGCAACACAAGAAACACCTTTCTATCTAGTCGATGGCGCTGAAGTCGTCCTTCCAGTCGAAGTTTCACATGAATCTCCTAGAGTAGCTGGATACGATGAAGAGGAATCAAGAGAAGCGCCCGAGGATGACATTGATGCACTTGACGAAGATCGAGATGAAGCCCTACAAAGAGCTACTATATATCAGCAAAACTTGCACAATTATCACGGCCGACGATTATGCCCAAGGTCCTTCGCAGTAGGAGACCTAGTTCTGCGCCTCAAACAAGACGGCCAACGAAAGCTGGAATCACCTTGGGAAGGACCCTACATTGTTACAGAAGTTATTCTTGGAGGATCATATCGTCTACAAGACAAGAAGACATGACTCAAATATTCCAATCCATAGAACGTAACACAACTATGACATTTTTATGTTTAAGGTTTTACGTTTACTTACAATTCAATAAGGCATATGGCCCGGATTTTAAGCCACAATATCTACGCCAACGGCCAGGCAGTAATACGCCAAAATAATGTATCATCGGTTGCGCCATATATATAAAGATAAGTTCTTCATACCTTTAGTTTCTGGTCATATCAACTCAAAGGAATTTTATATTTCTGATCAAACTAACATAAATTTTGAGCCTATGTACAGATACAGGCATCCGAACATAGCCTCAGGGGCTACTCCCATCGGGAGCGCTACCGCGCACCCGGTAGAAAATTATGCATACCAAGAAAAAGAAAATCATCGCCTAAAAACCTATCAGTTTTACATTAATGTATCCTCGCAAGGTTACTCCCATCGGGAGTTTTCATAAATTATCAAAATATCTGATAAAATTTAGAAATACTAGCAACCTAGTAGGGCAGCCGACAAAAAATCAAATATAAAATCTTGGATCGCATCCAGACGCGATAAAAATCTGAATGCCATGTTCAAAAACATGAAGGTAAGACCCCGGGATTCGTCATGTGTGGCCTGGTAATCGCACAAGAATGTGCTCTGCTAGTAATATATTCGTATATATGATACGATGAAAAATCCTGACGGACGTGTTGGGTACCCGATAAAATAGAACTGGAATTCAGTATTCGATAAGACCTCAGCGGCCCGAACTTAGTTACGCTAGTAATAAATTCCGAGTTTAGGCCTGGGGACTTGAATTTGATGTAGGAAAACCTTTCTTTTTCCTAGGAGCAATTAACTGATTCCCGATCCGTTTGATGCATCAGGCTCGTTGTACCAAATCCCTATAAAGTCAAAAATAGTAAAAACGAAGGAATAAGAACTAAACATATCTTTGAGACTCGACCTGAATCTACGGTTCAGGTAGAGTCTCAGGGGCTACTGACATATGTATGATAACTCAAGTACCTATGATTCGGTACCCATGCCTGAAGAAAGGCTTACAACCCATGAAGAGTCAAGAAGATGGCCCAAAAGGAGCAACCGACAAAGGTTGTAGTTGTATTAGGAAAGAGGAAAAAGGATCGACATCATGTTGGTATTGTAATTACATATATGTAACCTATCCGCATACAGCTTTGAGACCCGACCTATTATATATAAGACGGGAGAAGCCTAGGCGATATCACGAAACAATCCCCAAGCGATTTGTAATATTACGATTCACCAGATATTTAGGCGACTTTGACTCCATTGTTCTCCTGACATCCGACGAAATCCCTAGCATTTTATTTCCCGCAAAACCCTAAGTCCTTCTTTATGGACATTGCCAAGGTAACCCCTCATCAGGGAGTCTTGGCTCCTTTGACTTGATCAAGGTTGAACTTCTTTAGCATGTCTTGAATATATTTGCCTTGGTTGATGAAGGTTCCCTTCCTCAATTTCTTGACCTCAACCCCAAGAAAGAATTCCAACTCCCCCATCATAGACATCTCAAAACGGTTGGTCATGAGATTGGCAAAATCCTCATTAAAAGCTTTGTTAGTAGACCCAAAAATAATGTCATCAACATAAATTTGGCAAATGAACAAGTTTCCTCCAACTCTTTTAGTAAAAAGAGTGGGGTCGATTAGCCCAACTTCAAAACCCCGGTCTAACGAGAGCTCTCTAAGGCACTCATACCACACACGTGGGGCTTGTTTAAGACCATATAGTGCCTTATCAAGCTTGTAGACATGGTCCGGGAAGACATGATCCTCAAAAACCGGAGGTTGCTTGACATAAACCACTTCCTTTAAGGGACCATTAAGGAAAGCACTCTTAACATCTATTTGTTGCAATTTGAAGTTATGATGAGTAGCATAGGAAAGAAGCATGCGAATGGATTCAATATGAGGAACAGGGGCATAAGTTTCACCATAGTCAATGCCCTCAGCTTGGGAGTATCCTTGGGTTACCAACCTTGCCTTATTTCGGACGACTATCCCATTGGCATCACGCTTGTTCTTTAAGATCCATTTGGTCCCGATGACATTTTGACAATCTCTTGGTTGCTTCACTAATTTCCACACCTTGTTCCTCTTGAAGTTGTGAAGTTCTTCATTCATAGCATCAAGCCAATCATTGTCTTCAAGTGCTTCGAAGACCTTCAACATGAGAAATAAAAGCATAGTGAGAGCTAAAGGATGTTAGTTTCCTCCTAGTAGTAGAACCCCTATTGAAATCTCCATAAACATTATCAAGGATATGGCCATCTTTGATGAGCTTGGTGAGACAATATACGGAGGGCTTGGGCCTCAAGATGAGATTATTGAGCAACCACTTGGTCATTACCATGATTTGAGTCCATGCCTTCACTATATTCATCAATATCAACCATTGGAGAATCATAATCAATGGTTGGAGAGACATTAGCTTGGCCTTGGTCATTGTTAGCTTGACCTTGTTCTTATATAGCTTTACCTTGATCAACATTGTCTTGTGGAGTTCTACAATATTGGAGAAGTAGAGCTTGAGGAGCTTGACGTTGACCGGGGCTTGGAGAGTCATGGTCATGAAGTGAAATGGATCGTATGGGCACCTAGAGGGGGGGTGAATAGGTGCTACTCCAAATTTTAATGCTTTTTCAATTTTAGGCTTAACACAAAGGGTAAATTCTCTAGATAAACTATTAGGTGGAATTTCCCTATATGCAAACCTATCTACTAGCGAGTAAAGGGCGAGTGGAAGAGGAACGAGTGAACCGTAGTGAAGCACGCGGAGACATAGGATTTGTTTTACCGCAGTTCCTTCCTTGTTAAGGGAAGTACGTCTGCATTGGAGGGGTGGGAGGTACTAAGACCACCACGCCACAATAGGCCTCACCCTGTTCTCCGATGGATCCCGCCACCAAAGGCTTGATCCACCTTTCCACTATAGGAACCCTTCGAGGCGGGTACCGCTGCCTTTACATAACTAGAGGGGCACAACTCCACAATCAACTTGGAGGCTCCTGTAATGACAACAAGCTGCCACAAGAACAAGTTATCAATAACAAAGAACAAGATCTAGATATTGACAAGAATACTAGCTCAGGGATTTCTCCAAATGAATGGAGAGGAGTTGATGCGCTTGATTCATGATGGCGATGAAGATTGTCTCCTCCTTCAATTCCCCCAAAGATCGAACCCTTCGAGTGAATGAAGTGGGAGATCTAGTGAGAGAGCTCTTGCAAAGGGTCTGAACAATTTTGAGTGAATCAAGAGTTTTGCTCGTTGGGGAAGAAGGGATATTTATACCCCCTTCCAAATGCAAGCCATTAGAGCCTTTGGGGGGGCGGACTATCCGGCCTGGGGAAAACTCCACCCCATACTCAGATTATCCGGCAGGTAAACCGCCCTCACTTTGAGTGACGCGCCAAGCCTGCCCTTAATCGCCTTCTGGGGGCCGGATTATCCGGCCCCATGTGAAGGCTGAATTATCCGGCCTGGGGAGGAAAAACCGCCCTAGTTCAAATTTTCCGAGAGAAAATCCGACCGGACTCCGAGCGACGCACCTTGGCAACCTTTGATCGATATCTGGGGGCCAGATTATCCGGCCCATGCGAATGCCGGATTATCCGGCCTGGGGAGGAAAACTCGACCCAGTTCGGATTTTCCAGGAGATAATCCGACCAAAATCCGAGCGATGAGCCTTGGCAGCCTTTGATCGATGAGATAGGCCGGATTATCCGGCCCTTGGTGGGGCGGATAATCCGCCCCCCCCCCCCAAAACACCTGCACACTTAGCGCACATGAGAAAACTCCACGGTATTGTTATCTGACACTCAAAACACAGGAAAACATGAAATGTTCTTTCAATCTCCCCCTTTTTTGTGTTAGATGACAATACTAGGATTTGCAGGAAAGGATCACAAGACCACCAACAAAAAAACAGGGAAGAGACTCCCCCTCAATGTGTGCATATTAGAAATTTGCATTTGAATACAAATGCACACAAATAGGTTTGAATCTATTCCATTGACATATGAACAACATAATCATACCACCGAGATAGGGAGAGAGGCGTCCTTGAAATAGCCACAATTATCAACGTGATAACCAATATAAGCGCCTTCCTCGATATAGATTCCCAGCATAATAGGATATGAATAGATGAATCTATAAGCATAATCCATGAGATAAATCCAGACATCCACCCTCACAGAGTCTCAAACAAACCACAAGCCACAAATCAAAGTTCAACGCTAAATGGGCACAAGTGAGAAAACGACGAATAGGACAAAGTGCAAATGCTTGTGCCCGACCCATGCAAATCCTCGAAGACCTAATAGAACTACTTCTCCCCCTTTGGCATCGAGACGCCAAAAAGGAAGAAGAGCGATGCTAGCGCCCCAAGGTATCACTCGTAGTCCTCGTCCTGGTTCCCATCATCGTCCTCATCTTCAAGCTCCTCGATGTCATCATCCTCATCATCAGTAGTGGCCGCAAAGGGGAACTAGTGACGCTCTAGCTCTCCATAGTTCAGCCCAGAAGAAGAGTTCCACCGGGCATATGGTGTGGGAGGGGTAGGAGCCGGGAGATCACCAGAAGCACCGGACACATGGTGAAGGATGAGCTGGTGAGAGTGAGCCAACTCATGGCACTGCTTGTACGCCTCATATTGGCCCTTGCCTGTGTCCACACCCATGCAAAGGATGTTCCGCTAGAACCAATTCAACTGCTTGACCTCACGAGCAACGGGGGCACTGGAGGCCTACGAGCATCCCTCATGAGACCCTCAGGAGCAGAAGAGGGGTGAGAGGTCTTCCGAACCTTGGTGTAGATCTTCTTTGCCTTATGCACAACATCAATGTTGAAATCTTCAGAGGGAAGCAGGTGCCTGATGAGCATCATAATGTAGATAGCATAAGGAATGGACAGCCAGTTGAACATTGCATCGGTCAATTCATGGTAGATGAAGTCCATCACATCCATCTTGTACTGCACGGACTCATCATCGCACGAGGCAACCTCATGAGAGAAGGCAAGGAGTTGGACAAGGTGACCACGGATGCTATCATTGTTGCCTCCACTCGGAGTGATGGAATCACGGAAGAGGCCCACCAAGGCAGCATAGATAGGAGCAAGACCAGCAAGAGTGCCCACAATGCCATTGTCCATTGTGCAAGGAGAGAGAGGTGCATCTTTGTTGGGCTTCAGCTGGGTGATGATGCGGTGGCCACTGGCCCTATCCCTGCTGCGGAAAGAGTATCCAAGTACCTCAAGAAACACACGGAAATCAGAAGTCATAGGCCTGTCATGAGTCACCTACTTCATAGTGCGATGCTCATCTCCACAAATAACCAAAGTGGAAAAGAACTGCTTCACCACCTCAGAGTCATATGAGCACTGGAGAGCCATGAGATGGTGCAGCCCCATCCACTCAGCCACATACGTGGCATCAACAAGGTGGAGCTTCTCCAAAGCCTCAGCAAGAACCAGCGGGTGCATAGGCCTAATGTTCAGCCTGGCGTACACATCTTCAAAAATACCTTTCTGTTTAGCACGCCAAAAGCGAGAATCCCCCAGCTCAGAATCACAAGGCAACTCCGCAAACAAATCATGGTGACGGATAGAGGAATAAGTGACTGGATCCAAAGCCTTGTAGTTGATCTTGGGCTCTTTGCCCTTCCTTTTGGACACCCCCTTTCTAGTCCTCTTTGCTTGTTCAGCCATGCGCTTCTCTTCGTTCTTTCTTCTCCTCAACTCAACCTCGTCCACTAAGTTACCCTGTCCATCGTCCCAAAAGTATTTACCACGAGGATGGCTCTTGTAGGTCTTGGGAGCACTAGAACCACCTATGAGGAGAACAAGGGCGATAGCATGGGGATAAGAATACACACAAGTCTAGGAGAGAGCGTGGAAAATGTAGTCAAAAAATTCATAGGACAATTCTACTCAATGCACACAACATGGTGAAACTGAACCAGATTTGATTCTGTCAGGCCGGATTATCCAGCCTGGCCAGGGGCGGATAATCCGGCCCTGGCAGAAATTTTTCAACTTCACCTAGATTGAATGCAAAAAGTAGATCGGGCCTAGAAACTGCAAGACTACGATTTCTATGCGAAACAACATCCTTCTAGACAACATTCCACCCAACAAATAACAAATCTAGCCAAAGATGGGGAGAGAGGGAGTTACCCTCACTCATTGGAGGAAGAACGCGGAGGAGAAGGTACCCGGAGGTGCGGAGAAGAAGATCCAGGGAGGCCCGGAAAATCCGGTGGCCGAAGAGGCTCCGAGGAGGGTGGGGGATGGCAGGCAGCGGCTGAGGAGGAGGAGAGGGTTGGGGGAGAAGTGTTGCTCGTTATGAGCCTATCCCCCCGATCCCTGCCCTTAAAGATGAAATCTGCCAGGGCCAGATTATCCGGCCTATACTTGGGCCGGATTATCCGGCCAAAAATCTGAATTTCGGTTGTACACAGATTCAGGCCCGCGCGTCCCCAAACAACACCCTCACAAGGTGTACACGGGACTTGTGTGCAAGAATAGATGGTTTAGGGGTAGGGAAAGGCTTAGGATTGAGAGAGCCAAACTGAGATGGTACTACATACTCAAAATTGCAAGAACCAAATCAACTAAAACCCAAATTGAGTGTGATTCCCATAAGAACAAGAGATGAGCGAAAACAACCAAAAAGATCCACAAAAATCCAATTCTCCTCATGGGAGAGGGCAGTGGCCGAAGCCACCTTGTTGGAGTGTATGGTATGACACCGCGAAGATATATCTTAGGTTCACGACCAATACTCATCAATAAGCTCACATATCACAAAATGATATTAAGAGAAATGATTCATCTTGCTTTTGGCATTATGGGCGGAGGGTTAGCCCAATTAATTAGGACCACACTCCCCCTATATCCATGCCCACATCTAGACCAAATAAGACTAAGATGTACGAGTGAGTGCATGGGTAATCAAGACAAGCTCCTGGAATCAATGATATTTAGCTCATTCCTCAAGTAGCAGAACCTTGCTTCATCAAGTGGCTTCGTGAAAATATCAGCAAGTTAGTTCTTCGTGCTCACAAAAGATAGATCAATATCACCTCGAGCAACATAGTCTCGAATAAAGTGATTCCGAATCTCAATATGCTTTGTCCTTGTGTGCTGTACCGGATTGTACGCAATTTTGATTGCACTTTCATTGTCACATAAAAGAGGCACTTTGTCACAATTGGCACCGTATTGCTTTAAAGTTTGCCTCATCCACAATAACTGAGTGCAGGCACTAGCAGCAGCAACATATTCAGCTTCGGCGGTGGAGAGAGAGATACAATTCTGCTTTTTAGATGACCAACACACTAGAGATGTTCCCAAGAATTGACAAGCTCTAGAAGTGGATTTTCGATCATCCTTATCACCAGCCCAATCTAAATCAGTATAACCACAGAGAGAGAAATTGGTGCCCTTGGGATACCATAAACCAAAGTTAGGGGAATGAACCAAATATCGAAAGATCCTCTTGACCGCCACTAAGTGACTTTCTTTAGGAGCTGCTTGATACCTTGCACACACCCCCACACTCAACACAATATCGGGTCTAGATGTGCAGAGGTAAAGAAGAGAGCTGATCATGGACCGGTATACCTTTTGGTCCACATCTTTACCATGGGGGTTAAGTTCAAGGTGGCATTTTGTTTGCATCGGAGTGGCGACACCATTAAGATCCGTCATCTTGAATCTCTTGAGCATGTCTTGGATGTACTTAGCTTGATGGATGAAGGTTCCTTCTCTAAGTTGCTTGATCTCAAATCCAAGAAAGAACCATAATTCCCCCATCATAGACATCTCAAACCTGTCAGTCATAAGCTTTGAAAATTCATCATTAAAACATTTATTAGTAGAACCAAAGATGATGTCGTCTACATATAGTTGGCATACGAAGAGCTCCCCCTTAAACTTCTTAGTAAAAAGAGTGGGATCGATTTGCCCAACTTCGAAGCCACGGTCTAGCAAAATCTCTTTAAGGTACTCATACCATGCACATGGGGCTTGTTTAAGGCCATAGAGTGCCTTATCGAGTTTGTAGACATGGTTCGGGAAGTTAGGATCCTTAAATCCTGGGGGTTGCTTTACATATACCAACTCATGTAGAGGACCATTAAGAAAAGCACTCTTGACGTCCATTTGCTGTAATTTCAAATTGTTATGGGCAGCATAAGCAAGAAGGATACGAATGGACTCAAGCCGAGCCACAGGAGCATAGGTCTCTCCGAAGTCAATCCCCTCAACTTGGGAATTGCCTTGTGCCACAAGTCTCGCCTTGTTCCTCACGACAATGCCATTCTCATCTTGCTTGTTTTTAAATATCCATTTAGTGCCGATATCATTGCGGCAATCCTTGGCCTTATCCACGAGTTTCCAGACCTTGTTGCGCTCGAAATTCTTCAATTATTCATGCATAGCAACAACCCAGTCCGGATCTTCAAGAGCTTCAAATACTTTCTTGGGTTCCACCATTGAGATGTGAGCTTGATGCTCACCAAAACTTGCCAATTCCCTTCTTGTGGAAACCCTTCGTCGAAGATCACCTACAACCTTGTCGAGAGTGTGACCCCTTAACTCAAGGTTCCGATCAGCACGAGCCTTGCGACGAAGTTCAATAAGCTTGTTGTCTCTTGATGGGATAGTTTCATCACTTGAATCTTCATTGGAGTCATTTGCTTGACCTTGATTAGAATTTGGATTAACTTCAGTAGGAGGTGATGAAGCGTGCCCTTGAGGTGGTTCAGCATCCGTAACAGGAGGCTGCTGAACAATAGGTGATTCAGGGCCGGATAATCTGGCTGATGGTGAGGCCAGATAATCCGGCTTGGGAGACCTTGTAGCAGCTTCATCAGGCTGCCTGGGACTTGCTTGAACTAGCGAGGGGCCGGATAATCCAGGTTCAGCCGGAATATCTAGCCTAGAGCTTGCAGCGATTTCTTCAATACTACGAGCAGTTTGGTCGTCAGCAGTGGGGTGGCCGGATAAACCGGTGTCAACCGGATAATCCGGCCTGGAGCTTTCTGGAACATCTTGACCTTTAGCAATTGATGGAGATGGTGTAGAAGTTACTCCCGTGGTTGGAACATGTTGAGTATGTGTAGATGAGGGCTCTTCATGAGTAGAGCATCGTCCTTCCCGATCCGCCACAAGGGGTTCCTCAGTGGGGCGGAAAAATACCACGCCCATTCTTCTTATGGCATCTTGGGGTATTTCAACATCTGCATCACAAACATCAACTTCCCCCGCACGGGAGCCGTCATTTTCTTCGAACACCACACTACAAGATTCTACAACAGTTCCGGAAAGCTTATTGTAGACTCTATAAGTGTGGGATTCGGCACCATAACCAACAAAAATACCTTCTAGAGCCTTAGATTCAAACTTATATAAACGAACTCCCTCGATGAGAAAGAAACACTTACACCCGAATACCCGAAAGTATGAGATTTTTGGCTTGTTACCGGTAAGTATTTCATATGGAGTCTTGTACAACATTTTACGGAGGTATAACCGGTTGGATGAATGACAAGCGGTAGAGATTGCTTCATCCCAGAAGTTATATGAAGACTTGAATTTGGCTAGCATTGACCTTGCCATATCCATTAGAGTCTGATTCTTCCTCTCGGCTTCACCATTTTGTTGAGGGGTGTACGCAACGGAATATTGATGTCTTATCCCCTCTTCACTTAGGAACTCATTTAAGGTGTAGTTCTTGAACTCAGAGCCGTTATCACTTCTTATAGCCAGAATAGGGACGTTGTGTTGACGTTGAACCTCGTTGGCAAAGTCGATGACCGTTTGTTGAGTTTCACTCTTCAACATGAAGAAATAAACCGAAGTGTATCTTGAGTAATCATTAATGATCACAAGACAATACTTCTTCCCACCGAGGCTTGCATGAGATGGAGGTCCAAAGAGGTCCACATGAAGGAGCGCTAAGATCCTTTTTGACGAGATAATAGTCTTCCTTCGATGAGGAGAGTCATGCATTTTCCCTTCAACACAAGCCCTGCAAACACGATCCTTGGCAAAGGAGACATTTTCCTTTAGTCCAAGGATGTGGCCACCCTTGTGGAGACTTTGCAAAGTTCTCATATTGATCGGGGATAGTCAGTGATGCCATAACCAACACACGTGAGCCTTTCCAAAAAGACACATCGGGCCTGTAGTGGTTTTCCCCGAAAAGTCCACCATGTACAGGTCATTTTTGACATATCCCACAAAAGCGACTTTTAGAGACTTGCTCCACAAGAGTACGACCAAATCAACATCAATATAAACTGCAAAGCCCATCTTACCAAGGGTGCGAACTAAAAGTAAATTGTATCAGAGGGTCTCAACAAGCATGACGTCCATGAGAGAGATATCGTGAGCCACCACGACTTTGCCGAGACCCAATACCTCAGATTTTGACTTGTCACCATAGGAGACGGTTATATGATCATGATTTGGTCCCATCTCCGTGATGATCTCCTTGCTTCCGGTCATGTGACTCATGCATCCGCTATCGAGTACCCACTTAGACCCACCGGAAGCATAGCCGTGCAATAAAGTTACTTCTCGGTTTTAGGTACCCATTTTTCAATGGGTCCTCTCATGTTAGTGACAAGGGTCTTGGGGACCCAAATAGACCAAGGAATGTAAGAATCATAAGGACCTACATAACTAGCATAAACATCACCATAATGATCACAATATAACTCAAAGTTAGGATTGTTAGCCCCTGCAAAACCATCATAATTAAACTTGTCATTGGAGGTGGTGCTAGTCTTTGGTTGAGCAGTCTTGATCTTCTTCTTCTTGTTATTTTTCTTGTTCTTTTTCTTGGGAATATAACCAAGACCTTCTTTTCCATTGTTTGTCCTTTGCTTGCTCAGTATCTCATCTAAAACTTCTTTACCTTTGTGTTGAGAACCTCTTGCAAGTCCTTCTTTTCCATAGGATGATGTGGAGGTGCTTGGCACATCATACATCTTCAATTGAGTTTGGATCTGGTCATGAGACTCATTTAGAGTCGAGTGATCACTCTCCAATGCCTTGTGAGCACTGTCAAGTTTATCAAACTTCTCTAAGAGTCTAGCATGAACAGCCCCAAATTCAATCTTTTCTCTCTTTAGTTTCTTTACTTTGGCAAGAGCATTGTCATGTTCTTTGATGAGCTGAGCCACAACTTCCTCATGTGACTCCTCAATGGATTCGAGTCTCTCTTCCGAAGATACTCGAGGTTCCTCTTCTTCTTCCAAGGCATTCTTAAAATAAGTTATCTCCAAGGCATCTTCTCTTTCAATTCTGCCCTTTTCTTCAAGAAGATCTTCAGCTTGAGCAAGTTGACTCATAAGAGCATCAAAATGAAGTTTGTGCTCACCTTGCAGGTTAGTGAAAAGGTTGTCCAAAGCAATAACTTATTCTTTCATTTTAGGACTAGCATGATCATCCATATCCAAATTTATGTTAGTCTTAGGAAATGAAGAGCTAGAGCTTGATACCTCGGACCCTCTTGCCATAAGGCAAGTGGCGTTGTTGTTGATGATGTTCTCGTTTGGCGATTCATAGAGGGAAGATGGAGTCAATGTGGTGGCTATAGGAGCCACCTCGCGAGAACTATTTTCATCCTCTTCATCTTCACTTGCAGAGGAATATTCTTCTTGTGCCACCAAGACGTCTTGGGTTGCTTCTTGTAGGGGCCATTCTTTTTAATAAATGGCTTCTTCTTAGGCTCCTTGGATTTTTCTTTAAGAATGAGCCTGCCACCATTGTCTTCTCTATTTTGATATGGACACTCGGCTACGAAGTGCAGCCTATCTCCACAATTGTAGCATGTTCTCAGTTTTGGGCCACTTTATCTTCTTCCACTTGACCCATTCTTGTGCTCGAGTTCCGACTTGGCCTTGGCAGGATCCTTCCAAAAGTTCCTTGCGTAAAATGCCATGTACTCACCATGAGCACGTTTGACTTCATCGGGGCAGCCCATGGAGGCCCCCTCAAAAGCTCTTCCGTCCTAATCTTGCTCAACAATATTAGCCTTTAGAGCAACATTGACCCCCGTTTGCATTCCAATGGCACGAGCACGGGCATCTTCAGTGTTCTTTGCAGCAACTTTGAATGATGCCATTTCTTGCATGACTTCATTGGATGTCATTTGATGGTAGTTGTGTCTATCTTGCAAGATCTTCAAATCCGCTGGCTCGAAAGGCATTAAGGCACTCACATTTTTTTTTATCCATGCATCATCAATGTGGGTCGCTCTATGCTTTCTAAATGTTGTTGCAATGCCCTTGAGTCTTCTATACATATCTTCATGGTTTTCACCATCCAACATGTAGAATCCTTCAGCTTCATTACTAAGGGCATCATACATATTCCTTCTCATGCTTTCATTCCCAATAAAGAGATCGGCGAGGGCATCCAAAGCTTCTTTAGCTGTGTTGAGATATTCAATATGGGGCATGTCCTTGGGACCCACACCGAGCTGTATCATGTGGAGAGCCATAACATTCAATTGGCTGTCGACAACTTCTCTTCTTGTCAGGTTGGTATGATCTCCAACATGAAGACCCTCTTCTATAATCCTCCAAAGTTCAATAGAAGAGCTGCAAACATGAGACTTCATTGAGAATTTCCATTGATTAAAAGAGGATGCAGTAAGCTTGGGTGGATCACCCCTATTGTTTATATGAGAATGAGGGATAGGTGGATCGGGGGAATATACGTGATGAACCTCACTATATTCCTCCTTACTACTTCCCTTCTTGGAGGTGGAGCCATTATGTTTTTCACCTACCACTTCATCATCCTTGGATCCGGTGTTAGCCTTATCCTTGGATGATGGTGTGGCGGCCTCATAGGAGGATGGAGATGGATCTATGGATGATGTGAGACGAGCAATCATTTGATTCATCTCCTCCATCTTGGCCTCAAAGGATTTCAACAAGGTTGTTTCCAACGTCTTGAGGTCATCCATTGTGACCTTATCCACAGCCTCATTCCCATTCTCCTTGGTACCCATACTTCTCTTAGGCGGTTAATCCCGAATAAAGAGCCGGGGCTCTGATACCAATTGAAATGGATCGTATGGGCACCTAGAGGGGGGGTGAATAGGTGCTACTCCAAATTTTAATGATTTTTTAATTTTAGGCTTAACACAAAGGGTAAATTCTCTAGATAAACTATTAGGTGGAATTTCCCTATATGAAAACCTATCTACTAGCGAGTAAAGGGCGAGTGGAAGAGGAACGAGTGAACCGTAGTGAAGCACGCAGAGACACAAGATTTGTTTTACCGCAGTTCCTTCCTTGTTAAGGGAAGTACGTCTGCGTTGGAGGGGTGGGCCGTACTAACACCATCACGCCACAATAGGCCTCACCCTGTTCTCTGATGGATCCCGCCACCAAAGGCCTGATCCACCTTTCGACTATAGGAACCCTTTGAGGCGGGTACCGATGCCTTTACACAACTAGTGGGGCACAACTCTAGAATCAACTTCGAGGCTCCCGTAATGACAACAAGATGCCACAAGAACAAGTTATCAATAACAAAGAACAAGATCTAGATATTGAAAAGAATACTAGATCAGGGATTTCTCCAAATGAATGGAGAGGAGTTGATGCGCTTGATTCGTGATGGCGATGAAGATTGTCTCCTCCTTCAATTCCCCCAAAGATTGAAGCCTTCGAGTGAATGAAGTGGGAGATCTAGTGAGAGAGCTCTTGCAAAGGGTCTGAACAATTTTGAGTGAATCAAGAGTTCTCCTTGTTGGGGAAGAAGGGATATTTATACCCCCATCCAAATCCAAGCCGTTAGAGCCTTTGGGGGCCCGGATTATCTGGCCTGGGGAAAACTCCGCCCTAGACTCGGATTATCCGGCAGATAAACCGCCCTCACTCTGAGTGACGCGCCGAGCCTGTCCTTGATCGCCTTCTGGGGGCTGGATTATCCGGCCCCATGTGAAGGCCGGATCATCTGACCAGGGGAGGAAAAAGTGCCCCAGTTCAGATTTTTCGGGAGAAAATCTGACCGGACTCCAAGTGACGCACCTTGGCAACCTTTGATCGATTTTTGGGGGCCGGAGTATCCGGCCCATGCGAATGCAGGCTTATCCAGCCTAGGGAGGAAAAACCGCCCCAGTTCAGATTTTCCGGGAGATAATCCGATTGGACTCTGAGCAACACGCCTTGGCAGCCTTTGATCGATGAGATAGGCCGAATTATCCGGCCCTTGGTGGGGCGGATAATCCGTCCCCCCCAAAACACCTACACACTTAGCGCACATGAGAAAACTCCGTGGTATTGTTATCTAACACTCAAAACACAGGAAAACATGAAATTATCTTTCATGAAGAGCTTGGGAAGAGCTTGGAAAATCTTGAGGAGTAACAATTTGTCCTTGAGGGACAAGATGATCTTATGAGAGTGAGGGCTCTACTTGAGTGGAGTTTGGCCCTTCTCTGTAGGCCATAAGGGGTTCATCAATCGGGTGAAAGAATCCCACACCCACTCTTCTTATGGCTTAGGGATGAATTTCTTTACTTGGATCACGAACACCATCTTGCCTCACAAGAGATTCATGTTCTTCATCAAACTCCACATTGCTAGTTTCTTCAACTCTTCCATTGGCTTTATTGTAGACTCTATAGGCATGAGATTGATTGGAGTAACCAATGAAGGTACCTTCTTGTGCCTTTGACTCAAACTTCAACAACTGGATACCCTTCTTGAGAATGAAACGTCTACACCCAAACACCTGGAAGTAGCTAAAATTGGGCTTGCGTCCGGTGAGGAGTTCATATGGAGTCTTGTTCTTGCGCTTTCATAGGTAGATAAGGTTGGTAGCATGGCAAGCAGTGGCAATGTCCTCGGCCCAAAAGTTGTATGGTGACTTAAATTTTGCCAACATGGTCCGGGCTGCATCCATCAAAGTACAGTTCTTCCTTTTGGCAACACCATTTTGTTGAGGGATATAAGGAGTTGAGTATTGGTTATTGATACCCTCATCACTAAGGAACTCATCCAAGGTGTAGTTTTTGAACTCGGTCCCATTGTCACAAAGAATGGAAATAATTGTAGCATTGTGTTTCCGTTGAACTTGATTGGCAAAGTCGATGACGGTTTGTGAAGGAAATATGCCCTAGAGGCAATCATAGAGATGATTGTATTTCATGTGTATCCATGAGTTATTATAATGTTCCTTGAATATCCATATACCAGGCAACTTGTATTGATTGGCAATTATGTGAATTGTTTGTGAAACTCTTTACTTGTATGGTTATCTAATAATTGTCCCTAGTCGGAGTTCATGCGAGGACACAGGTGAATATTAGACTAGCACATCGATTGGTTGATGACTATGTTTCGCAAGTCATAGACATGGAGATGTCAAACCAATGATGTGGACACATGTTATGAACATGGGGTTGGACTGACCCAACATGAGACTGGCAATAATACTTGCAGCTCTCTCTACACATAATGTACGTTTTGTCCTTAGACCTGAGATTGTCGCATGTACTTGAGATGTGGATCGACCTACTTTGGGGCTATCAAACACTACTCCGTAACTAGGTAGTTATAAAGGTAGCTTTCGGGTTTGTCCTGATACATGCTACAAGGCATCGGTCAATCAAGATGGGATTTGCCCCTCTCTACTTGAGAGAGATATCTCTAGGCCCCTCGAGTGATCGGATCCAGAAATGCATGGCCATGCTACATATGGTTAAGAGTTAACCTAGTAAAGGAATTCTGAATCACAGTATCAAGAAAGAGAGGTCAGCTTGGAGCTAGACCAAATATCGTGAGGCAAAGGGAAAGACATGTACTCAACCTTGTGATGGTTCGTCCGAATGATCTTTATATGCATTTAGGAGTTGGCATGTCTTGCTAGAGGCTGCTACCAACTATTGACGGAGTAAGTGTACTCGCGTCATGTCTATACGTGTATGAACCTATAGGGTCACACACTTTAGGGGATGGAAGCCTAATGAGGATTGGATCCGAATTAGACCAGGCTTAGGCTGCTAATGGGCTGCTAATGTAGAAGCCCACCAGGGATGCCTATATAAGAGAGGGTGAGGCGAGCTGAATAGGGTTGAGCATTCCACCCAGCCGCCACTCCTCTTCCTCCTGTGTTGCACGCGCAGACCTAGCAGTCTGGCGTGTGACGGCTTCCACTCCGGACGTGTGGATACCTCGGAGGTGCTACATCTGTAGCACTTGGACGAGCCACGCAAAGGGGAGTTGCTCGTGGGACGAGGACGAGGAGGAGACGTAGAACATCTACACTGCCACAACGTGCTTCATCGAGTTTCGCACCTGCGCGTCTAGCGGTAATCCCGTGATCTATGACAATAGTATTCCTGGTTGACGCGGTAGAAAATTTTGATTTTACGCTAGTGTAGCCTACCCGTAACCCTACAGTGGTATCAGAGCCGATGCTATTCAGTCATAGGTTCGGGAAGTTTGCATATGGTGATAGGTAGATTGATATGAATGATGTGATCGTTTGTATGGCGGTGTTTCTGGATTGATCTATGATCTTACTTTCCATGATCGTGATTATAAGGTCGTCGAACGACTTACCCCTACCGGTCGGTTTCCGCCATCGGGGTAGACAGTGACACATAAATCCTTTTGAATCACACGAAGATCAATATGATTGATCGAATCGGGAATTAGATCTGAATCGACGTACCATGATCAAAGGAGTTTGGTCAAATCGGAACTATGGTCTGTTTATGGTAAATTTGATTTGCCGATCAAAATCCTTAAAGAAAATTGTATAGATTTGATCTCTCATTTTTCACAAATCCTTAAAGGTACCGCGAGGGGCGCTGCCCCTTCGAACCCCGCAGGGTAGACCCCCTAGACCCCCCTTAGTCGTAGCCCCCTTTTGTATCTCGTTAAGGTTCATAGGTGCTACGATTTCACATGATCCGGTAGAATGCGTTTCTATGCACAACTTGTTTTTGCAGGATTTATGTGATCAGTATGGCCCAAAAATGTATGTGATGCATGTATGTATTTTTCATGACCTGCGTGTCGTGAGTAGGGCAACACGGCTGGAGCCATCTGTGTTGTCAATTATTGTAATGTCCTGCGTGCCAACTTGTGATGATCCCAATACCATGTAAATTTGATTACTAGCTGTTAGGAGTAATAGCTTGTATTAGTTCTTGGAGAACTCATCACTTGGAGGATGGCTCGCATAGAGCATGAAGATGGAGATCATCATGGTGGATAGGTTCTATGGCGATGGAGATCACCATGAGAAAATGGGCCATACTGTATCACATCTATGTGAATGATATTCTTATATGTTTTACTACTATGCATGCTTAGATGATAGAAGTAGAACGATCCCTCACAAAGTTTAAGTTAAACCATGCCCTCCCAACCAAACCTTGCACCATCCTGTGCCCTGTACAATCGTTGGTGGGTCTATGAAATTAGGGTGCCACGGTTTTCCTTGGCTGGATGTGTTTGTATCGGATACCTACACGCATAAGGATTGGTGAGCTTAACAAGGTCATCTTAACAGTTAAGGACCTTGGGGCATAAAGGTTGGGCACCTAGTTTTGACATAGAGATGTCACCCAACAACAAGAGTCATATGTGATATGATTAGCAAAGGTTGCTTACCGATTTACCTTGTCTTCTAGCAGTGATGCTAAAGCTCACTAGTCGACTTGTTAATTGTGGATCTTGAATCACTTAGTATCAATAGAGGGATGTTGATTTAAGTGGGAGTATATGCTATTAAATTGTTTAATATGTTTTACTCTTTCATGGTTACATGGCTTAGTATTTTGCATATTTTTTGTTGTAGATCAATGGCACCGAACAATTCATCACCTTTTGCTTTGCGTTCGATTCTTGAAAAGGATAAACTAAATGGAACAAACTATTCGGACTAGGTCCGTAACCTGAGAATTGTTCTCAGGGCTGAGAAAAAGGAAACTGTTCTGGATACCCCAATCCCGGATGAACCTGCTGATAATGCAACTGCTACCCTTAAGAATGCCTACAAGAAAGCATGTGATGAATCTCTTGAGGTTAGTTGTCTTATGCTTGCATGCATGGAACCTGATCTTCAAAAGCAGTTTGAGGATCAGGAAGCGTACGATATGATCGTTGCGCTTAAGGACATGTTCCAGACTCAGGCTAGGACTGAGAGGTACAATGTCGCTAAGTCCTTTGTGGAATGCAAGCTGGCAGAGGGAGTAGCTATAGGCCCCCATGTGATCAAAATGGTTGGTTACAGTCAGACTTTGGAAAAGCTTGGTTTTCCATTAGGCCAAGAGTTTGCCACTGATTTCATTTTGGCATCTCTTCCATCTAGCTATGGGCATTTCATTTCGAACTACCATATGCATGGGGTGGAGAGGGGCCTTAATGAATTATGTGGGATGCTGAAAATAGCAGAATGTGACATTAAGAAGTGTGCAGGGCATAGCCATGTGATGGCTATGCAGAACAAGCCTAGCTTCAAGAAAAAGGGCACTTCTTGGCAGAAGAAGAAGGGCAAGGCTAAGGATACGATCCCTAAGCCAAACCCTGCACCCAAGCAAAAGGCTGGTCCTGCAGGAGACACTGAGTGTTTCTTTTGTCACGAATATGGCCACTAGAAGAGAAACTGCAACAAGTACCAGGCTTCTTTGAAGAAGAGTGGAAGTAAGAGTACTTCCCACTCAGGTACGCTTGTTGTAAATGTTGTGGACATTTTTCTCGCAGATTCTTATGTTAACTCTTGGGTATTTGATACCGGATCGGTTGCTCATATTTGCAATTCGATGCAGGGGCTAATAAGGACTAGAGAAGTGCAGAAAGGCAAAGTGGATTTTCGCGTCGGAAATAAAGCAAGGGTTGCTGCATTATTCGTCGGCGTCATGCAACTTCACCTTCCATCAGGATTTATCATGGAGTTGAATAATTGTTATTACATTCCTAGTATGGGTCGAAACATTTTATCACCTTCATGTTTGATGAGGGATGGTTATTCACTCGCGAGTACAAACAATGGTTGTGTAATCTCTAAGAATGCTATGTTTGTGGCTGATGCTCCCATTGTGAATGGGTTATTTATTTTAAATCTTGATAATGCATGTGTTTACAATGTTAGTGCTAAAAGGCTTCGGCCAAATGATTTGAGTCCTACCTATTTATGGCATTGTCGTTTTGGGCATATAAGTGAAAAGCGCATGAAGAAGCTCCATGGTGATGGTCTTCTAACTTCGTTTGATCTTGAATCATACGAGACATGTCAAGCTTGTTTACTTGTAAAGATGACCAAGATGCCTTTTACGGGGTTTCCCGAGAGAGCGACAGACTTGTTGGAACTCATACATACTGATGTATGTGGACCAATGAGCACGACAGCCAGAGGAGGATATCACTACTTCATTACTTTCACTGATGATTTCAGTAGATATGGCTATGTCTACTTGATGAAGCATAAGTCTGAAACTTTTGAAAAGTTCAAAGAGTTTCAAAATGAGGTAGAGAATAAACGTGGCAAGAAAATAAAGGCCTTGCGATCTGATCGCGGAGGTGAATATTTGAGTCACGAGTTTAGCAATCATCTTAAGAGTTGCGGAATTGTTCCACAGCTCACGCCGCCCGGAACGCCTCAAAGAAACGGGGTCTCTGAACGGTGTAATCGAACTTTGTTGGACATGGTTCGATCAATGATGAGCCAGTCGGATTTACCATTATCATTTTGGGGTTACGCGCTAGAAACAGCAGCTTTCACATTAAACAGGGTACCATCTAAATCCGTAGTTAAGACACCATATGAGATGTGGACTGGAAAGAATCCCAGATTGTCTTTTCTAAAGATTTGGGGTTGTGATGCATTTGTCAAGCGACTTCAGTCGGACAAGCTAACACCCAAATCGGTTAAGTGCATTTTTGTGGGATACCCAAGGGAAACCTTAGGGTATTACTTCTACAACCGAGAAGAGGGCAAAGTGTTTGTCGCTCGTAGCGGTGTTTTCCTAGAGAAAGAGTTTCTCACAAAGGGAACGAGTGGAAGGTCGGTGCGACTTGAAGAAGTTCAAGATGAGCCAGTCGGAGATGCTTCTACGAGTGATGCTATTGTAGCAGAACAAGTTGAGGAACCCGTGGCAATAGAAGCACCACATCCACGAAGGTCGACGAGGCTTCGTGAAGCACGAGAGTTATTATTGTTAGACAATGATGAGCCTGCGACCTATCCAGAAGCGATGGTGGACTCAGACTCTGAGAAATGGCTGATTGCCATGAGATCCGAGATAGAGTCCATGGGAGACAATCAAGTTTGGAACTTGGTTGACCTGCCTGATGGTATTAAAGCCATCGAGTGCAAGTGGATCTAAGAAGAAGATTGATATGGATGGAAATGTTCACATCCATCAAGCTCGACTTGTTGCAAAAGGTTTTCGACAAGTTCAAGGAGTTGACTACGACAAGACTTTCTCGCCCATAGCGATGCTTAAATCTATACGGATCATTCTAGCCATTGCTGCACATTTCGATTATGAAATATAGCAGATGGATGTCAAGACGGCTTTCTTAAATGGAATCCTTTCTGAGGACGTGTATATGATGCAACCCGAAGGTTTTGTCGATCCAAACAATGCTGGAAAGGTATGCAAACTTCAAAAGTCTATTTATGGGCTGAAGCAAGCATCTCGGAGTTGGAACATTCGATTTGATGAAGTTGTAAAGGAGTTTGGCTTCACCAAAAACGAACAAGAACCTTGTGTGTATAAGAAAGAAAATGGGAAATCACTTGTGTTTCTAATCTTATATGTGGATGACATATTACTGATTGGAAATGACATTCCTATGCTCGAGTCTGTTAAGACCTCATTGAAAAATAGTTTTTCTATGAAGGACTTGGGAGAAGCGGCATATATTCTGGGTATCAAGATCTATAGAGATAGATCAAGGAGGCTAATTGGATTAAGCCAGAGTACGTACATTGACAAAGTGTTGAAACGGTTCAGCATGGAAGAGGCTAAGAAGGGGTTCTTGCCCATGTCTCACGGCATTAAACTCAGCAAGACTCAGTGTCCTTCGACCACTGATGAGCGAGAACGCATGAGTAGGGTTCCATATGCTTCGGCTATTGGATCCATCATGTATGCAATGACATGTACTCGCCCAGATGTTTCCTATGCTCTAAGTGTTACGAGTAGATACCAGGCTGATCCAGGTGAGATTCACTGGATAATGGTAAAGACTATCCTTAAGTACTTGAGAAGGACTAAGGATATGTTCCTAGTTTATGGAGGTGAGGTTGAACTCAGTGTAAAGGGTTACACAGATGCGAGTTACCTTAACGACTCAGATGACTCGAAATCGCAATCAGGTTATGTGTTTTTCATGAATGGTGGTGCTGTGAGCTGGAAAAGTTCCAAGCAAGATACAATGGCCTCCTCTTCAACAGAAGCTGAATATATTGCTGCCTCGTAGGCTGCAAAGGAAGCTGTTAGGATTAGGAATTTCTTGATTGCTCTTGGTGTGGTTCAGGGCTCGTCCAATCCCTTGGTCGTTTATTGTGACAACAATGGTGCTATTGCACAAGCCAAGGAACCTAGACAGCACCAGAAGAACAAACATATTCGCATGCGTTACCATCTGATTCGTGAGTTCATTGATGATGGTAGTGTCATGTTATGCAAAATACATACGGACTCAAATGTTTCTAATCCCTTGACTAAGCCACTCCCGCAGCCTGCGCATGAAGCGCACACAAGAGCAATATGTATTAGATACTGTCTAGATTGACTCTAGTGCAAGTGGGAGACTGAAGGAAATATGCTCTAGAGGCAATCATAGAGATGATTGTATTTCATGTGTATCCATGAGTTATTATAATGTTCCTTGAATATCCATATACCAGGTAACTTGTATTGATTGGCAATTATGTGAATTGTTTGTGAAACTCTTTACTTGTATGGTTATCTAATAATTGTCCCTAGTCGGAGTTCATGCGAGGACACACGTGAATATTAGACTAGCACATCGATTAGTTGATGACTATGTTTCACAAGTCATGGACATGGAGATGTCAAACAAATGATGTGGGACACATGTTATGAACATGGTGTTGGACTGACCCAACATGAGACTGGCAATAATACTTGCAGCACTCTCTACACATCGTGTACGTTTTGTCCTTAGACCTGAGATTGTCGCATGTACTTGAGATGTGGATCGACCTACTTTGGGGCTATCAAACACTACTCCGTAACTGGGTAATTATAAAGGTAGCTTTCGGGTTTGTCCTGATACATGCTGCAAGGCATCGGTCAATCAAGATGGGATTTGCCCCTCTCTACTTGAGAGAGATATCTCTGGGCCCCTCGAGTGATCGGATGTAGAAATGCATGGCCGTGCTACATATGGTTAAGAGTTAACCTAGTAACGGGATTACGAATCACAGTATCGAGAAAGAGAGGTAAGCTTGGAGCTAGACCAAATATCGTGAGGCAAAGGGAAAGACATGTACTCAACCTTGTGATGGTTCTTCTGAATGATCTTTATATGCGTTTAGGAGTTGGCATGTCTTGCTAGAGGCCGCTACCAACTATTGACGGAGTAAGTGTACTCGCGTCATGTCTATACGTGTATGAACCTATAGGGTCACACACTTTAGGGGCTGGAAGCCTAATGAAGATTGGATCCGAATTAGACCCGGCTTAGGCTGCTAATGGGCTGCTAATGTAGAAGCCCACTAGGGATGCCTATATAAGAGAGGGTGAGGCTAGCTGAATAGGGTTGAGCATTCCACCCAGTCGCCACTCCTCTTCCGCCTGTGTTGCACGCGCAGACCTAGCAGCCTGGCGTGTGACGGCTTCCACTCCGGACATGTGGATACCTCGGAAGTGCTGCATCTGTAGCACTTGGACGAGCCCCGCAAAGGGGAGGTGCTCGTGGGACGAGGACGAGGAGGAGACGTAGAACATCTACACTTCCGCAATGTGCTTCATCGAGTTCCACACCTGCGCGTCTAGCGGTAATCCCGTGATCTATGACAATAGTATTCCTGGTTGACGCGGTAGAAAATTTTGATTTTACGCTAGGTGTAGCCTACCCGTAACCCTACAGTTTGTTGATTCTCGCTCTTAAACTTAAAGAAGTAGACCCATTTGTATCTTGAGAAGTCATTTACAATCACCAAACAATACTTCTTCCCTCCAAGGTTATCATGACATGGAGGCCCAAAAAGATCTATGTGAAGTAGTTCCAAGCACCATTTGGTGGTAATTTGATTGAGGACCTTGTGAGGTGATTCATGCATCTTTCCTTCAATACAAGCCCTGTACACACGATCTTTTGCAAAGTAAATGTCTTTTAGTCCAAGGATGTCCCCCCCCCCCCCCCCGTGTAGAGACTATGCAAAGACTTCATGTTCACATGGGCCAAGCGGCGATGCCACAACCAGCCCACGGCGGCTTTCACACAGAGACATATAGCATGTGTAGAGGGTTTTCCAGAGAAATCCACCATGTACAAGCCATGCTCTACGTATCCAACAAAAGCCACCATGAGAGTATTCTCCACGTGAGGACCATGGAATGATCATTAAAAAGGGCAAAAGACCCATAATGGATAAAGGACGAATGTCAAGGAGATTATACCCAAGGGTTTTGACAAGTGATACCTTCGATCCGGATTACGGATGTAGTATAGCTTCTTTTTCCCTAGTAGACCTAGGTTATCGAATCCTCGGGAAGCAGATGCCTAGTGAAGTTACTTTAACGGACCTTTGGGAGTTTTAGAATTCCTTTTATATTTTTACCGGACCAAGAGTTTGCGT
Source organism: Avena eriantha (assembly GCA_910589775.1). Classification (NCBI taxonomy): domain Eukaryota; kingdom Viridiplantae; phylum Streptophyta; class Magnoliopsida; order Poales; family Poaceae; genus Avena; species Avena eriantha. The sequence goes on along the minus strand of OU342745.1, from coordinate 298,340,437 downwards.
CTTTTTGTTGTTGATTATGATGGAGAGAGAGAGGGCCTAGGGCGTTCGGTTTCACCTGTAGTTGTACAAAACATCTGATGGGAATAAAAGATAAAGATAAAGTATGCATGTAATTGTTAGAGCAAGATAAATTATATGTGGGCAGTGCATCCATAATTGCTATTGCCTCCGCAACCGCTTATAGAAATAACCTACTAGTATAATCCATAGAAGAAAGAGAACTAATGATATGCATAGTAATGTCACCGTTAATCCCAAGTAAATCCCTCACATATAGCCGTACTACCCCTTCTATCACTGGGGTTCCCAACCTGCAGATTAGTCATTACTCATACTCCTTATACCTAGCTCAATCCTCGCGGTCTTGGGTACCTGACAAGTCCTTAGATTGAGGCAAGAGAGGATACAATAATCATCCTGTCATACAAACTAATACATGGTCCCATCTATGATAAATAACATGCACAAAAAGCTACATGTCTAGGCCAAAGCCCTTAGCCCAAGGAGAATTACTCACACATAGAGATGAGATCAAAGGTCATAAACATTGTAGTGGAAATCATGAGATTGATAGCAAATAGTCTTACAATGTCGCCAATCGAAGAAGAGATCTACTACTACAAGTGGTCGAATATGGCTATGGTAGTGGAGAGATTATATCTAAGTCTATTCCTCCAGCGGCTCGTTGGCGTTGTGGATGAAGATCTGGGGGTGGCTGATGGTTTTCTAGAGCGGCCCTTTTCTCGTTGCCCAAGGCTTCTTTATATAGGGGTCCCTTCACGAAAGTTGTTCTGTTTGACCTAGCGGCGTCGTTGGTAAATATATGGCTGGAACTATACGGCCAGAATTTTATTCCAATCGTATAGTTGGTCATTAAAGCATCTGCCTTCGACCCACGACTCCTGGTTTCTTATGGTTGTTGGAAATCTCGTATCTTTGACTTTAATGGAGTGATTCCCATCATAAAATGTAATTATCTGTGCAGGAAAAAATAGAAAGAAAGGATTGCATACCCCTTTGATTATTAGGCATTAGTGCCAAGGTTGAGAGAGATATTTCATAAAAAATATGAATAATATCTAGTTTAAATGTGGATGTGGATGGCTATATTTCAGAGCCATCAACCTCCCCTAGCTTAAACTTGATCGTCCTCGAGCAAGAAAACCAAAATCAAAAAGGAACTCAGCATTTAAACTGAAATAACGAGATGATGATCTTACTCATGATTGGTAGTCTCATATTTCCTCCACTTCATAAATCTAAAAAACTTCAGCATAGATAGAGTAATGTCAAGCATATCATACGGGTTTTATGCATCCTTATAGCGCAGCAAAATTATTGTTAACATGGATGATTCAAATGAGTAAACTTTATTCCATGTGATGTAATCAACTCATAGGCTTGCCTTTGAACAATAAAGTATAGTCATGTAAATTGAGAGTGTGATAGTTGCCATGAAAAGCTTATATACTAGAGTATCTCAATTCTCCCACATCAATAAATCAAGACTTTTCAAGCACTACTTTTCTATTCATTGTCCTTCAAGAATTTCAGTTCTTAAGTAATTGAGAGCATGCCAAAAAAAATATTGGTTTATCGGGATGGTATGCACACTCGTGGCATCACTAAGGATTTTGTTCCTTTTGCATAATGATTACTCATAACAACTAGAGGAGTGATTCCATCATGAACACAGCTACCCAGGAGTGCCAAGAATCTTACCCACTATAGCATTGCTACTACATGTGTTTAATCAACTCATAGCCGAAATATAGGAGTTTCCTCCATGAAGATCATTCGTAGGCCATCGAAGTTGTTGGCATCCCATGAAGTTTGACATGCATAAAGCTATATCATTCTTATGATTAACAAGTCAATCAACATTTTCAGTGGTGTTAACTGTCTCTAGAAATAAGCCTTCAAGAGTAAGCACTACAACACCCAAGCCTTCAATTGTGAGACTTTTTCTTATTACAATTGTTTAGCAATTTGTAGGCAAGACTTAGTTAATTACGAGAGCTGGAACAAAACGTACCCAACTAAATACCCGTGCAAACGAAAATCTTACTACAATAAAAAGACTCACTCCACCAATATAACATCTCAACCTTTACTACTAACTAGCATGGGTTTCTCAAACTTCAAAAGTGGGTAGTTGATACATCCAAAACGTATCTACCTTCTCGAACACTTTTGCTATTATTTCTCCTCTAATTTGTGTGATTTGGATACAACTAATGCGGACTGATGCTGCTTTCAGCAGAATTACTTTGGTGCCTTGTTTTTGTGCAGGAAATGAACTTTCAGGAAAAATCCCAGAAAATACCGCAAAACTCCTATTTTACCAGAAGACTCACGGAGCCAGAAGACGGGACGAAGAGGAGCCACGAGGGGCCCACACCCCCTGGCCGCGCGGGCCAGGCCAGGCCGCGCCAGGAGGGGGTGTGGTCGCCTCAGACTCCGCCTCGACCTATCCTTTCGCCTATAAAAGCCCTCTGACCTAAAACACATGGGGGTTTGGACGTTTTTCCAGATAGAGTTCCGTTGCGCCGCCACCACGAGATACCGTGATTCGGAACCAGAAAATTCGTTCTAGCACCTTGCCGGGATGGCGAATTGGAGGAGATCATCGCCATTATCACCATCGCTTCTCTATCAACCATCCATGATTCCCCCATCCATATGTGAGTAATCCCCGCTGTAGGCTATGGGGATGGTAGGGATTGTATGAGATCGTTCATGTAATTGCATCAGATTGTTAGGGCATGGTGCCTAGTATCTACTATTAGTGATTTTTGACATTGTTGCAACTTGTTATGCTTAATGCTTGTCACTAGGGCCCAGGTGCCATGATTTCAGATCTGAACATGTTATTGATTCATGATGATAGTATTGTTTATGATCTTACCTGCAAGTTTTATACATATAATATTGTCCAGAACCAAAGGACCCGAAATGACAATAATCGGGATAACCGGAGGGAATGGCTATGATATGAGGATCACATGTGTTCACAGATTGCTAATGCTTTGCTCTGGTGCTCTATTAAAAGGAGCACCTTAATTTCCAGTAGTTCCCTTGAGGCCCCGCTGCAAACGGGCTGGCAGGACAAAAGATGTTGTGCAAGTTTTCATTATGAGCATGTATGACTATATATGGAACACATGCCTATGATTATTTAGTACTTGGATGCTTTACCTTATTTATCTACAAATGCCCTATATCTTGATTGTTATATGAATTATCTTGTCCATGCAACGCCCGTCCATCCATCCCTATGCCTACCGCGCTTTAATCCTACTGTTTACTGCAATTGTTACTACTGTCTTTACTTTTACTACTGCTATTACTTTGCTATTGCTAAAATAAAACTGTTGCTACTGATAAACTACTGCGAGCAAGATTATTTCCAGGTGCAGCTGAATTGACAACTCAGTTGTTAAGGCTTATAAATATTCTTTGGCTCCCCTTGTGTCGAATCAATAAATTGGGTTTTACTTCCCTCGAAGACTGTTGCGATCCCATATACTTGTGGGTCATCAGTAGTTATAAGGCATACCTCTCATGTTTGGTTCCACTTCCATTATCTTCACTTAGTTTTATTTTATCCATTTTAATTATTGCTTTCACTTAGTTTACTTTTCTATTTTATTATTTGCTTGCATATTAGAGTGTATTAGAACTTCTGAAGTTTTAGTTTTGTTTTTCTGTTGCATCATTCCAAAATTATCTTTCTGCCAGAAAATCATTCATCAATACCTGAAAATTGCTAAAAAATAAAGTGTCTCGAAAAATTCCAGAAAATTCATATTAAATTTTTACGTCAAAAAAGGGGCAGAGAAGTACCTGGAGTGATCCAGGGAGACCCACCAGGCAGGAACTCCATCTGGTGGAGGGGCCACACCAGGGACGCGCCTGGCCATGGTGTGGGCCACCTCTGGCCCTCCACTTACTCTCCCTCCTGCCACTCCTTTCTCTCTCTTGAGAAAACACCGGTTCATTGCTCAATCCCGTGTTCTTGCCGTTCTTGCTCGCGATTTTCAATCTCTTTGCTCAGCCCATCTTTGCTGCTGAGATTTGGAGCATTTGATCTCCGGTATGTGATTCCTCTGCTTGTCCAAGTAGATTTGTGATTAGTGGATTATATCTTGAGTATTTTACTACTATAGGTGACATGTTATGTGAGTTTGCATGATTGTTCTTTGCTTAGAGAAATTTTTTTGATGCATGTTTAGGCCTCTTACAAGTCCCTATAAGTAGTTCCTTTCATTATGTGATCACTTTGCAATCACTTGTATGATGGATGTTTTAATTTTAGAATAGCAGAGATGAACAACCACACTTTTGGAGAAGTATTTGAGAGGGACACACCCAGGAGGGCAAGGGCTTTGAGATCAGCTTCTCAATTTAGGCCATCATATAATGAAGATCTTATTGCACCATGCTTTAGCAATGAAGGAGATGAGGGAGATGCTCACCCATCTACCTTCCCTTGTTTTTCCTTTTTGCAAGCTGCGGGGATCCTCGATGATTTCTTACTCCTTGTTTAGAGGGTTGGTCTAACCACTTACATGGAATATGAGAGTGAGAAATATGTCGCGCTCACCAAAACTTTTGTTGAAAGTTCCATTTTCACTAACACCCCTTATCGGTCAACTGTTTCGTTCAAAATTTATAATATGCCTATTACCATGCCATTGGAAAGATTTTGTAGCATTATAGTCATAGGCATGACTAGAACAGTGAAGAAGATTCAAGGTCGACCCTCTGACTTGCTGGAGCTCTACCGAAGTGTAACAAATGACGATGATCGCAGAACTCAGCGGGGAAAGATAAGGAATATTCAACTCCCAGCTCTTAGATATTTTGCTTACTATCTTGCCACTAGCATCCTTGGTGGGCAAAACACTAGTAATATTTCTAATTATCATTTGGCATTTCTTGCTTCTACACTTAATAATGATACCAAGTATAATCTCGGTTCCCTCACTGCCCGTCGCTTAGCTTCTTGATGTTTACGCACTTCTATTCTTGTAGAGAGTTGTTGGGCCTCCAAGTGCAGAGGTTTGTAGAACAGAGCAAGTTTTCCCTTAAGTGGATCACCCAAGGTTTATCGAACTCAGGGAGGAAGTGGTCAAAGGTATACCCTCTCAAGCGACCCTACAATTAAGATACAAGAGGTCTCTTGTGTCCCCAACACACCCAATACACTTGTCAGGTGTATAGGTGCACTAGTTCGGCGAAGAGATAGTAAAATACAAGTGGTATGGATATAAGACAACGGTGCTAGAAAATACTTTGATGGCGTGGAAGAGACTAAAGGAAAAATGAAATAAAGATGGAAGTAACCAAACATGTAACAGATCTAATTGCAAACGGTGTTTCAATGCTTAGAGACAAGGCCTAGGGATCATACTTTCACTAGTGAACACTCTCATATAAATATCTTCTCTTTATGATACTACTCTTAACTACTCTTGGGTTGGACACTCTAATCCATGGTAGGGATATAACAACACTCCTCAAAGTTCGCTTTCCGCATATAGATAACCCCACACTATCACCTTGAGCTCTAGATGGTTCCAACAAACACCACAATTTCATAGAAACATCCAGCTCCAAATGTAACTCATAACAAGTATTTGTAATCTCTAGCCTAAGTGCCACCATGGTGTGCACACTGTCAACTTCACACACATGTGGAGAGCAGAGATCTATTAAAGCACTTGAGTAGCAAGGTAGATCTATAGATTACAAAGCTCATGATCACAATATGATCATGCATAGAGAGAGAGAGGAACACATAGCTACCGGTAGAACCCTTAGCCTCGAGAGAGAACTACTCCCTCCTCCCTCGAGAGAGACTTTCTGTCCCCCAAATCTCCCCTTCGGTGGCAGCAGCGCTGCGGAACTTTTCGTGGCTAGAGGCTTGACGATTTAGGCTTTCCGCATCAGAGGCTTCTTATAGGCGAAAGGGCAAGCTCGGTGGAGGCCGGAGGGGCCCACACCACCTGGTGGCATGGCCAGGGCTAGCCCGCGCCACCACATGGTGTGGCCGCCCTGTGGCCCCCCTCCGTCTCGTCTTTTGGCTCCGTGAGTCTTCCGGTAAAATATCGACTTTGGGTTTTGTCTAGTCCAATTCCGAGAATATTCATTTTCTGACTTTCCTGGAACCAAAAACAGCAGAAAATAGGCAACTGGCACTGTGGCATCTTGTCAATAGGTTAGTCCAAGAAAGTGTATAAAAAGTACTCCAAAGTTGGAACAAAACATAAGAAAGTAGATAAAAACCGAGCATGGAACATCAAAAATTCTGGATACGTTAGCAACGTATCACTGCTAGAGGACCCATTTATGGGGCATTATTACCACACGCATGGTTGTTGCCTTAGAACTTTCTGTTGATCCTAATGACACTATGTTGATACCACAAAGGCTTGATCTTGCTGCTATGAAAACACATCACGTTGTTACTACTGACTCTAGTACCGAGAATTTAGTTTACAGTATGTTGTTTACTGACGGAGATGAGAGGGAAATTCCTTTGCCATAGTCCACTTTGTTAAGTATTTGCAGGATGCCATGGTCGCGTTCCAAGGAGGAGGTGGACGAGCAACTCCGCTTGCTTGGTTTCCACGGGCAACACCCGGGGGATGTGCCCTCTTACGACTACTCTGCATACCCTCTTACGACTACTCTGCGCACCCCCTTACGACTACTCTGCGCACTATGTTGGGGCGTCCTCGAGTTCATATCAGGATGAAGGCACTTCTTCGCCATATTATGGAGGTGCTCCTTCCTGGCCAGCTTGGGATTCATACCCACTTAGGTCAAAAGCCTAAGCTTGGGGGGAGGTATACCGACATCACACTCATCTACATATCATGTTCAGTCGGTACTTTGCATATCCATGTTTCGTTTTCCTTTTAGTTTTTGTTCTTGCTTTATTTGTGTTTTCCAAAACACAAAAAGACCAAAAATATTTTTGTTATTTCTCTTTGTTTGCTTCTTTATCTTTTAGCCTTGGTTTGCTTTTTTCTTTTATCTTTGTTTTGATTATTCGAAAAACCCAAAAAGATTTCACTTTGGTTATTCTTCCTTTTGGTTCTTGCCTTTAAAAATCGAAAACCCAAAAATATTTGTTGTTCTTCTCTGGTTTTGTAAAGTTCGTTGCAGGGTTCAGTGGTCCTCAGTGACTCCTTGGAGATTGGATATATCTTATTATTCAAGTCACATAAGTGAAAGGCAATAATTATTTATGACAACTCGAGGTGTGGTAAGAGGCTGGTATGAACTCTATTTTTTTTGATTTTTTGTACATATACTCATCATTGTGAGCATGCTTAGTCTGTTTATGTAAGGTGTATGTTATTTAATGGGTACTTAGTGGTCCTTGCCTGCTTATGATCAGTTCAAATCCATTATTAGTTCGTAACGCGTCATATAACTATTTGCTTGCATTGTTATATTCATAACTTGGTATGAGATTGTGGTGTCCTCCTCTGAATGTTTTATTTGAATCGACTTGGCACATGCTCACGCATGCATATGACTAAAAAAAGTCAGTTAAGCCTTGATGATTTATTTTTCCTTGGAGTTCTTGTGTCACTTTTATGCCACTATTAATTTTTTTTGTTGCAAGCATGATTATAACAGTTACAGCTCTCTCGATTGTCGCTCCCTTTCTATTGCTAGCCCTCACTTGTGCTGAGTACTTTACTCGTGCATCCAACTCCCTAAAATCAAAGTTGTTAAAAGTTTCCACCATATCTACCTTTTAGCATTATTGCTATTCCTTCCATATTTATTATGCTTTGTTTTCTTCCAATAAAAATGTTTGCTTGTTATGTGAAAATTAGTTAGTAAATCTCTCACGAACTTGACGGCACACTTTACTTTCTTGCACTTAATAAACTTGAACCATTGTGCCCATCTATGTTGCGTATATGCTTGTGCTTTATAAATTGTGAATTAGCAGAACCATGTTATCATGGGGAACGCTTTCAACATTGCACTTTATTTAGTTTATATGGTGTTCTTTTGCTTATGGATCCCAGCGATGTGAAATGAAAGGGGAGCTTGTAAGGCTCATGGAGTTTGTATATGTGTTAGAGAAACGCCTGGGCGGCTAGTCTAAGCCATGCCTAATCATGGTGGAAATCTACAGCGTAACCATACTGAGCAATCTATGAAGCATCCCTTATAAAAAAACCTATGCAAATAGGAAAGAAAAAAGAGAAAGAAAATAAAAAAGAGAGAAAAAAGAGACCTATGCAAATAGGAAATAAAAGGATTGCTGAGATGCTCATTGTATTCTTGCCTTGTCATTTTGATATGGGGAATCTTTCGTATCATTGGGCAAGGGGTACCTCGTTGGCGGTTCTCTATGATACACATGTACTTACAATGACAAGAACTTACCTATGATAAACTTGAGTAGCATGAGGAACGGTACTTGTAAGTAAGGGGCATGAGATTTTCAGCTTATAACTTGTCAAGCATATCCTCATATTTGATCACTTTAACCTTAATCACCTAAATTGCTTATGATAGGGGCAAATGAGATCTCAAAGCTAATGAGTACCATACTTTCAACATTTGGAAGCCTTTCAAACTTTTAAATCTTTTTCTTTCACGTTTATGTTGAGTCACCATTTATTCTTTCAGCACCTTCCCGAGAGCATAGCTGTCATTCTTAGTGTAATGTGATTGTCCCAAAACACGGTTAATTATGACATGGCTTTGACACTTGTATCTTTGATATGTTTATTTCTAGTCTTCACTTGAACTTGAGAGGTGTCTTGGCATTTATGTTTTGCTCCAAAGAAAGGCAAGCGAGACACCACTTTATCATATCTTCTTATGAGCACTACAATCTTGCATATGCTTATGTGTCATATTGCTTATTATTAATGCGTTGGAATCTCTTCATAGCTTGCATGACTACTGGGTAAACTTATTTCCATACTCTTTATTATGAATTGCCTAAGTATTTGATCATATGCTGAGAATATATACATCTTATGAAGCAAATGTGTTCGTGAAAGTTTCTTTTATCGCACTCAGTTTTCAACTGAATTGCTCAAGCACAAGCAATAAGCTAAGCTTGGGGGAGTTGATACGTCCAAAACGTATCTACTTTCCCAAACACTTTTGCTATTATTTATCCTCTAATTTGTGTGATTTGGATACAACTAAAGAAGACTGACGCTGTTTTCAGCAGAATTCCTTTGGTGTCTCGTTTTTGTGCAGGAAATGAACTTTTAGGAAAAATCCCAGAAAATACCACAAAACTCCTATTTTACCGTAAGGCTCACGGAGCCAGAAGACGGGACGAAGAGGAGCCACGAGGGGCCCACACACCCTGGCCGCGCGGGCCAGGCCAAGCCGCGCTAGGAGGGGGTGTGGCCGCCTTGGACTCTGCCTCGACATCTCCTTTTGCCTATAAAATCCCTCTGACAACAGACGGGGGGTTTGACTTTTTCCATATAGAGTTCCGATGTGCCGCCACCACCAGATACCGCGATTCGGAACCAGAAACTCCGTTTTGGCACCCTGCCGGGACGGGGAATTAGAGGAGATCATCGCCATCATCATCACCATCATTTCTCCATCAACCATCCATGATTCCCCCATCCATGAGTGAGTAATCCCTTGCTGTAGGCTATGGGGATGGTAGGGATTGGATGAGATCGTTCATGTAATTGCATCAGACTGTTAGGGCATGGTGCCTAGTATCTACTATCAGTGCTTTTTGACATTGTTGTAACTTGTTATGCTTAATGCTTGTCACTAAGGCCCGAGTGCCATGATTTGAGATCTGAACATGTTATTTATTCATGATGCTAGTATTGTTTATGATCTTACCTACAAGTTGTATACACATATTATTGTCACGAACCGAAGGCCCCAAAGTTACAATAATCAGGATAACCGAAGGGAATGGCTGTGATATGAGGATCACGTGTGTTCACGGAGTGTTAATGTTTGCTCTAGTGCTCTATTAAAAGGAGCACCTTAATTGCCAGTAGTTCCCTTGAGGCCCTGCTGCAAACGGGCTGACAGGACAAAAGATGTTGTGCAAGTTCTCATTACGAGCATGTATGACTATATATGGAACACATGCCTATGATTATTTAGTACTTGGATGCTTCACCTTATTTATCTTCAAATTCCCTATATATTGATTGTTATATGAATTGTCTTATCCATGCAACGCCCGTCCATCCATCCCTATGCCTACCGCGCTTTAATCCTATTGTTTACTGCAATTATTACTACTGTCTTTACTTTTACTACTCCTATTACTTTGTTATTGCTACTATAAAACTGTTGCTACTGATAAACTACCGCGAGCAAGATTGTTTCCAGGTGCAGCTGAATTGAAAACTCAGTTGTTAAGGCTTATAAATATTCTTTGGCTCCCCTTGTGTCGAATCAATAAATTGGGATTTACTTCCCTTAGAGACTGTTGTGATCCACTATACTTGTGGGTCATCAGTAGTCATAAGGCATACCTCTCATGTTTGGTTCCACTTCTCTCTTCCTTTTTTATTTGTTTCTTGAAAACTCAAAGTCGATCACTCTCCTGCAAACATATGAACCTCAAGGCGGAAAGAAAAGAAAGAGGGAAATAAAGAAAAATGGAGAAATCTTTTGTTATTTTTAAGAGAGGGAATTTAAAGAATAGAAAATTGGTGGCAAAGCTCAGCTTGAAAATCTCGAAAGCAAATATAAAGAACTAAAAATAAAGTGTTGGGGAAACCAGCACAAGTGCTTATAAACTCAAATTAATAGCACAACCTCGAAATAAATAAAAGGAAATGAATGCCAAATATAGATACATGAGGAAACTTCCCCAAGCTTAGGCTTTTGCAAGCCCTTAAAATCATTGTGGTAGTGGGAAAAATTCGTTACTCCAGATTGCAAATTGAGTTGAGAGGTTACTAGTTGTTCCTTGGAGGTTCAAAGAGAGACTATGCATCCTCTCCATAGTCCCTCCAAGTTTTGGAAGTCTTGGTATGTAGCAAACCGGGTTGATGGATACTCCTCTTGATAAGGAACTTCTCTTGGTTCTCATCCTCCTTTGGAATATCCTCCTCGGGTTGGTGTTGCTCAACCTGCAAGTCATATAGCAAACTTTCTTCCTCGATAGAGAAAAGACCATTAGGCATAGGAGTGGGGTAGAGACGCCCAGCTCCAGCAATATGCAGGTAGTAACCACCCCCTCTCCTAGTGAGCATTCCACAAGCTTTGAAAGTAGAGAAAATAACACATCGCTCACCTAGCACAGGTTGCAACTCACCTAGGTCGATGCCTAGGGCACTGGCAAGCACAGTGATGACACCTCCACCTGTGATTCGTCCTTGGCTTTGGGAGGATTGGTGCTCCAGGTAGGGCACAAGGATTGCGCCCAAGTTGTGTGACAAGTCGCAGTTGATGTAAGCAGCCTTTGCAAGGACTAAGATGTCCTCCTCGTTGAGTCTCGTGAACTCATTACGTGTATGCAAGGTGTTAGCAATAACATAGAACAAATAGCGAATTGCAGGATGTTGAATATTCTTCCCCTTGCTTACTCTAGTAGTGAAACTCATTCCATTATAATATTGTTCAGGGCAAGGTTCTAAGCTAGTATAGGATGCACATAAGGCATTAACATCATTGTTTGGGAAATTAAAACATACGCACCATTCATCTAGTGTTAAAGTGTAGTTGTTGTTCATAAGTCAGAAAGAAATAGTGTCCTCTCCTTGCCATAATTTAACGGTGCTTTGCAACGAACTTAGGAATTCAATAGTTAAGCAGCGATAAGTAGGTACATCATTGTACACAAAGTTTTGCAGGCCAGCTCTATTGCAAAGTAAATTGAAGTCATCAGAAATACCGAGTTGGTTAAATATAACGGGGCAAGCCCACTTGGTGGCCTTCACTTCGCGGTTCTTGATCTTGTTGAAGCGATCACGTTGGAGCTCATCCCTGAACCATATCCCCATGCGTGCGTGAGCGACAGTCCGAGAAGCGCTAGCGGTGGCACGAGCACAAGTTTGGCTCCTTGTGTTCATCATCTAAAACATTGAAGAAATACAAAAATAAATTTTTTTGATCCAAGAACAGTAAGTATAACATATTCCTCATCATAGCACACTAAAGAATCCTATTATAATAATAATCTAGGCAAGAGAATCATGGCAATTAGTTCATAGTAGGTCCCACCCTAGATTTATAATGATAATAGATCGAAGATGAATTTGCAAAAAGTAATTGGAGGATTGGAGGAGAAACCTACCATAGATCACTTGTGTGCGAGGAAATCGAACGAAATTGAGTAGAGATGAAGATCTCTTGAGGTTTTGAGAAGGTTTGGAGGTAGAAGAGAGGAAAAGGATTGAAGTTTTTGGGTTGTAGGTACCTTCCCGTGCGATTTTTGTGGTCGGACGCAACTATACGGGTGGAACTATACGGCCGGAACAATGTGTTCCCGCCGTATAGTTGGCCTTCTGTCAAAATTTTAGGGTTTCCACCTGGCATCGCAGCTATACGGCCGAAACAATATGTTCCTGCCGTATAGTTGGTCGTCAAACCGTTTGTACCTGGGAAAAGCAACTATACAAAGGCATCGATATCTATATGACCGGAATTATATGGTCGGAATTTTTATTCCCGCCGTATAGTTGGTCGTTAAACCGTCAGTACATGGAAAAGAATTTGTATGAAAGCACCAATATCTATACGACCGGAGCTATACGGCCGAAATTTTTATTCCCGCTGTATAGTTCGTCTTTAAACAGTCAGTACATATGAAAGAAAAGTTGCCAATGGCAAAGATATCTATACGACCGGAGCTACACGGCTGAAATTTTTATTCCCGTCGTGTAGTTGGTTGTTAAACTCTCTGTATGCATAAAAAAATTGTTTCTTCGAAAATTGTTTCTTATCCTGTAACTTAGTGATATGCCTTGTTTTTCATGAAAAATTGACAGTAAATATTGTCGACCAACAACAGCATGAATAAAGAAGGATTTTTAGTACTACAAAACTTCTTCTCCTCAATTGGAGTTTTCTAGCACTCTTTATTAAACATGAACTTAAACTAAAACTTAAATACTTTACTCAAACCTTTATTTCACATGGGTTGCCTCCCATGAATCGCTCTTTTATGGTCAATAGCTTGACCTCAATGTTGCTCACTTAGGCCAGATGAGTGGAACACCCACTCCAAAATAGTTTGCCTTCAAATTGGTGGCCTCCTTTTCATCATGCTTGGCTTTCTTCTTCCTGGGGAAATGAATAAGAAAAGGATCCCGCGAAGGAAATTGAAGCTTCATGTTCCCTTCATGTAGATTAATCAAAGCCTTAATAGTTCTTAAGAAAGGAAGGCCTAATATAATAGGAGAAGTAGCATATTTAGGCATGTCAACAATAACAAAATCAATAAGAGCAGGACAACCTTTTATGTATACTAAGGTATTCTCCTTGATTCCTACAGCTTGTTTGTAGGTAGAATCTACTAGATGTAATTTTAACTTGGTGATCTCAAAAGAGACAAGATTTTACTTGTTAAAAAAGAATCTTTGGAATTGTTGAGACGCTTGCACCTAGATCACAAAGTGCAGCTATCTCATTGGTTCCAATTTTAATCTTAATAGTAGGCTCAAATATATCATCAAGCTTCACAGGTAATTTTTTGTAACATCCCAAAACTTTAATCCAAGGTTACTAAGATCCAAATCATCAAAATTAGGGTTAACAAAAAACTTTTCCAATTAAAATTACTAAAGCATTCATATGTGTGTGGATTTAAATAGGAGTTGTTTGGAATTGCCATGATTAAATGATCCATTGCTTGTAAAATGATTCTTAGGTGAAATAAACATCATCTAGATCATTCCCAGAGAAATCCCAAAGAAAAACAAATCAAAATGGATAAAAGAAGTGAATGTTTATTTGTGCCAAATTAACTACCATGCCTACTTTGGCTATTCCTAGAACTCAAAACTTAATAGAAACAATTGTGGATCTTTGCACCCCTTGCTAGTACACATAATAATGTACCAAGGCCCACTTTTTGATCTGCTAAAAACGTTCACACACTAAATTTAATTGGCAATTGAAAATTGAATCTTTATCATATGGGAAGATCCCACTATTTCAAAAACCACTCAAACAAGCTCAATTTTCAAAACCCAAGCACCCACAGGGTCTCAAGCTTAATACTAGCACACACACCAAAAATCTTTTCAAAATTCAAAAATAAAGTTCTTGCGGCCATTTCAACAACACTTGGCCGGCATGATTTACACTCTAATCCTAGCTCACTGTTTGCAACAGGTTTTTTCCCCCAAATGATCTCCATTTAATCCCTTTGTCCCCTCTTGATCTAACTAGGCCCTTAGCACCCATCCCCTACCCCCGTAGTAGCAATGCCATGCCAACCCGAGCCCATGCCGTCGGCCAAACCTTGCAACCGGCGCAGCAGACCGTCCCCCTCTCTCTCACCTTGTCTACGAGCTAGCCAGGATCTCACCGCCACCCACTGTCCCCTCCCCGAGCTAGGCCAAGCCGCAGACCACCGAGGAACCATCGCGCCTAGTGCGTCTGCACCATGCCGAGCATGCGCCAGAGCGCCGCGCCCGACACGCGTGCACACACCGCCCCTCGACCGCAGCCCACGTCCACCGCTCCGCCATGACCCCAGGAGCACGCCAGACATGCCCGTTCACCGCCAAACGCACTACATCCACCGCTCGCCGTGGAAGCCACCGCCTCTGCCGCTTAGAGCGCACGCACCGCCCGACCGCATACCACCGTCCCTAAGCCCGCATTAAAGCCGTAGAGCACCGCCAGGAGACCGCGCGTCGATCGCCGCTCGCAGTCATGTCGCTAGCAGCCCGTAGCCATGTCGCCACCGTCGCCTGGCCATGCCGTGATGTCTTGTCATAGAGCCTATAAAAGGAGGGCACCCCCAGCCGCATTCCGCACACCACTCAACTCCCCTTACCTCACTAAGCACTCCCCACTTCTTCCCGGAGCAAGGCGAGTAGCCGTTGGCCGGAATTGCATCGGAGTTGGCCTCCTCTGGAGGAGAAGGGCGCTGCTGATTGCGACCTCCCCCGGAGCTGCCTCGGCCGTCCCTAAGTTTGTCATCAACCACAAGTCTGTTTCCCCCATCACCGCCATCGCTGGAGCCTTGGTACGCCCCCTGAGCACCCCCACCGAGCCGCTAGGGTTAGAGTTCGCCGGCGACAGGTCCGTCGTTGATGACGAGCCCCAGCTGTTGATCCTCGTTCTAATCTAACGGCCCACATCGCCCCATACCGCTTCGCGTGTTATGAGCCTCTGACCGGTGGACCCCCCTGTCAGCTGAGCCCCGCACCGCGGAGTGTCACTGGGTCGGCCCGTTAGCTTTCCCGCGCGACCCATTTAGTTTGAATTAGGATTTTTCTATTATAGTTTAATCCTAGTTCTGTCCCCTAGTTTGAAATTCAATTCAGAGGATTTACAAATCCAAATGGAGTGATTCCAATTTTGTTAGAAAGTTACTGAAAATATCTACCCAATCCGGTTGGATTTAATTCAATTAGAGTTAGAGATCTCTCCTAGTAAAAATAATAAGACAGAAGCATTTGCACCTTGCAACATTTTTATAAAATCAACCATCATAGCTTTTGAGTTGATTCCAACTCTCAAAAATCACATTTCACCATACCTATCTGAATATGTAATAATATTAGGGTTTACATGCAGTGACTTTGGACTAGTATCAAAATAATGCTATATAGGCATTTCTAGTCACTATAAATTATTAAATAATGAACTTAAACCAAAGTAATTGTGATCCAACCCTTAAATCACATTCCCACATGTTAGAATATGTGGTGATGACATGTGTCCACATGATCCCATATTTTAAGTGGTGAATATTAAATCTTAGTTAAGTTTTCAATGAGTAGAAATTACTTTTCTAAAATAAAAAGAATGCAACTATTGAATAAAACTTGTGATGCTAGTGATGATAATAGATCATCAAATGTGTGACTTATAGTGCTAATTAGACTAGTTAAGTATTGTTTGGTGATTGTGTATTCCGTATGTATTTATAGACGATAGTACCAACCAAGCTTTCGAGGAGGAGGAGTTCTACCAAGAAGAAGAAGAAAACTTGAACCACCGCACTAACCAAGGCAAGCTAACACTTGCAAGTATAATGCTTAGCAAGCAAGGATTAAACTAGATGGTTTAGCAAAGATGCTTTAGGCATGCTTTGGTTACACTACCTTGACTAGTATTTACCTCAAGTATTATTTTCAAGCTTTACTTCCTTTACTTTACACAAAGTTCTTTACTTGTTTTGAAGGTAGCATAAAGAGTATAAAACTTGACCTATAGAGATAACTTTAGATGTCATTCTATGGAATGAGATTGATCCCATCTTTTCCACCTTAGTGAACACTCCTAACTTAGTAGTTTAGGGTAGCTAAAAACTTGAGTCACTCTAGATGGGAACACTTGGTGAAAATGAATTATGAAAACCTTGGAATGATGAGTCATTCTATTGAGATGTTTTGACATGTGTTGAGAAGCACAAATGGTTTATGATGATGAAAATGTTGAGGCATGAGCCTTAACCCTCTTATAAAACTGATGGTTGGATTCGGATGCGATACCATTCCAAATTTATCGTACAACCACAATACCTGAATTGGGTAAGGCTTAGCCGGAAGTTTATATGCATTAGTATTAGTTCCCTCGCGGGAGAGGTTTGAGCTGAGGCTACCTCTCAATGTTGTCCACCTATGCAGTGCCCAAGATGACAGATGGTCATGGTTGGGAGGCCATGCTCATAGGAGAGGTGCTTATACTAGGGTGTGTAAAGGAAAGGTTATGTTTGATTATCTGCATACTAAGTATGATGATTCAGGGTTACCCCTGACAGATGTATCGAATCTTGTGGTGAAAGTGTACCATCTCTGCAGAGTGTCAAACTATTCGAATAGTCGCGTCCGCGGTTATGGACAGTTGGAATGGCCATACTGTTTCGTTGTCAGATGTTTTCAAAATAACTGATGAAATGAATGATGAATCTTGACTTGACCACAACAGGGTTGTGTTTATGATACTAGCTTCCCAACTTAAGTGATTCTAGAACTTTATTTTCTCTTTCTTTGCTTCTGAACTTAGCTTAGGTTTCAAACTTAACTTTATAATTAAACATAGAGTTAGCACTTTAACTTAAAACTTCACTACTTATTAGTGATAGTTTTCGAGTACTTAAAGAGTACTCATGGCTTTTGTCACTGGCTATTCTCATGGCCAGACTATGAAGGAGACTACCAAGATGATGGCCAGTAGGACGGCCATGATAACTAGGACTATCTCCCTTCATCGGCATTGCCTATGCCCCTGAAGATGGACCCCACCGCTATGCTTATCTTTTATTCCGCTGCTTGTTGTATTAAGACTAGATCATGATATCCTTATTTGTGTAAGACCTTATGTATGGTTTGTAATGGATGATGTATTGTGATATCCAATCTGTTATGTATCGCAGAAATGGTAATCCTACGATTGCGATGAATGACATAACAGGCATCTGGGATTAAAAATCCGGGTGTTGACAAGTTGGTATCAGAGCCATCCTGACCATAGGAGACCCTAGTTAGAATGGACGTCCAAAACAAAAACTTAGTTTCAAAACCAAAGCAAGTATTTATGAAAAACTATTTTCTCTCTTATCCTTGTGAATTCATTCTTTCTCAAAAATTCATGTTCCTCAAAATTCTTACATTACTACTTAAAATTTGACACACTTGATCACTTCACTAACTTCCTCATCCTTAATTCTTGTAGATGGAGACTCAATTCAGCAAGTTCTACCAGTTGGGAAACGGAGGCCAGCTGATCTTCGAGAGGGATCTAGATTCACTATTAGAGTTATTGGGACGCCCACATCTGGAGTTTCTTGGAGCTCAACTTCCAGGAGCCCCAGGAGGAGATTTACAGTGGCTAGTCACCGCTGATCTTAGAGGAATCATAGAAGCACCAATGTCCGGGAGAATCCAGTTCTCCGTGAGAGAGAACAACTGGCTAGATGGATTAGCCAGGGAAATGCATGAAGCTCTCGCACGTCTACGTGCCCTCAGTGTCAACCAGATCCAAGGAACCCGTTTTGCTCACTATGGAAGGCGTGACTTCATGGGAATGCCGATGGAGATGCCAAGTCATCCAGCCCTGAAGCGCCAAGTGGAGAACCTCGACTTCCTGTTGTACGATTGTCAGAAGGAGTTGGACAATGCTAGGGAGTTAGCCAATCAGAACCGTGCCATTGCCGACTAGAAGGCCTAGACTTTATCACTGCTAGTCAAGGATCGTCAGTCTCTTCGCCTCTAACGCGAGAAGAAGGATCGCACCATCACTCGTCTTTGCAAGAAGGTGGCCGACCTCGAGAAGACCGTCAAGGAGCAGGAAGCTAAGCTTGCATCCAAGGAGGAAGAAGAGGAGGGTGAAGACATCCAGGGAGACATGGATTCTTACCTCAGCACTGATGATGACTTTCTGGAGGTGGATGACGTAGACTGCTACACTGACGATGAGGACTCCGACTTCATCGACGATGAGTAGATGCACTAGAGCACTGTTGTAGCAGAAGATATATCGGTCCCACTGTATCGTAGCTTGCAGAATGGTTCTTCAAACCATCTGTTTTACTTTGATTGTTGTGGTGTGTGTTTGTATCATGTGCTTGTTTGCATGAATGAAATGGAGTTAGTTGAAAAACTCAACTCAAACTCAAAGTTTTAGCTTTGAAACCAAAACCCTGAACCTTAGAACTTTCCCTCTTACCCCTTATCTACCTCAATCTTTAGATGACTCGTGGAAACCAAGGAGGGAGCAGCTTGTCGCAAGACCCAATGTTGCAGATTATGCAGATGTTAGTTGCAGACCGTGAAGCAAGCAGGGCAGAGCGCCAAGCCAACTTGGCAACATTGCAGCAGATAGCTCATATGGCCCAAAACAACCAAGGACATGGAAACTAGGATCACCATGGATCCAAACTCAAAAACTTTCAGAATACCAATCCCCCAATCTTTAACCAAGCTGAAAACCCGTTAGATGCTGATGACTGGTTCCAGATAATGGAAAACAACTTGGGAGTTGTAGGAGATGATGACCATGAGAAAGTTCTCTTCGCCACCCACTATCTGGCGGGAGATGCAAGAGCTTAGTGGATTAGTATCCGCAACATGAACCATGGTCAAGTGATGACATGGGAAGCATTCAAAATCAAGTTCAGCCGCACCCACGTGCCGCTGGCCCAAGCTACCCCAACCGTAATGGAGGCAATGTGAAGTCCAGAGGAAACAATCACAACTCCGGCAATACCAACAACTTCAACCGTGCACCTCCCAAGGGCAACAACAACACTGCACCCAGAACTGACAGCAATGTTGTGCCCGTCACGGTAAAGGACAAGTCTCAGATCACTTGTTTAGAGTGTGGAGTGAAGGGTCACTATCCCAATGAGTGTCCCAAGAAGACTGCCGCCACTGCTAATGTGAATGCCCCAGCTAAATAGCAGCGTCGTGTTCAACCAGGAAGAAGGTTTTCCCCAGGGAACCCTCACAACCGCAATGGTCATCTCTTCCACATGAATGCCGAGGAAGCCCAGGAAGCGCCAGATGTAGTGCTGGGTATGTTTTTTGTCAACTCAGTTTTAGCAAGAGTATTGTTTGATTCGTGAGAATCCCATTCATTTGTCACCGAAGAATATGCATGCACTAGTAAGATTCACCCAACCAACCTAAAGCATGTCATGATAGTTCAAATCCCCGGTTCAACAACCAAAGCTAGAAAAAATTGCAAAGCTATGCCTATCAGAAGACATGGGATAGATTTGTATGCCAACCTAATTGTACTTGGAACCAAAGGATTGGAAGTAGTACTAGGTATGGACTAGATGTCAAGGCATAAAGGACTGGTAGACTGTGCTAAGAAAGCCATCACCATGACCAGTAGCTCTGGAGTCACAATAGAGCATATCTCTGAAACCTTACCCCGTCAATTCAACTACAATAAGAGTCTCGCCCTACCCACCATAGACCAAGTCAGAGTAGTCTGTGAATACCCTGACGTATTCCCAGATGAATTGCTAGGTATGCCCCTGGATAGGGATATAGAGTTCATTATCGAACTAATCCCCGGAACCAGACCCATAGCCCAGAGACCCTATAACATGAACCCCTCAGAGTTAGTGGAACTGAAGAAGCAGTTGGATGCTATGTTAGCAAAAGGCTTGATTCAACCAAGCGCGTCACCATGGAGATCACCAGTGTTATTCGTCGACAAGAAAGATGTAGGCAATCGTTTGTGCACAGATTACAGAAAGTTGAATGGCGTCACCATACAGAACAAGTACCCATTACTGAAGATAGAGGATCTATTTGATCAATTGACTGGAGCCCAGGTATTCTCAAAGATTGATCTTAGGACTGGTTATCACCAACTTAAGATTCGTGCAACGGATATTCTGAAGACCGCCTTTACTACTCGCTATGGTTTATACGAGTATACGGTTATGTCTTTTGGATTAACCAATGCCCCTGCTTATTTTATGAATCTCATGAATAAGATCTTTATGAATTTCCTAGATAAGTTTGTAGTTGTGTTTATCGACGACATCCCTATCTACTCCAAGTCAGAAGAAGTGCATGAGCAACATCTGAGAATCATCCTAGAAACCCTGAGAGAGCATCAGTTATATGCCAAGTTATATGCCAAGTTTGTCTTGATATGGTATTGTTGTAAGTAGATGTACGATAGATACTCTTACAACACATTCAACGTGTAAGTTCCATAGACCTTAGCCTTACACACAAAGGAATGATAGAGATCATACCATGATGCAAATGATAGAGATCAAATGCATGGACCATATCATCTCACTTTACACATTAGATGTTAGCATCTTATACTGCTAGTTTGGCACTTTCTTTAGCATTGTAAGATGATCCCTCATTTAGATATCAAGATGAAAATGTGTTCTTCCTTAAGTATGCACCGTTTTGTGGATTGTGTTTCGAGACATCACGTGATGATCGGGTGTACTCGACTCTACGCTTTCATACAAACGGGTGTAAGACAGTTTTACACATGCGAGTACTAAGGTTCTTACTTGGCGAGCCTAGCATGTATAGACATGGCCTCGAAACACAGACCAAAAGGTTAAGCATGAGTCATATAGTTGATATGATGCCCATATAGATGCTCACCTTTGAAGCTACATCAACTCACGTGATGATCGGACTTGGTGTAGTGGATTTGGTTCATGTAATCACCAAAAGGGCACGAGGGATGTCGTTTTTTAGTGGGAGTTCATTTCTAATTCGGATTAGTCGAACTCAATTTTGTCATAAACTAAATCGAAGTGAATTTGCATAATTTGTTGTAGTCATTGGCGTCTGTTCACTACCTTATGTTTAATTTTAATTGAGATAATAGAACTATAGAATTCTGGATATTTACTTTACAAACTGGTATCGTATTGTTTTGAATGTCAATTTAAAGTTTATAAGTCCTATTGCAAACTTTCAGCAAACTCTATTTACTCCATGAAGTTTAATAAGTAGTATTAAATCAAGAGTAAGAATTCCAATGTTAGTATCTAAAGTATCATGTTTGCCTTCATGATTATTGATATCCAAAAGTTGTTTTAATATCAAGATTATATAGGAGCTGAAAATTGTTTCAGAAACCATCATGTGTGAAAGATATTGTGATATCTGAAACAATGTTTTTGGTTGCATTATGATAGAGTATAATTTAGCAAAATACATGTTCTCATATTGTATGAGAATTTGTGAAGGATGGAGATGCTAGGCATCCGGATCTCCCAAAAAGGTTTTTGGGAACTAACATTATACTCGCGATTCTTCCTTACAGGCTATAGTAGCTTGATCATGAAATTTGTCATGATAAGGATGAATAGAAGATGTAAGTAAAATGTTTACTACACTAATAGATTACTAAAGAATGGATTTTTGAAAGAATACCAAAACATTTGATGATGGTGATCCACTTCAAAGTGCAAGTCCAAAAGGTATTAGTATTTGACTATATACGCTTTGTACTATGTGTCATGTGAATGACACCACTATTGATATTGATAGATTCTTTTAAAAGGAAAAGGAATTGCTGAAAGAGAATCTATAAAATATTTGGCAGAGAGGAAAAGGTTGGAAATGTCCAACTTAGGTATATAGAAGATATACACGTTATGGTTATAATCCTTGCTTGTTAAACAATGTGGTTCTTAGGTATTGGATACCGGTATTGGATACCGAATTGGTTGGTATGAAGTGTCATACAGGACAACGCAATTCATGAACTACAATGGCCTAAGTAACTAGCAAGAGAATAAGTGATGATGTTCATCGAAAACAAATAAAGTGTTATTGTGTTTTTCGTTGTCGTCAAACCTAGCCTTCAAGATTTGTTTTAATAATTGTTATTTTGTTCCGGTATTATGAGAACAATGGTTGTTCAAATAATTACCGTATTCCATAAAGGATGGATGAACTTTTATAAGTCTGGTAGGAGAAATCACATCCATAAACACTATTGCTAAAATGTCACAAGACAAATGATTGAAAGATCACTTATGAAGTGACATCGCTGTTTAAATTATATTGGAAAGAAAACATGAAGAAACTCCATATTGATGGAATTTTGGAGTCTTTGATTTTGATCAATTGACGCTTGTGAAAGTTTCCTCGAGATAATTGAAACTTTGTCCATAGGCCAAAGAGGAACGGATGACTAACTTATTTGGATATTGTACATATTGATGTATATAGTCCATTATATGTAGCCATATGCGATGGATCTTTTTGCTGCATATGCTTTCTCCAAAAAATTAAAGTGAATATATCTATATATTTACTTAATAAGGAAGAAGTGTGAAACATTTGAAAATTGTTCAAAGACTTTCAAGATGAAGTGGAAAATCATTGTAACAAGAAAATAAAAGAGTTTATGATTTGATCATAAAGGAAGATATTTGAGTTACAGGTTTAGCAAAACACCTAAGATTTGAGGAATTGTTCCATGATTTGTGTTTTCCCGATAAACCATAGGAGTATGGCATATTCGAGAGATGAAATCAAACCATGTTTTACATGGTAAGATCAAAGGTGTCATTTATAAAACTGCCATTATGTTTTAAGGATTGAAGCTTTAGAGACTACCACTTTGACACTAAAAAGAGAACCATCGTGATCCGTTGAAATGACATCATATAAGTTATGGTTTGGGATAAAACCCGAATTGTCTTTTCTTAAATTTTGGTATGCTAAGCATAAGTAAAATGATTACAACCAAAGTCAGATAAGCACGTCTTTGTAGGTTATCCCAAAGAATTTGTTGGGAATTTCTCCATAACACCGAGGACAAAAGAGTTTGTTACTTGGAACGTCAAGTTTCTTGAGAAGGAATTTTTCATGAAAAGTTAAGTGGGGGGACAATAGAACTTTGATAAGGTTGTTGAACCTTAGCTATATGTGCTAAGTAGCACAGCGCCGGAAAGTGTCCCGGTGGCGGCCACAATGCTCATCGCTCCCGTGATTACAAAGGATGTGATCTCGGAGATTAGAGTTCCTATTGAACCGTGTGGGTCGGTAAGAATCAAATAGTGTGATTTGATAAGCAAGTCGTTATTTTTTTGACAATGATGAACCGACTACATGCAAAGAAGCGATGATGGGCGTGGACTCCATAAAATGACTAGAAGTCATAGAATCCGTGATAGTATCCATACACGAGAAATCAAGTTTCTAAACTTGGAAGACCCTCCGGAAAGGCGTGAAGCCTATCGGTCGTGTTTGGATCTATAAAGAAATAAGACATGGATGTTTAACATCTATGAAATAGTCGACATGTTAGAAAGAAGTTTACGACAATGTTCAAGGAGTTGACTATGACAAGATTTGATCTTTCATAGCGATATTTAGTCTTGACGGATTAATGTAGCAACCACTACATATAATTTGATGTATGGTAGTTGAACAAACAAAACAATGTTCTTCTAATAGAATGGTTACCTAGGACGTGTACAAGACACAGTCCGAAGGGTTTTGTTAATTCAAAGGGTGCTAAAAGGGCATGCAAACTTCAATAGTTGAAGTAAGCATAGCGGAGTTGGAATCTTCAACATGATGAAACTATTAAAAGAGTTTAAATTCATCGGAGATGATGAAGATGCTTGCATTTGCAAAAATTAAGTGGGAGCGCTGAGACATATTTCTAATACATTATGTAGAGGACATATTGTTGATTGGAAATGATGTATCTTGTATTGACACAAGTTAAGAATTTCATTAAAATAAGATTTCGATGAAAGACTTGGGCAAACCCAGAATATTTGGCATCAATATCTATATGAATATATTAACGCGCTAATATGGTTGTGCCAGACATACATATATGAGATATTGAAAGGGTTCAATATGGAAACAACAAGAAAGGTTCTTGCTGCTTGGAAAGAATTGTATCAAGATTCAAGTTTTTCAACACTTGGTGAGTAAAATCACATGAATATTTTGATCGATTATACCGTGATATGTATATCCAGATATGTCCTATGCTATAAAAGTTATGAGCACATATCAGAATGATTCATAAGATGATCATTGGACGATAGTAAAGATATTCTTATGAGCTTTGGAAGAACTAAGAATATATCATGTATAAGTGACAAATAGTTAAAGGTAGTTCAATATTGGCTGACTAACTCAGTTCAGAGTGCTTCTGCCTAGACCGAGTAGCTTATTCCTCTTTGTGTGTCTCCCCTAGTGACATGTAAAGTGTTACATTGATACTAGTTTTGTCACAAGATACAAATTAAGTTTATCTCAATTTAGACTATGGGTGGCACAATGTAATGGAAAGGATGTTCCATGATGGATTTGGATGAGTTCCAAAGTTGAGACATTGTGACGGATACTACAACAAAAGGCTAAGTATATAAACTGCTATAGTAGCAGCAAAGGAGGGCATTTGTGTTAAGTAGTTTTTTATCAAACTAGGTGTGGTTCAAAGTGGGCTAATACTATGAAGATATATTGTATGACAATAATATCAACATATTTTTACCCGAACGAACTAAAGGTCTCACCAAAGGACCAAATTTATACAATGCCATCTCATTTGAGAATGAGTGATGCATAGAGA
The DNA here is from genome assembly GCA_910589775.1 of Avena eriantha. Classification (NCBI taxonomy): domain Eukaryota; kingdom Viridiplantae; phylum Streptophyta; class Magnoliopsida; order Poales; family Poaceae; genus Avena; species Avena eriantha. Next base: position 298,315,216 of record OU342745.1, on the reverse strand, counting down.
CGCACAGACATGCAAATACACACGGACCTGAAAGTGTCAGATCCGGAGATTATGTTAACCACTAGCAATCGCGTATATGCAACAACAAAAAGACATAGGTGTTCAATACGCAAAGTTTTTCAAACTATATTATTAACTCTAGTGCAAGTGGGAGACTGAAGGGAATATGCCCAAGAGGCAATAATAAAGTGGTTATTATCTTATTCCATGTTAATGATAAATCTTTATTTTGCATGCTATAATTTTATTGATTGGAAATGTCAATACATGTGAGTTTAATAAACAAATAAAAGGTTCCTAGTTATGCCTCTCTTATAAACTAGCTCGTTGATTAACAAGATGATCAAGGTTTCCTGATCATGGACATTAGATGTTGTTAATAACGAGGTCACAACATTGGTGGAATGATGTGATGAACATTCATTCGAAGTATAGCATTACGATCAAAGTCATTATGTTTATATTGCTATAACATCATACGAAGTAATATTAGTCCTTATACCATGAGATCATGTTAATTGCTAACACTAGAAGAGTATCTTGATAACACCAAACGTCACACCGTAACAGGGTGATTATAAAGGTGGGTTCAGTACTATGAAGATGTTTTGTTGAGGCTCATGGATCAAGGGTGGAATTTGTCAATCCCGATGACGGATAGATATACTTAGGGCCCTCTCGGTGATATCACATTAAGATAGCTTGCAAGCAAGTGATGTGATCACTAGAATGTTATATCACAAGAACGAGAAAAGAGTACATGTCGGCAACGAGATCAAACTAGGTATGGAGATACCGATGATCGAATCTCGGACATGTAATATATCGCGAGACAAAGGCATTTAGTTACTAGCGTTAAAGGTTCTCACGATCACAGAAGTCATCATTGAATATGCAGGAGTCAGTATGGATCTCCAGATCCCGCTTCTGATTATTGATTTGAGAGGAGTCTCAATCATGTCTGCATTATTCACGAACCGTAGGGTGACACACTTAAGAGTTACCGGACACCATTTTGGAGCACATATGTTTCAGACGAAAGAATTGCAAAGCGCAGGAATTGTTTCGATAGAAACCGGAAATTGTTTCGGGTGAAATTGCAGAAAGTGGTTCTGCATGTGACATTGAAATATTGCAAGGGGTTATATGTGAATGTTTGTTAATTAAAGTAATTAACAAAATTCTGAATAAATTTAATAAAAGAGTTTTATTAAATGAGAGAGCATTAAACTTAGAGAATTTTAATGCATTTAAAGTGGGGACTTTAAAAGGGAATGTGAAGAGGCATTTTAATGTGGAGGGGTTACCACCACATGAATGGGGGAGGTGAGGGGTCACCCCCCCATGCGCCGGCCATGGGGAGGGGAATCCCCCTCCTCCTATAAAAGGCCACCCTCTTCCTCCTTCTTCCTCACACCTCCTTGTGATGGATCTCTCTCCCCCGCTAGAATTATTCCCCCATGGTCTCGGATTAGCCAGATACATGTTCCCGGTGGCATTTCGTCTGGAATGAGTTGTTTCTTCTGCTGGATTGCTGGAGCGAGGAGGTGGAGGTTGTCTGGTGGCTTGAACGTGTGTGCGAGTACGGATGTGTTGCTGAGTTGCAGCGCTCGGACTTCCACACGATCTTGAGATCGGCAAGTGTACGACTACATCAACCACGAGTTCCTACTTGTTAACAAAACTCGTTGTCTTCAAGGGTAAGTTCTCGATGCATGTATGTCCACCGGTTGCTCTGTACCTAGTAGATAGATCTTGGTGTATAGTTATCATCGTAGGAAAATTTTGTTTTCTATGCTGTGGACCCTACATTATGACCATTACTTTGGGTGCTGCAACAAAGCTTCTGGATAATATGATGGTTAAATATTCTAAATGGCATACTGAAAGAGCTCCACAAGGTAAGAAGGTAAATTCTGTTGAAGAAACCTCCTCCTTGAGTGATAAAATTGATGTCATTATGTCTATGCTTGTTAATGGGAAAGCCCATATTGTTCCAAATAATGTTCCTTTAGCCTCTTTGGTTGCTCAAGAAGAGCAAGTTGATTTGATCTTTATAAGGAATAATAATTTTAGCAATAATGCCTATAGAAATAATTTTGGTAACAACAATTATAAGCCATATCCTCCCAATAATGGTAATGCTTATCAAAATTGCTACAACAATAATAGGAGTGCTCCCTCTGAACTTGAAGTTATGCTTAAAGACTTTATTAGTAAACAAACTGCTTTCAATAAAACTATTGAGGAAAAACTTTCTAATGCTGAAAGAAATATAGCATCTTTGGCTGAAGCTCAATCTTCTTTGAATAAAATGGTTGCTAAACCTGAAACTAATGATAATCCCTTTGCTGCTACTAATGCCATACAAGTTAGAATTGATGAAAATGTTAGACTATTAGCTGAATTGCATGCTAAGTGGAAAAGAGAAGATGAAATTGCTAGAAACATTAGTGTTGAGGCTAGTAATATCTCTACTACCTTAGATGATAATTGTGATTTTGATCTTGATGGTTGCAACATTTCTGAAGCTATTAAGTTCCTACAAAAGCTTGCTAAAAGTCCTAATGCTAGTGCTATGAATATGGCCTTTATAAAACACATTACTGATGCTCTCATAAAGATTAAAGAAGAAAAAATGAAACATAAAGCTTCTATTCCTATAAACCAAGAAGATGGTTGGGAACCCATCATCAATATGAAAGTGAATGATTTTGATTTTAAAGCTTTATGTGATCTTGATAGTAGTGTTTACATTATGCCTAGAAAGATTTATGATATGCTTGATTTGCCACCACTTGAAGATTGTTATTTGAATGTCCCACTTGATGATAATGCTAAAACGAAACTCATGGGGAGTCTTAATGATGTTCTTATTATGGTTAACAATGTCTATGTCCCCGTTGATTTCTATGTTTTGGATGTTGAATGCAATAATTCTTGTCATATTACTTTTGGAAAACCTTTTCTTAGAACTGTTGGTTCCATTAGTGATATGAAAGAAGGCACCATTAAATATCAACTCCCACTCAAGAAAGGTATAGAACACTTCCCTAAGAAGAGAGAGAAGATTTCTTTTGCTTCTCTTATGAAAACAAAATTTGCTCTTAATGCTTCTTCATTTGAGAACACTTGATTATTTTTCTTGCTTCTTATGCCTAACTTAAAGGCGTTAAAGAAAAGTACTTATTGGGAGATAACCCAAAAGTTTTAGATGAGTATTGGAAGTTATTACTTCAGTAATAACCGCTCCTTATCCTTTTATTTGCTTTTTGTGCCAAGAATAACCTCTAATGAGAGAGAAGTAATGATTGGGAAAGTTGTTGTCCCGAAACAGATTTCTGTGCTTCACCTTAAAAATCCGTGTAAAATCTCTGTATGTCCTTTTGAGGCGTGAATTTTTGTGATTCTGTCCCATGTTGTTATATAACTTTTGTTTGTTCAACACTTTTCGATTTGAGCAACAGAAGGTCTTCGAAAAAATTCATCTTTACCTTCTGGTCTGTTTTGTCATATTTCTGCCATTATTTGCATTTGCTTCTTGTTGGTTCCTTTTTGAGTTCTTTTGCGGAATTGAGCTTTTTGAGGGAAGTGCTACAGTAGATAGTGTTTTAATGGAAGTTTTATTGGTGTTGGAACTGAACCTAAAGACCAATTATCTTGACTGCACTAATGTTGCTAATAAAGATTGTGTGAAGTTTTGTATGAAGGAAAAATTTCATATGTATGGAAAGAATGAGTAATGAGATGAAGGATGGACAAAAGATCAATCTTGGGGATGCCACGCGAGTCACCCCAAGAAATATCCAAGAAGTACAAGCGTCAAAGATTGGGGATGCCCAAGGCATCCCCTTCTTCATCAATAAAATTCCCAGGTTTCTTCCAAACGCTTCATTCTTATTGTTTCATGCATAGTTGTGTTGTTCTTGGAGCATCTTCTTTTTAGTTTTCGTTTTGGTTTTTAGTTTGCTTTGTTTGCTTAGTTTGCTGAATAAATTTGTTGGCCCCCTCTTTCATACATTGGTTTTCAAATAGTTTGGTTTGCATTGGAAAAGAGTAGGAAAGTTCATGCTTAAGTGGTAAAGAGAGCTTGTTTTTTACTGTGGCCCATGCTTTTCCATGCTTGATATTTTTTTGGATTTATGCTTAGTATTATTTGCTGTAGCATTACTTGTTATAAACAATTGAGACTGCTTAACGTGCCTTGGAAGAATCATGCGTTGTTTTAGCATATTAAAGCATAGTATTGTGGTATTCTCCTTTGATGCTTTATTTGGGTTGACTTGGCACATGCTCACACCATGTTATGACTATCCCAAGTCACCATAGCCTTGATCATCCTTTAGTTTTCAGCTTGTAGTATCACTTTATGCTTTGATCAATGATGTTTTGTCGCTCGGCATGATTATGGCCATTATTGCTCTCTTAGTTGGTCGCTCCCAGTCTTTTGCTAGCCTCTGTAACCAAGTATGAGTTCCACTCATGCATCCTACTCCTAAACAAAGTTATTCCAAAGAGTCCACCATACCTACCTACTAGCATATGCTATTCCAAGTATATTCATGTTTTTGTCTACCTTCCAAATTAAACTTGTTATGAGAAAATTAGTGATTAAAGCTCTCACGAAATTGATGGCACACTTTACTTTCTTGCATTTAATAGACTTGAACCATTGCGTCCATCTTTGTTGCATATATGCTTGCGCTTTATAAGTTGAAGTTAGCAGAACCATGTATCATGGGGAACACTTTCAACATTGCACTTGTACTTTGTACCCCGTTGATATCATGTTCTTTTGCTTATGGATCCCGGCGGTGTGAAATAAAAGGGGAACTTGTAAGATCATGGAGTTTGTATGTGTGTTAGAGAAACGCATGGGCCGCTAGCCTAAGCCATGCCTAATCATGGTGGAAACTTGCAGCATAACCATAATGAGCACTCTATGAAGCATCCTCAATAAAAACCTATGCAAACAGCAAATAAAAAGATCGCTAAGATTCTGATTGTCTGCTAGCCTTGTCATTTTGATTATGGGATAGCTCTTGTATCATGTGCAAGGGGTACCCTGTTGGCGGTTCTTTATGATACATATGTACTTACATTGACAAGAGTTTACTTGTGACTAAAGTTGAGTAGCATGAGGTTTGGTCTTCGTAAGTAAGGGGCATGAGACTTCGGTTTATAACTCGTCAAGCATATCCTCTTAGTTGTGTCACATTAACCTTAATCACCTTCAAGATGCTTATGATATGGGCAATGAGAGCTGAAATCTAATAAGTACCATAATTTTTGGAAGCTCTTTATGAGACTTGAATCCCTACTTCCTTCTATGAAGGCCTTTCTTTTTCCTTTATGTTGAGTCTCCACCTTCTATCTTTATGCACCTACTTTGAGAGCATAGTGGCCATTCTTAGTTCTATGTGCATTGTCCCAAGACTTGTTGATTGATGCATAGCTTTGATATTGCTTGTTTTAAACTATTTTTATCTAGTCACTCTTATGAACTTTCAAGGTGTCCTATGCATTTATGTTTGTTACCCTATGAGGGACAAGATGAATGCTACTATGCTATATTTTCTTTATGTGAAACAAACAAACGTCTTGCAAAGCATTGTTATTCATGAATCTTTTGTTTATGCCTTTTAATGTTGCAACTTAGTTGCTTTGTCTTATTGCTAGAACTTTGTCTTTCATGTTATGATTGAAGTACTGTGATCCCAGCTATCAATGTTTTACAAATACTTTGATCAAGTTTATGATGGTGCATGTCACCTCGAAAAATATTCTTTCTTTTATCACTTACCTACTTGAGGACGAGCAGGAGTTAAGCTTGGGGATGTTGATATCTTGCTAACGTATCCATAAGTTTTGATGTTCCATGCTTGGTTTTATCTACTTTCTTATGTTTTGTCCACACTTTGGAGTACTTTTCATATGATTTCTTGGACTAACCTATTAACAAGAGCCATAGTGCCAGGTGCCTATTTTCTGCTGTTTTTGGTTCCACGAAAGTCAGAAAATGAATATTCTCAGAATTGGATGGGACAAAATCCAAAGGTAGTTTTTCACCGAGGGACACCCGGAGCCAGAATACGAGACGGAGAGGGGCTAGAGGGCGGCCACACCACCTTGCCGCACGGCCAGGCTTGGTCTGCGCCAGGGGGTGGTATGGCTAGCCCAAGTACCCCCTCGGCCTCTCCTTTCGCCTATATATTGCCTCTGATACAGAAACCCTAAGCACCCGATCAAAATTCCACGAAAGAGTCTATAGCCGCCATCATCTCCATCCCTAGATTAGGAGGGATCTGAAGCTCTTCACGGCACCCTGCCGGAGAGGGGAATTCACCCTGGAGGCCTTCTTCATCATCATGCAAGCCTCCGGTGTGATGCGTGAGTAGTTCATCTCTGGACTACGGGTCCATGTAGTAGCTATATGGTTGGTTCTCCTCCTTTGTGCTATCATATTTAGATCTTGTGAGCTCCATTCATGATCAAGATCTTCTATTTGTAATTCTGCATGTTGTGTTTGCAGGGATCCGATGGATATTGAGATGCTATTTTAGATTGATTATTGATTCTATCATGTCTTTGTTATTTGTGATCTTGCATGCTTTCCGTTGTTAGTAGCTATCTTGGCCAAGTATATGCTAGCAACTCCAAGAGTTAGTATTTATGCTCGATAGTGGGTTCATGCCTCTAGTAATCTGCAGAAGTGACAGAAATCTCCAAGGTACTAGATGTGCTGTTGCTACTAGGGAGAAAACAACAATCCTTTGTTCATGGAACAATCGTATTGTTTACTTTACACGCAATTCATAATGCAATTATCCATTCCTTGCAACTTAATACTGGAGGGGGTTCGGATGATAACCTGAAGGTGGATTATTATTCATAGATGCAGTTGGATGGCGGTCTATGTATAATGTTGTAATGCCCAATCAAGTCTCCAAGGAGTCAAGATGAGTAGTATATGCATATTGCTTTCTCAATGTTTGTCAATTGCCCCGCTGTAATTTGTTTACCCAACATGTCATCTATCTTAAGGAGAGCCACCACTAGTGAACTATGGACCACGGTCCTTTCTTTTATCATCAATCTAGAATCAACCGTTTACTGCTTTGTGTTTACTTTCTGCAAACTATTACTTTCTTCCACTCGATACATTTAATCCCTTATTTTTAGCAAAACCGGTGAGATTGACAACCTCATCGCAAGTTGGGGATAGAGTTATATGGTTGTGTTGTGCAGGTCTCCACGTTGCTGCTGACACCGGTAGTGCGCCCTGCCACAGTCCAGCTAGCAGGAGTGATAACCTTGGTTTCATAACTGAGGGAAACTTACTGTTGTTCTCATCATACCTTCCTCTTGGGGTTCCCCAATGAGATTATTAGTACAGGAGTCAGCATGCTTCTTTGCGGAAAGAGCTGGTCCTTGAACATGGTAAAACAGCCTTCCTAAAGCAACAGATCAAAAATAGCCAGAGTCTGTTTCTTTTAACAGCTCCTTACTTTTTCTCATGGATTCATTTCTGCTGTCTTCTCATAGTGCTTTCCATTTTCCGTCTTACAGAAGCCATTGACAAAGCCAAGAGCATCGTCGAGCAATCTAAGCATATTCTAGAGCTTGGCGATGAGAATAAAATCTTGAAGAAAGACATGGCTGGTGCTATCAATGGCCATGAAGAGGCAATGAGGCTACTGCAAGAGTCTGCTGACGCCGAAATGCAATGCCTGAAGAACGAAATTGCACAACTCAAGGAACAAGACCAAGCTGCCAAAAGAGCAGAATGAGAGGAACCTTGAGATGTACAAGACAGTTCAGAAGGAGAGGGACATCTTGGCGAAGACATGCAAGCAAGCTGAGATGAGCATCTTCGGTAACTTTACCCCGTCTTGGTAAATTCTGTACTTTGGATAAATGTTTGATGTTTTATACTCATGATCCTTGTATCTTATGCAAACCACAACTCCCATTGGCTTGGAAAACTTGGGTGACGGTGCTCCGGATCCCAAGGAGTGCATGATTCTTGCCGGCATCGTCAGCCCCGTCATTACCCAGGCCAAAGAGATAGCCCAGCCTCTAGGAATAAACACAAAGGTGGCAGACTCAGTGGCCAAGTACTCGGAAATCCTGCGCCGAGCCCTCGAGAAAGTCAAGGACTAGAAAGCCTCTTGCGTCCGGGCTAGTGCAAGGATGACCTTGTCCTTGGTCAAGGCACACTATGACAACACCGACATCGACCTAGTAACTTCTGGCATGCCTAAGCTGGACGAGGAAGGAAAAGAAATTGATAGCGAAGCTATTTGGAATTCCCTCGCTGGCTTCGACACCAGAATTGCCAGAATGCTCAAGGTGGACGTCTTCGTCTGAGTCTAGCCCATCTCCTTCCGAGTTTGATGAGCTAGCATGACCTGGCTCTCCTGTTGCTGATGATGCCACCACGAAGTCCCCTGCAGCAGAGCCATGAAAAACAATATTTGTATTAAATGTATCTCTGTAATGTGTATGCGGAAAAACTTATGTGTTTTGTTAAGGCCAAAAAACTTGTATTCAAGTTTCCTGCTACTAATATGTTTCTAGCATGTATATAGTTTTAAGCAAGTGTTGGCGTATCCATTATTCTGGTTCGTATGCTTGACCTTTCGTGAGACGGAAGACTCGCAGCGTAGAACTATGCCCTGAGGTGATGATGCTTAATAGAACCGTCAAGAACCTAAGAGCAAAATCGCCGGCTTTGATTGCCGAGAAGTCACTACTCCGGAATCCACATAAAAACTTTAGAAAACGTGTAGACCAAAAAACTTAAGCTAACGCCCGTAGGCAGAATTTTCACAAGTGCAAATGCAAACTTGCGCATAAAGGATTTATATGATCCAAAAATGAACAACTAAAGGAGGTAAAAGACTCAGAGAATATGAGTGAACCAAATGCTTTATTTCATTGATCATATAAGAAACTTATTACATAATATAAATATGCTAAGTGTAAAAGGGACGTAGATGTGCTATGTTCCATGGCTGATCTATCTTCGGGTAATCATCATCGGAGTCACGTTGCTTACACTTGTGATTTTTTGGCCTATCTTTCAACTCGCTCATATCGACGAGGTAATAGGAACCATTTAGCAATGCTTTGCTTATGATGAATGGTCCTTCCCAAGGCGGGGATAGTTTGTGTGATTTCTCTTACTTGAGTCTAAGCACCAGATCCCCCTGTTTAAACAACCAATGCTTTACACAGTGACTATGGTAGCCACATAGCTTCTGCTGGTAGACGGCAGATCTCTGGCATGCCAGTACATGCTCTTCCTCAAGTAGGTCCACAGATAGGCGTCTAGATTCTTCAGCGTCATCCTCCTCGTAGGTGGTGACTCTTGGTGCATCGTGGAGGATGTTAGATGGTAGGATGGCTTCTGCTCCATAAAACATGAAGAAAGGAGTCAAGTCGGTGGATCTATTGGGTGTTGTTCGTAAACTCCACAAACAGATGGTAATTCCTCCGCCTAGGCTTCAGCTTCTCTACATAGCGGTGCTTCTAGGCGTGGCTTCATTCCGTGGAGAATTAGTCCATTGGCCCTTTCAACTTGCCCATTTGACTATGGGTGTGCCATATATGCTAGGTCAAGGCGGATTCCTTTTTCATGAAAGTACTCATTAACTTCTCCGAGAGACAAATTTCTGCCATTGTCGGTGATGATGTTGTGTGGGAGACCAAACATCACAATAAGATCCCGGACAAATTTTAGAGTTGTTGCCCCATCAAGCTTTCTAATGGGTTTAGCTTCGATCCATTTTGTGAACTTATCCCCTGCTACTAGCAAGTGTGTAAATCCACAGGGTGCTGTCTGCAAGGGTCCCACCATGTCCAGCCCCCAGACTACAAACGGCCAAGTTATTGGTATTGTTTGTAGTTCTTCGGCTAGAACACTTGGTTGTCTTGCATAGAACTGACACCCAAGGCATGTTTTTACAAACTTGTCGGCGTCCACCTTGGTAGTCAGGCAGTAGAATCCTTGTCGGAAGGCCTTAGCCACCAACGATCAGGGAGAGGGGTGATGCACGCAATCTCCAGATGTATCTCTCTAAGGATTTTAATACCTTGCTGCTGGGAGACGCATCGAAGGAAAACTCCTGTGGTAGTTATTTTGTATAGCTAGCCATCAATGATGACATAGCCTTTTACTCTATGTACTATTTGCCAGCTTTTGAATTCATTGGTAGGCAAAGTTCCGTCTTGTAGATAGTCTGTGAACAGTTTCGTCCAAGACGGAGCGGTCACTGTTACTGTGTTAACAATGAGTCCACTCTATCCAGGTTGTCGGGGTCTGCTCCCTTCACGGATAGAGTCCGTAAGTATTCTAGGAAAACGCCTAGCAGAATTGGTCGGCGGGCTGACCCAAGCCTTTACAGTAGATCTGCCGCCTCATTCTCCTCCCTTTTGACGTACTTGACTTCATAGCCGTCGAAGCACTTGGCTATTTATTCTACTTCGTCTCGATATGCTGCCATCATAGGGTTCCGCGTGTTCCAGGTGCCAGCTACTTGTTGGGCACCAAGTCGGAATCTCCACAACAAACTATGTGGTTGATGCCAATATCCTTGGCCACTCAAAGTCCGTGAATGAGGGCCTCATATTCTGCCATGTTGTTGGTAGCGTTGAAGTGGATCTGCATGATGTATTGCAACTTCTCCTCTGTTGGTGATTGTAATAATACACCAGCCCCGAACCATTGAGTAGCCTTGATTTGTCAAAGTGCATAATCCAATATTCTGGCTCTGGTACAGGAGTGTCTTCTGGCAGTTCTGTCCAATCTGCAATAAAATCCGCCAATGCTTGTGATTTGATAGCGTCATGTCTCTTGTAGGTGATTTCAAAGGCGGTAAGTTCAATGCCCTACTTTGCCACTCTTCCTGTAGCATCGTTGTTGTTGATGATGTCGGACAGTGGAGCTTTGCTCACCACTGTGATAGGGTTCTCCTAGAAATAATGCCTTAGCTTGTGTGAAGCAAGGAAAACTCCATAAGCTATATTTTGGTAGTACGGGTAACGCTATTTGGATTCCGTCAAGACCTCGTTTATGTAGTAACCGGGTTGCTGAACTCAATATCCGTGCATTGGCTCCTTGAGCTCCACCATGATGACGATGTTGGTGACTCAGTTGGTTGCCTCCATGTAAACTAGCATAGGCTCCCTTGACACCGGTGCTGCAAGTATTGGTGGGGAGGAGAGTATTCTCTTCAACTCCTGAAGTGTTGCATCAGCCTCGTCTGTCCATATGAATTTTTTCGCCTTCTTGAGCAACTTGTAGAGCTCCATAGCCTTCTCGCCAAGTCGGCTGATGAACCGGCTTACTGCTGCCACGTAGCCTATGAGCCTTTGTATGTCCTTTAGGCATGTCAGACGCTTGATGTCAAGAATGGCCTTGATTTTCTCCGAGTTCACCTCGATTTCGTGGTGCGAAAGAATGAAGCTCAACAGCTTGCCGGATGGTACCCCGAAGACACATTTTGTAGGGTTCAGCATCATGTTGTATTTCCTGATATTGTCGAAGGTTTCCTGCAAGTCGGTGATAAGATTATTTGATTTCTTTGACATTACCGCGATATCATCCACGTAAGCGTGTATGTTGCGACCTATTTGGTCGTGTAGGTAACATTGCATTGTTCGGTGGTAGGTGGCACAAGCGTTTTTCAGCCCAAAGGGCATCGTGACATAGCAATACGTGCCGTAAGGTGTGGTGAATGAAGTGGCCAACTGGTCTGACTTTCGCATCTAGATTTGGTGGTAACCTGAGTAGGCATCGAGAAAACACAGAAGCTCCAAGCCAGCCGGCAAGTCAATGACTTGGTCAATGCGAGGCAAAGAAAACGGATCCTTTGGACACGCTTTGTTCAAGCCGGTGTAATTAACGCACATTCTTAATTCAATGGTTCGCTTTTTGGGGACAAGTACAGGATTTGCCACCCATCGGGTGTGAATAACTTCTCGGATAAAGCTAGCCTTAAGTAACCTAGCAATTTTTTTTGCCTATAGCCCTTCATCTTTCGTCACCAAAGCATCATAGAGGTTGTTTCACCGGTTTGGCATTAGGACTAATATTCAAGTTGTGCTTGGCAAGTTCCCTAGGTACACCTTTCATGTCGGCAGGTTTCCAGGCGAAGATGTCCCTATTTTCGTGGAGGAACTTGATGAGCGCGCTTTCCTATTTGGGATCCAGGTCTATGCCAATGGCGGTGTTCTTGGAGGAATCTCCTTCAACAAGCTCCACCTGCTTGGTCTTGATGGCGGCCTTGAATGCGGGTTAGGCAGCAGTGGTCTGCTTCTTCGAAGCTGGCATCTCCAAGGTATTAACCTAGTTCTAGATCTCCTTGAACTCCTCACCGTAGAGAACTGCTTCGGCGAAGGCGACTTCACTGAGCTTGCACTCCCATGCCTTGGTGAAGCTTCCGTCAACAGTGATGATGCCGTTTGGTCTGGGTACCTTGAGCTTGTTGTAGACAAAGCATGGCCTTGCGAGGAAGGAGTGGAAGATGTCGCGTCCGAAGATGACGTGGTACATGCTCTTGAAAGGCGCCACTTCAAAGTTCATGCATTCTTGGAGATAATTGTTAACATCACCAAAGGCGACCGGAAGGGTGATGTAGCCCAGGAAATTTGCTTGTCGGTCGGGGACAACCCCATGGAACATGGTGTTGCTCTTCCTTATCTGGGTCTCCGTCAAGTTCATATTGTGCAGTGTATCCAGGTAAATGATGTTGATGCTTCTTCCACTGTCCACGAGGCACTTGGTGAACTCTGTGCCATCAATCAAAGGGTTGATGACCATGGTATACTGGTTCTCTGTTGGGATAAGGTCTGGGTGATCCTTCTTCTCCCAAGTAATTGGAATCTCCGACCACCTGACGTATTGGGGAACCGGATGGAGGGTAGCCATCAGTATCCTTAGAGTGGTTTTCTGGGCCCGAACGGTGGGAGTGCTAAGGAAGGTATGGTAACATGGAGCCTTATTTTTTAAGGGATTTTTCCCTTTACCCTGTCCCTTGTTGGAAGATTTGGGTTCCACGTCTTCATCCATATCGCTTGATTCCTTGGATTCCTCATCCTTCTTCTTCCCTTTGCCCTTTCTGTGGGGTCTGTTCTTCCGACTTTGCTTGTAGCCGGACTCAAGGTCTTCCTTGAGGTCATTGACAAACTTGCATTAGCGGTTGGTGTGGGTGGCTTTGCCGTTTGCGTCGAGGTGGACGAAACACTTCATATCGTGGTACTCGTCGTACATTTGGGGAACGGGGGGCGCTGAGGGTGTAGAATCACTCCTCTGCTGGCCATTGCTAGCCCCCAGCCACGTCCACGATGTTCGTCTCTGCCTCTGGCAGTGAACGTAGCAGCAACCATGTCGGCTTTTTGTTTATCTTCAGGCGGAGTCTTGCGCTTGTTATTATTGTTCATCCTAGCCTAGGTAGGGATTGCTATTGTTGGCAACGATCCGCGTGCGTCGTCATCAGCAGCGGTGAACTTTCTAGCCATGGTGATCATTGCATTGAGGTTGAGCTCATTGGTGTCTTGCTTGCGCTTCAACGTATGCCGGAGCAAAGTTCCCTACTCCAGACCATCGATGAAGGCAGCCATAGCGGTTTGTTCATGCACCCCTGTGTAGGAATTTTTCATATCTAGTTAGCGAGAGAGGTAGGCACGAGAGGTTTCATCATTTTCTTGTATGCACCGCTGTAGGTCTCCGACAGTGCAGGGATGCTTCTACGTACCCTCAAAGTTCTTGGTGAACGCTTCATGGATGTCCAACCAATTGCATATTGATTACTTCGGCAAGTCATCAATCCATTGTCGGGTGGTACCAGTGAGCATAAGTGGGAGGTACTTGACAGCGACATTAGGGTTTCCCCCTGCAATGTGAATCGCTTTGCTATAGTCCTGCAACCATGTAACTGGTCTGGCGGTGCCGTCATAGGGCTTGATAGTCTTGTCTATCCGGTGGCCCTGGGGGTAGGTTGTGGCCTATATTACTGGTCCAAAACAATGCGGCCCAAGGTATGGGAGCTCCCGAGCTTCTTGGATCTTGTCCAGACATGAACGTGCATCGTATAGCTCTGGTTGCTTCCCTTTTCCTTCATGGGGAGGGGAATTGCGGTGCGATCTAGGAGATCCACCGCGTCCTCTGCCATGATGGCTGCTAGGCAGCGATGGTGGCAGTGGAGGCGGTGGGTTAGCTTCCTTGCTATTACCCTCATGTGATTCCTCACGCCTGTCGCGGTTGCTTGGCAGACGTGGTGGTTCCTTGTGGGACCTGCTTCTATGCCCTTCAACGCTAATGCGCTCTCCGGCATGTCGGGGTTACTTGCCCTGGTCGCATATAAGGATGCCAACCTGGGGACAACTAGGCGGTGGCATGCTTGTACGGTGGCACGGCTGGGGTTCCTCATGACCGACGAGGACGAGCCTTTCCTCCGTGATCAGAGGATATGGGTATGGCATCAGCCTTGTTGCACGCGTCCCTCCGTCTTTGCTCTGTGGAGCCTGTCTGGGATCCCTTGTCATGGGGAGACTGTCCAGGGTTGACTAGCAAAGCTCCGGGTTGGACTCAAGCCTCTGTGAGGTAGCCTTTTCCTGTTGCTTGCATGCCTTGGCGACGGGGTCATATACCTGAGCGACTGCTTCTAGCGACCTATCCTGTTCCAGGAGGGTCTTGGCGACGGCAATGTTGAGGGCAGGAGTTAGCATTACTTGCCTCCCCTCTGAATCAATGTACGGGGTGGCTTTTGCCGGTTTTGATCCCAACTTGCACCGAACACCGAGATCTTCGACGATGTGAGCTAGTGCTTTATTTGCCTTTTGCTTTAGCAGCAACTTCTTGTACTCAGCCTCAGTAGCTCTTGTCGCCTTAATAGATTTTTGCGCCTTGGCCATGTCTTCATCTAGCTTAGCGCCCTGCTCTGCAATGCACTTGCCTTCCGCTAGGATTGCCGCACGCTTCTCATCTAGCTCCATAATGCTCCGGATATGGGCGACGGTAATGGGCTCAACAAGGAGTGAGCCATAGATTGCCTTGTCGGTAGGAGTAACCAATGGGTTGCCAGCTGCATACATTGATGGTGGCATTAGCGGCTGGTTTGACTGCCTGGCAGTACTAGGGGCCGTGGTGAGTTCCTATGCCGGTTGTGGAAGGATAACTGGAGGGGGCAAGGCCTTGGCCAGAGCCGGAAGCTCGGCGGCTTTCTTGGCTGCTGCTGCTCTAGTAACCGCTGGCATGGGCGGAGCTCTCTCACGACCCGGTTCATGTATGTCTTCTTCCATCACACTCCCAATGGTGACTAGCACCTGGTGGGATGTGTTGGTCTTCTCGGCACGCTTCTCCTTCTCGATCTCTTGCTCGATCTCCCTCATAATAGCATCGTATTCCTCCGAGTTAGTGTCCGAGCCGCCGCTATCCATATTGGTGTCGGCGTATAGCGTGTCAAGAACAGAGTCGGAGTTGTCTTCGATGTTGTTGATAGCGGATGTGGATGGTGATGTAGGCGGGCCGTTGTTGTTGTTTCCTCCAGCTATGAGGGAGATCGTGGCCTCAGCCTCCTCATTGGCGTCCGCGTATTCGTTGATGATTGTGACCATCTCACCAAGGGTGAGAGGACCCGCGGTCTGTCGCCTTCGTAGGGTATGCCGGAGGAGTGTTCCAGGTGTGAGCCCATCCACGAAGTGGTACACGAGTTCGTCAGCGCGGTCGCCCTCTAGGCTTTCCCACACCCTCATCCATCTGGCGAGGTATTTGCAGGGAGGTTTTCCGTCCCTTTGAATGCATCTTGCCAGATCGAAGATGGTGACGACGCCGACAAAGTGTGACCTGCGCATCTCTAATTCTCGGGGAAGCCAAGCGGATTTGCAGGGTCCTTCCACCTTTATATCCTCTACAGGGGCAAATTGGGTGGGCCTTGAATTTTCCTGATTTGAGCTGCCATACTCCAAAGAGAGGTACGGCCCAGATCCTTCTGCGAATGTGTCCATCTCATAGGCGGTCCATGCGGGGCTTGACGAGTTTCTAATTTCCTGGGAGCTAGGACCCAGGTCAGTTTCGCCGATGAAGATTTGGATGTCTCTGAAGGGGATGACGGAGCAGCGCGTAGGGTTTGTCTTTGCCGGCACCCAGAACTCATCTAGATGGACGATCAGGATGTTGCTAGAGAAGAGAACGTGTCTGATGGCTACGGTGTCACCGATTCCCGCGAAGAGATTGGACCTCGCCCGGTGTAGAGCTCGAAGCGCCACTTTCCCCATGGTGGGCGCCAACTGTCATGGTATTGCCGATGAGTACGCCATGGAGGGGTCCTCATAGTGCGTGTTTAGAGTCGTGGGGTAAGGAGGAGAGTTGGCAGGTACGAGGTAACACAACTTACCCAGGTTCAAGTCCCACAATAGTGGCGGAACTCTACTCCTACTATAAATCACTATAATGGAAATACGCCAAGTTACAGAGATAGGTTTGCTGTGCAAGGTGTTGCATGTTGTCAGTAGCAATCTAGGTTGTGCCCTAAAGGCTCCCACATGTCCGGTTTATAAAGGCACCAGAACCTAGGGTTTACAGGGAAAGGTCGTTGCCGGACAAGGTAAAGAGTCCTACACTAATATGAACTAGTCTTTCGTGTCTTGCACTCCAAGGCTCCGAGTATGTCGGTGATCCCTGTGTAGCCTTCCTTTATCCGGCATGGGCCTCCCTTCTGGATCCATCTAGCTAGGCCGCCCAGCAGGCCATAGGCCTGGCTACCAACTATGGGTCACCCAGGTTAGCCGGATTAGAGACATGCTATGATGATACCCATTTAGCATATGAGTCCTCTCCACAAACCAACCTTTCTTGCTTTGCCTTCTGTTGAACGAAAGAGTGACCCTTCTGTGTCAAAAGTAGTTCAATAGCTTGGTTTTGTTGATCCATATATTTGTACCCGTGAAATATCTACTTAAGCTATTTAGTAGAGTTTCATCTCTCGAAGTCAGTGGTCATGTTCTCTCCATTGGAAGCTTTCTTTTTCAGAAGCTTGAATTCTTCTGAAGCTCCATGGCCTCAGTCCTTATGAAGACCAGTTATCTAACAATGTGTGACCTTCTCCTCTTGTTTCCTACATTACCATGACGTGTTTCATCTTTTCATCTCAGAGTCGTCTCTGAACACTCCATTCATGAGTTGACCATAAGATACTCGGTGTGATGTTTAATGTGTTTCCCTCTTATCCTTAAAGTAACCATGTTTCCTTCTCTCTTCCAACCTTAGGAATCTCGGGTCGAGATTCTCGTAAGAGGATAGAGCTGTAATACCTCAGTTTTTGTTAAAGACTAATTAGGGTTTGTTTGTGCATTCATAAGCATCATTATTTTGCTAAGGCAAAATGCCAACAAGAAAACAAAAATGCTAAACCCTAACTTCCCTCTCTCTAGCAAATGAATTCAAAATGGCTTTGGAATTCTGAAAAACCCAAAAATGTGCGGAGCCAAATTGACTAAAAGGGCCCCTGTAATATTTTCAATACTTTTATAAACCCTCTAGTATTTTGGAAATATTCTAAACAGATCGGAATTTGGAAATATAAATAGAAAAGGAGAATAGGAAATGGAAAACGAATTCGACAGGAAACATGTTTCCCAGCTAGCCAAGCCAGCGCATTCCTTCTCCCCTTCCTTCTCTTCTTCCCACGCGCAGCAACTGTGGCCTGTCTTTGGCCCAAGAGTAGCCCAACCATCCCGATGCCCCTTTGTTGTCTTGTTCATCGTCTTCTCCGTCACCGAATCGAGCAAAATTGGCTACCGGCCACGCCTCCGGCGCCAGCATACACTAAGATGCATGCCGCCACCCACCTCGTCTACAAGACTCCCTGGCCACTGCCACACGAACCCTAGACTTCACTTTCCACTTCGCTTCTTCTTCTGAGAGGCAACGCTAACCGAATGCTCATCCTCATCGCAGGCGATGCTCCGGTGACGTCCCGCTAGCAGTGCCACCATTAAGTTGCTCAGTGCGCAAGCCCGCATCTAGCACACCCGCTCCCTCTCGCTCGCTCGCGCTTAGTCGCCAGCCCCGCACTCGATCTGGGAGCTCCCCATTGTTGACATCAAAATGACACCGTAATTCCCTTTTCGGTTTCTTAAAAGTTTTTATAATTGTTTTCTAAAAAATAAATAAACCTTGGTGGGACCAGGTTGTAAGGTTTTAATATTTTCGTAAATGTTTTCTGAAATGAATAAACATATGACAAGTGGGTCCAAGTTGGAAAATATTTTAAATATCCAAAATTGTGTAATTGTTTTACAAATGGTTTAAAATGGATTTAAATTGGGAAAATGCATAACTAATTCATTTTATGTCATAAAAATATGTATAATATATCAAAATGTTTAGAAAAATAAGATCTACCCTTTAGCATCAAAATCATGCATTGGTTAGCAACTTCAACTAACAACTTCATTAGAAGAACAAAGTGAACCCCCGTAGGTGATTCCAAGGTTTCTGTGTTTTAGGGTTTGTAACCCCTGAACACTGTTTAAAATGGCCAAGCATGCCTTAGGGTTACATTTCAATACAATTTGACATGTGTTATCATCATCCTTGCTTGAGCATTGCACTGATGACATGTGTTGATTGTTTCCCCTTTCTTTCCACTATTTGATTCTTCCCGGTAGAATTTGAGAATGAGTTCGAGATTGAAGCCTGAGATCAACACAATCGAAGATCGAAGGTCAATACTTGACTAACTATAATCAAGTCAAGTAAAAGGTGCCCGAAGATCTTCCTATTGGTTGTCTATGCGCAAAGGCAAGCATAGCCCCACCATTATACAATCCTATGATTTCGAAAGCATTTCAATTCTTTCCATGATGCAAATGATTCTTCTATGATCATTTATCGATAGATAGAGTATCCTATCTATTGAATCACTCCCTTTGAGATTATATTACTTGATCCACTACTCCTAGCATAACTAGGGTTGGCTTGTGTGCACTTATAGAGCTTATACCTGTGTTTCGCTTAGCCATGCTTAGCTGTTGAGTCTAGTTCATCCAGATGAGGTATAAACTACATAGAATATAGTATGATAGGAGAACAAGGTATGAAGGTGATATGAGGTTAAACATGCTAAGGCTTGTATGGGAGGCCACTTTGGGATGTGTATTTTGTAGTCCCATGCTCACCACCACTAGGCATCGAGTTCTTTCCTTTGGAACCGAGACGAGCATATAGTCACATGAGGCTTGGGAACCCCTCGACTCACTAACTTGCCTAGTAGATTCCATGAGTCACATAGTTCAGGCGTTCCATTCAACATATGCATTCTGGTTGTTCTTGAAGGCGGTGAAGGAAGTGCATCATAACAGGTAGGGAAGCATGGAAAGGGTTGCTTGGGATGGATAGAGCCCTTGATAAACCAACCTTGCCTCACATCTCTAGGGACCGGCTACTTGTAATTTTTTGGTTCTTTGCTCAGTTATGAGCTTGATGTAATAATTTTTTTGTCGCAGGGTCACTGTTGTGTTACCGATTCTTCACTAGATATCCTCGAGCTCTAGGTTAGGATTATGTCAGACTAAGGTCTGGGATTTGTTTAGCCCTGATCCTGGGGGTGTCACAATGAGGAATCAGATCCTCTTAGATCAGGATCCATCTGCGTGAAAACGTGTTGTTGGTGTTGACTCCCTTGTGCGCAGTTCTTCGTGGAAGCGCACTCGTGAAAATCAACTGAGAAAGAGGAGCTAAATTCCCTAAGGAAATAGTCTTAGGAAATTCCCCTTTTATTTTGTGTGTATTTTCCCTCCAATATAGGCCTTATTATATAGGGGGGAAATGGGTACTCCCTTCCCTCAAGTCCCCATCTGGGACTAAAGGAAAAAGACAAAGGAGGTGCAGCCCGCCAGCAACCTGCGATGGTCCGGTGGGCCCTGACGTTTGCCAGCCTATGGCCTGGCCGGATGAGGTGGCGACCCGGGTGGGTCGTCCTGTCCCTATGCCTACACGCGCTACTAGCCCACAAGGAGGCAGCAACGGCAACGGCTGGGGGGCCGCCCCCTTGCACGCGCCAACCCAGCAAGATTACCGTCCTCCCGCACGACCGCGTGCACTCATGATACCTTCGATCCAGATTACAGATGTAGTATAGCTTCTTTTTCCCTAGTAGACCTAGGTTTATCGAATCCTCTGGAATTAGATGCGTAGTGAAGTTACTTTAATGGACCTTCGAGAGTTTTAGAATTCCTTTTGTGTTTTTACCGGACCAAGAGTTTGCTTCTTTTTGTTGTTGTCGATGATGGAGAGAGAGGGCCTAGGGCGTTCAGTTTCACCTGTAGCTGTGCAAAACATCTGATGGGAATAAAAGATAAAGATAAAGTATGCATGTAATTGTTAGAGCAAGATAAATTATATGTGGGTAGTGCATCCATATCTGCTACTGCCTCCACAACCACTTATAGCAATAACCTACTAGTCTCATCCATATAAGAAAGAGAACTAATGATATGCATAGTGACGTCACCGTTAATCCCAAGTAAATCCCTCACATACAGCCGTACTACCCCTTCTGTCACTAGGGTTCCCATCCTACAGGTTAGTCATTACTCATACTCCCTATACTTGGCTCAATACTCGGGGCCTTGGGTACCTGACAAGTCCTTAGATTGAGGCAAGAGAGGATACAATAATCATCATGTCATACAAACTAATACATGATCCCATCTATGATAAATAACATGCACAAAATCTACATGGCTAGGCCGAAGCCCTTAGCCCAAGGATAATTACTCACACATAGAGATGAGATCAACAATCACAAACATTGTAATGGAAATCATGAGATTGATAGCAAATAGTCTTACAATGTCACCAATCGAAGAAGATATCTACTATTAAAAGTTGTGGAATATGGCTATGGTGGTGGAGAAGGATTTGGAGATTAGATCTAAGTCTATTCCTCTGGCGGTTGATGATTTGGGGCAGGGACTCTCGAGGCTCTCCCTTTTCTCATCGCCCGAGGCTTCTTTATATAGGGATCCCTTCACGAAATTTGTTCTGTTTGACCTAGCGGCATTGATGGCAACTATACGACCGGAACTATACGGCCGGAATTTTGTTCTAGTCGTATAGTTGGTCGTTAAAGCTTCTGCCTCCGACCTACGACTCCTGGTTTCTTCTGGTTGTTGGAAATCTCGTATCTTTGACTTTAATGTAGTGATTCCCATCATCAAACGTCATTATTTGCGCAAGGAAATAGAAAGAAAGGATTGCATACCCCTTTGATTATTAGGAATTATTGGTAGGGTTTTGATGTCTACGCACTTCTATTCTTGTAGACAGTTATTGGGCCTCCAAGTGTAGAGGTTTGTAGAACAGCATCAAGTTTTCCCTTAAGTGGATTACCCAAGGTTTATCGAACTCAGGGAGGAAGTGGTCAAAGGTATCCCCTCTCAAGCAACCCTGCAATCAAGATACAAGAAGTCTCTTGTATCCCCAACACACCCAATACACTAGTCAGGTGTATAGGTGCACTAGTTTGGAGAAGAGATAGTGAAATACAAGTGGTATGGATAATTATAAGTGGTAACGGTGATAGAAGATAACTTGGTGGCGTGGAAAAGACTAAAGGAAAACTGAAATAAAGATGGAAGCAAGCAAACATGTAACAGATCTAATTGCAAACGGTGTATCAATGCTTAGAAACAAGGCCTAGGGATCATACTTTCACTAGTGAACACTCTCTCATAAATATATCCTCTCTTTACGATACTACTCGTAACTACTCTTCGGTTGAACACTCTAATCGTTGGTAGGGCTATAACAGCACTCCTCCAAGTAAGCCTTTCCCATCTAGATAACCCAACACTGTCACCTTGAGTACTAGATGAGTCCAACAAACACCACAATTTCATAAAGACATCCAACTCCAAATATAACTCATAACAAGTATTTGTAATCTCTAGCCTAAGTGCCACCATGGTGAGCATGCTGTCACTTTCACACACATGGGGAGAGCAGAGATTCAATAAAGCACTTGAGTAGAAGAATAGATCTATAGATTACAAGCTCATGAGCACAACAAGATCATGCATAGATAGAGAGATGAACACATAGCTACCGGTAGAACCCTTAGCCTTGAGAGAGAACTACTCCCTCCTCATCATGGGAATCAGCAATGGTGATGGAGGTGGTGATGGAGATCGATGGAGATGGCTCCGGGGGCACTTCCCCGTCCCGGAAGGGTGCCAGAACAGAGACTTTCTGTCCCCCGAATCTCCTTTTCGGTGGCTGCGGCGCTGCGGAACTTTTCGTGGCTGGAGGCTTGATGATCTAGGGTTTATGCCTCGGGAGGCTTCTTATAGGCCAGAGGGCAAGGTCGGTGGGCGGCCAGGGGGCCCACACCATGCCCTGGCGCGGCCTAGGTGGACCCACGCCTAGGGGTGGTGTGGCCACCCTATGGCCCCTCTCCGACTCTCCTTCTGGCTCCGTGAGTCTTCCGGGAAAATAGTAACTTTGGCTTTTGTCCCGTCCAATTCCGAGAATATTCATTTTCTGACTTCCTGGAACAAAAACAGCAGAAAACAGGCAACTGGCACTAAGGCATCTTGTTAATAGGTTAGTCCAAGAAATCATATGAAAAGTACTCCAAAGTTTGAACAAAACACAAGAAAGTAGATAAAACCAAGCATGGAACATCAAAAATTATAGATACATTTGCAATGTATCAACATCCCCAAGCTTAACTCCTGCTCGTCCTCGAGTAGGTAAGTGATAAAAAGAAAGAATAATTTTTGAGGTGACATGCACCATCAAAGACTTGATCAAAGTACTTGTAAAACATGGAAAGCTGGGATCATAGTACTTCAATCATAACATGAAAGACAAAGTTCTAGCAATAAGACAAAGAAACTATGTTGCAACATGAAAAGGCACAAACAAAAGATTCATGAATAACAATGCTTTGCAAGACGTTTGTTTGTTTCACATAAAGAAAACATAGCATAATAGTATCCAGCTTGTCCCTGAAAAGAGTAGCAAATATAAATGCATAGGACACCTTCAAAGTTCATAAGAGTGACTAGATACAATAGTTTAAAACAAGCAATATCAAGTTATGTATCAATCAACTAGTCTTGGGACAATGCACATAGAACTAAGAATGGCCACTATGCTCTCAAAGAAGGTGCATAAAGTTAGAAGATGGAGACTCAATATAATTGTGGAAGAAAGGCCTTCATAAAAGGAAGTAGGGATTCAATTCTCATAAAGAGCTTCCAAAAATTATAGTACTTATAGCTTTTAGCTATCATTGCCCTATCATAAGCATCTTGAAGTGATTAAGGTTAAAGTGAACAAACTATGGTGTACATGCTTGACGAAGTATAAGTTAGAAATCTCATGTCCCCTGTATACGAGGGCCGCTCCTCATGCTACTCAAGTTTAGTCACAGGTAAGTTCTTGTCATCGTAAGTACATGTGTATCATGGAGAACCGCCAACGGCGTACCCCTTGCCCGATGATACAGAAGAATCCCCATATCAAAATGACAAGGCAAGCAGACAATGAGCATCTCAGCAATCTTCTTATTTACCATGGGAATATGGTGCTTTTTTCTCTCTTTCCTCTTTTCATAGTATCTCTTTTTTCTCTTTTTTTCTCAATATAGGACTCTTTTTTTTATAAGAAGAATGCTTCATAGACAGCTCA
The DNA here is from genome assembly GCA_910589775.1 of Avena eriantha. Taxonomy (NCBI): domain Eukaryota; kingdom Viridiplantae; phylum Streptophyta; class Magnoliopsida; order Poales; family Poaceae; genus Avena; species Avena eriantha. Next base: position 298,291,512 of record OU342745.1, on the reverse strand, counting down.
TTATGGTTACGCTGCAGGTTTCCACCATGTCAGCATGAATTAGACCAGCGGCCCAGGCGTTTCTCTAACACATATACATAACTCCATGGACTTACAAGCTCCCCTTTCATTTTACACCGACGACATCCATATACAAAAGAGCATGATATCAACTAGGTACAAGTACCAAGTGCAATGTTGAAAGCGTTCCCCATTAAAGCATGGTTCTGCTAATTCCCAACAAATAAGTGCAAGCATATACAACATAGAAGACACAATGCTTCAAGTTTATTAAGGGAAAGTAAAGTAAAGTGTGCCATCAAGTTCGTGAGAGCTTTACTCACTAGTTTTCTCATAACAAGTTTAATTTGGAAGGTAAACAAAAGCATGAATATACTTGGAATAGCATAAGCTAGTAGGTAGGTATGGTGGACTCTTTGGAATAACTTGGTTTAGGGAGTTGGATGCATGAGAGGAACCCATACTTGGTTTTGGAGGCTAGCAAAAGACTGGGAGCAACAAACTAAGAGAGCAATAATGGCCATACTCATGCAGAGCGATAAAACATCATTGAATAAAGCATAAAGTGATACTACAAGTTGAAAACTAAAGGATCATAAAGGCTATGGTGACTTGAGATAGTCATAACAAAATGTGAGCATGCGCCAAGTCAACCCAAATAAAGCATCAAAGGAGAATACAACTATACTATGCTTTAATATCCTAAAACAACGCATGATTTATCAAAGGCACATTAAGCAATCTCAATTGTTTATAACAAGTCATGCTACGGCCAAGAATACTAAGCATAAAGCCAAAACAATATCAAGCATGGCATGACAAAGCATAGGCCACAGTAAAAAACAAGCTCTTTTTACCACATAAGTATGAACTTTCCTACTCTTTTCCAAACCAAACCAAACTATTTGCAAACCAAAGTATGAAAGAGGGGGGTCCGACCAATTTATTAAGAAAACTAAGCAAACCAAGCAAACTAAAAACCAAAACGAAAATGAAAAAGAAGACGCTCCAAGAAAAACGCAACTGTGCATGAAACAATAAAAATGAAGCGTTTGGAAGAAACCTGGGATTTTTATTGATGAAGAAGGGGATGCCTTGGGCATCCCCAAGCTTTGACGCGTGTACTTCTTGGATATTTCTTGGGGTGACATGCGTGCCATCCCCAAGCTTGAGCTTTAGTCCATTCTTCATCTCATTACTCATTCCTTCCATACACCTGAAATTTTTTTTTCATACAAAACTTCACACAATCTTTATTAGCAACATTAGTGCACTCAAGATAAATAAGTCTTAAAGTTAAGTTCTAACACCAAATAAACTTCCATTAGAACACTAGCTACTATAGCATTTCCCTAAAAAGCTCAATTCCCCAAAAGAACTAAAAAAGGAACCAACAAGAAGCAAATGCAAATAATGGCAGAAATCTGTCAAAACAGACCAGCAGGTAAAGACGAATTTTTTCGAAGACCTTCTGTTGCTCAACTAAAAAAGTGTTGAACTAACGAAAGTTATATAACAACCTGGGGCAGAAGCAGAAAAATTCACGCCTCAAAAGGTCCTACAGAGATTATACACGAATTTTTACGGTGAAGCACAGAAATCTGTTTTGGGGCAGCAACTTTCCCAATCATTACTTCTCTCTCATTAGAGGTTACTCTTGGCACAAAAAGCAAATAAAAAGGATAAGGAGTGGTTATTACGGAGGTAATAACTTCCAAGACACATCTAAAACTTTTGGGTTATGTCCCAATAAGTACTTTTCTTTAACGCCTTTAAGTTAGGCATGATAGTTTGATAAGATGCTCACATAAGAAATATGAATTGAAGTAAAAGAGAGCATCAAGAAGCAAATTCAAAACACATTTAAGTCTAACCCACTTCCTATGCATAGGAATCTTGTAAAGAAACAAGTCATGAAAGCCCGAAGCAAAAAGTATAGGAAAGCAAAACAAGTGCAACTTCAAGACTTTCAACATAAAGAGGGGAAACTTAATATTATTAAGATGCATAAAACCATGTTTCCCTCTCTCATAATAACTTTCAGTAGCATCATGAATGAAAATAACAATATAACTGTCACAAGAAACATTCTTATCATGAGCCACATGCATATAATCATTATTACTCTCCACATAAGCATATTTATTCTTATTAATAGTAGTGGGAGCAAATTCAACAAAATAGCTATCATTATTATTCTCATCACCATAATCATCAAATATAGGAGGCATATTGTAATCATAATTAATTTTCTCCTCAATAGTAGGTGGACTGAAAATATCATATTCATCATTGTACTCATCATATATTGGAGGCATAGTATCATCAACGTAAATTGTAGTCATAATTAATTGCCTTCTCAATAGTAGGTGGATTGAAAATATCATACTCATCATTGTAAGCATCATATATTGGAGGTTTTGTATCATCATAAGCAATAGAATAGCTATCTTCCAAAGCTGGGGAACTAAAAAGGTCATTTTCATAAAAACTAGCTTCCCCAAGTTTAGACTTTTCCATAGCATTAGCAATAATGGTGTCCATAGAGTTCATACTAACAACATTGCTATTAGCATGCAAATAAAGTTCCATAGGTTTTTTAATTTTCTCTTCAAACACTTAATGTCCTAACTCAAGATAAATACTATAAAGCTCTCTAATTTTTTTTTGTTTTCCATTAAGCCTAACTAGTGAAAACAAGAAAAAAAAAGACAAAATTGCAGAATCTAAAGGAAATAACTTCGAGCACTCACACCGGAGGATGTGAGTACCTTTTACCTTACCTCCCCGGCAACGGCGCCAGAAAATAGGCGTTTGCCGTGGGAGGTTCTTCTTCTTTAATCCTCTGGTGTGAATACCTTTTACCTGACCTCCCCGGCAGCGGTGCCAGAAAAATAGCTTGATGTCTACGCACTTGTATTCTTGCAGAAAGTTGTTGGGCCTCCAAGTGCAGAGGTTTGTAGAACAGCAGCAAGTTTTCCCTTAAGTGGATTACCTAAGGTTTATCGAACTTAGGGAGGAAGTGGTCAAAGGTATCCCCTCTCAAGCAACCCTGCAATCAAGATACAAGAAGTCTCTTGTATCCCCAACACACCCAATACACTAGTCAGGTGTATAGGTGCACTAGTTCGGAGAAGAGATAGTGAAATACAAGTGGTATGGATAATTATAAGTGGTAACGGTGATAGAAGATAACTTGGTGGCGTGGAAAAGACTAAAGGAAAACTGAAATAAAGATGGAAGCAAGCAAACATGTAACAGATCTAATTGAAAACGGTGTATCAATGCTTAGAAACAAGGCCTAGGGATCATACTTTCACTAGTGAACACTCTCTCATAAATATATCCTCTCTTTATGATACTACTCGTAACTACTCTTCGGTTGAACACTCTAATCGTTGGTAGGGCTATAACAACACTCCTCCAAGTAAGCCTTTCCCATCTAGATAACCCAACACTGTCACCTTGAGTACTAGATGAGTCCAACAAACACCACAATTTCATAAAGACATCCAACTCCAAATATAACTCATAACAAGTATTTGTAATCTCTAGCCTAAGTGCCACCATGGTGAGCACGCTGTCACTTTCACACACATGGGGAGAGCAGAGATTCATTAAAGCACTTGAGTAGCAAGGTAGATCTATATATTACAAGCTCATGATCACAATATGATCATGCATAGAGAGAGAGATGAACACATAGCTACCGGTAGAACCGTTAGCCTCGAGAGAGAACTACTCCCTCCTCATCATGGGAATTAGCAACATCGATGGAGATGGTGGTGGAGATCGATGGAGATGGCTCCGAGGGAACTTCCCCGTCCCGGAAGGGTGCCGGAACAGAGACTTTCTGTCCCCCGAATCTCCTTTTCGGTGGCTGCGGCGCTGTGGAACTTTTCGTGGCTGGAGGCTTGATGATCTAGGGTTTATGCCTCGGGAGGCTTCTTATAGGCCAGAGGGCAAGGTCGGTGGGCGGCCAGGGGGCCCACACCATGCCCTGGCGCGGCCTAGGTGGACCCGCGCCTAGGGGTGGTGTGGCCACCCTATGGCCCCTCTCCGACTCTCCTTCTGGCTCCGTGAGTCTTCCGGGAAAATAGTAACTTTGGCTTTTGTCCCGTCCAATTCCGAGAATATTCATTTTCTGACTTCCTGGAACAAAAACAGCAGAAAACAGGCAACTGGCACTATGGCATCTTGTTAATAGGTTAGTCCAAGAAATCATATGAAAAGTACTCCAAAGTTGGAACAAAACACAAGAAAGTAGATAAAACCAAGCATGGAACATCAAAAATTATAGATACATTTGCATTGTATCAGGTTTAGAGAGATAATTCATAAAAAATATGAATAATATCTAGTTTAAATGGACATGGATGGCTATATTTCAGAGCCATCAACTTGCCGCCCTTGTGGGCCCAACCACTATGGCTGCGGGTGTTTTCCTTTGGGGTGGCTTCCTCTTGGACTATTTCCCTTTAGGGATTCAGCCCAATGCAGGAAGTTACCCCATGAATGTTTATTTAAAATATTTATTTAATATATTAATTCACACTTAATATGTATATATATATGCATATTTATAAATTGATTTTTTTATCCTAAACACCTTTCGATTTGCTCCTTTGTCCGAATTTCTTCGGACCCTCTTCAGAACTATTCTGATATTTCTTTCCCAAAACATTTCCCATCTCTTCTTTCCCATCGGTGATCCCTTCGCTTCCATAGGGATCTTAAATGTCGTTAGACCTTAAGTGTGTTACCCTACGGTTTGGGAATGTCACAGACATGATCGAGATTTCTCTCCAATCAATGATTAATAGCGGGACTAGGATATCCATATTGACCCCTATGCATTGCACGAGACTCTATCGTGTTCGAACCATAAACTCTATGTCATATTCCCTTTGTCTCTTTGATACATCACTTGTCTGAGATTTGATCTTTAGTATCACCATACTAATATCGTTACCGAAAAATCCCCATGACCTAGTCATATGCTGCAGTTTACTGGATGCGGTTTCACTGAGTGGGCCTAGTGTATCTTCCCATCATGTAGGTGAACAAATCCCGATCTTGATACAGAAGCCTCAACTGTTATTTTGCAATACCCAATGCACACTTTTATGGTCACCTAGTTATGGCCATGATGTTTACTAAGATCAAAGCATTCCTCCGAAGATAGTGATTAATATCAAACGACGGTCTAAGGAAAAGGTCACTTCGTTTCTAATCATTACAACGATGAACCATGTGACTAGATCACGTTGCAATACTTAATTTGGGTAATTTACATTATATCATTCTCTAATGATATGACTTTGTTGTCAACTAGCATAAATGCACCATGATCAGGAAACCTTGATCATCGGTTGCCCAATGAACTAGTTTAATAGGATACTAGGGACCTAGTTTGTTTACATACCACACATATATCAGTGTTACCTTTTGATACAATCATAGCACAGTATGAAACTGTTATGAAGTAGTTTGAGATATGATAATAAACCTATTTATTATTTTCCTCTAGGGCATATCTCCTTCATTGATTTCTTCTACATGGTTAGTAACAACACAAGTACTAGAGGAAGTATAAGCTTTATTGTTAGAGCAACAAGGCAAGGAAAGTAATTTATCACAAGATTTAGCAATAATGTGAGTAGATGAATTACTAGGACTAGCACATGGCAATATTACATTTTAAGTGGATATAGTACTAATGTCCATATGAGGCTCATTAGATGTTACATGTGACATAATAGACTCATTAACTAATTTTAGCCTACCATGGGAGACTAGAAGATCCTCATGCGTGCTTGTGAGCTTAACATGACTTTCTTCCAATTCCCCATAATTGCTAGTTAGCAAAGCAAGTTGATACTTTATCTCAACATTCTCCTTCATAATAGATGATTAACAAGAAATAGAGTTAGTAGCACAAGCATTGGGAGTCAATAATAGCGCTAGATTGTTTTGGCTCAAACTGCTATCCATGTCTTCCCAATTCTTTTTGGTCGTGGGATGGTGATGTCTACGCACTTATATTCTTGTAGATAGTTGTTGGGCCTCCAAGTGCAGAGGTTTGTAGAACAGCAGCAAGTTTTCCCTTAAGTGGATCACCCAAGGTTTATCCAACTCAGGGAGGAAGTGGTCAAAGATATTCCCTCTCAAGCAATCCTGCAATCAAGATACAAGAAGTCTCTTGTATCCCCAACACACCCAATACACTTGTCAGGTGTATAGGTGCACTAGTTCGGCAAAGAGATAGTGAAATACAAGTGGTATGGATAATTATAAGTGGTAATGGTGCAAGAAAATAGCTTGATGGCATGGAAAATACTAAAGTAAAACTGAAATAAAGATGGGAACAAGCAAACATGTAACAGATCTAATAGAAAACAGTGTTTCGGTGCTTAGAAACAAGGCCTAGGGATCATACTTTCACTAGTGAATACTCTCATATAAATATCTTCTCTTTATGATACTACTCTTAACTACTCTCCGGTTGGACACTCTAATCGTTGGTAGGGCTATAACAGCACACCTCAGAGTCTATCTTTCCCATCTAGATAACCCCACACTGTCACCTTGAGTACTAGATGAGTCCAACAAACACCACAATTTCATAAAGACATCCAACTCCAAATATAACTCATAACAAGTATTTGTAATCTATAGCCTAAGTGCCACCATGGTGAGCACGCTGTCACTTTCACACACATGGGGAGAGCAGAGATTCATTAAAGCACTTGAGTAGCAAGGTAGATCTATATATTACAAGCTCATGATCACAATATGATCATGCATAGAGAGAGAGATGAACACATAGCTACCGGTAGAACCGTTAGCCTCGAGAGAGAACTACTCCCTCCTCATCATGGGAATTAGCAACATCGATGGAGATGGTGGTGGAGATCGATGGAGATGGCTCCGAGGGAACTTCCCCGTCCCGACAGGGTACTGGAACAGAGAATTTTTGTCCCCCGAATCTCCCCTTCGGTGGTGGCGGCGCTGCGGAACTTTTCGTGGATTTCTGATTGACGATTTAGGGTTTTTATCTCGGGGGAGATATATAGGTGAAAGAGGCAAGGTCGGTGGCCGGCCAGGGGGCCCACACCATGCCCTAGCGCGGCCAAGGGGGACCCGCGCCTAGGGGTGGTGTGGCCACCATGTGGCCCCTCTCCGTCTCGTATTCTGGCTCCGTGAGTCTCCGGGAAAAATAGGCATATTGGCTTTTGTCCCGTCCAATCCCGAGAATATATATTTTCTGACTTTCTGGAACCAAAAACAGTAGAAAACAGGCAACTAGCACTGTGGCTCTTGTTAATAGGTTAGTCCAAGAAATCATATGAAAAGTAATCCAAAGTGTGGACAAAATATAAGAAAGTAGATAAAACCAAGCATGGAACATCAAAAATTATAGATACATTTGCAATGTATCAACATCCCCAAGCTTAACTCCTGCTCGTCCTCGAGTAGGTAAGTGATAAAAAGAAAGAATAATTTTTTAGGTGACATGCACCATCATAAACTTGATCCAAGTATCTGTAAAACATTCAAAGCTGGGATCATAGTACTTCAATCATAACATGAAAGACAAAGTTCTAACAATAAAGCAAAGTAACTATGTTGCAACATGAAAAGACACAAACAAAAGATTCATGAATAACAATGCTTTGCAAGACGTTTGTTTGTTTCACATAAATAAAATATAGCATAGTGGCATTCAACTTGTCCCTCATAGAGTAGCAAATATAAATGCATAGGACACCTTCAAAGTTCATAAGAGTGACTAGATACAAATAGTTTAAAACAGGCAATATCAAGTTATGCATCAATCAACTAGTCTTGGGACAATGCACATAGAACTAAGAATGGCCACTATGCTCTAAAAGTAGGTGCATAAATGGAGAAGGTGGAGACTCAATATAAAAGTGGAAGAAAGGCCTTCATAGAAGGAAGTAGGGATTCAAGTCTCATAAAGAGCTTCCAAAAATTATGGTACTTAATAGCTTTCAGCTCTCATTGCCCCTATCATAAGCATCTTGAAGTGATTAAGGTTAAAGTGAACAAACTATGGTGTACATGCTTGACGAAGTATAAGTTAGAAATCTCATGTCCCTTGAATACGAGGGCCGCTCCTCATGCTACTCAAGTTTAGTCACCCGTAAGTTCTTGTCATTGTAAGTACATGTGTATCATAGAGAACCGCCAACAGGGTACCCCTTGACCGATGATACGGAAGAATCCCCATATCAAAATGACAAGACAAGCAGACAACGAGCATCTCAGCAATCTTCTTATTTACCATGGGAATATGGTGCTTTTTTCTCTCTTTCCTCTTTTCATAATCTCTTTTTTTTATCTTTTTCTTTTTTCTCAATGTAGGACTCTTTTTTATATAAGAAGAATGCTTCATAGACAGCTCATTATGGTTACGCTGCAGGTTTCCACCATGACAGCATGGATTAGACCAGCGACCTAGGTGTTTCTCTAACACATATACATAACTCCATGGACTTACAAGCTCCCCTTTCATTTCACACCGACGACATCCATAGACAAAAGAGCATGATATCAACTAGGTGCAAAGTACCAGTGTAATGTTGAAAGTGTTCCCCATGATAGCATGGTTCTGCTAATCCCCAACAAATAAGTGCAAGCATATACAACATGGACGACACAATGGTTCAAGTTTTTTAAGGGAAAAGTAAAGTGTGCCATCAAGTTCGTGAGAGCTTTAATCACTAGTTTTCTCATAACAAGTTTAATTTGGAAGGTAAACAAAAGCATGAATATACTTGGAATAGCATAAGCTAGTAGGTAGGTATGGTGGACTCTTTGGAATAACTTGGTTTAGGGAGTTGGATGCATGAGTGGAACTCATACTTGGTTGTGGAGGCTAGCAAAAGACTGGGAGCGACAAACTAAGAGAGCAATAATGGCCATAATCATGCAGAGCGACAAAACATCATTGATCAAAGCATAAAGTGATACTACAAGTTGAAAACTAAAGGATCATAAAGGCTATGGTGACTTGAGCTAGTCATAACATGGTGTGGGCATGCGCCAAGTCAACCCAAATAAAGCATCAAAGGAGAATACCACAATACTATGCTTTAATATGTTAAAACAACGCATGATTATTCCAAGGCACATTAAGCAATCTCAATTGTTTATAACAAGTCATGCTACAGAAAATAATACTAAGCATAAAGACAAAACAATATTAAGCATGTCATGACAAAGAATAGGCCACAGTCAAAAACAAGCTCTCTTTACCACTTAAGCATGAACTTTCCTACTCTTTTTCCAATCCAAACTATTTGAAAACCAATGCATGAAAGAGGGGGTCCAACCAATTTATTCAGCAAACTAAGAAAACCAAGCAAACAAAAAACCAAAACGAAAATGAAAAAGAAGACGCTCAAAGAACCACACAACTGTGCATGAAACAATAAAAATGAAGTGTTTGGAAGAAACCTGAGATTTTTATTGATGAAGAGGGGGATGCCTTGGGCATCCCCAAGCTTTGATGCTTGTACTTCTTGGATATTTCTTGGGGTCACACGCGTGTCATCCCCAAGCTTGAGCTTTAGTCCATCCTTCATCTTATTACATCATTCCTTTCATACACCTGAAATTTTTCCTTCATACAAAACTTCACACAATCTTTATTAGCAACATTAGTGCACTCAAGATGATAAGTCTTTTAGGTTCAGTTCCAACACCAATAAAACTTACATTAAAACACAAGCTACTGTAGTACTTCCCTTAAAAAGGCTCTATTTCTAAAAGAACTCAAAAAGGAACCAACAAGAAGCAAATGCAAATAATGGCAGAAATCTGTCAAAACATACCAGCAGGTGAAGACAATTTTTTTTGAAGACCTTCTGTTGCTCAAATCAAAAAGTGTTGAACTATCGAAAGTTAGATAACAACCTGGGGCAGAATCACAAAAATTCACGTCTCAAAAGTACGTACAGAGATGTTACACGAATCTTTACGGTGAAGAACAGAAATCTGTTTCGGGACAGCAACTTTCCCAATCATTACTTCTCTCTCATTAGAGGTTACTCTTGGGACAAAAAGCAAATAAAAAGGATAAGGAGCGGTTATTACATAGGTAATAACTTCCAAGACTCAACTAAAAATTTTGGGTTATCTCCCAATAAGTAGTTTTTTTTAACGTCTTTAAGTTAGGCATGATAGTTTGAGAAGATGCTCACATAAGAAATGGGAATTGAAGTAAAAGAGAGCATCCAGAAGCAAATTCAAAACACATTTAAGTCTAACCCACTTCGTATGCATAGGAATCTTATAAATAAACAAGTCATGAAAGCACAAAGCAACAAGCATAGTTAAGCAAAACAAGTGTAACTTCAAGAGTTTCAACATAAAGAGGGGAAACTTAATATTGTTGAGATACATAAAACCATGTTTCCCTCTCTCATAATAACTTTCAGTAGCATCATGAATAAAATTAACAATATAACTATCACATAAAACATTCTTATCATGAGCCACATGAATATTATAATTATTACTCTCCACATAAGCATAGTCATTCTTATTAATTGTAGTGGGAGCAAATTCAACAAAATAGCTATCTTTATTATTCTCATCACCATAATCATCAAATATAGGAGGCATATTGTAATCATAATTAATTTTCTCCTCAATAGTAGGTGGACTAAAAATATCATATTCATCATTGTAATCATCATATATTGGAGGCATAGTATCATCAACGTAAATTTTCTCCTCCATGCTTGGGGGACTAAAAAGATTATTTTCATAAAAACTAACTTCCCCAAGTTTATACGTTTCCATAGCATTAGCAATAATGGTGTCCAAAGAATTCATACTAACAACATTGCTATTAGCATGCAAATAAAGTTCCATAGGTTTTTTAATTTTCTCTTCAAACACTTCATGTCCTAACTCAAGATAGATACTATAAAGCTCTCTAATTTTGTTGTTGTTTTCCATTAAGCCTAACTAGTGAAAACAAGAAACAAAAAGACAAAATTGCAGAATCTATAGGAAATAACTTCGAGCACTCACACCGGAGGATGTGAGTACCTTTTACCTTACCTCCCCGGCAACAGCGCCAGAAAATAAGCGTTTGCCGTGGGAGGTTCTTCTTCTTTAATCCTCCGGTGTGAATACCTTTTACCTTACCTCCCCGGCAACGGCGCCAGAAAATAGCTTGATGTCTACGCACTTCTATTCTTGTAGACAGTTGTTGGGCCTCCAAGTGCAGAGGTTTGTAGAACAGCAGCAATTTTTCCCTTAAGTGGATCACCCAAGGTTTATCAAACTCAGGGAGGAAGTGGTCAAAGGTATTCCCTCTCAAGCAATCCTGCAATCAAGATACAAGAAGTCTCTTGTGTCCCCAACACACCCAATACACTTGTCACATGTATAGGTGCACTAGTTCGGCGAAGAGATAGTGAAATACAAGTGGTATGGATAATTATAAGTGGTAACGGTGCGAGAAAATAGCTTGATGGCATGGAAAATACTAAAGTAAAACTGAAATAAAGATGGCAACAAGCAAACATGTAACAGATCTAATAGCAAACGGTGTTTCAGTGCTTATAAACAAGGCCTAGGGATCATACTTTCACTAGTGAACACTCTCATATAAATATCTTCTCTTTATGATACTACTCTTAACTACTCTCCGGTTGGACACTCTAATCGTTGGTAGGGCTATAACAGCACACCTCAAAGTCCATCTTTCCCATCTAGATAACCCCAGACTGTCACCTTGAGTACTAGATGAGTCCAACAAACACCACAATTTCATAAAGACATCCAACTCCAAATATAACTCATAATAAGTATCTATAATCTCTAGCCTAAGTGCCACCATGGTGAGCACGCTGTCACTTTCACACACATGGGGAGAGTAGAGATTCATTAAAACACTTGAGTAGCAAGGTAGATCTATAGATTACAAGCTCATGATCACAATATGATCATGCATAGAGAGAGAGATGAACACATAGCTACCGGTAGAACCCTTAGCCTCGAGAGAGAACTACTCCCTCCTCATCATGGGAATCAGCAACGTCGATGGAGATGGTGGTGGAGATCGATGGAGACGGCTCTGGGGCACTTCCCCGTCCCGGCAGGGTGCCGGATCAGAGACTTTCTGTCTGCCGAATCTCCCCTTCGGTGGCAGCGGCGCTGTGGAACGTTTCGTCGATTTCTGATTGACGATTTAGGGTTTTTGCCTCGGGGGAGATATATAGGCGAAAGAGGCAAGGTCGGTGGCCGGCCAGGGGGCCCACACCATGCCCTGGTGCGGCCAAGGGGGACCCACGCCTAGGGGTGGCGTGGCCCCTCTTTGTCTCATATTCTGGCTCCGTGAGTCTCCAGGAAAATAGGCATATTGGCTTTTGTCCCGTCCAATTCCGAGATTATTCATTTTCTGACTTTCTGGAACCAAAAATAGTAGAAAATAGGCAACTGGCACTATGGCTCTTGTTAATAGGTTAGTCCAAGAAATCATATGAAAAGTGGTCCAAAGTGTGGACAAAATATAAGAAAGTAGATAAAACCAAGCATGGAACATCAAAAAGTATAGATACATTTGCAATGTATCAGATGGACGCTGAGGAGGACATGTGGCGACATCACAACGGAGCCCTGCTATTCCTTGAGGCCGCCCTACTATGGGCCAGGGCGAAAGATTACATACCATGGATGGGTGTAACACGCGTCTTCGTACCCCACGTCGCTGGAATGTGGGTCGTGCACGCCACACGGGTGTAACACCCCACCATTAAGGAACCAACGAAGGGTAGAAATAGGAATTTGTGCATATTCATACATTCATTTGAAAAATCGGGGTAAATTTTTCGCCAAACAAAAACCTAAAGAGATTAGAGTTTCTTTCACTATCTAGAGGTAGGAATAGCTCTATGAGGTGATTGCTCTAAATTTTGACATGACCTTTAGGCATTATTGTGTTTTGGGGGGAATATTTTGAATTCACATTTGAAATTCAAATTATTTGAATAATGTTTGAAAATTAGAAGTTAGAATCATTAAGTGGTTTTCCAAAATAGGTATTAACATTGTTTAATTATATTATAGATATATTAAACAACAATATGAATTTAAGAAAAGTAAATTCAAATAAGAAATGAATTCTTATTTCTTTTCTTTACCTCATAATAAGATTACAAACATATATATATATACACCAAGACAGAATATTACAAGGGATTGAGTCCAATAAAATGAATCTTCATTAAATCATAGAAAAACTATTACAAGATTCTTACAGAGCAAATAGAAGTAAGATTACAATAAGAATCTACACTATTCATCTATTCCTATCCTACATCTTGACAATCCAGACTTTGTTCCTACAAAATAAGGTAAACAACTCAACAAAGAAATAAAATATTAGTGATTAATTTTACTTTCAGTGGTGAATAGTGAAGTGCACTGTTCATATTACATCAATGAGTAACTTGAAGGGGTAAGTTTCACCAAAGTGTAGAATTTGTTCTATTAAGCAAATAGCTTCAATACCACATCATAAGTCACAAGGAATAGTGGTAAGTTTCACCAGGGCAAGTAACCAGTAAAAGGGTAGAAAGTAAAAGCCCAATTACTTGATCTCATCCATAGCCAAAGCAAGTAGAGAAGCAGCTTACACACCTAAATACATGCATTGAGGTGTCAACAATAGAGAGCAAATGGACAGCTTAAGTTACAGCCGTGTAGAGCAAAGCCAGCTTTGCTATTCACTTCATAGTGAGCTCAACCACAGCTTCTCACCAGCACAACTAAGAACATCACAAGAATAGCATAAGATATTGCAATAATATCATTAGATCAAACCACTTTCCATCACAGAAAACCCAGGAAATCACCAGCAAAGATGGTGACTTGAGGAGGGGGATGTATTGGGTGGACAGTAAGGTCACACAGGAGCAACAACACCAGGAGGAAGCCAACAGAAATCTAGGGCTACCACAATTCAGAAGTAGAAGACAACAATCAGACAAAGCAACCAGAGTATGTTCCAATATGTAAATCTAATCATTTTTCAGCTTACAAATCCATTTTATTACAAGCACATGATAGTGAACATATCAGACAGCAAATAATAAACAGCCAAAGTATGCAAGTGTTGTTGCACAGGCAAGGTCTCAGACCCGCACCATTGACTTATAATCTAGTTTTAACTAGATAGATACTCATCATAGTTGATGGTACAGGGCACATTCCCAGAAGGGTACCACCTCTGTACCTAGCAGGTTCATGTTTGCTTGAGTTCAAACTCAAAGCATATCCTTTTCCAACAGAAATAATCATCTTCCTAATGATTTAGGAATCATAAACAGACATTTCTTTTAGAAAAGACAGAAAATATCAACACTGTCAATCATTAGGCCACATTGTACAGAAACCACTAAGCTTAATCACTTTCCTATAAGCATATAGGAATCATCTCTTTATAAATCATTTTCTTATTACTCATAGAGTAGGGACTAGCACTACCACTTGATTTACACGGTAACAGGATTAAATCCTAAGACTGAACATAGTAGTGTTTCACAAGTAACCAGAGAGCAATATCAACTTAACTCCATAGGAGTAAATCCATAGCCACAACAATTTGGGCATCCAAAGTAATCTAATCATGCTTTTACAGAGCAGCCTAGAACAGAGTAACACAAGCATGATCAGCAGGGTGTTCTCTGACAGAGAACAGAGTAATAAAACATGCACAATAGAGTGGTCATCTGACAGAGAACAGAGTAATAAAACATGCACAACAAAGTGGTCATCTAATAGAGAGCAGAGTAACAGATCATACTCAATAGTAGTATGCAATACACCAACCATAGGACACCATCAAACGATTTGCATAGACAGGATTAACCAAGGAGCCAACTAAACATCACTACAGGGGGTATGAACCCTAGGAATTCAGGGATGAACCCTAAAGGGGGAAATCCATCGCAAGTGACCACATGTCATGGATAGGGGCAAGGTAGAGCACAGAGAGGAGAAGTAGAAGAACTTACTCGAGGTCCTCGTAAATTTATTTGAAGAGGAAGCAGAGAGGAGGCCGGCGGCAGAAAGGTGGCGGCACAGGGAGCACCCCGAGGGGGCGTTGTAACCCGCGCCTGCGCATAGCACTGGTGGCCATAGAGGAGCGGCGCCACAAGCACCAAAACGATAGCGTGGGAGTACCATAGCATCAGCGAGGGAGCGCTAGAGCACGGCGGACCCAAACCCTAGCCTCGTGCAGGGGTTAGCACAGCCAGAAGAGGGCACCAACGACGAATCAGCTTGGACAGCGTTGGACAGCGGCGTCGTCTTGGTCGTCCTATACCGTGGTGGAACCCGCGGCAGCCGAACTTGGCCGGAATCATGCACAGCAGCGGCGGCAGCATCGAGCGCTAGAGAGAGTCGTGAGAGAGAGAGGGCTAAGGAAGAGAGAGTGCGTGTGGGGGGTACTGGGCCGGTGGGCTGCCCAGTATAGCCCGAGTGGTCTTGGACCAGGCCGGATGGGCCGGATCTGGTTGGTCCGGGCTAGCCCAGTGGGTCGGGCCCATGTCTCAAAAGACGTATCTAAAAATAAATATTTACAAATATGCCCCTAAAACAAAATCAGCTCTAAAAATAAATAAAAATCCTAAAAATACAAATAATATATTTATGAAATCACAAAAATATCCTCTATCCAATAAAAATAATAGATAGTAAATTTCAGTAATTAAATATAGATCTATTATTAAGATTATATATATTCCTTCTGGAATTTTATAAAAATATACTAAACACTTAAAATTGAATAAAAATCATTTTTAAGATTCTAAAAGGAAGTACTATTATAAAAAAAGGGATTTCTATATTTGTGCCCTTGGTTCGTTAGTTGTACTTAGTTTTTCCCTGGCCGCTTAGTTTTGTCCTCACTTTTCCCCTCCCTCCATTCTGAAACCCTCACATGTGCTCGGACGGGTAGATGCCGTCAGGTCAAAGGCTTGACCGTTACATGCTAACAGGAGGGACCACGTTAGGAAGGTCCTGCATTGAGCGTTACGTTACGTTGCCTCGACCATTACATGATAACAGGTGGGGCCAGGATAAACGGAGGACCAGCCATCCGTCTCTCGCTGACTTGTGGGCCCCGTTTTTCCTGATTGTGTGGTTGGTGTAGCCAATGACAAATGGGGCCATTATGTGGGCTGTCAAAGCCAATGAACGATGGGGCCTCTATGTGGAGTCGTTCTGTAGGGCCGTTGTAGCCAATGACCGGTGGGGCCGTCATGTGGGTGTAGAGGGGAGATTTGCAAATTTTCCACGTTTTACTTTGCAACTTGTATATTTGCCATTTTGTGTGTCACTGACATGTGGTGGTCATGTGCTAGATATGCAAAATTGGCAAATATGAAATAATTGACAGGTGCAGTCATGTATGACACGTCGGCTCTCTCTCTCTCATCTGCCCCAGCCCTGAGCAGCTCCTATCCCACCAGCGGACAGAGCAGCCATCATTGGCGCGTCGACGCATTGCCAGATCTGTCCTACGGTGGTATCGAACGGACTACCGCGCTACATCTCAACCATGGCTCTAGTACCTGTTTCGTCTACACACCATTGTATGTTGGGGCAGTACCGACTGCAGGCAGGTCCACCGCCCACGACGACTGGGATTTGGTTCTGCCGCCATAGCTCGATGAACAGTCGCAACAATGGCTAGTAGTGCTTGCTAAGACCTTCGCTCCTGCTCTGCCCACCATAATCGATTCAGTTCCCATAATTTCCTCGATATTGTAGGTGCAAATTAGTCATCAATGTATGGTCGTAGCGGGTACACCGGTGAGGGTGGGGAATCGATCATGTCGTGGACACATTCTCCTTCTCCTACCACGTCAGAAGTGCATGTAGCTTCTTCTCTTTGTACTATCGTTGAATTTGAAGTGCTGACATGGCCTGTCGGACTGATTCCAATTTAGTTTCTTTTGGGATTGTTACAGTGTGCTATGCAGGCCGATGATCCATGGTACATTGCATACCAAGATGAAACAACTCAGTGGTCTAGCCATAGGATGGATTTGGAGGAGATGGTTGCCAAGTTAGGTGATGAATTGGCCCGTAAAAACCTGTTGATATTCGAGCTGAAGCGTACTGTCGAGGAAGAATTCAGAGTTTATTCGCAAAGAGAAGTTGACACCTGAGGTTGATATTGCCATATCTGATCAAGTCATAGAAAATGTAAAACATGAACTTCAAGTGAGCGAGAGGGAGGGAGGGGGAGGGGTGAAGGGTGCCATGTGTAATGATTATTTGAAGAGATAGCTAATTTAGAGAGTAGGATTGTTATTCAATATATGTTTGTGAGTTCCTGCTAATTTAGTCACTTTGCGGTCCCAAAGTTGTCAAGAGAATGCATTGCGGTACCCGAGTTTCTTGCCATTGGATCTAGCGGTCCCAAAGTAGTCGAGAGAATGCATTACGGTACCCAAGTTGCTTGCCATTGGATCTAGCAGGCCATAGTTGGCGTGCCAAATGCCTAGAGGGTCAAGGTGGGGCCTATCAGTTTTGACTGTTCTGTCGCTGCCATCGTGGCTGCCATGTAGAGTTGCAGCGTTGGCGGCAGCATCCGTTGCCCATTCCAAATTATTGACTCAAATTCCTCATGATACAATTGAATCTATTCAAATCTAAATCAACAAATTTGGGTCGGAGGGAGTACTACTTATGAATCATCTTTAGAGCATATCCACCATCCTCACTGCTCAAATATATATCAATTTTGATTCAAATCATACATATTTCGATCAAATTTATACAAGCCCACCGGAGATTGTCAAATCAAGCACTACTACTTATGAATCAGCTTTAGAGCATATCCACCGGTCTCACGGCTCAAATACATGTCAAATTTATTCAAATCATACATATAATTTAAGTCACGGAATTTTGGTTCAAATTGTGCTTAAATTTGTCCCAATTTCAAGTGGACGGTGAGCTAGCCGCCCTCCCTACCGTATGTGTACTCCAAGAAGTACAGGAAAAGTGCGTCCATCTGGCCTTCACCGTCGACATGCCAGCCGCGGCCGCGGCCTGCATCCCACAGCTTCGGTTCACGAGGGCTTGATCTGCGCCATCGCATTGATTTTGCTGATGATGGCTTCAATCATCTTTGCATCGATGACCACTGTCGGCACCACAGTCGTAGATCTGCGCCGCCGCAAGCCGTTCCGACCCCCACACGCTTAGATCCACGTCGCCGCAAGCCGTACGTCGATAGGAGGGGAGGAAGATGCGGCTGGTATACGTGCGACATGGAAAGGGAGGGAGAGACCTCCAGCCCATCAGATCATGATGTATCCAACGGTGGTTGTCCAAGATCCATGTGACATACATCTCCACCAATCAGAGCGCAGCCAAACTGAGCGCTAGTTGATGCGTCTAGTATATGTGTGATAGGGAAATGGAGGGAGAGACATCCAGCCTGTCGGGCTCTCCTCACCGTACAAGGTTAGGTGTGCCCTAATGACCCACAAGTATAGGGGTGTATCATAGTATTTTAGATAAGTAAGAGTGTCGAACCCAACAAGGAGCAGAAGGTGCTGGCTAGTGGTATGGATCAGGAATTCTCTGCAAATACTTAGCAAACGGATTTTTAGGGGTTTTTGATAATGCAGGTAAATAAAGTACGAGTAAATAAAAGGCAATAAGAATAAATGCAGCAAGTGCCCAATCCTTTATTCAGCAAAGGACAAGCGGGTTGTATTACTTAAGATGACCAAACGTTCTCGAGGACACACGGGAAGACTGTCAAGTGCTTTCGCTTCATATAGTTGATTAATCTTCTTTAATTTTCTAAGTGTTGTGTGGGTGAACCTGTGCTAATGTACCAACCTTCCTAGGACTAATACATACTTGTGGTTATACCCCTTGCAAACATCTGTAAGTATAAGAAAGTAATTAAGGTAGAAACCTAACCATAGCTTTAAACTCTAAGACCCTGACATCCCTTGTGCAATGGTTTCCTAACAGGGGTTCAAGTTTCTGTCACTCCGGCAACCCCTACGATTAGTATCCAAATACACAATGCATTCCCCTAGGCCCATATAGGTAAAGTGTCATGTAGTCGACGTTCACATGACACCACTAGAAGAAGTACACCACAACTTAAATATCAAACTATTGAATCTTTCTCAACACAATTCCACTACTAACAACATGACTTCTCCCATGTCTTCAAGAACAAAATGAACTACTCACAAGACATCATATGGATCATGATCAGAGATGGAATAATGATGTATAACAATCTGAACATAAACAATAATTCAATGGTTCACTCAATAGCATCAACTACAAAGAGTAATCAACACCGGGAAAGTTTCCCCTAAGAACTAATGCAAGATTCAACCCAATTGTTACAGCAATATGGAGGTGGTGATGATGGTGCTGATGATTTGATGATGATCCCGATGAAGTCTAGCTTGATGGTGGTGTTGATGGCGACGATCTCCCCTCTCCGGGAAGGAATTCCCCTAGAAAAAATCGATCCGCCGGAGAGATCTTTCTCTCTCGGTGTTTTCCACCCCGCAGAGGCGACGGCATCTTTATGTGGTCGCTCTCCTGGTATTAGGGTTCCGTGGGGATAATATACGCCAGAGGGGAGAGCTGGAGGTGGGTTAGGGCGGGCACACCACCTGGTGGCATGTCCCAGGATGGCCCGCGCTACGGGGTGGTGTGTGCCCCCTATGGCCCATCTCCACTCCTCCTTCTGGCAGTCTTCGTCTTCTGGAATAATAGGATTTTCCGCATATTTTCCCGGATTTTCTGATCTTCGCGAATTTTGCCTCCAAACAGCACCTTTTCCATCAGAATCCTGACTGCAGCGGTCCATTCTCCAAAAGTCATCAACCATGCAAAAACAGATGAAATAACATAAGTATCATCTCTTAATATTAAATAAATCAATGAATAATAGTGAATTATGATATAGAATAGTGATGCAAAATGGACATATCAACTCCCCCAAGCTTAGACTTCGCTTGTCCCCAAGCGAAACTGAGCTCAATAAACATGGCCTCGGGATTATGGAGTGAAGAGTCGATAAAATAATTCGGACAAGAAGCATCACATTCATCAATACATAGATCATAGTAGAAGACAACTCACTATTATATAACTTAACTTGTAATAAGTAAAGGAAACACAATAAAGATACACAAACTTAATCATAATTGGTAATGGCAAATTTAGCTCTTGGTCGAAGAATAGTTGATAATTTGCTAGAGTTCACAAATAACTGGTTTTCAATGATAGCTTTCAAAGTAGTAAACACCAAGATAAGATCAATGTGCAAAACAAGGAACATAAGAGACATGATTGAATAAATCATCATATGAATGAAACACAACAACTCAAAATACTTGCTGAGATAGAAGGGAATAGGTTTACTAACTCAACTAAAAAGTAAAAGAAAGGCCCTTCGCAGAGGGAAGCAGGGATTTCAAGTTTCATAAAGAGCTCCCAAAAATTATGATACTTATTAGCTTTCAACTCTCATTGCCCCTATCATAGGCATCTTTAGGTGGTTAAGGTTAAAGTGATCAAATACAAGGATATGCTTGACAAGTTGTAAGTTGAAAATATCATGTCCCTTGAATACGAGGGCCGCTCCTCATGCTACTCAAGTTTATTCACCTGTAAGTTCTTGTCATCGTAAGCACATGTGTTTCATGGAGAACCGTCAATGGGGTACCCCTTGCCCGATGATACGGAAGAATCCCCATATCAAAATTACAAGGCAAGCAGACAACAAACATCTCAGCAATCTTCTTATTTACCATGGGAATATGGTGCTTTTTTCTCTCTTTCCTATTTTCTCATCTTTTTTCGTTTTATCTTTTTCTCAATCTCTATCTCCTTTTTTATAAGAAGAATGCTTCATAGATGCTCGTTATGGTTACGCGGCAGGTTTCCACCATGACAGCATGGATTAGACCGGCAGCCCAGGCGTTTCTCTAACACACATGCATAACTCCATGGACTTACAAGCTCCCCTTCCATTTCTCATCGACGACATCCATAGAAAAAAGAACATGATATCAACTAGGTACAAAGTACCAGTGCAATGTTGAAAGCGTTCTCCATGACAGCATGGTTCTGCTAATTCACAACTTACAAAGCGCAAGCACATACGCAAGATAGATGGACACAATGGTTCAAGTTTATTAGAGGCAAGAAAGTAAAGTGTGCCATCAAGTTCATGATAGCTTTAATCACTAATTTTCACATAACAAGTTTAATTTGGAAGGTAGACAAAAACATGAATTTACTTGGAATAGCAATAGTGCTAATAGGTAGGTATGGTGGACACAAATGGCATAGGTTTTGGTTTAAGGATTGGATGCACGAGAAGAACTCTCTCTCAGTGAAGGAAACAAACTAGCATACAAGTGATAAAAACAAACATGCAATGTTCCTTGGAAGCACAAAAGATCTTAACTAGAGAATACTAAACTTATGAGAAAATCAAGAAAGAAAGATGATGAAATTATATTTCTTTAAGAGTACTTCAATCTTTTTCATTCAACTCTGAAAAATAGTGTTACTACAAACCGAGCCAGGTTTGCCAAAACCAACTAAATTAACTCAATGATCCCAAAGTGATACCAATACTAACAACAAGATCAATCATATAACCATGAATTGAAAACTAATATAAGATATGTAAAAGAGTAAATGATAGAACTTCTCATTAATATTCCATAACGGCAACTCACACCAAGGGATACATATCTAACGAGAGAGGGGACACTTCCATAATGCAAACCATCCTACATGATAACTTCTCTATTTATGATATGACTACTAAAAAGGTAAAAAGATAGAAGATAGTGATATGATACCGCGGCACTCCCCCAAGCTTGGAACAAACCAAGGGGATGCAAAACCTGATGACGAATTACTCCTTCGGTGGTGGTGGTATTCTCTCGATGAGCTCTTTGGTCAGTTTCCCCAAGTCCTCAACCTCGAAGGTGAGAGTACGAATCAACTCCGAGTTGTGCTCGATGCGGTGCATGATCATGTCAGATTGTGGATCCCAGCTCTTGCGATTCTTTTCCCACTCTTCCTTCTTGGAGTCTTCTTTTCCTGCATGGCTAGAATGAGGCAAATCCCAATTGGAGGGTAATTTCTCCTTGGGCATATTCTGTTGTTGATGCTTATGGATAAGGGTGTGGAAACGATTCTTGGTGCGTGGAGGAAGTGACCGTGGAGCCAAACAGTGACGCTGAGTTTTCCCTCCAGTTGACATACGTGTAGTCCTCCTGACCCTGACAGATCTTGCCAACACTCCAATGCTTGCAATGGTAGTGTCGGTGTGAGGATGTTGGTCTTGCTTTGTCTCCTCTTCACCTTCACTCTTGATCTCCTTCCCCTCCCCGGGTTCTTGGAGATCTTCCTCCATAGGCTCCTTTCCCTTATCCTTGGTGGACACCATTGTGCTTCTAAGCTTTCAAAAATAGTTCCTGGCAGAAACAGATCGAAACAAAAACACGACGAGAACACGATATACGAACCTCGGGGGATCCGGGGGATTATATATTACAAAGTTTCACAACAAAAGGAAGGTACTGGGAGAAAACGGGTCGGAGACGGAGTCCAGGGTGGCCTCACCACCTGGTGGCGCGGCCAGGGGTGGGCCCGCGCCAAAGGGTGGTGTGAGCCACCATGGCTCCGTTTCCGTCCCTCTTTCACTTCGTAGCTTTCCTTATTGGCTAAAAACTACAAAAATATAATTTGATAGTATTTTCGCGGAACTTTTCTTACCAGAACTGTTACCTATTTGAAAACGGACTCTGCAGGTCTCTGAATTTGGTATTTAATAGATTCTTCCGGAGTCACAAATGTAATAACATCAATATCTTCATCTTCATACACATATTGTTTGAGTCATGAAACCTTTCATTTTCTTATTACACTACTATCTCCACTACCTGGAAATTTCTTTCACACAAAACATCACACAGTTCTCATTAGCAACATTAGTATAAGTGAAGTGATAAAACCGTTTGAGTCCAATTTCAACTGAAAACCATCAAAACATAAGCTACTGTAGCAACTCCTTCCAAAAACCCAAAAAGAATTCAAAAAGGAAATCGATTAAAGAAGCAAATGCAAGGGTGGAAAAATCTGTCAAAACAGACCAGCAGGTAAAGATCAATTTTTTCGAAAATATTCGGTTTCTCAAATCAAAAAGTGCAAAACAAACAAAAGTTAAATAACAACCTGGGGCAAAATCACAAAACATTACAGCTCAATCTGACATACAGAGATCTCTCACGAATTTTTACGGTGAAGCACAAAAATCTGTTTCGAGACAACAACTTCCCCAAATCTTACTTCTCTCTCATTAGAGGTTGATCTTGACACAAAAACCAAACAAAATGATAAGGAGAGGTCATTAGCGAAGTAATAACTTCCAAGACTCAAAGAAAAAGAAAAAGAAACTGAAAAGACAAATAAATTGGGTTGTCTCCCAAAAAAGCTCTTTCTTTATAGCCATTAAGATGGGCTTGATAATTTTGATGATGCTCACTTAGGAATATGAATTGAAGTGAAAGAGAGCATTAAGAAGCAAAAACACACATGTTTAAGTCTAACCCACTTCCTATGCAAGGGAATTTTGTAAACAAACAAGTTGTTGAAACCAGAGGCTACTAGCATAGGAAGGCAAAAGAAGTGCAACTCAAAAACTTTCAGCATAAAACGAGGAAACTTGATATTATTGAGATGCATAAGAACACTTTTCCCTCTCTCATAGTAACTTTCAGTATCATGCATAAACTTAACAATATAACTATCACAAGGACCATCGTAACAACGATCACTTATTCTAACAGAAAACACAGGAACACTAGTTCTTATGATACTACTTTGTGAAACAATATTAGAGGTATCCTTAAAAAGGATAGTGTGTCCCTCTTCTTCATATTTAGTGACAAAATCTTTCACATTTTCTATTATAGGTTCATCATCCACTTGTTTATCAGGTTCAACAACTTTATTGGTACTTTCATTAACCATACTAGCCATCATAGAATGTTCCTTTATCTTAATTGGGAAAGGGATTTTCTCAATGTAAGGTTCAATTAAAACATGATTAGCAGTATAAACTTCAGTATTTCTTGCAGGAACACACTTAGCAATATCTTTATAAGGTTCATGATACTTATTCCACTTCTTTTTAGGCACTTCAATGTAGGAAGCAAAAGCCTTAAAATAAGAAGCAATAGCTTGAGAGTATAGACCATAAGCATTTTTAATATTTTGAAAGTCATCAGTTCCCATAAAAGATTCAATGCATTCATAATCATATTTTATACCTGACCTTCTACCTTTTTCATTCTCCCATGCTTTAGCATTATCTTGAATACAGTCCAAAAGATCCCATTTAGCTTCTTCTTCCATGCGAGTGAATGATCCAGCACAAGAAGCATCCAATAATTCCTTATCATGTAGAGGGAGCCTTGCATAAAAGTTATTGATAATAATATTGTTGGGGAGCTCATGAATGGGACATTTGAGCATTAGTAACTTCAATCTCCCCTAAGCTTGAGTTGTACTCTCTCCATCAAGAGGCCAAAAGTTGTATATTTGATTCCGATCTTTATGAATCTCACTAGGAGGATAAAACTTTGAATAAAAGAGAGGTACTATTTCCTCCCATTCAAGAGCTTGACCAATCTTCAGCAGCTTATACCATTCTTCAGCTCTTCCTTTTAGTGATAATGAGAATAACTTCTTCTTAACTTGATCTGTAGTAATACATGCACACTTGAACAACCCGCATAATTCGTGTATAAAGAGCAAATGATCACCAGGATGGACAGTTCCATCCCCAACATAGTAGTTATCCATAACACGATCAATAATTCTTGTAGGTATTTGAAAAGCATCATTCTCAGAAGGTGGTGGTTCATCTACTACCTTAGCAGCGGTAGTAGCATTACGAAATAAGAAACTCGGTGAATTATCCATATTGAAAATAAAGCAACTAACAGAAGTAAACAATACTCATAGTAGAAGTTTACTTTACCAGTTCCACTCTCCAATAGCGCTTCACTCTCCGGCAACGGCGCCAGAAAATAGTCTTGATGACCCACAAGTATAGGGGTGTATCGTAGTATTTTCGATAAGTAAGAGTGTCGAACCCAACGAGGAGCAGAAGGTGCTGGCTAGTGGTATGGATCAGGAATTCTCTGCAAATACTTAGCAAACGGATTTTTAGGGGCTTTTGATAATGTAGGTAAATAAAGTACGAGAAAATAAAAGACAATAAGAATAAATGCAGCAAGTGGCCCAATCCTTTATTCAGCAAAGCACAAGCTGGTTGTATTACTTAAGATGACCAAACGTTCTCGAGGACACACGGGAAGACTATCAAGTGCTTTCGCTTCATATAGTTGATTAATCTTCTTTAGTTTGCTAAGTGTTGTGTGGGTGAACCTGTGCTAATGTATCGACCTTCCTAGGACTAATACATACTTGTGATTATACCCCTTGCAAACATCCGTAAGTACAAGAAACTAATTAAGGTAGAAACCTAACCACAGCTTTAGACTCTAAGACCCTGACGTCCCTTGTGCAATGGTTTCCTAACGCGGGTTCAGGTTTCTGTCACTCCGGCAACCCCTACGATTAGTAGCCAAATACACAATGCATTCCCCTAGGGCTATATAGGCGAAGTGTCATGTAGTCGACGTTCACATGAGACCACTAGAAGAAGTACACCACAACTTAAATATCAAACTATTGAATCTTTCTCAACACAATTCCACTACTAACAACATGACTTCTCCCATGTCCTCAAGAACAAAATGAATTACTCACAAGACATCATATGGATCAGGATCAGAGATGGAATAATGATATATAACAATCTGAACATAAACAATAATTCAATGGTTCACTCAATAGCATCAACTACAAAGAGTAATCAACACCGGGAAAGTTTCCCCTCGGAACTAATGCAAGTTTCAATCCAATTGTTACAGCAATATGGAGGTGGTGATGATGGTGCTGATGGTGTTGATGGTGATGATGGTGCTGATGATTTGATGATGATCCCGATGAAGTCTAGCTTGATGGTGGTGTTGATGGCGACGATCTCCCCTCTCCGGGGAGGAATTCCCCCGAAAGAAATTTGTCTACCGGAGAGATCTTTCTCTCTCGGTGTTTTCCACCCTGCAGAGGCGGTGGAATCTTTCTGTGGCCGCTCTCCTGGTATTAGGGTTCCGTGGGAATAATATACGCCAGAGGGGAGAGCTGGAGGTGGGCCAGGGCGGCCACACCACCTAGTGGCACGGCCTAGGGTGGGCCACGCTAGGGGTGGTGTGGGCCCCCTGTCGCCCATCTCCACTCCTCCTTCTGGCAATCTTCTTCTTCTGGAAAAATAGGATTTTCCGTATATTTTCCCGGATTTCTGATCTTCGCAAATTTTGCCTCCAAACAGCACCTTTTCCATCAGAATCCTGACTGCAGCGGTCCATGCTCCAAAAGTCATCAACCATGCAAAAACAGATGAAATAACATAAGTATCATCTCTTAATATTAAATATATCAATGAATAACAGTGAATTATGATATAGAATAGTGATGCAAAATGGACGTATCACGCCCATCGGGAGAGAGAGACCTCCAGCCCGTCGGATCATGATGTATCCAATGGTGGTTGGCCATCATCCGTGTGACATACGTTGTGGTTACCCAGCATACCACTTCATGATGTAGTACACTGTAGTTGTTGACATAATACCAATGAAACACCGTTCACTAGTATTACATCCCTCAGAGTGGTACCACAGAAACACAGTAGGTCCAAGACATGACTATAGATTACAACTCGACTCTTTACAAAAGATCCAGAGAACACTCTAGGTTGAAGAGAGAGAAAGAAACTTCTTACAAAGAAGAACCAGAAATAATAACTCAGAACTATCTAGTAACTAAGACTAGTATCTAAACTATTTGGCTTGCCATTGCTGTTATTGCAATGCTCTACAGAAGTAGGTGTTATGGCTAGAGAATCTACTCCTATCTACTTAAGAACTTTGTCTTCACTTCGGTTGGTGTATATGTTTACTTCATTGACTCTGTTGACGAACTTGAGCTGTCGATGATGGTTTCTTGAGCAGAAATTTATGTTGGCGTCATCTTCAACGGCTTAAAACCTAGCAAGGGTTAAGAAGGTACGGTTGAGTACGGGCGTACTCAGCAAGTTCACTAAAAAGGAGTGTTTGATGCACTATCTCTACAGCCACATACCAAAGGTCGTAGGCAATGCAGGTTTTCGTAAACATTTCTTCAAAGGTTGCTTTTATTCTGAAAACTATGTTCGACAGCCTTCACAGGTTGACCAGAACCTTCATGGGGTTCCTTTCCTGCCGCATTCGTAGCTCCTTCCTGGAATAGGGAGTAACATGACACAGTTCTTACACTCTATAGAGTTGCGTTACTTTACCCATGAGAGACCTTAGCTTTGTTGCACATCCAAGTTATAGGCTCGTTCGAACTTCCTTGGTATGAGGCCCAGTCTAAGATCCAAGCCAATCGCTGCCCTTCTATGCGACCCCGCATGAAGACATGATCCCCCAAGACGGACTACCACGGTTACTCTTTGGGTAGCCTCTCGAAGACTCTGTAAGCAGCTTTGTCTGGCGGTCACCATCAGCTATGGTGAACTCTAACCAAGACAGCTATGCACATATAATCTAGACACCAATATCACGGGGAACTAAGGGGTCCCACCCATGTGCTAGATTCTCCACGAGAAATCAATAGCCTCATGATAAGGTCATCCGTCCATGCGAAAGGAAGAAGATCCAGCTGACTTCTCCGTCCCATTCCAAATCTCATGGTTAATGTGTAATATACGGCGCTAGAATCACTGGCGACATTGGTTGTTAAGTCCTAGATATTATGTTCCTTTACCACTAGAACTGTATCAATAGATTATTACCATTTGGTAAATAATCCATAATCAAATTATTATGGAAATAGTATTTTCTGACCTTTTTGAAATGCAGGTGATGACAACATTTGAGTTACAAGCATTTGATAGAAAATAACCAAAGGACATGAGCAAGTTGTGAACTTGCCTTTTGTGATTGCAATATTATGCACTCACGGTCTTCAAGATACTAGAAGATCCAAATTCTGGAAATAGCATCTGGAAATGTTACTTGTCTGTGGTACACCCACACTATGTTTTGACTTCTTTTTGAATTAAACGTTACTTGTCTACGGTACACCATGCGAAGGTTCCATGAATCTGCGGTACACCCACACAATTGTGGATCTCCGAAATGAATCTTCCAACGTTACTTGTCTTCCTTTTTATCCTCTTGGACATTATTTCTCACCGGTAAAAGCCGATGTCGCAAAAACGTCTCGAAAGCCGTTCGCTTAAGTTCTATACTTCTTTATATCTTTCTTAACTTAGGCCAAGTTTTATGCTCTTTAATTATACAAAGATGACCTGGTTAGCTAAACTGATAGGGTACTAGCTACGGATACCAACTGCGGATCCTCCTAGGTGTATGGATTCCCCTATAGGTTCTAGACGTACTACTAGCATTCTCTCCGAGTTGTCAGAGCTTGAACACCACTTTTGTTTCAAAACTTCTTCTTTGCACCCTTTCAGGTCACTTCCATGAATTTGGTACAACTACTTCATTAGGTTCTTAGCAACACCATCTATTTTGAGTAAACTTAAGTTCATTCCTTTATGTGGCTCCACACCTTTTCTGCACTAATATTCCTTCTTGTTACCAACTAATAATAAGTTGGCATTAATCCATCCTTCAAAATAGCGTTGATACTACTTATATTCAGCTTCCTTCTTCATGTAAGTCTTCATCTTGATCTTCGGAACTCGTCACTCCCTTAGACGAATTCCCTTTTCTCTCTAGGTATATAACATCAAGTAATAACTTCATGATGCAACATGCATTTGCACATCAAGTCAAACTTTATGCACAGATCTAGCCAAACAAGAAGATGCAAGAAAAACCAAGAAATCCAAATGTGGTACATATAACACACATTATGCTAAGCCCATAATATAGTAGTTGAGTATAATACATCTAGAATTTAGGCATAGCTGTGTAATATATGACACCTCCTAGCATAGGTTTACTTCGTGATACTTAGCACTTACGGTTTAACTAGTCTTTGTCTCAATATTTACCCAAACTGCCCAATTGCAATAGGATAATTTTTGAGAAAGGTGGTCTCACTTTGGTTCTGACTAACCTCTTACCTTTCTTTCAATACTACTAAGTACTACCAATTTTCCATTCTATCATAAACTATCCTCACATGATCTCTCAAAACTACTAGCAACATTGTAGTTACTACCTTAATCCAAAATTTATCATGATATTATGACACCTATGACTTCTATCATAGACCTGCACTATTCTTTACTTACTTCTACTTCAAGATTATTTACTACACACTTGTCATTTTTAAACCTATTTCATGGTTTCAGAGTTAATATCACCATGATCTTGTTATCATTTACATGTTCCTCATGATTTGAGAACTAATCCCATCATGATAATTCTTATTATTAACTTATGGTTGTTGATTCCAAACCAAATTCTATTTCATCACGTAGAATTCTCAAGCGAATGCCACATGATTTGCTTCCCATTGTATCTATACCTGCTCTAATAGCCTACCCCATATGGTATAGTTGTATCAACTAGTGGTAAGATTTTGCTACTTCACAGGGATTCTAAATATGGACTCCATCACTAATACTACTCCACATGATATCCTAATCCTAGTCGTAATCTTCTTTGATATTTTAACTTATGTAATATATCTTAGTGGTGTTATACCTATTTGGAGCTACTCTAAAATGACAATCCTCTAGAGAATATAGGTAACTAATCTTTAAGAAAGATGACAAGAGCATCCAACTCAAGTGTGACAAGGTTTATCCTCAAGTGGATACAATCACAAGCCTTGGTTTAGATAAGAAGGCTCCTATAGTCACTATCCAACCTACAGATCCTCCTAAAAGGGTTTTAATCCTAAGGTCAAAGCATATGCTCTAATACCAGCTGCGGTGACCCATCATACCACTTCATGATGTAGTACACTATAGTCATTGACATAACACCAATCAAACACCGTTCACTAGTATTACATCCCTCGGAGTGGTACACCAGAAACACAGCAGGTTCAAGACATGACTATAGATTACAACTCGACTCTTTACAAAAGATCCAGAGAACACTCTAGGTTGAAGAGAGAGAAAGAAACTTCTTACAAAGAAGAACCAGAAATAATAACTTAGAACTATCTAGTAACTAAGACTAGTATCTAAACTATTTGGCTTTCCATTGCTGATATTGCAATGCTCTACAGAAGTAGATTTTATGGCTAGAGAATCTACTCCTATCTACTTAAGAACTTTGTCTTCACTTCGGTTGGTGTATATGTTTACATCATTGACTCTGTTGATGAACTTGAGCTATCGATGATGGTTTCTTGAGAAGAAATTGATGTTGGCGTCGTCTTCAACGGGTTAAAACCTAGCAAGGGTTAAGAAGGTACGATTGAGTACAGGCATACTCAGCAAGTTCACTAAAAAGGAGTGGTTGATGCACTATCTTTACAGCCACAGACCAAAGGTCGTAGGCAATGCAGGTTTTCGTAAACATTTCTTCGAAGGTTGCTTTTATTCTGAAAACTATGTCCGACAGCCTTCACAGGTTGACTAGAACCTTCATGGGGTTCCTTTCCTGCCGCATTCGTAGCTCCTTCCCGGAACAGGGAGTAACATGTCACAGTTCTTACACTCTACAGAAGTGCATTACTTTACCCATGAGAGACCTTAGCTTTGTTGCACATCCAAGTTATAGGCTCGTTCACACTTCCTTGGTATGAGGCCTAGTCTAAGATTCAAGCCAATCGCTGCCCTTCTCCGCGACCCCGCATGAAGACATGATCCCCCAAGACGGAATACCATGGTTACTCTTTGGGTAGCCTCTCGAAGACTCTGTAAGCAGCTCTGTCTAGCGATCACGATAAGCTATGGTCAACTCTAACCAAGATAGCTATGCACAGGTAATCTAGACACCAATATCACGGGGAACTAAGGGGTCCCACCCATGTTCTAGATTCTCCACAAGAAATCAACAGCCTCATGATAAGGTCATCCGTCCATGCGAAAGGAAGAAGATCCAGCTGACTTCTCTGTCCCATTCCAAATCTCATGGTTAACGTGTAATATACGGCGCTAGAATCATTGGCTACATTGGTTGTTAAGTCCTAGATATTATGTTCCTTTACCACTGGAACTGTATCAATAGATTATTACCATTTGGTAAATAATCCATAATCAAATTATTATGAAAATAGTATTTTCTGACCTTTTTGAAATGCAGGTGATGACAACATTTGAGTTACAAGCATTTGATAGAAAATAACCAAAGGACATGAGCAAGTTGTGAACTTGTCTTTTGTGATTGCAAAATTATGCAACGGTCTTCAAGATACTAGAAGGTCCAAAATCTGGAAATAGCATCATTGGTCTAGTAAGGACTAATGTTTAAAGAAGAAATATGTTGTGATGCATAAGTAATGTAATACAGTTTGGAAAACGCGAATTCTGGGAATAACCATATCAAATCTAGCATTTGGAAACTAGGAATGGTTTCTTTAGAATGTGTTTCATTTTTATATTAGCTTCACATTCGTGCTTCTTATTTAGACTTGTGAGAGTGTGTGAAACAATATGTAAATATAACAAGTGGCATGTAATACTAAAGCATTAACATAGGGCATGGTATTTAAAAGATCTCTTAAGCAAGATTACTAATCAATTAGAGATTTTAAAGAAGTGTTTAACATGCAAAGTATAAAAGTGAAGTATAATAATATTCTAAGATTGAGATAAATTGTTACTTGGTAGATATGACAGATGATGGTGTAATAGGTTGTTAAGAGTGAAAGAGATTATCTATAAAGTTGTTGTTTGACATGGCAAAACGAATAACTTTTGACGAAAAGATTTCTTTGTTAGAGTTGAAACAACCTTTGTGGTGAATCAAAATGTGATCGATATTGTTTGTGCTTATCCGATAAGCGTGGATTTGAGATGCCTTATGACTTAATTTGGAACAGACAAAAGTTAACTATAAAAACATAAATATTCTTTAGGCATTAGGCATGATTTGGTGTACCAAGTTTAACTTTAAAACATAAGTAGATTCAGGGTGTGATGTGTTAAATTATTATTGGGTTTCTAGGGTTATGGTAAGTATGATCAAGAGTGTGAATTCATTCACTTTCAATTTAAGTGAATGATATGTTTGAATGTGATTTACTATTATGAAAATGATTTGTATTATTAAAGAAAACAAGATGATCTCATTAATGTGTTAGGGTTTTAAAATCATGTTAAGCATGGTTAAGAGAGAAATAGTAATAGGTGAATGATGTTGATAATTTACTTGAACTGTTGGTTTAACTTGGAGTTATGGTTTTTAAAGGAGTATTATAAAGTTAATAATTTATTTTTAAGTATCATTATAGATTCAGGTTATGGTTTTGGAAGTAGTATTTAAATGTATAAGATTTATAGTTTTTATATAAAATTGTGATTATTTCTTATTTAAGAAATGTTTTTAAAGAAATTACCAAATAGATAATAAGGATTTATTACTTAAGAATCTTAAAATGTGTTGGAATAATATAACTAGTAATTTTCTAGTAAAACATACTTACTTAAGATCTTAGAAGTGAATTTTATTTAATTTTAGGTGATATCCTTATTTTTATAAAATTCCACAAAGGATTATATATCTTTAAACATTTGCTTCAAGTTTTATTTATAAACAAATTAAGTTAGTATTTTTATAAAATAGTAGATTCATTTTCATATGCAAAAATGATTTTTATTCTTTTTTAGGACTTTTCCTTAATTTATGAAATATCACTTAGACTTTAGTGAAGTTAACATTTATTTGTACTTTATTTAACTTAAATAAGTAAAGTTATATTTTTCTTAGGTAGATATTATTTTTGTGATCATTCTAATATATTATATGTATTTTTAGGATTTTTCTATATTTTTCTAGGGCTAAAATTCTTCCATTGTTATTTTTGGAATTTCGATATGGTTTATTAGTTATTTTGAAATATTCATTTTTCTTTTCCTATAAAACTAACTCTGGCCCATGGGATGGTTAAGACCAACCCAGCCAAGTTGGGCCTAGGGTCAAACCCCACCCTAGCCTAACACCTCTCCTCTCTCCTCTCCCTTACTCACGCACACACTCGATCATCTTGTTCCTCTCTCTACCCGCACGATGCGCCACTACTAGTGCCGCTCCGGCTGGTCGCCGGCCAAATCTAGTACCGCCTCCTACCGACGAGGCCCCGGCTCGATTCCTCCATCAATTCATGTCGCCTTGTTGCCGCTCTGCTTCCCTGTCCACACCTCCACGAAACCCTAGCCCCCACGGCTTGGGTCGCCGGCGCTCAGGACGGGGCGACCCAGCATCCCCTAGTCCTTGTCGTCACCGACGCATGCCTCCAAGTCGAGGCCCGCCTCCTACTGCTCCCTCACGGCAACTTCAACCCCGACGCTGGCAGGATGGCAGCGGTTGATGCAACCCTGGTGTCCTACGCCGCCATCCCGCGGCCTTGCTGTAGGGAAGATGATGGTCTACTAGGGTCTAGGTGAAGCTGTGTTCTTGCCGTTGTGGTGTTGGTGGTTGCGATGTGTGGCTCGGCATAGGTAGCAGTGCCACCGGCGCTCCTTGTGCCATCATACAGTTAGGTTCCCTACGCCATTTCTGCTTCCTCCTCGGCGAGCTATGGCTTGCCACCAGGTAGGTGATCTTCTTCTTCTACTTCTTTATCCCCTTTGCACTTGTATTCTCACTCAGATGATTACTCTAATTTAGGGTTCCTTCCCCCTCTGCTTGAACACTGATCTTGCAACTAGTTGTGTAATCTAATATTTACTATTGTTTTTATATATCTAAGCATATTATTGACCTAGATCATATGTTACTTGGATCTTCCAACATACTGAAGCTTATGTTTACTGAACCTTTGGTTCAATGGTTTATTCCTAAATTCATGTGGGTAATGACAACACATGACCTTGGTTCTATGAGTTGATCTAATAGCCTTATTCTTGAACTTTTCTCTGGTTCACCTAGAGCAAATATCTGTTATATGTAGCATTTACATATCTACAAATTTACTAAACCTTCTTGTTCAATGTGTGTTAAAGCTGAATCTTATTGTCTATGTAGAGCATCAAATAAGAATGATTCCTAGTAGGATCTTCCTGGGAAGATGTTGTAATCTACTTACTGATGATTTGTAGATGGTAAATGATGGATTTGATTTTCTAGGTGAGATATACATGGTAATCTGAACCTATGGTCCAGAAATGATCATAGCCCCCCATGGAGTATATTTGTATCTTTTTAAAATGATTCCTAGTTTAAGAACTAGGAAAATGATTGGAAATATGCCTTGCTTACTAGCAGATGAATTAGAAAAATGATGGTGATTTTCTTTGGCTTGTAAATGTGTTATTGACCTGTTTGTCAGATGATGTGGTCCATTGCCCTAGTGGCCTCTATAGCTTGGACTAGCTATTGTGGTGCCTCACTTGAGTGTGCACAATAGTGAATCTCTGGTTACATGACGTGTTGCCTTCTTGGCTAATTGATATCAATAGTATAAGTGGGATATAGCACATGCCTAAGATGCAATTTTCTAAAGCTTTAAATTTACATAAGAACAGATTTATGTGCTTGATTTATTAGCCTGGCCTATGATGCAAAGGCCGAGGCACATAATTTAAATAAGAGCAGATTCGGTACTTGATGTTTGGTGTTGAACAACTTAGTGATTACTGCTATTAAATCTGTTGTTGTGGTGCCTCCCATGTGGAGTGTGCACAACAGTAGATTTTAAATGGTATGATCTGTTGCTAAGATGTATGTCCCTGCTAAGGATGCACAGGCTGAAGCTGCTATTGGATAAGAACAAATGTTTTATGCTGCCTAAGTATCCCTGTGATGATATTTTCATACCACTACATGCATATCTAAGGATATCTTTTCACCACACATTATTTTCCTAATGGATCTGGTAAGAACATATGCTGTGAAGATGGATAATTACCTATTACTGTGAAGGTTTCTTGGATCTTGTTGGGGATGGCTGAGTGGTTGATCCTAACCATCTTTTATGAATGTTTGTGGCTTGCTCCTCTATATCCTTCTAGTGCAGCTGCTACTGCCCTTTTCTTCACATGAACCTCCTCTTCCGCGAGTTCCTGATGTGAATCTTGATCACATCTTTCCTTGCTACTTCTACTTGTGTTACTTCTTTGAACATGGCAAGAATATGTTTGGATGAGCTTGTGGAAATGGAATAGTTGATGGTGGGTGTAGATAAATGGATCTGAGGAGAGATATGGATCAGCTTATAGCTGAGATGCTACATTTGGTTCCTTTTTGAATACTACCTGGTGCTACCCTAAGGTATTGACAGCATAGCAGCTGCATGTTGTAGTGTAAGTTGTCTGTCTGTCTATTGCTAGGTGTGGATCAGATCAAGTACATCCTGATATTTCTTAGGGTTTTTACCTTTTTCCTTTTACTAATCTGGTGAAACTTGCCCCTCTCTTAGGCCAGTGATGCATATAGTCTCAGGCAAACATCTGGATAAGAACAAATACTACTCTTTGGACCCTCTTTTACTATGCTCAATGATGTGAATAGCAATGCATTTCATTGCCAAACTGAGAGCACACTAATTAACACTAACCCCTTTCTTTTTGTCTTATTAGTCTTTGTTTTCAGGTACCAAGAGGAAATACAGGAATATCTTTACTAGATGTAGGAATTAGTTATAGGTGTTTTCTTTATTCTTTTGAATTTACTTATTCCTTTGTAAAAGACATTGTAATATATATATATATTGTTTTGTAATAAAGAATTGTTTTAGTTATTTCATTTCTGTAATTCCTTTTTCTATTTATTTGTTTCCTGTACTTTATTTTCATTCTTTTATTGTAAAAGAACAATAATACTATATGTATATATGTAATAATAAAGATTATCATTTTCCATTATTAAGTCTTATATATTATTCATTTTATTTGTTCATTGTAATATTTATATAACATAAATGAATTCAAGAACTCATTTCTTTATTTATAATCTAATTCAAATTTCTTTTGAATTCAATTTAATCATTTGTATTTTCAAATATGAAATGATTCCCCTCAAACACAAAGATAGAATAGAGGTCTTGTCGAAGTCTATAGCACTTGCCCAGATGTTTCCATCAGAACAAGAGAGATCCCGATCCCTCACTGGCTTCTTTAGTTTTGCGAGAAAATTCCTCGGATTTTATTATGCATTAATGCAATGCACACACCTGGGTTTAGCTTATTTCTAAACTCTAATGCTGGGATGTTACATACATCTCGACCAATCAGAGCACTAGCCAGAGTGAGACATGAGAGAGGGGAAAAGTGAGGAAAAGTTTAGCAGGAGGGGAAAAGTGAGGAAAACTTTAGCGGGAGGGGAAACTGAGGAAAACTTTAGCAGGAGGGGAAAATTGAGTAGAGCTAAGGAAAACAAGGGTGCTCAGATAAAAAATGACTAAGGGAAATTCAAGCTTTTGGCATAACAAATGGAAAATTTGTTATTTGAACAAAACAATCCATCTTGGCCATTATATTGTTTGCAACTCAAAGATACACAAGTGTGACAAATTTGGCCTCATTTAGACAAAGTATGTTTTGGGATGGGTTATCTTGGAGGCTGACTGAGTAGAAAGCCATGCATCTTCATGCTAGTAGCTCATTCCAAGAAGTGGTTTAGGGGAGAAGTCCATTACTCTTTATTTCCTTTTATTTTATTATCCATGCTAGGTTTTAGTTAACATAACAAGACTCCATGCGAAGGTTGCACTATGTTTTGACTTCTTTTTGAATTAAACTAACCCTAAAACCATTTATTTGAATTTAATCACTTAGAAAAAATAAAAATGTGGTTGATTACAAGTAAATCCAAAATTTCCAATTTCATATGGTAAATCAATCTAGGATACACAAGTGTGCCAAATTTTGGATCGATTGGTCAATGTTTGCTATGGTTTAAGCCATGAACTAGCTAAATCCCATGTGTTGACCACATGTTGTGGGCAAAACTGAGCAATGCTAAGCAACTAGGTGCATGACAATAGAAACTTGCAATAACACATACGTTATGGGGTTATCCAACATACAAACTTGGAAGCGTCACAAACATTGACAGTAGTTCAAATTCAATACAAACATTGACAGTAGTTCAAATTCATTATACAAATTAAAATTAATAATTCAAATTCAATTTTTTCCTGCTCCTAGTGTTTTTTGCTGGAATATTCTCGGAATTCACCACCTTGCTCTGGGTGATCCTG
Source organism: Avena eriantha (assembly GCA_910589775.1). Lineage (NCBI taxonomy): Eukaryota > Viridiplantae > Streptophyta > Magnoliopsida > Poales > Poaceae > Avena > Avena eriantha. The sequence goes on along the minus strand of OU342745.1, from coordinate 298,253,979 downwards.
GCTAGAATATTCTCGGAGTCCACCATCAGCTTCTTCTGTTTGTTCCCTTTGTTCTTTTTCTCTGCATCAAATGAATAAAGCGCTTCATTGTGTCGTACAATTGGTTCAACCATGTTTCGATTCATTGCTTCCTACGGTTCAAAACGCATTGGCATCATTTCTTCAATATCCTCTTGTGTAATTCCTTTACGTTTGGACTCTACTTCCACTGAATAAATTGCTTCATCTCTGATTCATTTGGTGCAATCTCCCCTACATTTGGTACAATCTCCCCTGCATCCAGTTCAATCTCCTCTCGATCCGTTGGTTCAATCTGCAATGTATTTGTTGCTTCATTCTCCTCTCGTTCAGATACTTCATTCTCATCTGCATTTGCTGCTCCCGCCTGATCATCCATTCCATAAGCTGGGTCCACTGCATTTTTACAAAGCCTAGCAATGTGCCCTAGGATCCCACAACGTTTGCACTTACGGCATCGAGGTGGTACACCGCCCTCTACACTAGCTCTCATCCTATTCTTCCTTGGCCTACCTGTTGGTCTAGTAAAAACTGGAAGGTATAGCTTGAAGCCTGGATTCACTTCCATCCATTGGTATTTTCCCAACAACGCTGGAACATTCTGAGCATATGCTACCCTAAATTTGGGAACGGAGAAATACCCTGACACGTACTGATCAACTTCACCATCTTCACCTACTAGAACACCCATGAAAAACAATGCATGTATGCAGGGTTTCCCACGGAGCTGCCATTGCCTACAATGGCATGTCCTGTCAGCCAAACTCATTGGATACCTCCATTGCCTATCTTTATTGTCAGTGTACCTTACCTCAGCCTCCATTCCTTTTCTAATGCATTTCATCTTCAATTGTATTGCCTTGGCATGCAATGCCTTAATCAAAGATGGGAGGATGAGATGGCCAGCATATACTATTGATGCAATTCTTTGACGCAAATCGATCTTTATCATGATCATCTGCCTAATCTTATCAATTATTTGCCATAGTATAAGCCCTTTCAATGACTTGATCTTTGCATTGAAACTCACTACAAGGTTACTTGTCACATAGTCTACCATGCAAATTTCATTGAATTGGCTTCTTGACCACACCATTCCATGATGTGCATCCAAGTACTCCTTCACCGCAGGTTTTTGTTTATACAACACTTCCAAATGATACAAATGCTTCCTCAAATTGCATGTGTATGAAGCTGGCCATAGGTTGTCAGTATAAACTTTACCCTTGAATTTCTTTGTAAAATTTTGCACTAAGTGTTGCATACATTCCCTATGCTCCACTCCAGGGAATACTGCTTCTACAGCTTTCTCCAAACCTTTACAAGCATTTGTGTGGATAGTAAGTCCCGGTAGATGACCTATAAGGTCGCGCAAATTCTCTAGAAACCAAGTCCAACTTTCCTCTGAGTCAATCTCCAAAACTCCAAAAGCAACAGGGAACATCCAATTGTGGCCATCAACTGCAGTAGCAGCTACTAGCTGTCCTTTAAAGATGCCATGAAGAGTTGTTGCATCCACGGCCAAATAAGGCATGCAACCATCCAGAAACCCTTGCCGGCAAGCTTTGAAACAAACAAAATCCCTTCTAAAGCGCTCCTTCTCCATTGTCTTCCCTCTTATGTTGTACTAAACTGTATGCATGTCTATCTGTACAACACTACCTGGACTAGCCATCTCCACTTCAGCTTTGAAGCTATAAAGCAACTGAAAACTTTCATTCCATGGACCATTGATCCTATCAAGAGCCATTTCCCTTGCATAGAACATCCTCATGTAAGGTACTGTAATATTAAACTTTTCAGAAACTTCTTTTATGAGCATTGTTGCACCAAGTGATGGGTTCGCTCTCATCCAATCCATGATTGCATCTGCCAACCACCTAGTCTTTGCTAATTTTGTTTTGTCCTTTGGTTGTCCCCCTTGAGGTGGACAAGAATGTTCGAACTGGTTACCTTTTATCTGAAAGATAATGAAAATGTCAGGTACAGTTAACAAATTCTACACAATGATCTAAAATACACAACTGGTTGTAATACCTAACCAAACTACTCCTGAGCATAGTGGATGCGTGCATCCTCCACCTAAACCTATTGTATGGCCACTTCACTGTGAACCTTGCCGGCTCACTCTTAATAATAACATAATCATTATTGGTGCAGATGCAATAAGTAGTAAGGGAATTACGATAGTCCCGCATCATTTCAAATACGGTGCCTTATGAAATCTTAGGATCGTTCCTATCCCACTCAATTACTAGAAGGTCCTCACCATCGTACTCGGCTAAAACGATACTTTCATTGTTCTCCTCATTCTCTTCTTCATCAGTGTCATCAAATCTGGCACTGTGGGACAATTCCTCCATGTATTGACCTTCTAGTGCCTATTTACTGAATCTATCTACCAATTCAGGAAACATCAATTCATCCTCATCATCTAGTGGAGACGCTCCCTCAGCAAGCTATAACATCCCAATTTTAGCAACCCTGATTAGTTGTACAGAATGCAAAAATCAGGGGGAACAAAAACTTTTTCTTGTTTAGTGCTGAAGTGTTTGCTTGTTGTTTGGATATGCTTATGCATATGAATGTGTATTAAATGATATACTCCTTACCTTAACACCAGTTAACAAAAGCTACTTCCCAAAACAGTCTTGGCTTAATTTCCATATTCTCAAATGTTCTGGCATTTCAAAACCTGAGCCAAGAATCCTTTGCAAACCAACTATTTTAGTAGCTTCTATTGATCAAGCTAGGGAGAGAGATATATAACATAATCTCCTTATGTTTTCAAGACAGAACCCTCTACTATTCTTATCTCTAGATTTAACAAAACCCTTTTATGAAGCACTTGAATTCTACTCTTGGTAGAGATACCAAAGACTCTCATCTTATTTAAACTCCAACCCTTTTCAAATTTCCCAACCTTACTTCAAGTCAGACTTGATGGTAACCCTAGTAGTAGGTTTGCTTAGTTTATAAGATGAGTTGCCTTGCTCTGTTGTCTGATGAATTGCCTTGATCTGCTGTTTGATTTGATTGCTTAGAAGTAGTATGAGCTACTCTAGGAGCTCATCCTCTAGGATCAACATACTTGAAGATCACCAAACCCTAAGAAAGAATCCAAGATGGATCTGATCTCTAGCCACTAGGTGATCATCTAAAACCCTTAACTAGAATCAATTCTGAAGTGATCCCATCTACAAGCTTCCAAGACAATGAAGACCAATATCAAGCAAGGATACCTTCTACTCAATCTACTCTTAAACCTCATCCACTTGATGATGCTTTGGTACCTTGCAAAACATCAAAATCATCACCACCCACATTCTAGTCAAAAACCCTAATTCTGCCAAATTTGGTTGTTTGGAAAACTATTTCCAACATCACCTTTTTGAATGCCTCCCTTTCTCAACCCTTGTGCATTTTTGAAAATGCATCTGAACCATCTTGTTAACCACCCTAAGGACTACCAAGGCCCAGTATTTCCCTTGGTTAGATCATTCTCCAACCCACTTGTTCTTGATGGTTTTGCAGGCAAGAAACTAACTTTTCCTGCAAATCTAGTCAACATGCCGACTTTGACAGAAGCTCACACCCCCATCCAACCTCCTATGGACCAACTATTTGCATGGTTATGTTCTACTCATATAGTTCTATCAACACCTACTTCACTTGTTCCAAGTGGATCTCTATGCTTCTTAAACCCACAAGGTTTTGAAGGCTAGTTGATAATCTTCTTTGGCCAGCTTATTTTATTCAAAGTTTGAAATCAATTCTTGGTGAACTCAAGCAAGATCAAGCTCCAACCTCTATACCATGTTGATGTACATAAATTGGTATATCCATCCATATACCCCATGCCCCAAGGGGAGAACTGAACTCCAAGATACAACCATGTTTAGATGGTATGAAATTAACATCACCCTAGATCCTTAATCTAGGGTATTTCACCAAAATCAACTTGGATTCTCCAATACCAAGGTTGCAAATGCTTGCTACACCTTGTCTACATCATCTACCTTGATCAACAAGATTTATCAAATATTATCCATAATTATTATGGCTCCAAATCAAATTAATCTCTTTAACAAACAAAATCTCCAAAACTCTTTCCCTAAAGGAAAGTTTGGTTTTTGCCAAAACACTTCCTCAACTTTTGTCTCAATTGAGGTCCATATATCACACCCCATCTTCCCTCTCCACAAATAAATAATTTTGAACAATTTTATTATTTCTTTTTGCTCATTTTCTTAAATGACAGAAATGGAATAATAAATGTTTTAAATACTTTTAAGCCCCAATAAATCCTGGGAAAATTCCCCTAAGTGTGCATTCACCTTTGGGACCCTCTCACACCAAAAACCAACCTTGTCCAATGTAATTATATCAAATGACCTTCTAGAAACTACTTCTGTACTTTTTGAATAAGTAATTGTGAGTGGGTTTAAAATCCTCTAAAAAATCCCAAATAATTCCTGGATATCTACCTTGACCTCCTCTATCTACCAGTACCATATTCCCACCTTGCCCAATGCAAAATATTAAACTTCCTTCACAAGCCTCATTTTGTTAAAATGTGGAAAACTAAGGAATTAGTGGCCTAGACCAAATTAAAATCATCACCAGGTCTTTCCATCACTCCACTCAGCCCCACCACCATCCCTCTGGTCGAGATGCACTGTAGCACTCCCCTCTTCCTTGTCTCTGTCCTTTGTAAGAGAGAGAAAGAGAGAGACAAGGGCTAGGAAATTAAGTCTTGGTCTTAAAGCCACAGCAGCTGCAGCACGCCTCACCTCTCCCTATGGTCGTGTCCTTGGCCCCACATCAGCTCTCCACCACCCCTCATGCCCTATCCCGTACTCCCTCCTTTGCTCATGTCCAAAATGGACCAAGACTACCATGGACCATGTCCCTCTCGGTTAAGAAGGCCCCTGGACACCAAAGACTCCACCCTCTTCCTCATTCCACACTCCCCTTACCCCTCTCAAGCCCCAGATCCAGATCTTGAGCTCCCCATCGCCATGGAGGAGAACAAGCTCTCATCTTGGTCTCCCTCGAGTAGTGGAGTACAGGGTCGACCCCGACCTTCCCTAGTGCCTCAGATCCCTTCCACAGCCCCCATATAGCTCCCCTGCACCTTCCCCCCGAGCCCTTGTGCCTGCATGTCACTGGAGAGGAAGGGCTTGCCCCTTCGGCCACTTCTCAAGGTTTGGCCCGGGTGCTCTCTCCCTTGATCCTCTCCCTCTACATGTGATGATTTTGAATCCCCCATGATCCTTTGCATCTGACCTTCCTCTCTTCCTTGACTAGGGGTCTCTGGCTCTGCTGCGCCACTGAGCTCCGGCGAGCTCGCCTCGGATGCCCCCGCGTGAGACACTTCCACACATTGAACCTGCCTCTGCCGCCCCTCTCCTGGACCGCCACGCCATGCCGCTCCTCCTCTGCTACCCCTTCGATGCTGGCGTGCCTCGGTGAGCCCTCCTCGACGAGCCTCTGCCGCCGTTAGGGTTTCCGTCGCCGATGTTTTGTTTGCTGGGGAAGACGAAGCCCGGCTGTCGATCGCCAGTTGATCGAGCGGCCGGAGTTGCCCTATACCCCTTTGCGCCCCCGTGAGGCTGACAGCCGGGACCCGCCACGCGAGATTTAAACTTTCTTCCCACGCGTGGCTCGCCCCTTTGTGGGCCGAATCCTCTCTGCATGACCCATTGCGGTAAAGGAATTGGCCCGGTAGTACCCCCTTTTCTTTTTCTTTTATTCAAACCCTTTTATCCATAGTATTACCAACAGGTTTAATTCAATATGAAAATGAAAACGACCATATTTTGCCCAGATTCAATTTTTGACATGTTCCTGTAGGTTTTCTCTAACATGCTGAACCAACCCTAGTACAAAAAGGTCTGCCAAAAAATTCTAGAAATAAATATACAAACAGGTATCTATTCTAGTAAATAAATTCCCCAGAGAACCATCCAAATGTGGTGAAACAAACCTTACCTGGTAGGTATTCCCCATACCTTCTATCTAGCTTTGGTCCCATGCTAGTTTGAGCTCTGGTCCACCAGTAGCAAAAATAACAAAAACAGGGCATTTCTGCCTTTAAGATTTTCTCTAGGCCAAATTAAAATAGATACTGACTAATTCCAACTCTCCTAGTTTCTAAAACATAAGATCTAGCAAAATCCAGGAGCCCATAATTTTCTAGGCCTCAGTTGATTTATTGTGACTTAATCTGTTATGGGCTTAGTAAATTCACTAGATAAATCACTACAATAGCTCTGTAACTCCAAAACGAGTGAATCCAATTTCTATAGAAAGGTATTAGAAATACATAAAAGGTGTCCTTGGTGCCATATCAATAGTTACTGTAGATTTAATCTGGTGAAAAAGACAAATTGCCTACAGAACTGCCTTTGGGAATTTCCTGAGGGCATTCCGGTAATTATCTTGACTTGATTCCAACTCTCAGTGAACAAGCACATCAAGAACTACCTAACCACCCAAGGAAATAATGTTTAGAGCTCCAGAACTTTTCTGGTGAATTATCCCCTAAAACAAGAAATTATTTCACTAAAAAAATCATAACTAAATACAGAAAATTGATAAAATAGTGAAACCACTTTTGTTGGTTTCATTTTATCAATACCTATCTTTTGGTATCCTGTTTTTACAAAGGTATCATACATAATATGTCCTTGGTCCAAAACCCCCTCTTAGGTAGTTCCTCGACAATAAACCCTAAGGGGTGTTCATCCCCTTCTCCAAGGCCATCCCCACCTTCTAAACCAAATCCTCTCAAAACCCTCTAAATCTTAGTTTGGTATTATTCAATTGCTTGATGTATTGTATTGTTGCTTGTATGTGTTGTGTTGATTGTGGCTTGGTTTGCTTGCATGTGCTGTCGGAGTGACGATAATTGCGATGAAATCGGAGAGCAGAAGAAGTGGTATTTATTATTGCTATTGGTATTCTGGGTTATCTAAAGAAGAAGTCCAGGGACATATTTCCATATTGCTGATCATCAGGCAAGCCACCTTCTTGCTCATAAGCCTTGTCCTACTGTTTTACTTATGCATGCTTTATCTTCTGTTTATTAAAACTGCACTCTTTTACTATATGTTGATATTTATATCTGGTAGTGGCTTGGCTCCTCCAAATCATTACTCAATGGTACTACTAAGTACAACCCCCTTGAGGATACCTATTTGTCTGTAGTGGAATAGATGGTGTAATACACCATACCCCTTTGCAGACCCCGATTTAGCCGAAGCAAAGCTAGAGGATGGGAAGACCCCAGAAAAAGTTTTACCAAATGTTTTATGATAAAACCTCGGTGAGGTGAGACCTCCCAAGAGATGTTGAAAAACAAGAAGGTTTTGTTTTACAAAATGCTGAAGGAAAGATGGAGGAAAAAGGTTTATGAAAACGCACCCAGTTCTTTGCAGTTTTGCTAGAACAATTAACCCATGCAACCACATTACTCTGTTATGGGACAGGGCTAGATTTGATGTTTGCCTATTCTGGTATAATCTGCCTTGCAACAACTACAGGGGATCAGGGATCCCTGGAGGGTGGGCCTTCTCCGATAAAGGTCCATGTGGGACATTGACCTGGAGAAGGAACGAAGGGTCTGTTGGCCTCCACGCGTTACTATGAGCCCCTCATTGAAAGCGCACACTCGAGAAGTGGAAAAAGCGCTCCGGTTGCTCCTCGGTACCCGACGTCCTGGTTTTGAGGGGATTAACACTCATAGGGTAGGCACTTATATTGGAGTGGGCATCCGGAGAGTCTTGATCGGTTACTCGACCCACGATCGGTGAAGATCAGGGTAGTGTAACCGGATGGTGTGGGTAAAGTGTACAACCTCTGCAGAGTGTAAATCTATTCGAATACCCGCGTCCGCGGTCATTGACGGTTGGGAACGTTGCTGTAGAGCGGTGCGGGTTTTGTTTTCAAAAAGGATTTCGGAAAAGAAATGGCTTTGGAAATGTTTTGACCATGGGATGGTCGGAAAGGATCCCTATTTGAGCATGGGATGGTCAGAAAGGGATGGAAGGAGTTTGGTCATGGGATGACCGTAAAGGAGAAGCAAATGGGTGACCAAGTCCTAAGGTTTTCCAAAACTTTTCAATACGGTTTCCCAAAATGGTTTACAAAAGTTTTCAACAAAGATATGTAGATGCTATATCTACAAGAGAAACTATGTGAGAAATGAACCTCTCTTGGAACCCTCCTACTACCACAGCCATATTGCATACCTTCTTGTTATTATTATTATCAGTCCTCAGGTTTTCCAAAACTTTTCAAAACGGTTTCCCAAAATGGTTTACAAAAATTTTCAACAAAGATATGTAGATGCTATATCTACAAGAGAAACTATGTTAGAAAAGAACCTCTCTTGGAACCCTCCTACTACCACAGCCATATTGCATACCTTCTTGTTATTATTATTATTTTAAGGTGGGTTGCGAGTACATTCGAGGTACTCACTGACATTGTCCCTGGCTATTAACTTGGTCAGATATCAAGAAGTGGTGAAGTGGACGACTATGCGAGCTAGGGAGTTCTCCCAGTCAGTTGCATGTAGGTTAAGGCATGGATCGAGCTCTACGATTGATAAGTTCCGTTGATGATTATTGATGTAGCCATAACGACATTTATGTAAGTCTTATAATTCGATATGTCTCGGATGTTGTAATGATACTTTTTAGTTATGTGCCACGACTAACTGATCATGGGATCGTGGTTGTATGCATAACAGGGATTCTCGGAGGATTAATTCGGGGGGCCCACAAACTTGGTATCAGAGCCATACTGACTGTAGGATAACCTTAGTTAGCATGGTCGATAGACAGGAATCTTATTTTGAAAACCCCGGCTTTCGAAAACCAGTTTCCCAATGAGTTTCAAAAATTTCTACTTCTTCTCTTACTCTAAGTAAATGCTTTCGAAAATGGTTTCCTCTGACTCTCGTCCAAACTTCAAATCTACGGATTTTAAATAACTAGGATGTAGAATCCAGTCAAGACAATGAGAACAAGATGAAGACAAGCAACTACCAGCAAACACAAGGAGACTACAATATCGCTCCACCAGCGGAATCCCCATAACTAGAAGACATCAAGTGTCGCACTATCAAGAAGCGTCCAAGATACGACGAAGACTTCATCTGCAAGATACTGACTCTAACCTGAAGAAAGATGATATCTAGGGTCAATATTCCTAAGAATAGGATTCCCCTACATCGCGAGTAGTTAACTCCTTGGTCCCTAGCGTTGACCGTGTTTGCTTGCCCAAGTGCATCTTTTGTTGCTTGATGTGTGTTGTTTGCCGAGGACATTGCGATTCCCTCGCTCTGTTCTCCTTGTTTGTGTGTTATGGTTCGCTTAGACCTCCTTAAAAAGGAGACTCGAGGAGTGATAACCCACCTAGTAACTCAGGAAACCCCTATGTTAGATGTCGGTAATGAGACCTAGACTAACCTCGAGAGTATATGGGAGGAAAAGCCTCGCCAGAACCAGGAGTTTCACATCGTCAAGTCAGAATCAACTCGAAGACTTCACCCCAGCAGGATGACATACCCGTCCCAACTCACCTCGCAAGACCCGTCGATAGCACCCTACATCCTTATTCCTCGATATAGTACACCAAGAATTCCGTTGAAGCCGGAAGCCGACCACTGCAGGGTCCTCAATATCCACAGGAAACCACCCGCTAAGTCAATCAAGACAAGAAGTGACGACCTAACTACACTAACCTCTAGTGTATTAGAGCTTCTGACCGCCTCAGGATACTAACTAATCCAGTCGACCCTACCCAAACTAACAAAATGATCCTCCCTAGAAGGTCAGAACCACCCCTAAAGCCAGATGATAAGGAGGCGTGAAGACAACGAGTTTACTCCGTCTTCGGGCAGGAGCAACGCCAAGTGTTCAAGGGACAACAACCTCTCTAAAACTAGATGACTCTACCCGGATGAAGCACTATCAAGAAGAGTCGTAAACCGCTAATATACCTTGAGCTAACCACCCTAAAGGCTTCGTTAGGAAACCAGCCCCGCCAAAGTTGATAAAATAAGGCGTCACTCGAAGACCCCAGCTCAAGACTCCAGGAAGATACAGCCTCCCGCCAACAGCAAGACAGCCTTCCAAGACAGAAGCTCCAAACCATTCTCGATGAACCTTAGTGAAGCTCTAAGGAGGAAAGACTCTGTCTTTCCACTCAATCTCCAGGAGACTGTCTACCGGAAGATACTTCAGAAAAGATCCCTAGTTCCGACGTCTTTTCGCCAAGTAGCAACTCGCAGTTCATCAGAGGAGAAACTAACTGAAGATCCTATGAAGTCCTTCTGTCGTTCCAGTTGAAGACCCACTGGAAGGGCCACAGTATCGCTAACCGCTCAGTTCCAATCGCTTAGAGGATTTGAGACTCCAACAGGATAAGTACGAATAATAGTAGTATATAAGCCCAGTAAGTCATGATTCCCGGAAGTTTTCCGAAAGTCTCTACTCCAGAAGAAAGATGGGCGACAGTCTTTAAAACATCAATCCACGACTCCAAGAAGGAAGGACTGTGTTAACTTTGAGTCACCCTAGTTTAACTTTAAGGGGGAAGGACTGCATCTTTCCTACAAAATAGAATAACCCTCTGCCAGGAGCAACCTCAGGAGTCCCGACCATAAAATCATTAAATAGGATACGCTATGACCCTAAGGAAGAGTTGTGAATCCTTAGACAGAGGTACTCCCAGCTGTAGATTCTATCCTCTGATGAGTACTCCCTGAAGTTCAGCATCGAGATAGTCTGCCCAGTCTGAACCCTCGAGATATAGAGTCACGGAAGGAAAAGAAGGTCATCCCTCCCAATCAAGACTGGACTCTGCTCAACTCTTAGTGCATTCCGGAAGACTGAAGCTCAACATCCTCGACAGGGTAACCACTTCCAAAAACGGAGTCTGTAAGATAGTACGCGTAAGACACCTAGTATCAACCCGACTCAAAATCCCCTAACCCTACTCTCCTGAATCTCGGGACGAGATTCTTTTAAGGGGGAAAGGTCTATAACATCCCAATTTCAGCAACCCTGATTAGTTGTCCAAAATGCAAAAATCAGGGGGAACAAAAACTTGTTCTTGTTTAATGCTGAAGGGTTTTCTTGTTGTTTGGATATGCTTATGCATATGAATGTGTATTAGATGATATACTCCTTACCTTAACACCAGTTGACAAAAGCTACTTCCCAAAACAGTCTTGGCTTAATTTCCATATTCTCAAATGTTCTGGCATTTCAAAACATGAGCCAAGAAGCCTTTGCAAACCAACTGTTTTAGTAGCTTCTATTGATCAAGCTAGGGAGAGCTATATAACATAATCTCCTTATGTTTTCAAGACAGTACCCTCTACTATTCTTATCTCTAGATTTAACAAAACCCTTTTATGAAGCACTTGAATTATACTCTTGGTAGAGATACCAAAGACTCTCATCTTATTCAAACTCCAACCCTTTTCAAATTGCCCAACCTTACCTCAAGTCAGACTTGATGGTAACCCTAGTAGTAGGTTTGCTTAGTTTATAAGATGAGTTGCCTTGCTATGCTATCTGATGAATTGCCTTGATCTGCTGTTTGATTTGATTGCTTAGAAATAGTATGAGCTAATCTAGGAGCTCATCCTCTAGGATCAAGATACTTGACGATCACCAAACCCTAAGAAAGACTCCAAGATGGATCTGATCTCTAGCCACTAGGTGATCATCTAAAACCCTTAACTAGAATCAATTCTAAAGTGATCCCATCTAGAAGCTTTCAAGACAATGAAGACCAATATCAAGCAAGGATATCTTCTACTCAATCTACTCTTCAACCTCATCCACTTGATGATGCTTTGGTACCTTGCAAAACATCAAAATCATCACCACCCACATTCTAGTCAAAAACCCTAATTCTGCCAAATTTGGCCAAGTCTAGAAAACTATTTCCAACATCACCTTTTTGAATGCCTCCCTTTCTCAACTCTTGTGAATTTTTGAAAATGCATATGAACCATCTTGTTAACCATCCTAAGGACTACCAAGGCCCACTCTTGCCCTTGGTTAGATCATTCTCCAACCCACTTGTTCTTGATGGTTTTGCAGGCAAGAAATTAACTTTTCCTGCAAATCTAGTCAACATGCCTACTTTGACATAAGCTCACACCCCCATCCAACCTCCTATGGACCAAATATTTGCATGGTTGTGTTCTACTCATATAGTTCTATCAGCACCTACTTCACTTGTTCCAAGTGGATCTCTGTGCTTCTTAAACCCACAAGGTTTTGAAGGGTAGTTGATAATCTTCTTTGGCAAGCTTATTTTATTCAAAGTTTGAAATCAATTCTTGGTGAACTCAAGCAAGATCAAGCTCCAACCTATATAACATGTTGATGTAAATAACTTGGTCTATCCATCCATCTACCCCATGCCCCAAGGGGACATCTGAACTCCAAGATACAACCATGTTTAGATGGTATGAAATTAACATCACCCTAGATCCTTAATCTAGGGTATTTCACCAAAATCAACTTGGATTCTCCAATCCCAAGGTTGAAAATGCTTGCTACACCTTGTCTACATCATCTACCTTGATCAACAAGATTTATCAAATATTATCCATAATTATTATGGCTCCAAATCAAATTAATCTTTTTAACAAACAAAATCTCCAAAACTCTTTCCCTAAAGGAAAGTTTGGTTTTTGCCAAAACACTTCCTCAACTTTTGTCTCAATTGAGGTCCATATATCACACCCCATCTTCCCTCTCCACAAATAAATAATTTTGAACAATTTTATTATTTCTTTTTGCTCATTTTCTTAAATGACAGAAATGGAATAATAAATGTTTTAAATACTTTTAAGCCCCAATAAATCCTGGGAAAATTCCCCTAAGTGTGCATTCACCTTTGGGACCCTCTCACACCAAAAACCAACCTTGTCCAATGTAATTATATCAAATGACCTTCTAGAAACTACTTCTATACTTTTTGAATAAGTAATTGTGAGTGGGTTTAAAATCCTCTAAAAAATCCCAAATAATTCCTGGATATCTACCTTGACCTCCTCTATCTACCAGTACCATCTTCCCACCTTGCCCAATGCAAAATATTGAACTTCCTTCACAAGCCTCATTTTGTTAAAATGTGGAAAACTAAGGAATTAGTGGCCTAGACCAAATTAAAATCATCACCAGGTCCTTCCATCACTCCACTCAGCCCCACCATCATCCCTCTGGTGGAGATGCACTGTAGCACTCCCCTCTTCCTTGTCTCTTTCCTTTGTAAGAGAGAGAAAGAGAGAGACAAGGGCTAGGAAATTAAGTCTTGGTCTTAAAGCCACAGCAGCTGCAGCACGCCTCACCTCTCCCTATGGTCGTGTCCTTGGCCCCACATCATCTCTCCACCACCCCTCCTGCCCTATCCCGTGCTCCCTCCTTTGCTCATGTCCAAAATGGACCAAGACTACCATGGACCATGTCCCTCTCGGTTAAGAAGGCCCCTGGACACCAAAGACTCCACCCTCTTCCTCATTCCACACTCCCCTTACCCCTCTCAAGCCCCAGATCCAGATCTTGAGCTCCCCATCGCCATGGAGGAGAACAAGCTCTCATCTCGGTCTTCCTCGAGTAGTGGAGTACAGGGTCGACCTCGACCTTCCCCAGTGCCTCAGATCCCTTCCACAGCCCCCATACAGCTCCCCTGCACCTTTCCCCGAGCCCATGTGCCTGCATGTCGCTGGAGAGGAAGGGCTCGCCCCTTCAGCCACTTCTCAAGGTTTGGCCCGGATGCACTCTCCCTTGATCCTCTCCCTCTACATGTGATGTTTTTGAATCCCCCATGATCCTCTACATCTGACCTCCCTCTCTTCCATGCCTAGGGGTCTGTGGCTCTATTGCGCCGCCGAGCTCCAGCGAGCTCGCCTCGGATGCCCCGGCGTGAGACAGTTCCAGACGCTGAACCTGCCTCTGCCGCCCCTCTCCTGGACCGCCACGCCATGCCGCTCCTCCTCCTATACCCCTTCGATGCCGGTGTGCCTCGGTGAGCCCTCCCCGACGAGCCTCTGCCGTTGTTAGGGTTTCCGCCACCACCGTTTTGTTCACTGGGGAAGACGAAGCCCGGCCATCGATTGCCACTTGATCGAACGGCCGGAGTTGCCCCATACCCCTTTGCGCCCCCCTGAGGCTGATAGCCGGGCCCCGCCGCTTGGGATTGAAACCTTCTCCCGCGCGTGGGTCGCCCCTGGGTGGGCCGAATCCTCTCTGCACGGCCCATTGCGGTAAAGGAATCGGCCGGGTAGTACCCCCTTTCCTTTTTCTTTTATTCAAACTCTTCTATCCATAGTATTACCAACAGGTTTAATTCAATATGAAAATGAAAACGACCATATTTTGCCCAGATTCAATTTTTTACACGTTCCTGTAGGTTTTCTCTAACATGCAGAACCAACCCTAGTACAAAAAGGTCTACCAATAAATTCTAGAAATAAATATACAAACAGTTATCTATTCTAGTAAATAAATTCCCCAGATAACCATACTCATCCAAATGTGGTGAAACAAACCTTACCTGGTAGGTATTCCCCATACCTTCTATCTAGCTTTGGCCCCATCCCAGTTTGAGCTCTGGTCCACAAGTAGCAAAAATAACAAAAACAGGGCATTTTTCCCTTTAAGATTTTCTCTGGGCCAAATTAAAATAGGTACTGACCTAAATCCAACTCTCCTAGTTCCTAAAACATAAGATCTATCAAAATCCAGGAGCCCATAATTTTCTAAGCCTCAGTTGATTCATAATGAATTAATCTGTTCTGGGCTTAGTCAATTCACTAGATAAATCACTACAGTAGCTCTGTAACTCCAAAAGGAGTGAATCCAATTTCTATAGAAAGTTATTGGAAATACCTAACAGGTGCCCTTGGTGTTAGATCAATAGTTACCGTAGATTTAATCTGGTGAAAAAGACAAATTGCCTACAGAACTGCCTTTGGGAATTTCCTAAGGCCATTCTGGTAATTATCTCGACTTGATTCCAACTCTCAGTGAAGAAGTACATCAAGCCCAACCTAACCACCCAAGTAAATAATTTTTGGAGCTACATAACTTTTCTGGTGAATTATCCCCTAAAACTAGAAATTACTTCACTAGAAAAATCATAACTAAATACAGAAATTGATAAAATAGTGAAACCACTTTTGTTGGTTTCATTTTATCAATACCTATCTGTTGGTATCCTGCTTTTACAAAGGTATCATACAGAATATGTCCTTGGTCCAAAGCCCCCTCTTGGGTAGTTCCTCGACAATAAACCCTAAGGGGTGTTCATCCCCTTCTCCAAGGCCATCCCCACCTTCTAAACCAAATCCTCTCAAAACCCTCTAAATCTTAGTTTGGTATTATTAAATTGCTTGCTGTATTGTATTGTTGCTTGTATGTCTTGTGTTAATTGTGGCTTGGTTTGCTTGATTGTGCTGTCGGAGTGACGATAATTGCGATGCAATCGGAGAGCAGAAGAAGTGGTATTTATTATTGCTATTGGTTATCTGGGTTATCTAAAGAAGAAGTCCAGGGACATATGGCCATATTGCTAATCATCAGGAATCCACCTTCTTGCTCATAAGCCTTGTTCTATTGTTTTACTTATGCATGCTTTATCTTCTGTTTATTAAAACTGCACTCTTTTACTATATGTTGATATTTATATCTGGTAGTGGCTTGGCTCCTCCAAACCATTACTCAATGGTACTACTAAGTACAACCCCCTTGATGATATCTATTTGTCTGTAGTGGAATAGATGGTGTAATACACCATACCCCTTTGGAGACCCCGAATTAGCAGAAGCAAAGCTAGAGGATGGGAAGACCCCGGAAAAAGTTTTACCAAATTTTTTATGATAAAACCTCGGTGAGGTGACACCTCCCAAGAGATGTTGAAAAATAAGAAGGTTTTGTTTTACAAAATGCTGAAGGAAAGATGGAGGAAAAAGGTTAACAAAAACGCACTCAGTTCTTTGCAGTTTTGCTAGAACAATTAACCCGTGCAACCACATTACTCTGGTATGGGACAAGGCTGGATTGATGTTTGTCTATTCTGGTATAAGCTGCCTCGCAACAACTACAGGGACATCGACCTGGAGAAGGAACGAAGGGTCTGCTAGCCTCCACGTGTTACTATGAGCCCCTCATTGAAAGCGCACACTCGAGAAGTGGAAAAAGCGCTCCGGTTGGTCCTCGATACCTGACGTCCTTGTTTTGAGGGGATTAACAATCATAAGGTAGGAACTTATATTGGAGTGGGCATCCGGAGAGTCTTGATCGGTTACTCGACCCACGATCGGTGAAGATCAGGGTAGTGTACCCGGATGGTGTGGGTAAAGTGTACAACCTCTACAGAGTGTAAATCTATTTGAATAGCCGTGTTCGCGGTCATGCATGGTTGGGAAAGTTGCTGTAGAGCGGTGCGGGTTTGTTTTCAAAAAGGATTTCAGAAAAGAAATGGCTTTGGAAATGTTTTGACCATGGGATGGTCGGAAAGGATCCCTGTTTGAGCATGGGATGGTCAGAAAGGGATGGAAGGAGTTTGGTCATGGGATGACCGTAAAGGAGAAGCAAATGGGTGACCCAGTCCTAAGGTTTTCCAAAAAAAATCAAAACGGTTTCCCAAAATGGTTTACAAAAGTTTTCAACAAAGATATGTAGATGCTATATCTACAAGAGAAACTATGTGAGAAAAGAACCTCTCTTGGAACCCTCCTACTACCACAGCCATATTGCATACCTTCTTGTTATTATTATTATCAGTCGTAAGGTTTTCCAAAACTTTTCAAAACGGTTTCCCAAAATGGTTTACAAAAGTTTTCAACAAAAATATGTAGATGCTATATGTACAAGAGAAACTATGTGAGAAAAGAACCTCTCTTGGAACCCTCCTACTACCACAGCCATATTGCATACCTTCTTGTTATTATTATTATTTTAAGGTGGGTTGCAAGTACATTCGAGGTACTCAATGACATTGTCCCTGGCTATTAACTTGGTTAGATATCAAGAAGTGGTGAAGTGGACGACTATGCGAGCTAGGGCATTCTCCCAGTCAGTTCCATGTAGGTTAAGGCATGGATCGGGCTCTACGCTTGATAAGTTCCGCTGATGATTATTGATGTAGCCATAACGGCATTTATGTAAGTCTTGTAATTCGATATGTCTCGGATGTTGTAATGATACTTGTCGGATATGTGCCACGACTAACTGATCATGGGATCGTGGTTGTATGGATAACAGGGATTCTCGGAGGATTAATCCGGGGGCCCCACACAAGCTCTGCTTCGTCCTCCACATGGGCCGCACGAGCGATTATGCTTACACTCGTAGTGTGAACAGATGGTACTGTTGTGGACCTACAAGGAGAGCGGGGGTGCACACTATTAGCAGAGACAGCATAGACACATGATGCCCGACCACCTGATGATGCCTGACCACTAGGTGATGCTTTAGCCCTCTTTCCCGTGTGTTCAACTTTAGGTTGCACATGAAGACGAATTCGACCAAAACGTTCGGCAACATTCAAAGAGAAAAGCATTACCAGATCAGCTTCGCTAGTTAGTGGGAGCAATCTTTGGTCGCTAATGTTGAAATATTGCAAATCAACTGAATCGCCATTGCTCTAGTGGAATTTAGAATATATTTTATGTTTCAAATCTCTGAGAGTTATGGAGGTTGCAACCACCGCTGGGAAGTAAAATCCAAAGAGATGTCGTTCACAACCACGAATTATGCTAGTATCCAGTTTAACCGCCAGCCGAAATGCCAATGCTGGATCAATCCTATTCGAAAAGCAAGGCAGTTAGCTGAGCACCGGTGATTCGCGCTCAATTACTGCCTATAATCAATCAATTCTTACCCAGATGGAATCCATGTGTTAGATCCCTCTGATTCCACCCAATCTGCTCCGCGCTCGACGGGAGGACCGGTACACCCGCCAGCGTCGCATACTGTTCAACAAAAGGGGTAGATCTAGCGGGGGAGGAAGCGGAGCCAGCATAGGCTCCGCGGCTAGGGGGAGGGGTGGCTCGGGGGCCGAGGACGACATAAGGTAGCAGGGGCTCTCAGGTAGGAGAGCACGACGGTGGGGGAGCGGAGCGGAGGGGCGGTGTGGGAGCTATTCCAGGCTCGGAGCGAGAATGGCCGGTACAGGGCACATTCCCAGAAGGGTAGCACCTCTGTACCTAGCAGGTTCATGTTTCCTTGAGTTCAAACTCAAAGCATATCCTTTTCCAACAGAAATAATCATCTTCCTAAATGATTTAGGAATCATAAACACACATTTCTTTTGGAAAAGACAAAAAAGACCAACACTGTCAATCATTAGGCCACACTATACAAAAAGCACTAAGCTTAATCACTTTCCTATAAGAATATAGGAATCATCTCTTTATAAATCATTTTCTTATTACTCACAAAGCAGGGACTAGCACTAGCACTTGATTTACACAGTAATAGGATTAAATCCTGAGACTAAACATAGCAGTGTTTCACAAGTAACCATTAACCAAGCATCAGTACAGAGAGCAATCTCAACTTAACTCCATAGGAGTAAATCCATAGCCACAACAATTTGCACATCCACGGTAATCTAATCATGCTTTTATAGAGCAGCCTAGAACAGAGTAACACAAGCATGATCAGCAGGGGTGTTCTCTGACAGAGAATAGAATAATAAAACATCCACAATAGAGTGGTCATCTAACAGAGAACAGAGTAATAAAACATGCACAACAGAGTGGTCATCTAATAGAGAGCACAGTAATAGATCATAATCAATAGTAGTAGGCAATACACCAACCATAGGACACCATCAAAGGATTTGCATAGACAAGATTAACCAAGGAGCCAACTAAACATCACTACAGGGGGTATGAACCCTAGGAATTCAGGGATGAACCCTAAATGGGAAAATCCATTGCAAGTGACCACATGTCATGGATAGGGGCAAGGTAGAGCACATACAGGAGAAGTAGAAGAACTTACTCAAGGTCCTCGTAAATTTATTTGAAGAGGAAGCAGAGAGGAGGCCGGTAGCGGAGAGGTGGCGGCATAGGGAGCACCTAGAGGGGGCGCTACAACCCGCGCATGCGCACAACAGTGGTGGCCATAGAGGAGGAGCGCCACAAGCACCACAGAGACAATGAGGAGTACCACAGCATCAGCGAGGGAGCGCTAGAGCACAGCGGACCAAAACCCTAGCCTCGTGCAAGGGTTAGCACAGCCAGAAGAGGGCACCGGCAACGAATCGGCTTGGACAGCGTTGTGCAGCGACGTCATCTTGGTCATCATGTACTGCGGCGGCAGCCACGGCGGGCGGACTTGGTCATAATCATGCATAGCAGCGACGGCGGCATTGAGCGCTAGAGAGAGCCATGAGAGAGATAGAGTGAGGAAGAGAGAGTGTGTGTGGGGGGTACTGGGCCGATGGGCTGCCTAGTACAGCCTAGGTGGTCTTGGACCAGGCCGGGTGGGCCAGGTCTAGTTGGGCTGGGCCAACCCAGTGGGTCGGGCCCATGTCTCAAAAGACGTATCTAAAAATAAATATTTACAAATATGCCCCTAAAACAAAATCAGCTCTAAAATAATAAATAAAAATCCTAAAAATACAAATAATATATTTATGAAATCACAAAAATATCCTCTATCCAATAAAAATAATAGATAGTAAATTTCAGTAATTGAATATAGATCTATTATTAAGACTATATATTCCTTCTAGAATTTTATAAAAATATACTAAACACTTAAAAATGAATAAAATTCATTTTAAGATTCTCAAAGGAAGTACTATTATAAAAAAATACTAGTTTGTATTTTTGAAAAGTAAATCAGGTATAATAGAAATAAAGTCTTATTCCTTCAAAGAATTTTAGTTAAATATTTAAAAGAGCTAAAAATTAAATAAATTCATTTTTAAACTCTTAGAATAATACTAGTTATTATAAAATTGCTAAATGTCAAAATAATATGAATTTAATGATTTCTTAAATAATTCTTTTCTTTTATTAATTAAAAGAAACTCAAAACCTATACAAGATGGGTAAAACACGCAAAGCAGAAAGAAAATGAATCATTGCATGACATTACTATGCATTGCATATTGCTTATTTAAATATTGTCCTTATCGGGCAATAATGGTTTTATGTAGAAACCGGAGCTCAAGGATAGGTTGAAGTATCCGACTTCACTACCTTGCAGTCACAAGGCAAGTTCATCAGTTGCTCATGTCCTTTGAAGAGTCTTTATGAAAGTATTTGAAAATTGTATGTTATCATCTATGTTCTAAAAGAGACAAAAAATAAGTATTTTCCCAAACAAATAAAATGCTATTATCATCCTAAGTGATGATAAATACTAAGAATTATAGGGAAATCTAAGATTCCACTTGCAAAACATCTAGGACTTAATAACGCGTTAACTATAAGATTTGGAATGTGACGGAGCAGTCAGCTGGATCTTCGTCCTTTCGCATGGACGGATGACCTTATCGTGAGGATGTGAATTTCTCGTGGAGAATCCAGCACATGGGTGGGACCCCTTAGTTCCCCGCGATACTGGTGTCTTGATTATCTACGAGGGGCTGTCGGAGGTATAGCTAGTACTTTTATGGGGCTTGCTAGGGGCACAACTGGCTCATAGAGTCTTTGGGTGCCTACCAGAGTTATAGATTGTCCTAAATGGGGCTTAACAGAGGTGGGGCAGGTCCTGGAGGATTGTGTCTTCATGCGGGGTCGCGGAGAGGGGCAGTGATTGGCTTGGATCACCTACTGGCCCCACATCAAGGAATTGTGGACAGGAAAGTACGCCTAGTTGTGCAACAAGGAGTTGACCTCTTATGGGTAAAGGCACCTCTGTAGAGTGTAAGAATTGTGACATGTTACTCCCTGTTCTGGTAAGGAGCTACGAACGCGGCAGGAAAGGAACTCCATGAAGTTCTGGTCAACCTGTGAAGGCTGATGGGCATAGTTTTTGATAATAAAATCAATCTTTGAAGAAATGTTTACCAAAACTGCATAGTACCAAGGACTTATAGTCCGAGGTGGTAGATAGAGCACCAAACTTCCCACCTTGCATATAATGAACTTGCTAGGTAACGCTGTTACTCACCCTTTCCTTTGAACCCCTTGCTAGACTTTGAGCGCTAGGAGAATGACCAAATGTATGCTATGGAGGTCCAGAACGACGTCTACTATGAAGAGTTGGACCTATCCGATGGAATCAAAGGGGTGGACTGGGGAATACACTATGGATCTGAAGACAACGAGTCAGAGTAGTTGTCAGGCCATAAGATAGTTACCCAGGTTCAGCCGAGCAGCACGAACTCTATAGAATAAGCTGTTGAGCTCACGTCTTTATTACTGTTGTGTTTTTCCTTCTTCCGCTGAACTTATGGAGTAAGTTATTTGGTTTGTAAGTTTAAATCTCTTGAAGTCTCGAACTTCTGGTATTTTAATGATAATAAAGTGTGTATGTTTGTAATTTGGACCCGCAATGTTTCTGTTGTACCACTCTAAGGGATGTGATATTTACAGAACGGTGTTCTATGGATGTCATGTCAACGAATACAGTGTACTATACATGCAGTGGTATGCTGGGTGATGGCTCTGTAATGGCGCCTAGGAAAATGCTAGTGCGGTGTTGATGTACAGCTCGTTGGGAACCCCAAGAGGAAGGTATGATGAGAACAGCAGCAAGTTTCCCTCAGTTATAAAACCAAGGTTTAATCGAACCAGTAGGAGCAAGGAAACACCCCAAAGGTGTTGCTAGCTGAGCCTTGGCAGGGCACACTACCGCTGCTAATAGCAACGTGGAGACCTGCACAACAGAACCATAGAACTTGGTCCCCAACTTGCGATGAGGTTGTCAATCTCACTGTGTTTTGCGGAAAACAAAGGATTAAACGTATCGAATGGAAATAAGTAATAGTTTGCAGAAAGTAAACATAAAGCAGTAAAAGATTGTAGATTGTATGTAAAAGACAAGGACCGGGATCCATAGTTCACTAGAGGTGGCTCTCCTTAAGATAGATAACATGCTAGGTCAACAAATTACAGCGGGGCAATTGACAAACATCGAGAAAGCAATACATGCATATACTAATCATCTTGACTCCTTTGAGACTTGATTGGGCATTACAACATTATACATAGACCGCCATCCAACTGCATCTATGACTAATAATCCACCTTCAGGTTATCATCCGAACCCCCTCCAGTATTAAGTTGCAAGCAACAGATTATTGCTTTACGAACTGCGTGTAAAGTAAACAATATGATTGTTCTATGAACAAAGGATTGTTGTTTTCTCCCTAGTAGCAATAGCACATCTAGTACCTTAGAGATTGCTATCACTTCCCTAGATTACCAGAGGCATGAACCCACTATCGAGCATAAATACTAACTCTTGGAGTTGCTAGCATCTACTTGGCCAAGATAGCTACTAACAATGGAAAGCATGCAAGATCACAAATAACAAAGACATGATAGAATCAATAATCAATCTGAAATAGCATCTCAATATCCATCGGATCCCCGCAAACACAACATGCAGAATTACAAATAGATGATCTTGATCATGAACGGGGCTCACAAGATCTAGACATGAAAGCACAAAGGAGGAGAACCAGCCATCTAGCTACTACATGGATCCGTAGTCCAAGGATGAACTACTCACGCATCACACCGGAGGCTTGCATGGTGATGAAGAAGGCCGCCAGGGTGAATTCCCCTCTCCGGCAGGGTGTCGGGAAGAGCTTCATATCCCTCCCGGTTTAGGGATGGAGATGACGACGGCTACAGACTCTTTCGTGGATTTTTGATCGGGCACTTAGGGTTTTCGTCCCGAGGGCATCTTATAGGCGGAAGGGGAGGCCGAGGGGGTGCCGGAGGCGGCCACACCACCCCCTGGCATGGGCCAGGCTGGGCCGCGCGGCCAGGTGGTTTGATGGCCCCCTGGCCCCTCTCCGTCTCGTATTCTGGCATCTGATGACTTCCGGAAAAATAGGCACTTTGGCATTTGTCCCGTCCAATTCCGAGAATATTCATTTTTTGACTTCCCGGGAACCAAATACAGCAGAAAACAGGCAGCTAGCACTGTGGCTCTTGTTAATAGGTTGGTCCAACCATTCATATGAAAAGTACTCCAAAGTTGGAACAAAACAAAAGAAAGTGGATAAAACCAAGCATGGAACATCAAAAATTATTGATACATTTGCAATGTATCAACATCCCCAAGCTTGACTCCTGCTCGTCCTCTAGTAGGTAAGTGATAAAAAGAAAGAATAATTTTTGAGGTGTCATGCACCATCAAAGACTTGATCAAAGTATTTGTAAAACATTCAAAGATGGGATTATAGTACTTCAATCATAACATGAAAGACAAAGTTCTAGCAATAAGACAAAGAAACTATGATGCAACATGAAAAGGAACAAACAAAAGATTCATGAATAACAATGCTTTGCAAGACGTTTGTTTGTTTCACATAAAGAAAACATGGCATAATAGTATTCAGCTTGTCCCTCAATAGAGTAGCAAATATAAATGCATAGGACACCTTCAAAGTTCATAAGAGTGACTAGATACAAATAGTTTAAAACAAGCAATATCAAGTTATGCATCAATCAACTAGTCTTGGGACAATGCACATAGGACTAAGAATGGCCACTATGCTCTCAAAGTAGGTGCATAAAGGTAGAAGGTGGAGACTCAATATAATGGTGGAAGAAAGGCCTTTTTATAAAAGGAAGTAGGATTCAAGTCTCATAAAGAGCTTCCAAAATTATGGTACTTATAGCTTTCAGCTCTCATTGCCCCTATCATAAGCACCTTGAAGTGATTAAGGTTAAAGTGAACAAACTATGGTGTACATGCTTGACGAAGTATAAGTTAGAAATCTCATATCCTTTGTATACGAGGGCCGCTCCTCATGCTACTCAAGTTTAGTCACCGGTAAGTTCTTGTCATCGTAAGTATATGTGTATCATAGAGAACCGCCAATGGGGTACCCCTAGCCCGATGATACGGAAGAATCCCCATATCAAAATGACAAGGCAAGCATACAATGAGCATCTTAGGAATATTCTTATTTACCATGGGAATATGGTGCTTTTTTCTCTCTTTCCTCTTTTCATAATATCTCTTTTTTTCTTTTTCTCTTTTTTCTCAATATAGGACTCTTTTTTTATAAGAAGAATGCTTCATAGATAGCTCATTATGGATACGCTGCAGGTTTCACCATGTCAGCATGGATTAGACCAGCGGCCCAGGCGTTCCTCTAACACATATACATAACTACATGGACTTACAAGCTCCCCTTTCATTTCACACGACGACATCCATATACAAAAGAGCATGATATCAACTAGGTACATGTACCAAGTGCAATGTTGAAAGCGTTCCCCATGAAAGCATGGTTCTGCTAATTCCCAACAAATAAGAGCAAGCATATACAACATAGACGACACAATGGTTCAAGTTTATTAAGGGCAAGAAAAGTAAAGTGTGCCATCAAGTTCGTGAGAGCTTTAATCACTACTTTTCTCATAACAAGTTTAATTCGGAAGGTAAACAAAAGCATGAATATACTTGGAATAGCATAAGCTAGTAGGTAGGTATGGTGGACTCTTTGGAATAACTTGGTTTAGGGAGTTGGATGCATGAGTGGAACTCATACTTGGTTGTGGAGGCTAGCAAAAGACTGGGAGCGACAAACTAAGAGAGCAATAATGGCCATAATCATGCAGAGCGACAAAACATCATTGATCAAAGCATAAAGTGATACTAAAAGTTGAAAACTAAAGGATCATAAAGGCTATGGTGACTTGAGATAGTCATAACATGGTGTGAGCATGCGCCAAGTCAACCCAAATAAAGCATCAAAGGAGAATACCACTATACTATGCTTTAATATGCTAAAACAACGCATGATTCATCCAAGGCACATTAAGCTATCTCAATTGTTTATAACAAGTCATGCTATAGCAAAGAATACTAAGCATAAAGCCAAAACAATATCAAGCATGGCATCACAGAGCATAGGCCACAGTCAAAAACGAGCTCTTTTACCACATAAGCATGAACTTTCTACTCTTTTCCGAGCCAAACCAAACTATTTGCAAACCAATGTATGAAAGAGGGGGTACAACCAATTTATTTAGCAAACTAATCAAACCAAAGCAAACGAAAAACCAAAACGAAAACGAAAAAGAAGACGCTCCAAGAAAAACACAACTGTGCATGAAACAATAAAAATGAAGCGTTTGGAAGGAACCTGGGATTTTTATTTATGAAGAAGGGGATGCCTTGGGCATCCCCAAGCTTTGACGCTTGTACTTCTTGGATATTTCTTGGGGTGACACGCATGGCATCCCCAAGCTCGAGCTTTAGTCCATCATTCATCTCATTACTCATTCCTTCCATACACCTGAAATTTTTCCATCATACAAAACTTCACACAATCTTTATTAGCAACATTAGTGCACTCAACATAAATAAGTCTTAAGGTTAAGTTCTAACACCAAATAAACTTCCATTAGAACATTAGCTAATGTATCACTTCCCTCAAAATGCTCAATTTCCCAAAATAACTCAAAAAGGAACCAACAAGAAGCAAATGCAGAAAATGGAAGAAATCTATCAAAACAGACCAGCAGGTAAAGACGAATTTTTTCGAAGACCTTCTGTTGCTCAAATAAAAAAGTGTTGAACTAACGAAAGTTAGATAACAACCTGGGGCAGAAGCTCAAAAATTCACGCCTCGAAAAGACGTTCCGAGATTTTACACGAATGTTTACGGTGAAGCACAGAAATCTATTTCAGGACAGCAACTTTCCCAATCATTACTTCTCTCTCATTAGAGGTTACTCTTGGCACAAAAAGCAAATAAAAAGGATAA
The DNA here is from genome assembly GCA_910589775.1 of Avena eriantha. Classification (NCBI taxonomy): domain Eukaryota; kingdom Viridiplantae; phylum Streptophyta; class Magnoliopsida; order Poales; family Poaceae; genus Avena; species Avena eriantha. The sequence continues at coordinate 298,228,002 of OU342745.1, read as the reverse complement.
GGAGAGGTTATTACAGGGGTAATAACTTCCAAGACTCATCTAAAACTTTTGGGTTATCTCCCAACAAGTACTTTTCTTTAACGCCTTTAAGTTAGGCATAAGAAGCAAATAAAGAATCAAGTGTTCTCAAATGAAGAAGCATTAAGACCAAATTTTGTTTTCATAGGAGAAGCAAAAGAAATATTTTCTCTCTTTTTAGGGAAGTGTTGTATACCTTTCTTGAGTGGGAGTTGATATTTAATGGTGCCTTCTTTCATATCAATGATGGCACCAACAGTTCTAAGAAAAAGGTCTTCCCAAAGTAATATGAAAAGAAGCATTGTATTCAACATCCAAAACATAGAAATCAACGGGGACATAGGAATCGTTAACCATAATAAGAACATCATTAAGACTCCCCATGAGTTTCTTTTTAGCATTAACATCAAGTGGGACATTCAAATAACAATCTTCAAGAGGAGGCAAATCAAGCATATCATAAATCCTTCTAGGCATAATAGAAACACTACTATCAAGATCACATAAAGCTTTGAAATCAAAGTCATTCACTTTTATATTAATGATGGGTTCCCAACCATCTTCTTATTTTATAGGAATAGAAGCTTTATGTTTCATCTTTTCTTCTTTAATCTTTATGAGAGCATTAGTAATGTGTTTTGTAAAGGCCATGTTCATAGCACTAGCATTAGGACTTTTAGCAAGCTTTTGTAGGAACTTAATAACTTCAAAGATATTGCAACCATCAAGATCAAAATCAAATTTATCATCTAAAGTAGTAGAACTATTACTAGCCTCAACACTAGTGGTGGTAATAGTAGAAACACTAATGTTTCTAGCAATTTCATCTTCTCTTTCCCACTTAGCATGTAATTCAGCTAATAGTCTAACATTTTCATCAATTCTTACTTGTATGGCATTAGTAGCTGCAGAGGGATTATAATTAGTTTCAGGTTTAACAGCCATTTTATTCAAAGAAGATTGAGCTTCAGCCAAGGATGCTATATTTCTTTCAGCATTAGAGAGTTTTTCCTCAATAGTTTTATTGAAAGCAGTTTGTTTACTAATAAACTCTTTAATCATAACTTCAAGTTCAGAGGGAGCACTCCTATTATTGTTGTAAGAATTTCCATAAGCATTACCATTGTTGGGAGGATATGGCTTATAATTGTTGTTACCAAAATTACTCCTATAAGCATTATTGCCAAAGTTGTTATTTCTTATGAAGTTCACATCAACTTGCTCTTCTTGAGCAACCAAAGAAGCTAAAGGAACATTACTTGGATCAATATGGGCTTTCCCATTAACAAGCATAGACATAATAATATCAATCTTATCACTCAAGGAGGAAGTTTCCTCAATAGAATTTACCTTCCTACCTTGTGGAGATCTCTCAGTATGCCATTCAGAATAATTAACCATCATATTGTCCAGAAGTTTTGTTGCAGCACCCAAAGTAATGGTCATAAAGATACCTCCAGCAGCAGAATCCAATAGGTTCCTTGAAGAATAGTTCAATCCTGCATAAAAAGTTTGGATGATCATCCAAGCAGTCAGTCCATGAGTGGGACAATTCTTAACCAAAGATTTCATTCTTTCCCAAGCTTGAGCAACATTCTCATTATCAAGTTGTTTAAACTTCATTATTTCACTTCTCATAGATATAATCTTAGCAGGAGGATAGTATTTTCCTATGAAAGCATCTTTGCATTTAGTCCAAGAATCAATACTATTCCTAGTTAAGGAATTCAACCATTCTTTAGCTTTTCCTCTCAAAGAGAAAGGAAAGAATTTCAGCTTAATAATATCACCATCTATATCCCTATGCTTTTGCATCTCACAAAGTTCAACAAAGTTATTTAGATGGGAAGCAGCATCTTCATTAGCAATACCAGAAAATTGTTCTCTCATAACAAGATTGAGTAAAGCAGGTGTTATCTCAAAGAAAGTAGCTTCAGGAACATGTGGAGCAATAGGTGTGCTCATAAAATCATTGTTGTTGGTGCTAGTGAAGTCACACAACTTAGTGTTTTCAAGAGTAGTCATTTTTTGTGTTTTCAAATAAGAAAGCAAACTAGTAAAACTAAATTTTTTGTGTTTTTGAATAAAGAAAACAAGCAAACAAAGCAAAAAGAAACTAAGCAAAACAAAAATAACAAAGTAAAGAGATTGGTTATGAGGGACTCCCCTTGTGAAGATGTCCTTGACTCCCCGGCAACGGCGCCAGAAAAATGCTTGATTGCGTTGTAATGGCGCCCAGGAAAATGCTGGTGCTGTGTTGATGTAGAGCTCGTTGGGAACCCCAAGAGGAAGGTATGATGAACACAGCAGCAAGTTTCCCTTAGTTATGAAACCAAGGTTTAATCAAACCAGTAGGAGCAAGGAAACACCCCAAAGGTGTTGCTAGCTGAGCCTTGGCAGGGCGCACTACTGTGCTAGTAGAAACGTGGAGACCTGCACAACACAACCACAGAACTTTGTCCCCAACTTGCGATGAGGTTGTCAATCTCACCGTGTTTTGCAGAAAACAAAGGACTAAACGTATTGCATGGAAAGAAGTAATAGTTTGCAGAAAGTAAACACAAAGAAGTAAAAGATTTTAGATTGTATGTAAAAGACAAGGACCGGGATCCATAGTTCACTAGAGGTGGCTCTCCTTAAGATAGATAACATGCTGGGTGAACAAATTACAGCGGGGCAATTGACAAACATCGAGAAAGCAATACATGCATATACTAATCACCTTGACTCCTTTGAGACTTGATTGGGCATTACAACATTATACATAGACCGCCATCCAACTGCATCTATGACTAATAATCCACCTTCGGGTTATCATCTGAACCCCCTCCAGTATTAAGTTGCAAGCAATAGATTATTGCTTTACGAACTTCGTGTAAAGTAAACAATACGATTGTTCTATGAACAAAGGATTGTTGTTTTCTCCCTAGTAGCAACAGCACATCTAGTACCTTGGAGATTTTTGTCACTTCCTTAGATTACGAGAGGCATGAACCCACTATCGAGCATACATACTAACTCTTGGAGTTGCTAGCATCTACTTGGCCAAGATAGCTACTAACAACAGAAAGCATGCAAGATCACAAATAACAAAGACATGATAGAATCAATAATCAATCTGAAATAGCATCTCAATATCCATCGGATCCCCGCAAACACGACATGCAGAATTACAAATAGATGATCTTGATCATGAATGGAGCTCATAAGATCTAGACATGAAAGCACAAAGGAGGAGAACCAGCCATCTAGCTACTACATGGATCCGTAGTCCAAGGATGAACTACTCACGCATCACACCAGAGGCTTGCATGGTGATGAAGAAGGCCGCCAGGGTGAATTCCCCTCTCCGGCAGGGTGCCGGGAAGAGCTTCAGATCCCTCCCGGTCTAGGGATGGAGATGACGGCGGCTAGAGACTCTCTCGTGGATTTTTGATCGGGTACTTAGGGTTTTCGTCCCGAGGGCATCTTATAGGCGGAAGGGGAGGCCGAGGGGGTGCCGGAGGCGGCCACACCACCCCCTTGCGCGGGCCAGGCTGGGCTGCGCGACCAGGTGGTGTGGTGGCCCCCTGGCCCCTCTCCGTCTCGTATTCTGGCATCTGATGACTTCCGGAAAAATAGGCACTTTGGCTTTTGTCCCGTCCAATTCCTAGAATATTCATTTTCTGACTTTCCTGGAACCAAATACAGCAGAAAACAGGCAGCTGGCATTGTGGCTCTTGTTAATAGGTTAGTCCAAGAAATCATATGAAAAGTACTCCAAAGTTGGAACAAGACACAAGAAAGTGGATAAAACGAAGCATGGAACATCAAAAATTATATATATATTTGCAATGTATCACTGGGTCACTATAGCTGGTATCAGAGCAATTGCTTTGACCTTAGGTTGGAAACCTAGTAAAGGGAACTACTTGTAGGAGTCTTAGGGCAACGGTAAAGAGTTCTCTAGCTTGTATGATGAATATTCAATTCGTATTATTTCGTTATATTTTTTAGTGCGATAATTCTTTATTATGATGCATCATTATAATTAATGGTTACTAATTATGAATATTTTCTATACAATGGAAATGGCACCAAAGTTTCCAAAACAGACTTTGGCAAGGACAGAAGAGACTCTCGATGATTATCAGGGGGCTTAACTGAACAGCTTCGAGAACTTCTGAGGGTTTTTGGTTGCACAACTAATATTCCAGTTAGTACCATGACATACCATGATCGGAGAATGTTAGCCAAATATTGTGTTAGCATCCAACTACCAAAAAAGCTTGGTTTATATCACGATTTACGTATGGGTGAAGGTAGAAGTCACCTAGCAGCATACCATGTTGCTATTTTGTAGGCGATAGCCAATGTTCGGGAGCACAAAGCAGAAGAGTTAGCGAGAAGCACATATTATGTGATTCCTCACGACTCTATTGACACAGAACCAGTTCCGGATCATCATACTTTAGTAAATAAGCATCCAAAACTAGCTTCCAAGTTTATGGATTGGTATCGACTAATGGTTGGGTCTTTGTATAAGACACATCAGGTTATTGTAGAGGATCAAATTGATATGCTAGAGGATTTAACTAATCCTGAATGAAGGCAGAAGTTAGCATCTATACTGGCGCATGAAGCAGTGGATAGGGTTAGCCCAATTTTTAAGGATATACCTATAGATCCAGCATATTTTACACCATATCCTTATTCAACTATGCCAGAACCTACTAGATATCCTGATGAGGGCACTAGTCATCCAGTACTACAGAGTTCTTGGGGAACTGAGGACTCGGAACTACCTATTGGAAATTCCGAAGGATGGAGGTACGGATTGATGGATGGATCTGCTGGGAGTCCTATTCCTATGGAAGACTTAGTTGGGGATACCGGGCAAACTAGTCGCATGGGAGTGAGATCTTCTTCTGTTGATGGAAGAGATGTCTATGTGGAGGATGTAGAGTCCGATGAGGAATATCCTGAAGAAAGGGTATTTGAGTCACCAGAAAATTATCCTACTCCAGATAATGTGCACTATATAAATATAGTTGAGGACTATCGTACCCAGCAGAGTACTTGGGGAGCATCGGAAGCGGAATATTCTGTTGATTATTCTGGAGTCGGAATACAGGAGGAGATTGAAGAAGACGGTGATGAGGATGATTCTGAAGACACCTCAGATGAGTTGGAAGGTATGGACATACTTTAGCTAGATGATCTGTCAAGTCCAAATACTTCTGATACTGAGTATCGTCCATCAAATAGGCAAGTCGTTCCATAGATGGTGTGTCGTACTTCACGTCAGCACGGCTGTACTCCGGGAATGTACGATGAATGTCGCAGCTTCTAGGGAGCATGACCTTGAGGAGGAGTATCCCAATGATGATACAGGAGTAGAGTTGGAGCACTTGATGTAAATAAATAAGTGGGATAGCATCCACATGAGTTTGTAATACCTAAATGGTATGGGCTTGTAGTGATGTTGTACTAACGATGTTGTTTGTAATGTATAATATGTGAAATGCATATTTGGTTCTTATTTGGATCTTGTGTTCCATTGTATGACTAGTTATGTGCATGAAGTTGAGCTCAAAACACATATGCATGATGTAATTATGAGTGTTCGCTTTATGTTACAGGACTAGAGGGTATGGAAATAGGTGTAGAGGACGAGACTGAACAGCAGCGCATGGAGCGCGAAACTAAGGAAAAGGCAGATGAAGACGCCAGAATGCAGTCAAATTTACCACCACCACCAATGAGGTCGTTAATGGAGCAGAACTTTATGCAGTACATGCAAATGATGCAAGAGTCCCAGAACAAGTTCATGGAGGGGTTAGTGGATCGAGTAGGACATTAGAGGGAACCTGAAGGGTGTGGTGTGAGTCTTTCTGACTTTCAAAATGCAAGGTTGTTACCTTTTGCATCAGCCCCTGAGCCAATGGATGCAGAGGATTGGCTAGTAGATACAGAGAGAAAGCTAAAGACTGTAGGATGCAATGATGAGGAAAAGTTGAAGTATGCAACACATCTCTTAACTGGACCTGCAGCATCTTGGTGGGAGAATCAGCTAGCAATGCAACCTCTAGGTAGGGAGTATACCTGGGAGGAGTTTAACCAGAGATTCCGTGAATATCATGTTCCGGAAAGTGTTATTGAACTGAAGCGTAGGGAGTTTGAAGAGCTTCAGTAGGGATATACCAGTGTTATGAAATACATCCGGGAGTTCAGTTAACTATCTCGTTATGCTGAGGATGAGGTGAACACTGAGGAAAAGAGGAAGAAAAGTTCTTGCATGGTTTAAATCCATTTGTGAAGATGCAGCTGAGGTTAGCCAATAAGCAGACTTTTCAACAGCTACTTGATGCAGCCATCACATTTGAGGATGATTACAAGAGTGTTCAATAGGACCGCAGGAAGAGAGCAAAGAAGGAAACCAAGAGGATCCAAGCAAATAAACCTAAACCTAATACGGAGTTCAAAGCTCGAAACAGGTCCTTTAACAATGGTAACAATCCCAATCGTGGTGCAACCACAATTAGGAGGAATGTCATTTTCCACAATTGTAAGCTCCTAGGGCACCTCGGTAAGGACTGCCTAAAGTCGGTAATCATATGCTACGGGTGTGGTTAGAAGGGGCACATCAAGCCTGACTGCCCAAGCAAACCACCAGGTGGTTGGCCTAGAACTGGTAGTAGTCAAGCAAGAGGTGGAGGTGGACAGCCTAATAGAGGTGGAAGTTATGGCAAAAATGACAATAGCAAGAGGGGTAGACCTACTAGAAAGCTGAATTGCGCAACCTTGGAGGAGGTGGATAACTCGGATCATGCGGTGATAGGTACGCTCAATATTCTCACAAATCCTGGAAAAGTTCTATTTGATACCGGTGCAACTATTTCATTCATATCTGAACAATTTTGTGATAAGTTTGGGATTAGAAGGGCACCGTTAGAAAAACATATGATCATAGTTACCGCTGGAGGGATAGTGGTAGTTAGAAACATTAAATTAAACCATGTTATCTCAATCTGTGGCCAAACCTATTATGCGGATCTTTATGTGATTCCATTAAGGGGAATAGCGGTAGTGTTGGGAATGGATTGGATGGCTGAGTATGGGGCTCAGATCAATTGTGAGGATAAAACTATTTCAATCAAGTCTCCAAGTGGAGGAAGGATAGTCTATTAGGCGGATAGACATAGTCATATCATGGTAGATATGTAGTTGAACTCAATGAAGGAGGTCAAATTAGAAGGAATTTCAAGATGTTTTTCCGGCAGAGTTACTAGGAATGCCACCTGATCGAGAAATAGAGTTCACTATCGACCTGATACCTAGTACAGCGCTAATAACCCAAGCACTATATAAGATGGGACCAAAAGAATTAAAAGAGCTTAAGTAGCAAATTGATGAGTTAGCCAGAAAAGGATTTATTCAAGAAAGTGTATCCCCATGGGGAACTCCGGTAATTTTTGTGGATAAAAGAGATGGAGGACGGAGAATGTGTGGTGATTATAGGAATCTCAACAATGTTACCATCAATAACAAATATACATTGCCAAGAATTCAAGATCTATTTGATCAAGTCAAAGGACCTGGAGTGTTTTCCAAGATTGATCTAAGATCAAGATACCATTAGATAAAAATCAAACCTAAAAATGTTCCAAAAACAGCATTTGTGTTAAGATATGGACATCATGAGTACCTCGTCGTACCTTTTGGATTAACCAATGCACCAGCAATATTTATGAACGTGATGATCAAAATCTTCATGCCGTATCTGGATAAGTTTGTCATAGTGTTTATATGATATTTTGATATACTCTAAGGATAAAGAAGAGCATGCTGATCATTTGAGGATAGCATTGCAAATCTTGAGAGAACATAAGTTGTATGCTAAATTCAACAAGTGTGAATTTTGGTTGGACAAGGTAGAATTTCTGGGTCATATAATCAGTAAGGATGGAATTGCGGTAAATTCATCCAAAGTTCAATTAGTGTTGGAATGGAATGCACCAACCAATGTGAAACAAATTAGAGGTTTCCTAAGCATGGCAGGCTATTATAGGAGATTCATTGAAGGTTTTTGATAGCTGGACCAATGACCAAATTGCTAAGAAAGAATGCACCATTCATATGGGATGACAAGTGTGAAGCAAGTTTTCAGGAATTGAAAATCAGATTAACAACCGCACCAATCCTAGCTATACCGGGAACAGGAAAAGATTACACAGTTTATTGTGATGCATCCAAGGAAGGATTAGGATGTGTGTTAATACAAGATCGCAAGGTGATAGCGTATGGGTATAGACAACTCAAACCTCATGAAGTCAATTACCCAACACATGATTTAGAGTTAGTGGCAGTGGTCTTTGCTTTAAAGGGATGGAGACATTTTCTCTATGGAGCAAGATGTGAACTATACACAGATCATAAAAGTCTTAAATATTTCTTTACTCAAAAGGAGCTGAATATGAGGCAGAAAAGATGGTTGGAGTTGATCAAGGATTATGATCTTACAATTAACTATACTCCAGGAAAAGCCAATGTAGTAGCAGATGCTTTAAGTCGAAAGAGTACGGATATTCAACCCATCAATAGAGAATTACCAAAGGAGTTGCAAATGGATTTGGAAAGGTTAGAAATACAATTCTTAAGGACAGAAGTTCGTGTAGGTTTAGCGACCGTGAGGGTTGTAGAAGAGCAAAGCAGTGATCTTCCTCATGAGATCTATCGACATCAACTTGATGATCCATTTATTGCTAAAGAAATCAGAAGAATTTCCGAAGGACAAAAATCAGTTTTTCACCTAGGAGATTATGGATCTTGTGGTTCCAAAACCGTCTTTGTCTACCAGATGTACCGGAGATCAGAGAGGTGATACTCCGAGAAGCACATGAAACACCATATTCAATTCATCCTGGAAGAACGAAGAGTACATGGATCTTAAGGAATTATTCTGGTGGAATAACATGAAAAGGGATATTGCAAAGTATGTATCTGAATGCCATACTTGTCAAAGGGTAAAAGCAGAACATCAAAGTCTAACAAGTCCATTACAACCTTTAGAAATTCCAGAATGGAAGTGGGAAGAAATTGGTATGGATTTTATCACCGGATTACCTATGACACCAAAGCCGAAGGATGTGATATGGGTGATTGTGGATAGATTCACAAAAAGTGCACATTTTATCCCGATAAATCAAAAATATAATGCCGAGAAGTTATTTTAAATTTATGGAAAAGAGATAGTAAGTAAGCACGGAGTATCCAAGAAAATTGAATCGGATGAGGATGTGTGTTTACTTTGGCATTTTGGAAACAATTACAAGAACACTTGGCTCAAAGTTAGATTTCAGTACAGCCTATCATCTAGAAAGTAGAGGCCAAACATAAAGAACCAATCAAATCTTGGAGGACATGCTTAGAGCTTGTGCATTAGATTTCGGAGGTTCGTGCGAAGATCATCTACCGTTGGCAGAATTTTCCTACAACAATACCCAATGCACACTTTTATGGTCACCCAGTTACGTTCATGACATTTACTGAGATCAAAGCATTCCTCCGGAGACAGTGATTAATATGATCTGGCGGTCTAAGGAGAATGTCACTTCGTTTCTAATCATTACAACGATGAACCATGTGACTAGATCACGTTGCAATACTTAATTTGGGTAATTTACATCATATCATTCTCTAATGATATGACTTTGTTGTCAACTAGCATAAATGCACCATGATCAGGAAACCTTGATCATCGGTTGCCCAATGAACTAGTTTAATATGCTACTAGGGACCTGGTTTGTTTACATACCACACCTGTATCAGTGTTACCTTTTGATATAATCATAGCACAGTATGAAACTGTTATGAAGTAGTTTGAGATATGATAATAAACCTATTTATTATTTTCCTCTAGGGAATATCTCCTTCATTGATTTCTTCTACATGGTTAGTAACAACACAAGTACTAGAGGAAGTATAAGCTTTATTGTTAGAGCAACGAGCCAAGGAAAGTAACTTATCACAAGATTTAGCAATAATGTGAGTAGATGAATTACTAGGACTAGCACATGGCAATATGACATTTGAAGTGGATATAGTACTAATGTCCATATGAGGCTCATTAGATGTTACATGTGACATAATAGCCTCATGAACTAATTTTAGCCTACCACGGGAGACTAGAAGATCCTCATGTGTGCTTGTGAGCTTAACATGACTTTCTTCCAATTCCCCATAATTGCTAGTTAGCAAAGCAAGTTGATACTTTATCTCAACATTCTCCTTCATAATAGATGATTCACAAGAAATAAAGTTAGTAGCATAAGCATTGGGAGTCAATAATAGCGCTAGATTGTTTCGGCTCAAACTGCTATCCATGTTGTCCCAATTCTTTTTGGTCGTGGGATGGTGATGTCTACGCACTTCTATTCTTGTAGACAGTTGTTGGGACTCCAAGTGCAGAGGTTTGTAGAACAGCAGCAAGTTTTCCCTTAAGTGGATCACCCAAGGTTTATCGAACTCAGGGAGGAAGTGGTCATAGGTATTCCCTCTCAAGCAATCCTGCAATCAAGGTACAATAAGTCTCTTGTGTCCCCAACACACCCAATACTGTTGTTAGGTGTATAGGTACACTAGTTCGGCGAAGAGATAGTGAAATACAAGTGGTATGGATAATTATAAGTGGTAACGGTGCAAGAAAATAGCTTGATGGCGCGGAAAAGACTAAAGTAAAACTGAAATAAAGATGGCAACAAGCAAAAATGTAACAGATCTAATAGAAAACGGTGTTTCGGTGCTTAGAAACAAGGTCTAGGGATCATACTTTCACTAGTGAACACTCTCATATAAATATCTTCTCTTTATGATACTACTCTTAACTACTCTCCGGTTGGACACTCTAATCGTTGGTAGGGTTATAACAGCACACCTCAGAGTCCATCTTTCCCATCTAGATAACCCCACACTGTCACCTTGAGTACTAGATGAGTCCAACAAACACCACAATTTCATAAAGACATCCAACTCCAAATATAACTCATACAAGTATTTGTAATCTCTAGCCTAAGTGCCACCATGGTGAGCACGTTGTCACTTTCACACACATGGGGAGAGCAGAGATTCATTAAAGCACTTGAGTATCAAGGTATATCTATAGATTACAAGCTCATGATCACAATATGATCATGCATAGAGAGAGAGATGAACACATAGCTACTGGTAGAACCCATAGCCTCGAGAGAGAACTACTCCCTCCTCATCATGGGAATCAGCAACATTGATGGAGATGGTGGTGGAGATCGATGGAGATGGCTCCAGGGGCACTTCCCCGTCCCGGCAGGGTGCCGGAACAGAGACTTTCGGTCCCCCGAATCTCCCCTTCGGTGGCAGCGGCGCTGTGGAACTTTTCATGGATTTCTGATTGACGATTTAGGGTTTTTGCCTCGGGGGAGATATATAGGCGAAAGAGGCAAGGTCGGTGGCCGGCCAGGGGGCCCACACCATGCCCTGGCACGGCCAAGGGGGACCCGCGCCTAGGGGTGGTGTGGCCACCCTGTGGCCCCTCTCTGTCTCGTATTCTGGCTCTGTGAGTCTCCGAGAAAATAGGCATATTGGCTTTTGTCCCGTCCAATTCCAAGAATATTAATTTTCTAACTTTCTGGAACCAAAAATAGTAGAAAACTGGCAACTGGCACTGTGGCTCTTGTTAATAGGTTAGTCCAAGAAATCATATGAAAAGTACTCCAAAGTGTGGACAAAATATAAGAAAGTAGATAAAACCAAGCATGGAACATCAAAAATTATAGATACATTTGCAATGTATTAGATGGACGCTGAGGAGGACATGTGGCGACATCACAACAGAGCCCTGCTATTCCTTTAGGTCGCCCTACTATGGGCTAGGGCGAAAGGTTCCATACCGTGGATGGGTGTAACACGCGCCGTCGTACCCCACGTCGCTGGAATGTGGGTCGTGCACGCCACACGGGTGGAACACCCCAGCATTAAGGAACCAACAAAGGGTAGAAATAGGAATTTGTGCATATTCATGCATTCATCTAAAAAATCAGGGTAAATTTTTCGCCAAACAAAAACCTAAAGAGATCAGAGTTTCTTTCACTATATAGAGGTAGGAATAGCTCTATGAGGTGATTGCTCTAAATTTTGACATGACCTTTAGGCATTATTGTGTTTTGGGAGGAATATTTTGAATTCACATTTGAAATTCAAATTATTTGAATAATATTTGAAAATTAGAAGTTAGAATCATTAAGTGGTTTTCCAAAATAGGTATTAACATTGTTTGATTATATTATAAATATATTAAACAACAATATGAATTTAAGAAAAGTAAATTCAAATAAGAAATGAATTCTTATTTCTTTTCTTTACCTCATAATAAGATTGCAAACATATATATATATACACCAAGACAGAATATTACAAGGGATTGAGTCCAATAAAATGAATCTTCATTAAATCAAAGAAAAACTATTACAAGATTCTTTACAAAGCAAATAGAAGTAAGATTATAATAAGAATCTACACTATTCATCTATTCCTATCCTACATCTTGACAATCCAGACTTTGTTCCTGTAAAATAAGGTAAACAACTCAACAAAGAAATAAAATGTTAGTGATTAGTTTTACTCTCAATGGTGAACAGTGAAGTGCATTGTTCATATTACATCATAGAGTAACTAGAAGGGGTAAGTTTCACCAAAGTGTATAATCTGTTCTATTAAGCAAATAGCTTCAGTACCACATCATAAGTATCTGACTTCACTACCTTGCAGTCACAAGGCAAGTTCATCACTTGCTCATGTCCTTTGAAGAGTCTTTATGACAGTATTTGAAAATTGTGTGTTATCATCTATGTTCTCAAAGAGACAGAAAATAAGTATTTTCCCGAACAAATAAAATGCTATTATCATCCTAAGTGATGATAAATACTAAGAATTACAGGGAAATCTAAGATTCCACTTGCAAAACATCAGGACTTAATAACCCATGACATGAGTGATTCTAGCACCGTATATTATGCGTTAACCATAAGATATGGAATGGGACGGAGAAGTCAGTTGGATCTTCTTCTTTCGCATGGACGGATGACCTTATCGTGAGGTTGTGAATTTCTCGTGGAGAATCCAGCACATGGGTGGGACCCCTTAGTTCCCACGATACTGGTGTTTTGATTATCTATGAGGGGATACCGGAGGTATAGCAAGTACTTTATGGGGCTTGCCAGGGCACAACCGGCTCATAGAGTCTTCGGGTGCCTACCAGAGTTATAGCTTGTCCTATGTGGGGCTTAACAGAGGTGGGGCAGGTCCTGGAGGATCGCGTCTTCAAGCGGGGTCACAGAGAGGGGCAGTGGTTGGCTTTGATCACCAACTAGGCCCCACATCAAGGAATTGTGGACGGGAAAGTACGCCCAGTTGTGCAACAAGGAGTTGAACTCTTATGGGTAAAGCAACGCACCTCTGCAGAGTGTAAGAATTGTGACATGTTACTCCCTGTTCCAGGAAGGAGTTACGAACGCGGCAGGAAAGGAACTCCATGAAGTTCTGGTCAACCTGTGAAGGTTGATGGGCATAGTTTTTGATAATAAAATCAATCTTTGAAGTGTTTAACAAAACTACATAGTACCAAGAACTTATAGTCCGAGGTGGTTGATAGAGCATCAAACTTCCCACCTTGCATATAACGAACTTGCTGGGTAACGCTATTACTCGCCCTTTCCTTTGAACCCCTTGCTAGACTTTGAGGGCTAGTAGAATGACCAGATGTATGCTACAGACGTCTAGAACAACGTTTACTATGAAGAGCCGGACCTGTCCGGTGGAACCGAAGGGGTGGACTACGGAATACACTATAGAGCTGAAGACAACGAGTCGGAGTAGTTTTCAGGCCGTAATATAGTTACCCAGGTTGAGCCGAATAGCACGAACTCTATAGAATAAGCTGTTGAGCTCACGTCTTTATTACTGTTGTGTTTTTCATACTTTTTCTGAACTTAGGGAGTAAGTTATTTGGTTTGTAAGTTTGAATCTCTTGAAGTCTCGAACTTTTGGTATTGTAATAATAAGTGTGTATGTTTGTAATGTGGACCTGCAATGTTTCTGCTGTACCACTCTGAGGGATGTGATATTTACAGAACGGTGTTCTGTGGATGTCATGTCAACGACTATAGTGTACTACGCATGCACTGGTATGTTGGGTCACCACAACGGGTGATACATTGCAAATGTATCTATAATTTTTGATGTTCCATGCTTGGTTTTATCCACTTTCTTGTGTTTTGTTCCAACTTTGGAGTACTTTTCATATGATTTCTTGGACTAACCTATTAACGAGAGCCACAGTGCTAGCTGCCTGTTTTCTGCTGTTTTTGGTTCCAGGAAAGTCAGAAAATGAATATTCTCGGAATTGGACGGGACAAAAGCCAAAGTGCCTATTTTTCCAGAAGTGATCAAGTGCCAGAATACGAGACGGAGAAGGGCCAGGGAGCCACCACACCACCTGGCCGCGCGGCCAGGCCTGGCCCGTGCTAGTGTGTGGTGAGGCCAGCCCTAGCACCCCCTCGGCCTCCCCTTCTGACTATAAGTTTCCCTCGGGATGAAAACCCTAGGTACCCGATCAAAAATCCACGAAAGAGTCTGTAGCCGCCGTCATCTCCATCCCTAGATCGGGAGGGATCTGAAGCTCTTCCCGGCACCCTGTCGGAGAGGGGAATTCACCCTGGAGGCCTTCTTCGTCACCATGCAAGCCTCCGGTTTGATGCGTGAGTAGTTCATCCTTGGACTACGGATCCATGTAGTAGCTAGATGGCTGGTTTCTCCTCCTTTGTGCTTTCATGTTTAGATCGTGTGAGCTCCATTCATGATCAAGATCATCTATTTGTAATCCATACATGTTGTGTTTGCGGGGATCCGATGGATATTGAGATGCTATTTCAGACTGATTATTGATTCTATCATGTCTTTGTTATTTGAGATCTTGCATGCTTTCCATTGTTACTAGCTATCTTGGCCAAGTAGATGCTAGTAACTCCAAGAGTTAGTATTTATGCTCGATAGTGGGTTCATGCCTCTGGTAATCTAGGGAAGTGACAGAAATCTCTAAGGTACTAGATGTTATGTTGCTACTAGGGAGAAAACAACAATAATTTGTTCATAGAACAATCGTATTGTTTACTTTACACGCAGTTCGTAAAGCAATAATCTGTTGCTTGCAACTTAATATTGGAGGGGATTCGGACAATAACCTAAAGGTGGGTTATTAGTCATAGATGCAGTTGGATGGCGGTCTATGTATAATGTTGTAATGCCCAATCAAGTCTCAGAGGAGTCAAGATGATTAGTATATGCATGTGTTTCTTTATCGATGTTTGTCAATTGCCCCGCTGTAATTTATTCACCCAGCATGTTATCTATCTAAGAAGAGCCACCTCTAGTGAACTATGGATCCCGGTCCTCTTTCTTACATACAATCTACAACTGTTTACTGTTTTGTGTTTACTTTCTGCAAACTTTTACTTCTTTCCATTCGATACGTTTAATCCTTTGTTTTCCGCAAAACACGGTGAGATTGACAACCTCATCGCAAGTTGGGGACAAAGTTCTGTGGTTGTGTTGTGCAGGTCTCCACGTTGCTACTAGCACCGGTAGTGCGCCCTGCCAAAGCTCAGCTAGTAACACCTTTGAGGTGTTTCCTTGCTCCTACTGGTTCGATTAAACCTTGGTTTCATAACTGAGGGAAACTTGTTGTTGTGCTCATCATACCTTCCTCTTGGGGTTCCCAACGAGCTCTACATCAACACCACGCACCAAGCACTTTTCTGGGCGCCGTGTATTGAGCCATCAAGCGATTTTTTGGCGCCGTTGTCGGGGAGTCAAGGACATCTTCACAAGGGGAGTCCCTCACAACCAATCTCTTTACTTTGTTGTTTTTATTTTGCTTAGTTTCTTTTTGCTTTGTTTGCTTGTTTTGTTCTTCCAAAACACAAAAAAAATAGTTTTACTTGTTTGCTTTCTTATTTGAAAACCCAAAAAAATGACTACTCTTGAAAACACTAAGTTGTGTGACTTCACTAGCACCAACAATAATGATTTTATGAGCACTCCTATTGCTCCACCTGTGGCTGAAAATACTTTCTTTGAGATAAAACCTCCTTTGCTCAATCTTGTTATGAGAGAACAATTTTCTGGTATTGGTAATGAAGATGCTGCTTCCCATCTAAATAACTTTGTTGAACTTTGTGAGATGCAAAAGCATAGGGATATAGATGGTGATATTATTAAACTGAAATTGTTTCCTTTCTCTTTGAGAGGAAAAGCTAAAGAATGGTTGAATTCCTTGACTAGGAATAGTATTGATTCTTGGACTAAGTGCAAAGATGCTTTTATTGGAAAATACTATCCTCCTGCTAAGATTATATCCATGAGAAGTGAAATAATGAAGTTTAAACAACTTGATAATGAGCATGTTGCTCAAGCTTGGGAAAGAATGAAATCTTTGGTAAAGAATTGTCCCACTCATCCAAACTTTTTATGCAGGATTGAACTATTCTTCAAGGAACCTATTGGATTCAGCTAATGGAGGTACCTTTATGACCATCACTTTGGCTGCTGCAACAAAACTATTGGACAATATGATGGTTAATTATTCTGAATGGCATACCGAGAGAGCTCCACAAGGTAAGAAGGTAAATTCTGTTGAGGAAACCTCCTCCTTGAGTGATAAGATTTATATTATTATGTCTATGCTTGTTAATGGGAAAGCCCATATTGATCCAAATAATGTTCCTTTAGCCTCTTTGGTTGCTTAAGAAGAGCAAGTTGATGTGAACTTCATAAGAAATAACAACTTTGGCAACAATGCTTATGGTAATAATGCTTATAGGAACAATTTTGGTAACAACAATTATAAGCCAAATCCTCCCAACAATGGCAACGCTTATGGAAATTCTTACAATAATAATAAGAGTGCTCCCTCTGAACTTGAAGTTATGCTTAAAGAGTTTATTAGTAAACAAACTGCTTTCAATAAAACTATTGAGGAAAGAGTCTCTAATGCTGAAAGAAATATAGCATCTTTGGCTGAAGCTCAATCTTCTTTCAATAAAATGGCTGCTAAACCTGAAACTAATGATAATCCCTTTGCAGCCACTAATGCTATACAAGTAAGAATTGATGAAAATGTTAGACTATTAGCTGAATTACATGCTAAGTGGGAAAGAGAAGATGAAATTGCTAGAAACATTAGTGTTTCTACTATTACCACCACTAGTGTTGAGGCTAGTAATAGTTCTACAACTTTAGATGATAAATTTGATCTTGATCTTGATGGTTGCAACATCTCTGAAGTTATTAACTTCCTACAAAAGCTTGCTAAAAGTCCTAATGCTAGTGCTATGAACATGGCTTTTACAAAACACATTACTGATGCTCTCATAAAGATTAAAGAAGAAAAGATGAAACATAAAGCTTCTATTCCTATAAAACAAGAAGATGGTTATGAACCCATCATTAATATGAAAGTGAATGACTTTGATTTCAAAGCTTTGTGTGATCTTGATAGTAGTGTTTCTATTATGCCTAGAAGGATTTATGATATGCTTGATTTGCCTCCTCTTGAAGATTGTTATTTGAATGTCCCACTTGATGTTAATGCTAAAAAGAAACTCATGGGGAGTCTTAATGATGTTCTTATTATGGTTAACGATTCCTATGTCCCCGTTGGTTTCTATGTTTTGGATGTTGAATACAATGCTTCTTTTCATATTACTTTGGGAAGACCTTTTTCTTAGAACTGTTGGTGCCATCATTGATATGAAAGAAGGCACCATTAAATATCAACTCCCACTCAAGAAAGGTATACAACACTTCCCTAAAAAGAGAGAAAATATTTCTTTTGCTTCTCCTATGAAAACAAAATTTGGTCTTAATGCTTCTTCATTTGAGAACACTTGATTCTTTATTTGCTTCTTATGCCTAACTTAAAGGCGTTAAAGAAAAGTACTTGTTGGGAGATAACCCAAGAGTTTTAGTTGAGTCTTTTAAGTTATTACCTCTGTAATAACCTCTCCTTATCCTTTTTATTTGCTTTTTGTGCCAAGAATAACCTCTAATGAGAGAGAAGTAATGATTGGGAAAGTTGCTGTCCCGAAACAGATTTCTGTGCTTCACCGTAAACATTCCTGAGAGATCTCTGTACGTCGGATTGGGCTGTAAATTTTTTTATTCTGCCCCAGGTTGTTATCTAACTTTCATTAGTTTAACACTTTTTGATTTGAGCAATAGAATGTCTTCGAAAAAATTCGTCTTTACCTGCTGGTCTGTTTTGACAGATTTCTGCCATTTTGTGCATTTGCTTCTTGTTAGTTCCTTATTGAGTTCCTTTGGGGAATTGAGCTTTTTGAGGGAAGTGCTACAGTAGCTAGTGTTCTAATGGAAGTTTATTTGGTGTTAGAACTGAACCTTGAGACTTATTTATCTTAAGTGCACTAATGTTGCTAATGAGATTGTGTAAAGTTTTATATGAAGGAAAATTTTCACGTGTATGGAAGGAATAAGTAATAAGATGAAGGATGGACTAATGCTCAAGCTTGGGGATGCCACGCGTGTCACCCCAAGAAATATCCAAGGAGTACAAGCGTCAAAGCTTGGCGATGCCCAAGTCATCCCCTTCTTCATCAATAAAAATCCTAGGTTTCTTCCAAATGCTTCATTTTTATTGTTTCATGCACAGTTGTGTTTTTCTTGGAGCGTCTTCTTTTTCATTTTCGTTTTGGTTCTTAGTTTGCTTAGTTTTCTTAGTGTTCTGAATAAGTTGGTTGGACCCCCTCTTTCACACTTTGGTTTGCAAATAGTTTGGTTTGGTTTGGAAAAGAGTAGAAAAAGTTCATACTTTTGTGGTAAAAAAGCTTGTTTTTAACTGTGGCCTATGCTTTGTCATGCCATGCTTGATATTGTTTTGGCTTTATGCTTAGTATTCTTTGTTGTAGCATGACTTGTTATAAACAATTGAGATTGCTTAATGTGACTTGGATGAATCATGCGTTGTTTAGCATATTAAAGCATAGTATAGTGGTATTCTCCTTTGATGCTTTATTTGGGTTGACTAGGCACATGCTCACACCATGTTATGACTATCTTAAGTCACCATAGCCTTTATGATCCTTTAGTTTTCAACTTGTAGTATCACTTTATGCTTTGATCAATGACGTTTTGACACTCTGCATGATTATGGCCATTATTGCTCTCTTAGTTTGTCGCTCCCAGTCTTTTGCTAGCCTCCACAACAAAGTATGAGTTCCACTCATGCATCCAACTCCCTAAAACAAGTTATTCCAAAGAGTCCACCATACCTACCTACTAGCTTATGCTATTCCAAGTATATTCATGCTTTTGTTTACCTTCCACTTGTTATGAAAAAACTAGTGATTAAAGCTCTCACGAACTTGATGGCACACTTTACTTTACTTGCCCTTAATAAACTTGAACCATTGTGTCTTCTATGTTGTATATGCTTGCACTTATTTGTCAGGAATTAGCAGAACCATGCTTTCATGGGGAACGCTTTCAACATTGCACTTGGTACTTGTACCTAGTTGATATCATGCTCTTTTGTATATGGATGTCGTCGGTGTGAAATGAAAGGGGAGCTTGTAAGTCCATGGAGTTATGTATATGTGTTAGAGAAACGCCTGAGCCGCTGGTCTAACCCATGCTGACATGGTGGAAACCTGCAGCGTAACCATAATGAGCTGTCTATGAAGCATTCTTCTTAGAAAAAAGAGTCCTATATTGAGAAAAAAAAAGAAAAAAAGAGATACTATGAAAAGAGGAAAGAGAGAAAAAAACACTATATTCCCATGGTAAATAAGAAGAATGCTGAGATGCTCGTTGTCTGCTTGCCTTGTCATTTTGATATGGGGATTCTTCCGTATCATCGGGCAAGGGGTACCCCGTTGGCGGTTCTCAATGATACACATGTACTTACGATGACAAGAACTTACCGATGACTAAACTTGAGTAGCATGAGCAGCGGCCCTCGTATACAAGGGACATGAGATTTCTGACTTATACTTCGTCAAGCATGTACACCATAGTTTGTTCACTTTAACCTTAATCACTTCAAGATGCTTATGATAGGGGCAATGAGAGCTGAAAGCTATGAGTACCATAATCTTTGGAAGCACTTTATGAGACTTGAATCCCTACTTCCTTTTACAAAAGGCCTTTGTTCCACCATTATATTGAGTCTCCACCTTCTATCTTTATGCACCTACTTTGAGACCATAGTGGTCATTCTTAGTTCTATGTGCATTGTCCCAAGACTAGTTGATTGATGCATAACTTGTTATTGCTTGTTTGAAACTATTGTATCTAGTCACTCTTATGAACTTTGAAGGTGTCCTATGCATTTATATTTGCTACTCTATTGAGGGACAAGCTGAATACTATTATGTTATGTTTTCTTTATGTGAAACAAACAAACATCTTGCAAAGCATTGTTATTCATGAAAATCTTTTGTTTGTGCCTTTTCATGTTGCATCATAGTTTCTTTGCTTATTGCTAGAACTTTGTCTTTCATGTTATAATTGAAGTACTATGATCCCAGCTTTGAATGTTTTGCAAATACTTTGATCAAGTCTTTGATGGTGTATGTCACCTCAAAAATTATTTTCTTTTTATCACTTACCTACTCGAGGACGAGTAGGAGTTAAGCTTGGGGACGTTGATACATTGCAAATGTATCTATAATTTTTGATGTTCCATGCTTGGTTTTATCCACTTTCTTGTGTTTTGTTCCAACTTTGGAGTACTTTTCATATGATTTCTTGGACTAACCTATTAACGAGAGCCACAGTGTCAGCTGCCTGTTTTCTGCTGTTTTTGGTTCCAGGAAAGTCAAAAAATGAATATTCTCGGAATTGGACGGGACAAAAGCCAAAGTGCCTATTTTTCGGGAAGTGATCAAGTGCCAGAATACAAGACGGAGAAGGGCCAGGGAGCCACCACCCCACCTGGCCGCGCGGCCAGGCCTGGCCCGCGCCAGGGGGTGGTGAGGCTAGCCCTGGCACCCCCTCGGCCTCCCCTTCCGACTATAAGTTTCCCTCGGGACGAAAACCCTAGGTACCCGATCAAAAATCCACGAAAGAGTCTGTAGCTGCCGTCATATCCATCCCTAGTTCGGGAGGGATCTGAAGCTCTTCCCAGCACCCTGCCGGAGAGGGGAATTCACCCTGGAGGCCTTCTTCATCACCATGCAAGCCTCCGGTGTGATGCGTGAGTAGTTCATCCTTGGACTATGGATCCATGTAGTAGCTAGATGGCTGGTTTCCCCTCCTTTGTGCTTTCATGTTTAGATCTTGTGAGCTCCGTTCATGATCAAGATCATCTATTTGTAATCCATACATGTTGTGTTTGCGGGGATCCGATGGATATTGAGATGCTATTTCAGATTGATTATTGATTCTATCATGTCTTTGTTATTTGAGATCTTGCATGCTTTCCGTTGTTAGTAGCTATCTTGGCCAAGTAGATGCTAGCAACTCCAAGAGTTAGTATTTATGCTCGATAGTGGGTTCATGCCTCTGGTAATCTGGGGAAGTGACAGAAATCTCTAAGGTACTAGATGTGTTGTTGCTACTAGGGAGAAAACAACAATCCTTTGTTCATAGAACAATCGTATTGTTTACATTACACGCAGTTCGTAAAGCAATAATCTATTGCTTGCAACTTAATACTGGAGGGGGTTCGGATGATAACCTGAAGGTGGATTATTAGTCATAGATGCAGTTGGATGGCGGTCTATGTATAATGTTGTAATGCCCAATCAAGTCTCAGAGGAGTCAAGATGATTAGTATATGCATGTATTGCTTTCTCGATGTTTGTCAATTGCCCCGCTGTAATTTGTTCACCTAGCATGTTATCTATCTAAGGAGAGCCACCTCTAGTGAACTATGGATCCCGGTCCTCTTTCTTTACATACAATCTACAACTGTTTACTGTTTTGTGTTTACTTACTGCAAACTTTTACTTCTTTCCATTCGATACGTTTAATCCTTTGTTTTCCGCAAAACACGGTGAGATTGACAACCTCCTCGCAAGTTGGGGACAAAGTTATGTGGTTGTGTTGTGCAGGTCTCCACGTTTCTACTAGCACCGGTAGTGCGCCCTGCCAAAGCTCAGCTAGTACCACCTTTGAGGTGTTTCCTTGCTCCTACTGGTTCGATTAATACTTGGTTTCATTACTGAGGGAAACTTGCTGTTGTGCTCACCATACCTTCCTCTTGGGGTTCCCAACGAGCTCTACATCAACACCACGCACCAAACACTTTTCTGGGTGCCGTGTATTGAGCCATCAACGGGCCAATCGTCAGCGTGCGCGGGTTGGACCATGTGCGGTGTGGGATGTGTTCAAGGGCGACAACGCTCCGCACCTGCTGGGTCGCGGGGCCTGTTGAGGGACGATGTGGTGACGTAAGCCCGTGCCGCCGTAGATGCAGGCCCGCCCGACGCCTATGTGGCAATGTAGACCCGAGCCGGCAGTGGTTCCTCTCGGATGTGGGGAACGTCTAGAGGCGACGTTGCACCGGGAGCCCATGCCGAGTGCGGTTTTTCCCGTTTATGGGGCCCCGACCAGGCTAGACGTGATGCTGCTAGCCTATGCAGGCCTCATCTTCTCATGGATGTAGGGACCTACGAAAGCTGCAGTGGCGTCGTATGTCCATGCCGGTTGCTCACAGCTACGGATTCTCGTAGGCATGGGGCCCGAACGAGGACAACATAGAGGCAAAGCAGCCCACAAAGAAACTCGTGGGCTGGGAGAGAAAGAACATAGAGGACAAATGCAATAAACATCACCCAAAACCCAGGAGGGGGATGAGGATTACCTCCAGATCAGGGATTTCATAATCTTCTTCGATGGGGAGCAACCCAGCCTGCTTCAGCTGGCATAGATCCGATGCCTTCATGGTGGAGCGCCGCCAACATCTTTTGGTGACTCTCCCTATAAGTCTTCTATTTCGGCATGGGGGCGATGCTGGAACCAACACCTCTGGTGCCCTTGCTCTTGCTTTTCCCTATCACGGCAACACGTCTCTTCTTGGAGATGCAAAGAAATGTGCTCGAAAACACGTGCAGCACGTCCAGCATAGCTCGAGGAAGAACATTTTTTGCGATACACACGAGAGATGAAGATGCCAAGGAAGAAGAATAAGTGGGATTCTTACTGTGCCTACCCCCTTATACGGTGGACTGATAAATCCTGGCCGCAAGCTCATGACCATAGGCGCATGGGCACATCCAGCAGGGACATGTGGCAGACGAGAACCAAACAGTCGCCACACTTTCCCTACTACGCGTGCAAATCTAGGAAGCACAACTATTACCCATTTTCTAAGTGTTGTGTTGTCAAATCCGGTCAACCTTCCACTAGGGCCCACTATGCTACGTCCCATCGCTCATTCCTACTGATGGTTGATGTAGCATCCCAATTGTCTAACAATTATAATGCTACTCGTCCTAGTAAGATATTGGCTACTTTATATATATTATTGTTGCATCATAATGATATCATGCTCATGTCATCATGCCACCTTGCATTTGAGCATCATATAAAACTCCTTTTCTTTTGGTTCTTCTATCACATGCATTATTAATTGTATTTGCCTCTTGATATTGTATTTGGTTATTGATATATTGTTTAAATGCCCAAGTTGAGTTGGGGGCATATCTTTTATTTCCATTCCACCACCTTTCTTTCTACCACTTTATAATTCCACCATCCTACTAGACCATGAGCTTGTTTGTCTTTATTTTGGATTTCTCTAGCTCATGTGCAATAGGGTGGATCTAGACCTTTAAGAATTCCTTTGCTTGGCTTTATTCTATTTCTTGGAAATGCATAATAATAATGCCATCATATTATTATTGTTTTCACAAAATAATTCATGGCATTATTATCTTGCATGGGCCATGCACCATTCTTCACCACCTTTTTGCTCCTTTGGTTTTCCTTTATTTTAAGTGGATCTTTACTTCATGGGTCATCTTTTTCCTTCCACCATTCCAAATCCTCATCTATATCTATTTCTTTTCTTTTATTTTTCTCTCATGCATGAACCACATGAGGCTTATTCCACAATTCTTTTCTTTTCCTTTTCTTGGACTTCCTTTCACCTCCACCTCATGTCAATTCTAGCACTCACCGTGTTCCACTTGAGATGATCTTACCACATTCTTTTATCTTATTTTTCTTTATCTACATATAAGATCACATGAGCCTTATTCCACCTAATTCTTTTCTTCTTCTTTCTTTCTAGTTTCTTCTCTACATTAGCCCATGCAAGATCAAGCCAATGTGTCTTCTTGTTTTGGCCTCATAATCAAAAATTAAAATCTAAATATCTAATTAAAACCTAACCTAGCTAAGTCTATCTCCCTCTCTAAATCTACTAAACCCTAACTCCTTCTCTCTCTACACCCTTCCTCTCTAACATGGGTACCACCTGGCCACCCTCTCTCTACCTGACCACCACCCCAGCCTCTCCTCTCTCTAACCTAGCTAAGCCTAACCCTAACCATAGCCATGCCCTAGCTAAACCGAGCTCACCCGAGCCCCTTCTCTCCTTCTCTCTCTGCCGTGCGGGCCTAGCCGCACCACCATCGCCTACCCCACCTGCAGCCTCCCTGCCGCGCCGTCCAGCTCCAGGACAAGCCCCAGCCTGGCCGAGCACGTGCTCGAGGGAGAAAGGGCAAAGCCCTAGCCCCTTATCCCTGCCGTGCCCCGCCCTCTTTTCCTCCCTCCCTCTCCCACTTTTTCTTCCTCTCCACGCCTCTCTGGCCTCCCTGGATCTGGCCGAGACGCCCTCCTCCTTCGCCTTCTTCCTCCCCAACGTCCACCACCTGCCGCCGTTCGCCGCCAGGTACCACCCCGCCCCGACGAACCAGCCGTGCAGCGCGACCATGAAGTGGCGGAGAAGACCGAGCACGGCCCCCTGCGACGCCCCGTGCACGCAGACGTGGACGGAGAAGCTCCCCCGCGACACCAGTACCTCGCCGCCTCCGAAACCCTAGCCCGCCGGTGCGTCTGCATCCTCGCCGTTCTGCAGCCCCTCGCGCCGATCCAACACCACCAGGCAACTCGCGGTGAGCATCTCCCTCTCCCTGACAACCTCCGCCTAACCGTACCGCTATAGCCTCGCCGTGCGTTTCGTCGAGCAGCCTCCGCGCGCCAGAGCTCGCCGGCGTCTGCAGCTTTCCCGCGCCATGCTCGCCCTATCTAGCCTGCGCCCACCTCCCTGTCAGCTCC
Source organism: Avena eriantha (assembly GCA_910589775.1). Lineage (NCBI taxonomy): Eukaryota > Viridiplantae > Streptophyta > Magnoliopsida > Poales > Poaceae > Avena > Avena eriantha. The sequence continues at coordinate 298,202,670 of OU342745.1, read as the reverse complement.
CCTAGCACGCCGCACTGGTTAGCCACCCCAGCGCGCACCCACACGTCCCCGGATCGAACCCCCACCCCGCGCCGTGCGCCAGATTCGCGTCAGACGCGAGGAGAAGATAAACAGTAAACCGGGCCATGGTTAAATTGCAAAAAGCCCCCACCCTTTTTAATTCTCGCAACCCACGCTCCCAGTGTCCCCACATGCCAGCCGCTCTGGAAGATTTGCAGTAAAACCCCTCCGTTTTCTCAGACGCAACCCGCGGTCCAGCTGGTGCCCCACCAGTCAGCCGCTGGGGCCTTTCCCACTGGCACGTGGTCCCTTCCGCCGCTGGCCCGCCTGTCAGCCGCTGTGGGTAAGCCAGACCCGCGTGCAAAACGCGTTTTCACGCGCGTGTGGCCCAGTCAGCGAAGCCCCACCCGTCAGTGTCAGTGTCTGAGTTTGCCTGGGTATAAAAAGTTTTTCCCTGAGTCTGTTTTATTCAAATCTTTTTCAAATTAATTTAAATTCAAATTCTTTTCAGATTCAAATAATTTTTAAAATACAAATCCAAATAATACAAATAATATATGTTTTGGAATCAGAAAAATGTGAGGAATTCAAATATGCCCTTAAAAATATATTTTGAACACTTTAATTTCGAGATGATTAAAATTACAATTAAAATGCCCTTTTCCTTATTTAATTAATAACTTTTGTTTTATAACTCCAAATTTGACAAATAATATGTTTAAATCGACAGCGCGACGAGCCCGTTCTATTTATGCAATCCTTGTTCTGAATTGAAGCATGCATCATGTTGTCATTTAAAATCTGAACCGTTTAGGACAATAAAACTTGGGCAAATAAATAATAAAGTGCCTTATTTCTTGTATCCACACCCCACCTTTGCCATGCTACTTTAATGCCATGTAAATTGTGCATCATTCATCATGGCATGCTTGATTGCTTGTTGCACTTTAATTCATATACTTGTGCACTTTATTTATGTTGGCCCTTGTTTGGTTGGTTCTTCTTCGAATAGACGCCCAGCAGGAGAATTACCAGGAATCACAAGAGTATTACCCAGATCCATCTCTCGCTTCAACTGAACTGCCAGGCAAGCACTACCACATGCTTGCATACATACAGTACCTATTGCCTCTATCTTATTCTTGCATCATTGAGTCGCGATTGCATTAAATTGAATCCCAAGTACTGCATAGCCTTCACGTTTAAACCACACCAAGCCTGTTCCGGTCCCATGAGCCACTACTACAGGAGTTGTTTGAGCCATGCGAGTCGTAGAACAGCATGAGTAGGGTATGTGAGTGTCTGATGGATAATGAGGTACCTAAACAACATAATCTGAGTAGTAATGGGATAACTAATGAAAGAGGCACCGGTGAGCAATATCTGCTATTTGGTTTTTCATGCTCACTTGTGTCCCGTAGGACCCCGAGTACTTGATTCTTGTTCCTTGTTTATACGCACTATCCACATCCGGGAGGCCTTATGGACCCCCCTGAGTCAGAGCTTGATTCATTCTTATTTCTTGGGGCCACAATTAGTTTGGGGCTTTATTACTATCATGTACTTATGCCATGTTACTGCTTTATTTAAGATTGTGCGTGGAGCACCTGTACTGTTTTGGATCGTGGAATGTTTTCGCGGTATCGACAAGCCCAGTCATATTTTCGGGTTCCCAGTCGTTTACAGCCATTGACACAAACCTTGGGTCCGTCTCGGAGCCGGCCAACTTCGTTGCGGGTAGCTTAATGGGGTGGCCCCCTGAAATATTTCTGAATCCTGTGACTGCTTTGTCGTGAATGCCTCGTTGGGTTTTGATTTGGTTTTTCCGAGGTTGATCGAGTGTGTGTTGCTATTCGTGCACCCCTGCAGGGTAAATCTTTCGGAAAGCCGTGTCCGCGGTTATGGACGACTTGGAGCACAGTTTCTCGATCATAGACAAGTATAACTAAAGTACCACTTTTAAATCGACTAAGTACTTGACTAGTAAATAGTGCAATACTCATGGAATGGTTAATAAAACTGCCAACGGATGATGGGGGTTGTTCGTCCGCTTCCTCGTTGGTGAGCGAGGAGGAGGATGGATCTGTTAATTATACTGTTATAACTGTTGTTCTTAATTCACGAACTTCCGTCTATCATTGGTTAGGCGGAAGGTTAGCGAGTCTCTATAGAATTGTTAGGTATTATCTTTTGCTGCAATTGCGTCACCCCAGGTTGTGTCCCCTTTAGTGGCATTAAGACTTGCTGAGTACCCCTCGGGTCTCACACGATAAATTGTTTAATTCAGATGAACAGGTGTACCCGCAAGATGGATACTGGGTGGAAGAGACAGATGGTGTTGGCAACGATCATTCGGTGTAGAGATTCCAGGAACGGGGATCCGTGTGATCTGTGGGCGGGATGTGTTTATTTATGGGGCATCTTATGCCAATTTGCTTCTTATCCGTACTCGGATCTTGTTTTCCGCTTCTGCCTGATACTCTGATGTGTGATGTATGAGGAGCTATCCTAAATTATTATATCTATCTAGGATGTTTGGATTTTGCCGTATGGCGTTGCACTATTTCTATTTGTTTTAGATGGAATGGCTCTGATGTACTATTGTATGTGGCTTGCATACATACTCACTTGTGTATGTAGTTGATCCCTTCGCCTGCCGATTACGCCGCTCGTTCTTGTCCCGTTGTCTGAAAGTGGTTAGGACGGCCGAAAGGTCTACCGTGAGTGGCCCTGGGCCCCACCGTACTATTTTAACTACTTTCGTTCATCCAGGCATTAACTAAGAGCGTAATTCACCGAGGTAGTTACAATTGGTATCAGAGCCATCCCGCCCTTCAGGGTCTCAGCCAAACTGGTCGTTGTCTGTCTAGCAAATATTTTGGTACTTATGTATATTAGGGAAAAACAAACGTGAGAGTAAGAGTGCTTCCATTTTTCTTCTTACCCACCCACCCACCCTTGTTCTGGTAAGGAAGTGTAACGTTTTCAATCCTCTTCTAAACTTCAAACTAGGATTCACGTGTTCTGGGTTCCGTAGTACCATAGGTTATGTTTGTGTGTGTGTGTGTGAACTCCTTGTCTATCTGTTGCATCCAAATGTTATCACTATCTGCCTTTTGGTTATCAACTGTGGTACATTCCCTACCAACAGCCCTTTGTAAACCGACGCGATCTATTCTGATTCATTGTACACGATGCGATCTATCTTACTCTTTGTTATCCGACGTTATCTTGTTTGGGGTGTTCGTTTTCGTAGTTACCAATCTCTAGGTTCATCTTAAGGAGAAGTTGTTGAGATATGTATTTTACTGATTCATGTGCAGAGTAATGATTTGAGTGCGGGATGGAGTCGCGACCATACCACTACTTTTGTCATTTGCTTTTGTATATTGAAATAGTAGAGTTACTAATCTTGATTCGTTAAGTGGTTTTGCGCATATAGTGGTATTTTAATGCCAAAATTTGCGGAAAATTTTTCTTTGTTAGTTGTGTACCACACTCCTTGTTCAGTCGTGTGCGTTATGCTTTATATCTTCTAATTGCCTTGAACTTTGTTGATATTTTAATATCATCTCAGTGAATTGCATTCCTTAATCTTGATAAATTCCATTTTGGTACTATTTTGGATTATTATCATTCTCCATTATAGTACTGACTTGTGTTTATATCAATCACAGGATGGCACCACCACGCCGTTCTGAGGAGGATATACCACCTGAACTTGGGGCTGCTTTGGCAAGTAATGCAAATGCTTTGGGCACTATGCAGCAGAACCAGCAGCGCTTCGAGGAAAGTGTGAGGAGGAATGAGTTTGCTCCGCTACCTCCACCTCCCAAGCGAGGAGACATCAAGAGTTTTCTCAAGTTCAACCCACGCCAATTTGAGGTGTCTGATCAGCCACTTGATGCGGATGATTGGCTTCGTGAAGTGTCAAGGTTGCTGATGACTGCGGATGTTCCCGAGCAAGAATGGGTCAAGTGTGCTACTCACCTTCTGAAGGGAGATGCAGCTCTCTGCTGGGAAAATTATCTCAAGGCAGATCTTTCTGGTTTTCAGCCTACTTGGGAGCGGTTCACTGCTGCTTTCAAAGAGCAATATCTGTCAGAAATTGTCATGGAAAGGATGAAGGAAGTGTTTCTCAACCTCAAGCAGGGCACTGACAATGTCAACACCTACATCAGAAACTTCATGAACCTGTCTCGTTATGGTGGCGATGAGATCTCTGATGACAAGAAGAAGCAAAAGAGGTTTCGGCAAGGCCTCAATGCTTCCATCAAATATGCAATCACTCATGCAAGGCCAGCATCTTTCCTGGAACTTCAACACACAGCTCTGCAGGAAGAAGCAAGTAGGCAAGTGTTTGAGGAGTCAAAGAAACACAGCCGTGATACAGCAAGCTCTTCTGCTATGACAGCTCCTTCTAAGCGTCGTGTCTGGGTTCCTAACACCCCATCGTCGCTCCCTGCTCCACCAAGACCTTCAAGCTACGCACCAAGGCCACCAAACTCCTTCACTGCGGCTCCCAGGGGCTACAACCACAACTACCCTGGAGCGCCTGGCGGAGTCCCTGGCTACGTTGCTCCACGTCCACCGGGTGCTTGCTATACTTGTGGAAACACTGGGCATCAGCAATGGAATTGTCCAATGAACAACAAAGCTCTTCCACCACCACCTCCAAGACCTGCGGCAAGTGCTCCTATGATTCGTGCACCTCCACCTCGGGCTCTCAACATCAACACTAAGCCGGGGTCTACGGTTTCTCGTGCCAACTGTGTCAACGTCGCTCAAGCTGAGCATGCACCTGGAGTTGTCATGGGTATGCTTCCTGTTAACTCAGTTCCTGCACGAGTTTTGTTTGATTCTGGTGCTTCACATTCTTTCGTCTCTCACAAATTTGCAAATGAGCATGAGCTTGTTATAGACCAGCTGGATAAAAAGTTAATGGTTCTTTCTCTCGGGGCAAGATTGTTATCTACTAAGATCAGCCATGGCAATCAAATTGAGATTGGTGGTTCTTCTTTTCCGGCTTCCTTAATTGTTCTGGGCAATTCTGATATTGATGTTATCTTGGGCATGGATTGGTTGACAGCAAATGCAGCTGTGATTGATTGTGCTGAACGTTCGGTTTCCCTGAAAATTCCTGAAGGCCATATAGTCTATTCTCCAAGTCTGACTCCTGCAATTCAGCTTTATTCTTTGGCAGCTGTGAATGATGATGCTATGGAAGGTATTCAGAGTGTTCCTATAGTTTGTGAGTTTCTAGATGTCTTTCCTGAAGAGTTACTAGGTATGCCTCCGGATCGTGAGGTTGAGTTTGTCATTGAACTTGAACCTGGTACCGCTCCTATCTCCAAGCGGCCTTATAAAATGGGTCCTGCTGAGTTGGCTGAACTTAAGCGTCAATTGGATGAACAAGAGAAGTTGGGTTTCATTCAGCACAGTACTTCTTCTTGGGGTAGTCCAACCATCTTTGTGAAGAAGCGAGACAAGACTGATAGACTTTGTGTTGACTATCGGGCACTCAATGCTAAAACAATCAAGAATAAATATCCCCTTCCGCGGATTAATGATCTCTTCGATCAGCTAGCCGGAGCTGTGGTATTCTCTAAGCTTGATTTGAGAAGTGGTTATCATCAAATCAAGATTCGCAAGGAAGATGTTCCCAAAACAGCTTTCACCACTCGCTATGGCCTGTATGAGTACACGGTCATGTCTTTCGGTCTCACCAATACACCTGCCACCTTCTCGAGGCTTATGAACTCGGTTTTCATGGAGTATCTTGATAAGTTCGTTGTGGTCTATCTAGATGACATTCTAGTCTATTCTAAGTCGAAGGAAGAACATGAAGAACACCTTCGTTGTGTCCTAAACAAGCTTCGTGAGAACCGCCTGTATGCAAAGTTCTCCAAGTGTGAATTCTGGCTGCCTCAAGTCACCTACCTTGGTCACGTTATCTCTGCCAAGGGCATTGCCGTCAACCCAGAAACTATTAAGACAATTATGGATTGGCTTCCACCCATAAATGTCAAAGAAGTCCGGAGTTTCCTTGGTTTGGCCAGTTACTGTCGTCGATTCGTTCAAAACTTCTCAAAGATTGCGAAGCCTCTTACCGATCTCCTCAAGAAAGGCAAGAAATATCTTTGGACTCCTGCATGTCAAGCAAGCTTTGAAACACTCAAAAAGAAGCTCACTTCCACACCAGTCTTGGTTCCTCCAGATACATCAAAGCCTTTCCAGATTTTCTGTGATGCTTCATTGCAAGGATTGGGTGCGGTCCTGATGCAAGAAAAGCAAGTTGTTGCTTATGCATCTTGTCAGTTGAAGACGCATGAGATCAACTATCCTACACATGACCTCGAACTTGCATCAGTTGTCTTTGCTTTGAAAGTATGGAGGCATTACTTGCTGGGCAACCGTTGTGAGATCTTTTCTGATCACAAGAGTCTGAAGTATATCTTCACACAGCCTGATCTCAACCTTTGTCAGAGGAGGTGGATTGAAACAATCAATGATTTCGATTTGACCATCAACTACACCCCGGGCAAAGCTAATGTCATGGCAGATGCTCTCAGCCGAAAAGCTTATGTCAACAACCTCATGGTGGAAGAACAACAGCCTCTCTTGTGCGAGGAATTCCGCAAGCTCAACCTTGAAATTGTGGATCAAGGTTATCTTCTGGACCTTCTAGCAACACCTCTCTTGGAAGAAAAGGTCCGTTCCATTCAGCTTGGGGATCCTTACACTAAAAATATCATCTCCAACATTCAACTTCCGAAGTATGAGTCTTTCCACGTTGATGACCAAGGCACTCTCTTCTTTCAACACCAGATGTTTGTTCCGAACTACCCGGGTTTAAGAGACCAAGTTCTCAAGGAGGCGCATGATTCTGTTCTTTCTATCCACCCTGGCAGCACTAAGATGTACATGGACTTAAAAACACAATATTGGTGGCCTGGTTTGAAACGATATTGTGCCAAGTATGTCTCGGAGTGTGATGTTTGTCGCGGAGTTAAAGCTGTTCATCAGAAACCTTCCGGTCTTCTACAGCCATTGAAGCCTCCAGAATGGAAATGGGAGAAAGTAGAGATGGACTTCATCACTGGTTTTCCAAGGTCGCAGAAAGGCAACAATGCAATCTTTGTTGTCATTGACAGGCTTTCCAAAGTATCTCACTTCTTTCTAGTCAAGGAAACAATTTCTGCAATTCAGTTGGCTGAGCTCTATATCAACAGAATTGTCTCTCTGTATGGAGTTCCTCTTGAGATCAGTTCAGACCGTGGAAGCATTTTCACTTCCAAGTTCTGGGGAAGTTTCCAAAATGCTTTGGGAACAAAACTAAACTTCAGCACAGCTTACCACCCTCAGTCGCAAGGACAAGTTGAAAGGATCAATCAGATTCTAGAAGATATGCTCCGTGCTTGTGTTATCCCTTTCGGCATGAAGTGGGAAGAATGTCTTCCTTATGCTGAATTCTCTTACAACAACAGCTTCCAGAAAAGTCTAAAGATGGCACCATTTGAGGCTCTCTATGGTCGCAAATGCAGAACTCCGATTGGTTGGTCGGGCGCAGGTGAAAGAATATTGTTTGGTCCCGACATTGTAACTCAAGCGGAGGAGAAAGTTCATATCATTCTTGAAAATCTGAAGATTGCTCAAAGTCGCCAGAAGAGCAATTATGACAGAAAGCACACGGACATGCAGTATGTCCCTGGTGATCTCGTTTATCTTCGTGTCACTCCCATGAGAGGCACGCATCGCTTTGGTATCAAAGGAAAGCTGGCTCCTAGATACATCGGTCCCTTCAAAATTCGTGGAAGAAGAGGAGAAGTTGCTTATGCTCTTGAGCTTCCTGAACAACTCAAAGTCCACGATGTTTTTCACATCTCTCAACTTAAGAAGTGCTTCAAGGATCCCGGCAGGACCATGGACCATGAACTCATTAATCTCCAAGAAGATCTGTCTTATCAAGAACACCCCACAAAAATTCTTGAAGTCGCAGAAAGAAGGACTCACAACAAGTCCATCAAGTTCTGCAAGGTGCAGTGGTCGCACCATTCCGTCGATGAAGCCACATGGGAACGTGAAGATGAGCTCCGTGCCAAGTATCCTACCCTCTTTGAGTCTTCTTCTTCATAGAATCTCGGGGCGAGATTCCTGTTTAGTGGGGGAGAGTTGTAGCATCCCAATTGTCTAACAATTGTAATGCTACTCGTCCTAGTAAGATATTGGCTACTTTATATATATTATTGTTGCATCATAGTGATATCATGCTCATGTCATCATGCCACCTTGCATTTTAGCATCATATAAAACTCCTTTTCTTTTGGTTCTTCTATCACATGCATTATTAATTGTATTTGCCTCTTGATATTGTATTTGGTTATTGATATATTGTTTAAATGCCCAAGTTGAGTTGGGGGCATATCTTTTATTTCCATTCCACCACCTTTCTTTCTACCACTTTATAATTCCACCATCCTACTAGACCATGAGCTTGTTTGTCTTTATTTTGGATTTCTCTAGTTCATGTGCAATAGGGTGGATCTAGACCTTTAAGAATTCCTTTGCTTGGCTTTATTCTATTTCTTGGAAATGCATAATAATAATGCCATCATATTATTATTGTTTTCACAAAATAATTCATGGCATTATTATCTTGCATGGGCCATGCACCATTCTTCACCACCTTTTTGCTCCTTTGGTTTTCCTTTATTTTAAGTGGATCTTTACTTCATGGGTCATCTTTTTCCTTCCACCATTCCAAATCCTCATCTATATCTATTTCTTTTCTTTTATTTTTCTCTCATGCATGAACCACATGAGGCTTATTCCACAATTCTTTTCTTTTCCTTTTCTTGGACTTCCTTTCACCTCCACCTCATGTCAATTCTAGCACTCACCATGTTCCACTTGAGATGATCTTACCACATTCTTTTATCTTATTTTTCTTTATCTACATATAAGATCACATGAGCCTTATTCCACCTAATTCTTTTCTTCTTCTTTCTTTCTAGTTTCTTCTCTACATTAGCCCATGCAAGATCAAGCCCATGTGTCTTCTTGTTTTGGCCTCATAATCAAAAATTAAAATCTAAATATCTAATTAAAACCTAACCTAGCTAAGTCTATCTCCCTCTCTAAATCTACTAAACCCTAACTCCTTCTCTCTCTACACCCTTCCTCTCTAACATGGGTACCACCTGGCCACCCTCTCTCTACCTGACCACCACCCTAGCCTCTCATCTCTCTAACCTAGCTAAGCCTAACCCTAACCATAGCCATGCCCTAGCTAAACCGAGCTCACCCGAGCCCCTTCTCTCCTTCTCTCTCTGCCGTGCGGGCCTAGCCGCACCACCATCGCCTACCCCACCTGCAGCCTCCCTGCCGTGCCATCCAGCTCCAGGACAAGCCCCAGCCTGGCCGAGCACGTGCTCGAGGGAGAAAGGGCAAAGCCCTAGCCCCTTATCCCTGCCGTGCCCCGCCCTCTTTTCCTCCCTCCCTCTCCCACTTTTTCTTCCTCTCCACGCCTCTCTGGCCTCCCTGGATCTGGCCGACTGGCCCTCCTCCTTCGCCTTGTTCCTCCCCAACGTCCACCACCTGCCGCCGTTCGCCGCCAGGTACCACCCCGCCCCGACGAACCAGCCGTGCAGCGCGACCGTGAAGTGGCGGAGAAGACCGAGAACGGCCCCCTGCGACGCCCCGTGCACGCAGACGTGGACGAGAAGCTCCCCTGCGACGCCAGTACCCTCGCCGCCTCCGAAACCCTAGCCCGCCGGTGCGTCTGCATCCTCGCCGTTCCGCAGCCCCTCGCGCCGATCCAACACCACCAGGCAACTCGCGGTGAGCATCTCCCTCTCCCTGACAACCTCCGCCTAACCGTACCGCTATAGCCTCGCCGTGCGTTTCGTCGAGCAGCCTCCGCGCGCCAGAGCTCGCCGGCGTCTGCAGCTTTCCCGCGCCACGCTCGCCCTATCTAGCCTGCGCCCACCTCCCTGTCAGCTCCCCTAGCACGCCGCACTGGTTAGCCACCCCAGCGCGCACCCACACGTCCCCGGATCGAACCCCCACCCCGTGCCGTGCGCCAGATTCGCGTCAGACGCGAGGAGAAGATAAACAGTAAACCGGGCCGTGGTTAAATTGCAAAAAGCCCCCACCCTTTTTAATTCTCGCAACCCGCGCTCCCAGTGTCCCCACATGCCAGCCGCTCTGGAAGATTTGCAGTAAAACCCCTCCGTTTTCTCAGACGCAACCCGCGGTCCAGCTGGTGCCCCACCAGTCAGCCGCTGGGGCCTTTCCCACTGGCACGTGGTCCCTTCCGCCGCTGGCCCGCCTGTCAGCCGCTGTGGGTAAGCCAGACCCGCGTGCAAAACGCGTTTTCGCGCGCGTGTGGCCCAGTCAGCGAAGCCCCACCCGTCAGTGTCAGTGTCTGAGTTTGCCTGGGTATAAAAAGTTTTTCCCTGAGTCTGTTTTATTCAAATCTTTTTCAAATTAATTTAAATTCAAATTCTTTTCAGATTCAAATAATTTTTAAAATACAAATCCAAATAATACAAATAATATATGTTTTGGAATCAGAAAAATGTGAGGAATTAAAATATGCCCTTCAAAATATATTTTGAACACTTTAATTTCGAGATGATTAAAATTACAATAAAAATGCCCTTTTCCTTATTTAATTAATAACTTTTGTTTTATAACTCCAAATTTGACAAATAATATGTTTAAATCGATCAGCGCGACGAGCCCGTTCTATTTATGCAATCCTTGTTCTGAATTGAAGCATGCATCATGTTGTCATTTAAAATCTGAACCGTTTAGGACAATAAAACTTGGGCAAATAAATAATAAAGTGCCTTATTTCTTGTATCCACACCCCACCTTTGCCATGCTACTTTAATGCCATGTAAATTGTGCATCATTCATCATGGCATGCTTGGTTGCTTGTTGCACTTTAATTCATATACTTGTGCACTTTATTTATGTTGGCCCTTGTTTGTTTGGTTCTTCTTCGAATAGACGCCCAGCAGGAGAATTACCAGGAATCACAAGAGTATTACCCAGATCCATCTCTCGCTTCAACTGAACTGCCAGGCAAGCACTACCACATGCTTGCATACATACAGTACCTATTGCCTCTATCTTATTCTTGCATCATTGAGTCGCGATTGCATTAAATTGAATCCCAAGTACTGCATAGCCTTCACGTTTAAACCACACCAAGCCTGTTCCGGTCCCATGAGCCACTACTACAGGAGTTGTTTGAGCCATGCGAGTCGTAGAACAGCATGAGTAGGGTATGTGAGTGTCTGATGGATAATGAGGTACCTAAACAACATAATCTGAGTAGTAATGGGATAACTAATGAAAGAGGCACCGGTGAGCAATATCTGCTATTTGGTTTTTCATGCTCACTTGTGTCCCGTAGGACCCCGAGTACTTGATTCCTGTTCCTTGACTATTCGCACTATCCACATCCGGGAGGCCTTATGGACCCCCCTGAGTCAGAGCTTGATTCATTCTTATTTCTTGGGGCCACAAGTAGTTTGGGCTTTATTACTATTCTGTACTTATGCCATGTTACTGCTTTATTTAAGATTGTGCGTGGAGCACCTGTACTGTTTTGGATCGTGGAATGTTTTCGCGGTATCGACAAGCCCAGTCACATTTTCGGGTTCCCAGTCATTTACAGCCATTGACACAAACCTTGGGTCCGTCTCGGAGCCGGCCAACTTCGTTGCGGGTAGCTTAATGGGGTGGCCCCCTGAAATATTTCTGAATCCTGTGATTGCTTTGTCGTGAATGCCTCGTTGGGTTTTGATTTGGTTTTTCCGAGGTTGATCGAGTGTGTGTTGCTATTCGTGCACCCCTGCAGGGTAAATCTTTCTGAAAGCCGTGTCCGCGGTTATGGACGACTTGGAGCACAGTTTCTCGATCATAGACAAGTATAACTAAAGTACCGCTTTCAAATTGACTAAGTACTTGACTAGTAAATAGTGCAATACTCATGGAATGGTTAATAAAAACTGCCAACGGATGATGGGGGTTGTTCGTCCGCTTCCTCGTTGGTAAGCGAGGAGGAGGATGGATCTGTTAATTATACTGTTATAACTGTTATTCTTAATTCACGAACTTCCGTCTATCATTGGTTAGGCGGAAGGTTAGCGAGTCTCTATAGAATTGTTAGGTATTATCTTTTGCTGCAATTGCGTCACCCCAGGTTGTGTCCCCTTTAGTGTCATTAAGACTTGCTGAGTACCCCTAGGGTCTCACACGATAAATTGTTTGATTCATATGAACAGGTGTACCCGCAAGATGGATACTGGGTGGAAGAGACAGATGGTGTTGGCAACGATCATTCGGTGTAGAGATTCCGGGAACAGGGATCCGTGTGATCTGTGGGCGGGATGTGTTTATTTATGGGGCATCTTATGCCAATTTGCTTCTTATCCGTACTCGGATCTTGTTTTCCGCTTCCGCCTGATACTCTGATGTGTGATGTATGAGGAGCTATCCTAAATTATTATATCTATCTAGGATGTTTGGATCTTGCCGTATGGCGTTGCACTATTTCTATTTCTTTTAGATGGAATGGCTCTGATGTACTGTTGTATGTGGCTTGCATACATACTCACTTGTGTATGTAGTTGATCCCTTCGCCTGCCGATTACGCCGCTCGTTCTTGTCCCGTTGTCTGAAAGTGGTTAGGACGGCCGAAAGGTCTACCGTGAGTGGCCCTGGGCCCCACCGTACTATTTTAACCACTTTCGTTCATCCAGGCATTAACTAAGAGCGTAATTCACCGAGGTAGTTACAGTTGAGCTCAACAAACGTCATCATCCATTCAAACCGAGAGCAGCTCAGCAAGGAATACAATGGAACAATCGACTGCATCTATAATACGAACATCTGAGTTGAGTAACTCTTCATATGCACCAAGATATCAAGCTACGCCAACATACCAAGGTTGAGTTTCTGTTCTAATCTACGATTCAGCCAGATATACGGGGGGCTAATCCTAACATGAGCGTCGGTCGTGTACTGCTAGGTCTAGTATAAGCCTAAAATACTATCAATTAAAGCCATCAAGTACAAAACTTGATTCTCTACATGAATCTATGAGCCTAACAGGAGCGCTGGTTTTGCACATACAAGATCTTCGAGTAGCACGCTTCGATTCCTCATTCGAATCTGCGACTCGGATGAGGACTCGGGGGCAACTCCCATAGGGAGCGCTGCCTAGACATTTGAAAATGTGGTGGTATTGACGACATTCAGAAGATCATCCAAAGCACTTACGGATTGTCGTGGTCATGTAATCAAAAACATTCAGTTTCTACTTGAGTCTATGACTCGAACACACACTCAGGAGCTACTCCCATAGGGAGCGCTGGCCATGCACCCTACTAAAATAAATACACTCGGGGGTTATCCCGTAGGGAGCACTGGTCGCGCACCGTATTAAAATAAAAGATCCACATAATGGTCTTTTGTGTTGACTACGTCCACAATGCTGACTCACCCATGGAGATCGAATTCACCAGTGACTCCACCCTCATATATTACAATGTCAAGTTCAGAGACAACGTCTCCTTCGCCACCTGAAACACCTCGTGGTGAAAAACATTCGGATATTGCGTTCATGACGTAAAGGTAAGACCTAAAAATACAATTTGATTGCCTAGAAACCGCATCCGATGTACTCTACCAATTGAATACCGCACCAACATGTGTGATGAAAATCCTGACGGACACGTTTGGTACATATTTAAAACTAGGGTTTAGCTCAGTAGGGTCTTCGCACCATGAGTCAAACTACGCCAGCAATTTCCGAATTTGAGTCCGGGCACTCGAATTTGAAAAGGTCATGGTGTTTCTTTCGAGAGAAATTAACTGGTCCTGATCTATCAGATGAACCAGACACATGTGCCACAATCTCTAAGAACTAATCAAATGCTTCAGTCAAGCCCTATAAACTTTTGAGTCCATAATATTTGGTGAATGGCTTCTAAGTCTCTACATGAATCTCTTGATTCGACTAGACACTCGAGGGCTACTAACATAGGTATGCCCTACGAGTACCTACTATTGGCCTATCTGGTCCGACACAATGGGATGCCCATGTGATGATCCACCGCCAACAGATAAGTCCATGTTGATTCGGGCGAGGCCAGGCCCATGAAGGACAAGACTCCTTGGCACATATGACATGATTAGATAAGATTCTTTGAGGTTTAACCCTTAATCTGTAATCAACTCAGATGTATCCTGAGACCCGACCTCCCCATATAAAGGCCAGGAGGGAGCGATGAGGAGGGTAATCAATACTCTCGCATACACTCACCAGATTCAATCTATGCACCATCGCCATCTCGGTTCCCTTGTAACCTTCAGTTCATCGATCAATCAAGAGTAACAAGCAGGATTAGGGTTTTCCCTCCGGGGGGCTTGAACCTAGGTAAACCTTGTGTCCTCATTTTCTTGTCTATTAGCCGATAAAGTCTCTAGCGCGCCGCTCTTCCCTTAAACCCAAGTCCATCAAGTATGGGAATTTATGTTATCATCCCCCGTCACTTGGTATTATGGGTCAGCGTTATAAGAAAAGTTTGAGCCATTGAATGATGTGTCAACACCTGGATTTTTAATCCCAGATGCCTCTTATGCCATACATCGCAATCCCAGGATTACCATTTTTGCGAGACATAATAGATTGGATATCACAGAACATCATCCATTACAAACCATAATAAGGTCTTACACAAATAAAGGATCTCATGATCCAGTCTTAGTACAATCAAGCAGTGGAATAAATATCGTAGCGGTGGGGTCCATCTTCAGTGTCACAGGCACTGCTGACGATGGGAGATAGTCCTAGTTATTATAGCCGTCCTGCTATCCTTCATCTTGGTAGTCCTCCTCATAGTCTGGCCATAGGAATAGCCAGGGAAAAAGCCATGAGTACTCTTTAAGTACTCGCAAACTATCACTAACAAGTAAGATAGTTCTAGTAGGAATGCTAAGTTCTAAGTTTATTTGTAAAGCTAAGTTTGAAACCTAAGCTGAGTTCAGAAACAAAGAAAGATAAAATAAAGTTTGAAAACACCTAAGTGGGAACTTAGTTGTCATAGTCACAACTCTGTTGTGGTCAAGTCAAGTCACAATTCATTTCATAAGTCATTTTGAAAACACCTGACAATGGAACAGTATGGCCACTCCAACTGTCCATAACCGCGGACGCGGCTATTCGAATAGTTTGACACTCTGCACAGGTGGTACACTTTCACCACAAGATTCGATACATCTGTCAGGGATAACCCTGAATCATCATACTTGGTATGCAGATAATCAAACATAACCTTTCCTTTACACACTCTAGTATAAGCACCTCTCCTATGAGTATGGCCTCCCAGCCATGAGCATCTATCATCCTGGGCACTTCATAGGTGGACAACATTGAGAGGTAGCCTTAGCTCAAACCTCTCCCGCGAGGGAACTAATACTAATGCATATAAACTTCCGGCTAAGCCTTACCCAATTCAGGTATTGTGGTTGTACGGTAAAATTGGAATGGTATCGCATCCGAACCCAACCATCAGTTTTTATAAAAGGGTTAAGGCTCATGCCTCAACATTTTCATCATCATCATCATCATAAACCATTGGTGTTTCTCAACATATGTCAAAACATTTCAATAGAATGACTCATCATTCCAAGGTTTTCACAAATCATTTTCACCAAGTATTCCCATCTAAAGTAAATCAAGTTTTGGTTTAGCTCCAACTACTAAGTTAAGAGTGTTCACTAATGTGGGATACTAAGTTCAATCTCATGCCATAAAATGGCATCTAAGTCTAACTAGCTAGGTCAAGTTTTATACTCTTTATGCTACCTATAAACAAAGTAAAGGACTTTGGTAAAGTAAAAGAAAGTAAAGCTTGTAAGTAAAAAACTTGGAGTAGGTATAAGTCAAAATGGTATAACCAAAGCATGCCTAATGCCTTTGCTTAGGTTATCTAGCTTGCAAGAGTTAGCTTGCATTATTAATGATGGCTTGCAAGTAATCACTTGCATGGTTAACTTGTATAATGCTAGCTTGCCTTAATTAGTGTAGTGGTTGAAATTCTCTTCCTCCTCCTCCTCTTGGTAGAACTCCTCCTCCTCGAAGACTTGGTCGGTACTATCGTCTATAAATACATACGGAATACACAATCACCAAACAATACTTAGATAGTCTACTTAGCACACTAAGGCACACATTTGATGATCTAGTATCATCATAAACATCACAAGGTTTAATTGAACTAGTTTCATTAATTTTATTTGAGAAAAGTAATTTCTACTCATTGAAATTAACAAGGATTTAATATTCTCCATTTAAAATATGGGATCATGTGGACACATGTCATCACCACATATTCTAACATATGGGAATGTGATTTAAAGGTTGGATCACATTTTAATAAGTTTAAGTTTAATAATTAATGATTTAAAGTGACTAGAAATGCCTATATAGCATTATTTTGGTACTAGTCCAAAGTCACTGCATGCAAACCTTAATATTATTACATATTCAGATAGGCATAGTTAATGTGATTTTTGAGAGTTGGAATAAACTCAAAAGATACTATGGTTGATTTTAGAAAAATGTTTGAATGTGCAAAAGCTTATGTCTTGTTATTTTTACTAGAAGAGATCTCTAACTCTAAATGATTTAAATCCAACGGGCTTGGATATATATTTTCATTAGCTTTCCAACAAAATTGGAATCACTCAATTTGGATTTATATAACTCTCTGAATTGATTTTCAAACTAAGGGACAGAACTAGGTTTCAGCTAAAAAGGAAAAATCTAAATTTGAATTAACTGGGTCGCGTAAGAAACTAATTGGGCCGACCCAGATTCACTCCGCGGCGCTGAGGGCTGCTGATATGGGGGTCTGCCTATCAGTGGCTCATTACACGTGAAGTGGTAGGGGGACATACGAACCGCGGGATTAGAACTAGATCAACGGCTCACGGTCGTCATCGATGACGGACTCGTCGCCGGCGAGACTGAACCCTAGTGGCTCGGTGGGGGTGTAGTGGGGACGTACCGGGGCTCTAGCTAGTGCGGCGAGGCCGGCAAATTAACGACTAGACGACAGCGAGCTCAGGCAGAGTCGCGGCAGAGGCTGGGGTGGACGAAATCAATGGCAACGTCTCCTCCTCTACTACAGCGGTCTCCGGCTCAATTCCGGCGAGAGGCTGCTCGAACTACTCCGGCGAGAGGTGGGGAAGAACTGGTGGACAGAGGGGATTCGAATGGTGTGGTGATTGAGGCTGGGGAAGGCCTCCTTATATAGGCTCGAGGTGGGGACCGAAGGGGCGACGGCGAGCTCGTCGGTGACGACGATACAGGGTGCTATCAGCATGGGCGGTGTAGGCGGATCGTGGCTTGCCTCCTAGCGGTCCTCTACAGCTTTATGGCGCAGCTAGGGGCGGTGGCAATTGGTCGGGAGCGTCGCGCGTTCTGGGAGACAGAGGCGGTGCTCGACGTGGTTCCCGGCGAGTGTGGGTTGAGCGGCGGGTTACGGCCGTGTCTGGCGGGGTGAGGGGGTCGAGGCAGAGCAGCATGCGCCGTCTGCAGTCGAGGCGTGGTCTGTGGCGTGCCGGCGGTGAAGGCGCTCTGGCGTGCTCTAGCGTGGCGTAGAGAGGCATGGGCGCGAGCGAGTGGAGGTGGTCCAGGGGCTGGCTATGGCCATGGGGTGGACAGGGGAGTGCGGTAGGGTTGGGCGGAGCTAGTGGTGGTGCTAGAACAGCACGACGCGGTCTGGGGAGTGTTGCCCACATTTGGACGGCGGTGACCAAAAACGAGCGGTGCAGCACTGCTGCTCTAGGCCGGTTAGTAGCTTAGTTATGGGCTATTTAGA
Source organism: Avena eriantha (assembly GCA_910589775.1). NCBI lineage: Eukaryota > Viridiplantae > Streptophyta > Magnoliopsida > Poales > Poaceae > Avena > Avena eriantha. The sequence continues at coordinate 298,184,764 of OU342745.1, read as the reverse complement.
GTTATAGGAGACAAGGGGACCAAATGGAGGCCAATTACTTGACAAAGCATTGATCCATCAATAGTGTTTGTTAGGCAGAAAATTCGTGCATGCCACCTGTTCGACCAAATGGCCGCAAGAAGAAAACTTTTGAATTTTGAGATGAAATTTTGTGGAGTTGTTTGTCACATGCTTAAGCATCTCTGGTTGCTTGGGATTGTGAAATTGAGGTCATTTGAGTGGTTTTTGAAAAAGTGTGATCTAGACATATGAACTAGATTCCATTTTCAATTGTCATTTAAAATTAGAGTTTGAAAGTTTTTGTGAGATCACAAAGTGGGCCTTGGTACATCACTACTTGTACTAGCAAGGAGTGCAAAGATCCACAATTGTTTCTGTTGGAATTTGAGTGCTAGGAATACCGAAAGTGGGTTAGGTGATTAAAATGGCAAAAGTGACCATTTCCTTTATTTAATTCTTTTTGATTTCTTTTTTCTTTGGTTTTTGCTTGGGAATGATCTAGATGATGTGAAATTCATCATAGAACCATTCTACAACCATTAGAACAAACAATAATGGCATTTCAAACAACTCCTATTCTAAATGCACACACATATGAATGCTTAAAGATTTTAAATGCAAAAAGTTTTTGTTAACCATAAATTGGGTAGATTTGATCTTGATTAACCTTGATTAAAGATTTGGGATGTTACAAACCTGCCCCCCTTAAACAAAATCTCGTCCCAAGATTTAAGAAAGAAAACTAGGAACTAAAGAGATCTGGGAACTCAGTCCTAATGTAATCTTCTCGTTCCCAAGTGGCTTCTTCTTCGGTATGGTTGCTCCATTGAATCTTGAGAAATTTGATACTCCGGGTCCTGGTGGTTCTGTAGGCTTCCTCCAAGATACGGATGGGCACTTCACGATACGTCAGATCCTTGTTGATATCAACAGCTCGGTGATCGATGTTCTTGAAAACTTCGGTCTTCTCCGGCACTTCTAAGCATTTGCGAAGTAGCGAGATATGGAACACATTGTGGATGGCTGACATCTCTTCTGGCAGTTCCAGTTGATAAGATACTTCTCCTCGACGATTCATAATCTTGAAGGGTCCGATATATCTGGGGGCTAACTTTCCTTTTAGACTAAAACGTTGCGTCCTTTCAATGGTGAAACCTTGAGATACACAAAATCTCCGACATTGAAAGTCGGGTCTCTCTTTCTCTTGCTAGCATAACTCTTCTGTCTAGATTGGGTTATCTTGAGGTGCTCCCGAACTTTGTGAACCTTCTCCTCAGCTTCGCGGAGAATGTCGGGTCCAAAAATCTGACTCTCTCCTACTTGCGACCAATTCAAAGGGGTACGACACTTTCTTCCGTATAGGAACTCAAATGGTGCCATTTGCAAACTGGCTTGATAACTATTGTTGTATGAGAATTCTGCGAAAGGCAGACAATCTTACCATTTTGATCCGTACTCTAACACACAAGCTCTCAACATATCCTCTAGGATTTGGTTGACTCTTTCAGTCTGTCCATCGGTTTGCGGGTTCAACTTGGTTCCTAATCCTTCTTGGACTTTCTGCCAAAATCTTGAGGTAAATTGGGTTCCTCGATATGATACTATGGTCTTGGGGGCTCCATGCAGACTAACAATTCTAGAAATGTACAACTCTGCTAGCTTCGAACTCTGGTAGGTTGTCTTGACAGGTATAAAGTGAGCTACTTTGGACAGTATATCAACGATGACCCAGATTGAGTCATTTCCCCTACTAGAAGTAGGCAAACTGGTGATAAAGTCCATTCTGACGGAATCCCATTTCCATTCCGGAATCTGCAATGGTTGCAACAGTCCTGTGGGTTTCTGATATTCCGCTTTGACTCTCTGACAGATATCACACTTGGTGATGTAGCTTCCGATTTCTCTCTTCATCTTGTGCCACCAAAATTGCTCCTTCAAATCTTGATACATCTTTGTTCCTCCGGGGTGGATGGAATAAATAGTATCATGAGCTTCTTGCATGATAACTTGCTTCAGTTCCGAATATGCTGGCACACAGATACGTCCTTTGTACCACAGAACTCCTTCTTCGTCTTCGGTGAATCTAGGTACCTTTCTTGTACCAATACGACGTTTGATTCCGTCGATACTTTCATTTCCCTTTTGGGCTTCCTTGATTTGGCTAATCAAAGTGGGTTGAAGTTCAATGCTAGCTAAAAATCCTTTGCTAACTAGCTCAGTCCTAAACTGCTCCAACTCCTCATACAAACTTGGTTGCTTCTCCTTGACCATGGTGTTTAGCCTACACGGCAATCTGCTAAGAGCATCCGCTACCACATTGGCTTTGCCGGGGTGATAGTGAATGTCAAGGTCATAATCCTTGATTAACTCTATCCATATCCTTTGCCTCATATTCAGCTCCTTCTGAGTGAAAATATACTTCAAGCTTTTGTGATCTGACTAAATCTCACAGCGATTACCCATAAGATAATGTCGCCATGTCTTTAATGCCAAAACTACGGCTGCTAACTCAAGATCAAGAATAGGGTAGTTCTGCTCATGCTGCTTCAGTTGTCGAGACAGATATGCGATGACTTTGCCTTCTTGCATTAGTACACATCCGAGACCAATCTTGGATGCATCACAATACACATAAAATGGCTTCTTGATATCTGGCATGATCAATATTGGGGCTGAAATCAATCTCTTCTTGAGCTCTTGAAAACGGGCTTCACATTTGTCTGTCCATTCGAACTTTTTGTCCTTCTTCAGCAACTGGGTCATGGGTCTGGCGATGCTCGAAAATCCTTCTACGAACTTGCGGTAATATCCCACTAACCCGAGAAATGCACGGACTTGGGTTTGAGTGGTTGGGGCTTCCCATTCTTCGACATCTTTGATCTTGGCGCGATTAATAGCGACTCCTCCGGTAGACACAATATGTCCTAGGAATCCTACTTCTTTCAGCCAAAACTCACATTTGCTGAACTTGGCATACAACCGATGCTCTCTAAGCGTTTCAAGGATGATTCTCAGATGTTGCTCATGCTCTTCTTCTGACTTGGAGTAGATAAGGATATCATCGATAAACACAACGACAAACTTATCCAGAAAATTCATAAAGATCTTATTCATGAGATTCATGAAATAAGCAGGGGCATTGGTTACTCCAAAAGACATGACCGTATACTCGTATAATCCATAACGAGTAGTAAAGGCGGTCTTGGGAATATCCGTTGCACGAATCTTAAGTTGGTGATAACCAGTCCTAAGATCAAACTTAGATAACACATTATCTCCAGTCAACTGATCAAACAGATCCTCTATTTTTGGCAAAGGGTACTTGTTCTTGATGGTGACGTCATTCAGCTTCCTGTAATCTGTGCATAAACGGTTGCCTCCATCTTTCTTGTCGACGAATAACACTGGCGATCTCCATGGCGATGCGCTTGGTTGAATCAAGCATGTTGCCAACATAGCATCCAACTGCTTCTTCAATTCCACTAACTCTGAGGGGTTCATGCTATAGGGTCTCTGGGCTATGGGTCCGGTTCCGGGGATTAGTTCAATAATGAACTCAATATCCCTATCCGGGGGCATACCGGGCAATTCATCTAAGAATACGTCGGGGTATTCAGAGACTACTCTGACTTGGTCAATGGTGGGTAGGGCTAGACTCTTATTGCACTTGAATTGACGGGGTAAGGTTTCAGATATATGCTCTACTGAGACTCCAGAGCTACTGGTCATGGTGATGGCTTTCTTGGCACAGTCAATCAATCATTTATGCTTTGACATCCAATCCATTCCTAGTACTACTTCCAAACCTTTGGTTCCAAGTACTATTAGATTGGCATAAAATTCTATCCCATGTATTCTGATAGGCACTGCTTTGCAAATTTTTCTAGCTTTTGTAGTTGAACCGGGGATTTGAACTATCATGACATGCTTCAAGTTGGTTGGGTGAATCTTACTAGTGCATGCAAATTCTTTGGTGACAAATGAGTGCGATGCTCCAAAATCAAACAACACTCTTGCTAAAACTGAGTTGACAGAAAACATACCCAGCACTACATCTGGCGCTTCTTGGGCTTCTTCGGCATTCATGTGGAAGAGACGACCATTGCGGTTGTGAGGGTTCCCTGGGGCGAATCTTCTTCCTGGTTGAACACGACGCTGCTGTTGAGCTAGGGCATTCACATTGGCAGTGGCGACAATCTTCTTGGGGCACTCATTGGAGTAGTGACCCTTCACTCCACACTCAAAACAAGTGATCTGAGACTTGTCTTTCGCTGCCACGGGCACTTCCAATTCTGGGTGCGGTGTTGTTGTTGTTATTGTGCTTGGGAGGTGCACGGTTGAAATTGTTGGAGTTGTCGGGGTGATTGTTGTTTCCTCTGGACTTCACATTTCCTCCGCTACGGTTGGGGTAGCTTGGGCGAGACATTGGGGGTCGATTGTTCTGTGGTGCATATCCGGTAGACGGGTTGGGACGGTACTTCTGGTGACTGTTGGATCCAGCTTGGTGCATCATACGACGTTTGCGGTTGTCGTTTGATTGGTTAATATTCCCTTCCATCTGAATGGCGGAGTCGACTAGTTCTTCGAGATCCTCGAAACGGATGTTGACGAGGACAGTATGCATCTCATCATGTAGTCCGTTTAGGAATATCTCCTTCTTCTTGGCCTCCATGTTGATCTTATGAGGTGCATACCTGACAAGGGACAAGAATCTGTCGCGGTACTCCACTACAGTCATTCTGCCTTGCTTCAATTGTCTGAATTCATCCCTCAATCTGGTGACTAGACCCTACGGCACGTGGGTGCGGCTGAACTTGATTTTGAAGGCTTCACATGTCATCACTTGACCATGGTTCATTATGCGGGTTTTGTTCCACCATACTCTTGCATCTCCTGCCAAATAGTGGGTGGCAAAAAGAACTTTCTCGTTGGCATCCATTCAGGCTACCTCTAAGTTGTTCTCCATTGTCTGCAACCAGTCATCAGCATCCAGTGGGTTTTCAGACTGGCTAAAGATTGGGGGATTGGTATTCTAGAAGTTTTTGAGTTTGGATCCATGATGATCCTGATTTCCATGGTTCTGATTGTTATGAGCCATTTGGGCGATCTGCTGCAGTGTTGCTAGATTAGCTTCGCGCTCTGCCCTACTAGCTTCACGGCCTGCAATGAGAGTCTGCAGAATCTGCAGCATTGGGTCTTGCGATGAGCTGCTCCCTCCTTGGTTTCCACGAGTCATCTGAAGATTGAGATAGATAAAGGGGTAAGAGGGAAAGTTCTAAGGTTCATGGTTTTGATTTCAAAGCTAAAACTTTGAGTTTGACTAAGGTTTTGCAACTAACTTCTTTTCATTCATTCAATCAAAGCACACGATACAAACACACACACACACCACAACATCAAAGGAAAACATATGGTTTTAAGAACCATTTTGCAAGCTACGATACAATGGGACCGATACTCCTCACTCTACGATAGTGCTCTAGTGCCTCTACTCATCATCGATGAAGTCGGAGTCATCATCGTTGGTGTAGAAGTCCACGGCATCCTCCTCCAAATAGTCATCATCATTGCTTAGGTACGAGTCAATATCCCCTTGGATATCTTCACCTTCCTCTTCTTCTTCCTTTGCTGCGAGCTGAGCTTCTTGCTCCTTGATGGTCTTCTCGAGGTCGGCCACCTTCTTGCGAAGACGGTCGATGGTGTGATCCTTCTTTGCGTGTTGACGGCGAAGAGACTGACGATCCTTAACGATTAGTGAGAAAGTCTAGGCCTTCTGGGCGGCAAGGGCGAGGTTGTGGTTGGCGAACTCTCTAGCATTGTCCAACTCCTTCTGTCTGTCGTATAGTAGGAAGTCGAGGTTCTCCACTTGAAACTTCAATGTTGGGTGACTTGGCATCTCTAGCGGCATTCCCATGGAATCACGCCTTGCATAGTGAACAAAGCGGGTTCCTTGGATTAGGTTGACACTCTGGGCACACTGACGTGCGAGAGCTTCATGCATTGCCCTGGCTAATCCAGATACTGAATCCTCCCAGATACTGGTGCCTCTATCTTGCCGCAAAGAACAGCAGTTACTAGCCATTGTAAATCTCCTCCTGGTGGACCCAGGAGTTGAGCTCCAAGAAATTCCGGATGCGGACGCTCCAAGAACTCCGACAGTGAGTCAAGAACCCTTTTGAAGATCAGTTGGCCTCCGTTTCCCAACTGGTAGAACTTGCTGTATTGGGCTTCCATCTATAAGAACTTGCTGTATTGGGCTTCCATCATTTTCACCAAGTATTCCCATCTAAAGTAAATCAAGTTTTGGTTTAGCTCCAACTACTAAGTTAAGAGTGTTCACTGATGTGGGATACTAAGTTCAATCTCATGCCATAGAATGACATCTAAGTCGAACTATCTAGGTCAAGTTTTATACTCTTTATGCTACCTATAAACAAAGTAAAGGACTTTGGTAAAGTAAAAGAAAGTAAAGCTTGTAAGTAAAAACTTGAAGTAGGTATAAGTCAAAATGGTATAACCAAAGCATGTCTAATGCCTTTGCTTAGGTTATCTAGCTTGCAAGGGTTACCTTCCATTGTTAATGATGGCTTGCAAGTAATCACTTGCATGGTTAACTTTTATAATGCTAGCTTGCCTTGATTAGTGCAGTGGTTGAAATTCTCTTCCTCCTCCTCTTGGTAGAACTGCTCCTCCTCGAAGACTTTGTCGGTACTATCGTCTATAAATACATACGGAATACACAATCATCAAACAATACTTAGCTAGTCTACTTAGCAGACAAAGGCACACATTTGATGATCTAGTATCATCACAAACATCACAAGGTTTAATTGAACTAGTTCCATTTATTTTATTTGAGAAAAGTAATTTCTACTCATTGAAATTAACTAAGATTTAATATTCTCCATTTAAAATATGGGATCATGTGGACACATGTCATCACCACATATTCTAACATATGGGAATGTGATTTAAAGGTTGGATCACATTTTAATAAGTTTAAGTTTAATAATTAATGATTTAAAGTGACTAGAAATGCCTATATAGCATTATTTTGGTACTAGTCCAAAGTCATTGCATGCAAACCTTAATATTATTACATATTCAAATAAGTATAGTTAAATGTGATTTTTGAGAGTTGGAATCAACTCAAAAGCTACTATGGTTGATTTTAGAAAAATGTTTGAATGTGCAAAAGCTTTTGTCTTGTTATTTTTACTAGGAGAGATCTCTAACTCTAAATGATTTAAATCCAACGGGCTTGGATAGATATTTTCATTAGCTTTCCAACAAAATTGGAATCACTCAATTTGGATTTATATAACTCTCTGAATTGATTTTCAAACTAAGGGACAGAACTAGGTTTCAGCTAAAAAGGAAAAATCTAAATTTGAATTAACTGGGTCGCGCGGGAAACTAACTGGGTCTACCCAGATTCACTCCGCGGCGCTGAGGGCTGCTGACAGGGGGGTCCGCCTGTCAGTGGCTCATTACACGCGAAGCGGTATGGGGCGATACGGACCGCAGGATTAGAACTAGATCAACGGCTCAGGGTCGTCGTTGACGATGGACTCGCCGCCGGCGAGACTGAACCCTAGCGGCTCGGTGGGGGTGTAGTGGGGACATACCGGGGCTCCAGCTAGTGCGGTGAGGCGGGCAAACGAACGAGTAGACGATGGCGAGCTCATGCGAAGTTGCGGTAGAGGCTGGGGTGACGAAATCAACGGCAACGTCTCCTCCTCTGCTGCGGCAGTCTCCGGCTCAATTCCGGCGAGAGTCTGCTCAAACTACTCCGGCGAGAGGTGGGGAAGGACTGGTGGAGAGAGGGGACTCGAATGGTATGGCGATTGAGGCTAGGGAAGGCCTCCTTATATAGGCTCGAGGAGGGGACCGAAGGGGCTACGGCGAGCTCGTCGGTGACGATGATACAGGGTGCTATCGGCATGGGCGGCATAGGCGGACGGTGTCTTGCCTCCTGGCGGTCCTCTACGGCTTTATGGCGCAGCTAGGGGCGGTGGCAATCGGTCGAGAGCGTCGCGTGCTCTGGGAGACAGAGGTGGTGCTCGACGTGGTTCCCGACGAGTGTGGGTTGAGCGACGGGTTACGGCCGTATCTGGCGGGGTGAGGGGGTCGAGGCCGAGCGGCATGCATGGTCTGCGGTCGAGGTGTGGTCTGTGGCGTGCTGGCGGTGAAGGCGCTCTGGCGTGCTCTGGCGCGGCGTAGAGAGGCATGGGCACAAGCGAGTGGAGGTGGTCCAGGGGCTGGCTGTGGTCATGGGGTGGACAGGGAGTGCAGTAGGGTTGGGCGGAGCTAGTGGTGGTGTTGGAACGGCGCGGCGTGGTCTGGGGAGCGTTGCCCACGTTCGGCCGGCGGTGACCAAAAACGGGTGGCGCGGCACTGCTGCTCTAGGCCGGTTAGTAGCTTAGTTATGGGCTGGTTAGAGTTAGGGGAGACAAGGGGACCAAATGGAGGCCAATTACTCGACAAAGCATTGATCCATCAATAGTGTTTGTTAGGCAGAAAATTTGTGCATGCCACCTGTTCGACCAAATGGCCGCAAGAAGAAAACTTTTGAATTTTGAGATGAAATTTTGTGGACTTGTTTGTCACATGCTTAAGCATCTCTGGTTGCTTGGGATTGTGAAACTGAGTTCATTTGAGTGGTTTTTGAAAAAGTGTGACCTAGACATATGAACTAGATTTCATTTTCAATTATCATTTAAAATTAGAGTTTGAAAGTTTTTGGGAGATCACAAAGTGGGCCTTGGTACATCACTACTTGTACTAGCAAGAGGTGCAAAGATCCACAGTTGTTTCTGTTGGAATTTGAGTGCTAGGAATACCCAAAGTGGGTTAGGTGATTAAAATGGCAAAAGTGACCATTTCCTTTATTTAATTTTTTATTTCTTTTTTCTTTGGTTTTGCTTGGGAATGATCTAGATGATGTGACATTCATCATAGAACCATTTTACAACCATTAGAACAAACAATAATGGCATTTCAAACAACTCCTATTCAAATGCACACACATATGATTGCTTAAAGATTTTAAATGGAAAAAGTTTTTGTTAACCCTAAATTGGGTAGATTTGATCTTGATTAACCTTGATTAAAGATTTGGGATGTTACATGATGTTTGCACAGTCTCGATTAAACTAACTAAGTCTTGGCATCATCTCACTACCAAAGGTTTGAAGTTCTAGAAAACAATGAAAACGATTGAGTGATAGGGGATCATGATTTTTGAAGTGGGTGTTAATGAGCTACTCTAATGTTATTGATCTTTTGACTTTACTTCAGCACCCTTAATATTGACAAAGCATTCCTTGCTAAACTTGTTTTCACTGTCATTAAAAGAGAGGCGCTAAAAGATTTGATTCACAAGCCTAACTAAGCTTTTGACACTTGCTCTTGAGACTAAGACTTATTTGCTTGCAAGTTACACACAGTTAGGGAGAAAACTTAGGTGCGACCATTCAAATATATTATGATCATGTTTAAGGTTACAAGATTAGTGAAGATGGAATATGATATCACCTCAGACTTGTAAGTTTTTCTACCCAAGTTTTATTTGTCGCTAAAACTCTTTATCACTTTGTCACTCAAGGGTGGGTAATAGCTAAGCTTGAGGATGTTGATAGCTCCAAATTATGACACTTTTCACCTAGGATTTTGCATTGGTTTTTAGTTGGTTTTGTTGGTTTTCATCTTCCAACTAACGCTAATATTGCGAGTTAGCAAAACCTTGTAGTTTTTTATATGATTTTCAGATTCTAGACACTTTTGGAAGGGTCCAAGGCCATTTATGAGTAGATTGGAACAAATCAAGCAAATCTCTAATGGAAGGCCTTCTAATTCGAGGCTCCAGAATTCTTAACGAGCATCAGTACATGTAGATCTTGCCTGTATGTCCCTCCTGTACCACCTACATCCTCCTCTGCCTAATCAATATAAGAACTTTCCGTTAAGGAGGCAACAAAGAAAAACAGACGCAACCGCCACCATCCATTCGAGAACAGAGGAAGAAGAAATCTAAAGAAGAAGAAGAAGAATTCCATCGATCCTCTCCAAGATCTCTAGCCTCTAGATCATCCACCCCTCCATAATCCCCCTTGCACTAGATTGACAGGGAGATATTCACACTTGTAAGATTAGGGTTTGAGACTCTATTCATACTTTGCTTTGTATTGGATCTGATCTTCCCTTTATTATGGCTTGCTACGTTAATATCGAGATGAACTCTATTTACATTATGATTATATCATTGTGTTGTTCCCCTCTCATGTGCGATAAATCCCCATGGACATGGGAGATGTAGGGAATTGGTGAGATGTGACGTGTCTATTTTATTTCCACCTATGTGTGATCATTGTTGTGATTATTCTGTGTGAGAACGATTGTATTTGTGCGACTAATGCTTGTTGTCGAATTTAAGGGCCCAGACAAGATGATCCTGAGATCTCATAGACATGAACTTGTGTTGCTGGTGAATCGGCGACCCTCGAGTGACACTATCGATATCAAAGAGGAGCTAGTATACCTCGAGGAGAACAAGGAACCACTGATTTTAAAGCCTCGATATGGTCTCATGACCCTAATTGCTACACTGACCATGGTTGTGGTAATAGGAAAATGGATCATTGAAGCCAAGCTAATCTACAAGAGGAGTCTTGACTATTATATGGGTTGCTTGCCTACTTGCACACTAGTAAGAAGTATTATAATTAATTATCCCCTTTATTCCATCTAGCACATTCACTATCACCATAAACCGTATCTCTCGTGCCTAATCGTTCATCAGTAGGAAACTCAAAGCAATCTTAGTACGATTTACTTTTATGTCCGTTACTTTAAATACCGCTCAATACTCAACTCTCAACCATTCACACTCACCTTCTTTTCATCTCAATCCTTGCAGTCAGTTCACTCAAGACAAGTGACACCTTGAATGTGATAGAAACGTCACTGATAAACATTTTCCTATGCTCCTTGTTGGGATATAAAAACTGAAACTAATACTTTCATGAAAACGTTCTCTGACGAACATGTGCTCTTGCAGGCCACCACTCATCAAGTTGTATGTGTTGCTTCCGCTGGTGATCGAATTGCTGGGTAAGGATATGATGGTAAGCGATCAGCTCCTCTCGTGCTACGTCAGGTCCGAAGGGTGCACCCCGTAGAGCTTGCCTCGACCTCTCGCATTCTCCTGCAAAGGGGTTGATAGTCTATCGGTTGCCTATATTATCCTCGTTGTTGGTTTCATCGCCGCCGTTGCTGGTTCGTGGCCCTCCCTCTGGGCCAGTTCTGTCATTGATTCCCGTGTCAGGATTGATGATAGGGCACAAGTAGCGCGTTGGGTAGGTGTTGCTTCCATAGCTCTCGAGATCAGAGCCGATTGGTCAAGATCCGCAAGTAGATTGTTGGGACCGGCATCATGGTAGGTGTCGCAGTTGGTGCAGTAGGTCGTCCATGAGGTGGAGGCAGGCTCGCTGAAGGAGCTGAGGGAAGGTAGTAGCCACGATGCAGGGGCGATCGACGATGGTGTCGGTTCCACCAGAACCGGGCAGATCGAATCTAGGAGATGAAGAGTGCCCACCTTGCCAATGCGGAAACGCATGTTGCCAAATATTAGATCCATCCCAGCGTCGAGGGAAGGCTGGCAAGTGCAAGGTGAAGTTGAGGGAGCCAAGGTAGATCCGCTCCCCAAAAGCCGATGAATCGTAGATCCTCGATGATGGAACCACTAAAGTCATAACATCACATCACGGGCTTCATACAGACGGCTCCAATTGACGTGGGGTAGCCACAACAATGTCCATGGTTGATGAACTTGGGTTCTCGAGAAGGAGTGCGCTGGTGACTTCATCAGCTAGCAAACAACATGGGGACACTATTTACCCAGCTTCAGGCCTCCGGAGGGTAATATCCTACTTCATGCTTACCTGATGAAGGTTACAATGTTGCCAATATAGCAATGGGTGTGCATATTAGATCTGACGTAAGCTACGAATATTGTGGTGTGTATTGTGATTGTCGATCTCTCCTCCTCAACGACTCCTCCTAACCTTTATATATGAGGAGGCTAGATCTCAGGTATCGTCCGAGTCAGTTCCAAGTTGATTGCTATCTCTAGCGTTTTCTAATCAGGATCTTCTTCTTATTCGACATACTTGGGATCAGTATTTTATGGACTTCATAGCAGCCGAATGGTCCAAGGCTTCGCAGACCTTAGGAGATATCATGTGGGCCTTTTGTTAGATCAAGCCAGGTAGGTTATACATATGTGTCCCTAGGACATACCTATGTCACCAATCACCAATCGTTGGTATACGTTGAGTTTAGGTGATTTCCTTTAGAGTTGATTAATTTTGATTTATTTCATGCTTATATGTAATTCTTAAGTGTTTTAAGGTAACTTGTAAATTCTTGTAAAGTGAGAGAATAATAGTTTAGATCAATTTCTTATTGTTTTCTAGTTCTTGTTAATTCTTTCTTATAGAAGAATATTTTACTAAGGTTTTAAGTCTTTAAAATAATTTATTTAAGATTTATTTAGACATATAAATATTAAGAAGGTTTTATTATGACTTAAAGTTTTTCTTAAAAACTTGGAATAGTTTATAAATAATACTTTTTAACCGTGTTAATAGTTTCCCTAATCTGACATCAAGTTTTGAGTAACTATTTAATTTAAGCATGGGTTTACCAAGATAGAAATATTTTTATAAATTGTTCAATATTAATCGGTATTTAGGAATTAACTTCATATCATAGTTTAACACTTATTTATATTTTCTTTTGATTTGATGTATTTTAAATAATTGGGAACAATTCCTTTTTGACTTTAGGGCTTAATAATGTATACTTAAGAAATAATTTTCTCAAAGTAAAGTAAAGTTCATGTTATCGTTCTTGGATTATTAGGTATTTAATCTTAGTTTTTATTTATTAGGGATTTTTTATATGAAATCATATTTCTTTTGTTTGATTTTATTATTGCCTTAAATATTTTTATGAATTCCTCAAATAAAAGCTAGCAAAATGGCTAATTGGGCAGTGTCCATGATCCAACTGGGCATCCCAATAGGCCCACTACATCTAGGTCTACTCGGTACGACCCCTCTCTCTTAATTAGGGCTAAAATTCGAGTCGACCCGAGTCAACTTGTCTCGACTCGCTAAATCTCGTTCAAGCTAGCTCTACTCGACTCGTTAATGTAACGAGTTAGCTTGACTCGGCTCATTAATTTGAAAATCGGCTTGGTAAACTCGCGAGTATCTCGTTTAACTCGTGATAAGTTGTAAATAGGAGCACATGTAAATAAAACTAATGATTCTCCTACTAATTAGAACTATAACAATGATAGTACTTCTATCTTACAAGAGCTATAAGCTTCCTAGAAATAGAGGCTTGTGAGGCTACCACGTTTTTGTGCAAAGTAGACCCTTTATGTCAGTTGGTGTTCAGCAGCTCACGCGGCAGGCACATAGTCAGTTATTCACTTCCTGAGACGGTCGCACAGGGCAGATTAATCGGTTGAGACTTGAGAGACTTGAGAGGCTCACGCGGAGGGGCGCTGCAATCTGAGCAGCGAGGCAACCGCCTCCGCTCGACGCCGTAAGACAACCACGTTGTCTCACCTGTCGATTTTGTCCCCGACCTCCGGATCCACCTCTCCCCACCGCCGGCTTGGCTCCCACGCCGCCTTCCCGGCCGCGACCGCGCTCGGCTCCCTCCCCGCCCAATGAGCCTCTGCCGTCCTGGTTCTACCGCCGCTCGATGCCCCTGTTCGCCCCGCCCCCGCCTCCTCCCACCGCCGATTAGGTGCCTCTCTGCGCCTCTGCTGGCTTGCTGTCGCCATCCCACACGCTGGCCCTCCACCGCCGGTTCCTTGTTCTGACGGTGGATGGAGTCTAGCAGCTGCGGCATCGGCGTGGCTAGCGTGTAGCGCGGCTAGCTCTGCTGTTGCATCCTGTTTTGCAAGTGACCAAACAACAAAGAGCTCGTTGCAGCCTCTACTACGACCAGCCACATCAGTTCGTTCCTCTATGTCTTCATGTCTAGATTTTTTCTTGAAAATTGCCTCTGGTTGTTGATTGCTTTGCAGGCTTACTGGTTTTGGTTTAGAATTTCAAATAGAAGAGCTCCAGTAACACCTTTGGCTTGAGAGCCTTTTGGGAGAATCGAGTTGGTCAACCAGAACCTATATATTCAATTTCACCAATCCTATTGGTATGCATTTTTGTTCATCCTCAATAGTTCCTCCCTTGTTCATTTGTACACATGTGTGTTTATTGTTGTTCTGCGAAATTGAGTCCGTGAAATAACTTGTGAGATTGATTGTGGTACCACTCAAAACTGCTCCGAATAGTTGAATTTGAGATTTTTCCGGTGATTGTTGTTACATAATGATGATCAATTAGCTATGTTTACCTTCATACTATAGAATATCAGTTTCTTAGTATTGTTACAAAAAAAAGAATCATGTGATGTTTTGGAAAGTATTTGTTTTTCTCATCTCATGAAATCGTCAGAAAAATAGTACCTTCGTATCTTAACTTTTTAATTGGTGATATAATGATCCTAGGTTACCTAATTTGTTGGCTACGCATGTATGAAATTTAAATGCAGTACTCAGGCATAGTATTGTTCTCTTTTTTCAGTTGGGTTCAGGATGGCTTACCGCCGGGCTGTAGTTGTAGTATTGTCTTCTGTACTACAAGCAGTATTTAAAATAAGATGCATGTATCCAGTAACATGGAAGTTCTTGAGCATGCAACTGTTTGAGGTTTCATTACGTTTGCTTAGAGATCCTGAGGTGATGGCCTATTTGCATTTAAGTTTTATGTTTGGAGTCTTTTGTTTAGTTTGCCCTTTACTAAACTCATTTCTCATACTTCAATTTTTCTATTGCAAAACAGCAACGGACTACCTTCCAATGGTTTTTTCCTTCATAAAATGCCACTTGATTGATTTCTGTAGCTCCTCTTGCCGAGATCATGACTCTGCTTCACAGTTGAAGTTTGTACCATGATATACGGGCCTACATCCAAAGAAACTGAGTAGTCTAGATATTATGGATATGACTAGATGAATTAGAAAGGACCCTTTTTGTTCTGCAATTCTGATCAAGTTTGTTTATTCCACAGGTTTGCACATATACCACTTAATAACAGGATTGTCGGTGAGAGCTGCAAGATCTTACTTACCAAACATCCATGCTGATTTACAAAGGTATGTGGTTTTGGATGACCGCTTTGGGATTGGAGTCTTGATACTTTGAATGACTTCTACTATTCATATTTGATTATCCCCATAGTTACTATTTCATCTAGATTACTTAACTGATCATTGAGTTAATGCATCTTGGATTGCTTCTTTGATTGAGTATGTTCCTTATCTAAGTGATCTGAGAGATGTTTAGACTGGCATAGATTGGGTCTTGTTAGCCAATAGAGTACTTAGCATGGAAATTATTCTATCAAATGACGTAAAATATGTACATCATACTATAATAGAAATAATTCACTATTTCCTTTCTTGGATCCCCTTGAACAACTGCATTTATTTTATATATTACCTTTCAACTTTTCTTCAGATTCACTTGGTATTTCTCATTTCTGATATGATTACTGGTTTATGTTCCGATCAACTCACTAAACAATGAACCCATCTATGCTAATATTGTTCTTTTCCGTCTTTAGTAGAGGATTTGGTTTGTAGTTCCTTCATATATGATAAGTATGGCTCCTGTAAGATTGTTTGTCCCGAGTTCCATATAGACCAGGGCATCCACATGTACATATATTTGACTTTTTAGAGGGAAAGTTGAAAACCAGTGGACAACTTCCCTATAGAAAATATATCCCATCTATCTTTGAGTGTTCCCATGTATGATAAATTAGTTATGTGGCCTGAATAAGAAGGCTTTGTGGTGGATGTACATAACAAGGAAAGTAAAACTATATTTCCTAAATGCTTCATGTTTGGATGCCCAGGGTCAGATGCCATGAGCCTGTGATATATCAAAAATTCAAAGTACCAAATGCATATTCATTTTCTTCTATAATCTAAATCTGGTTACCTCATAAACTATTTTTTTGAGATATGCTACATGTTACTGTAGTAGATGCAATATGGAGCTATTGTGCATAGTTCATTGGTTAATGGAAGTTTTGCCCTCCGTGCAATCAAAGTTTACATGCACTTTTTCCTTATTAAATTTGAACCTTCCTTTCAAATCTATCCTTGATCTTTCTATCTTCTTTTGAAAATTTAAATATACTGGTGCATAGGTAAAGCTTCAATTTCAGTTTGTACTTCTTGATTTGATATACCATTAGAAGTTGCTTACTACCATATATTGTGCCTTTCATAGAAGATTTGTGGTGTTTGCTTCTAGGACTAGGGGATGTCTTATGTCAATGCACATGAATTGACATGTACATTCAATGTTTTCTATTATGACCACTAGCCATAGCCAAAATAGATGTTAATTTGATGTGTAAGACCATTAACATGGACTGGAGTTCTCCTATTGCGTTAATTCCATTCAGAATACCCCTGCTCGAGGTAGGAAAGAAAAATAAGTAGTACTTCTACCACAATATTCTTTCAGGTGTTCCCTTTGTGCTATACATGTGGTGGTTATGTTTCAGATTGTTTTGCATTTCATTTTGCATTTCAGTGCCAGCTTCCTAGCCTTTAAAAACTTATTTTAGTTTTTAAGATGCTTCTTGGATTTTAGCTACTTTCATGCTTGGATTTCCATTGGCATGCTGGTATAGTGTCCTTTCCATGACTGTCATCACTTGCATGCTAAACGGGAAAATGCCTTATATGAACCGATTGAAAGGACTGGTGATAATGTTTCGACATGATAATTATCATTGGTTAGCTATTGAATCTCATATTTTGTTCATGAAAAATTATGGTGGCGGCTTTCGAACCTGCATCCGATAATTGAACACACTTTAAATTGATATATTTCTTTTCAAAACAGAGACAAATATTTGCCACGGTCTGATAATTAAGATAGTGTTGTTACAAAATTCCCTTAGGACAAATAAATAAGCAATTACATTGTAGTCTCATGTCTTATGTTGCCCTGCCCATGAGTGCCTAGCTTTGATATGGCGTGAGGTGTGGGTAATCTATGATAAGTTAGGATATCAGCTTTCTTATGGAAAAATAGATGATAGGTACATATCAGTTCACTTTCGTGCTAATTTGTTTAGCTCTCCGTTCCTTTGCATGAGAACAGCGAGTCCCTAGAGCAAATTATCCCAAACTATTGACATCGATGTGATACATGTGACTATTATGTAACTCGTGTACTTGAATTATTCGTATGATTGTGCCCAGTTTATATTGTGTTCATATAATTGATTCATGAACCTGAATATCTTACATAGTTGTCTCATGTTGTCATTGATTGAAGAGAACTGAATTATACCTGTCTATCATTGATGACATGCTTAGTCCTTTCCTGGCTTTTTGGAATACAACAACTATCATCTTGGTGTGACATAATATAAACTGTGTTGTTAGAACGTACACCAATAGAGAGATCCCAAAGTTACCAACATATGTGATGTTTCCAATGGGTTTTAGCTCGAGCTAGCTAGGTGCATGCCAACCTACTCATTACCTATGGCACCAATTAGAGTATGCAAACAGTCAAAGCTACATCACCACTGTCAGTTTTTACGGCTGAGGCATGTTGTTGTAAGAAAATGTTTTTCCTGTGTGTCAGGTAAATTATGATAGACCCTTGCTATTTACGTATGGTTTATCAGAGAAAAAACCAATGCTCTTGGCAACAGAAGAAAATAACAAGTTCATAATTTACAAAACGAACCCTCCACGGCATAGGACACATGTTTTGTTCTCTAATGGGGTATTTGCAACAATGAACAAAATGCACATTATGTATGATGAATACCCTGCGGGAAATAGCGTTACGTATGATTTTGATGACAATTCTGCAGTAGCAAATCAAGATCAATGCTCTTCGGTTGCATCTCTGAAGCATGAAAGATGTACAACGTATACTACAACTACACTACATAGACCAAGGTGTTAGCTGAAAACGGGCGCAGCAAAGCGCGCAAGGAAGGTCCTTCTAGTAGTTTAACATAGCCGAGATCAATTAAAAATATAGTAGCTCTACAATATTATAGGAGCAAGAAATACTAGAAATTTGTCACCCATCTATGAAAATTTTCAAACTTTGTATGTGAACTAGTTTAACGAGCTAAACGAGTAGCTCGCGAGAGGCTCGTTTAGCTCGATGAAGAAACAAGCTCAAATCTAAAACTCAGCTCCGACTCATTAGAGTCCGAGTTCAAGTTGATTCGGGAGCTACTTTAGTTCTCGAGTTTCGAGTTATAATTCTAGCCCTACTCTCAATCTCATTTTCACACACCCGAGATCCTCCCTTCGACACCCTCTCTGACTCTCGCTATGCGCATTGTAGGCGCTGCTCCGACTATCTGTCAATACCCAGATTTTTAATCCTAGATGCTTGTTATGCTATACATCGCAATCCCAGAATTACCATTTTTGCGAGACATAACAGATTGGATATCACAGTACATCATCCATTACAAACCATAATAAGGTCTTACACGAATAAAAGATCTCATGATCCAGTCTTAATACAACAAGCAGCGGAATAAATAATAAATGTAGCGGTGGGGTCCATCTTCAGTGGCATAGGCAATGCTGACGATGGAAGATAGTCATAGTTATCATAGCCGTCCTGTTGTCCATCATCTTGGTAGTCTCCTTCATAGTCTGGCCAGAGGAATAGCCAGGGACAAAAGCCATGAGTACTCTTTAAGTACTCGCAAACTATTACTAACAAGTAAGGTAGTTCTCGTGGGATTGCTAATTCTAAGTTTATTTGTAAAGTTAAGTTTGAAACCTAAGCTGAGTTTAGAAAAAAAAAAGATAAAATAAAGTTCTAGAATCGCTTAAGTTGGGAAGCTAGTGTCGTAATCACAACTCTGTTGTAGTCAAGTCATGTCATAATTTATTTCATAAGTTGTTTTGAAAATATCTGACAATGGAACAGTATGGCCACTCCAACTGTCCATAACCGCGGACGCGGCTATTCGAATAGTTTGACACTCTGTAGAGGTGGTACACTTTCACCACAAGATTCGATACATCTGTCAGGGATAATCCTGAATCATCATACTTAGTATGCAGATAATCAAACATAACATTTCCTTTACACACCCTAGTATAAGCACCTCTTTTATGAGTATGGCCTCTCAACCATGACCATCTGTCATCTTGGGCACTACATAGGTGGACAACGTTGAGAGGTAGTCTCAGCTCAAACCTCTCCCGCGAGGGAACTAATACTAATGCATATAAACTTCCGGCTAAGCCTTACCCAATTCAGGTATTGTGGTTGTACGGTAACATTGGAATGGTATCGCATCTGAATCAAACCATCAGTTTTTGTAAAAGGGCTAAGGCTTATGCCTCAACATTTTCATCATCATAAACCATTTGTGTTTCTCAATACATGTCAAAACATCTCAATAGAATGACTCATCATTCCAAGGTTTTCATAATTCATTTTCACCAAGTGTTCCCATCTAAAGTGACTCAAGTCTTGATTTAGCTCTAAGCTACTAAGTTAAGAGTGTTCACTAAGGTGGGATGCTAATCTCAATCTCATGCCATAGCATGACATCTAAGGTTATCTAGATATGTCAAGTTTTATACTTTTTATGCTACCTTCAAACAAGTAAGGGACTTTGGTAAAGTAAGGAAAGTAAAACTTGTAAATAACATTTGGAGTAGGTATAAGTCAAAGGGTATAACCAAAGCATGCCTAATGCATCTTGTTTAGGTTATCTAACTTGCAAGGGTTAGCTTGCATTGTTAATGATGGCTTGTCTTGGTTGGTGCAGTGGTTGAAGTTTTCTTCCTCTTCCTTTTGGTAGAACTCCTCCTCCTTGAAAGCTTGGTCGATACTATCTTCTATAAATACATACGGGATACACAATCACCAAACAATGCTTAACTAGTCTACTTAGCATACTAAGGCACACATTTGATGATCTATTATCATCACAAGCATCACAAGGTTTAATGAACTAGTCTCATTCTTTTTATTTGAGAAACATAATTTCTACTCATTAAAATTAATGAAGATTTATTATTATCCAATTTAAAATATGGGATCATGTGGACACATGTCATCACCACATATTCTAACATATGGGAATATGATTTAAATGTTGGATCATATTTTAATAAGTTTAAGTTTAATAATTAATGATTTAAAGTGACTAGAAATGCCTATGTAGCATTATTTTGGTACTAGTCCAAAGTCACTGCATACGAACCTTAATATTATTACACATTCAGATAGGTATGGTTAAATGTGATTTTTGAGAGTTAGAATCAACTCAAAAGCTAATATGGTTGATTTTATAAAAATGTTTGAATGTGCAAATGCTTCTGTCTTGTTATTTTTACTAGGAGAGATATCTAACTCTAAATGAATTAAATCCAACGAGCTTGGATAGATCTTTTCAGAAGCATTCCAACAAAATTGGGATCACTCAATTTGGTTCAGTAAATCTTCCTAAATTGATTTTTGAACTAAGGGACATAATTGAGTTTAAACCAAAATAGAAAAGTCTATATTTGAATTACTAGGTCGCGCGGGAAAGGAAATGGGCCGGCCCAGTGACGCTCAGCGGCGCAGAGGGCGGCTGACAGGTTGGTTCTGCTTGTCAGCGAGACTTAAAACCCAAAACGGTATCCAGCGATCTAGGCCACACGATTATAACGTGGATCAACGGCTCACAGTCGTCGTCGACGACGGACTTGTCGTCGGCGAGACCGAACCCTAAACGGCCGGTGGGGGTCTAATGGGGACGTACCAGGGCTCCAGCTAGTGCGGCGAGGCGGGCGATCGAAGTGGATGGCGACGGCTGATATATTGCAAATATATCTATAATGTTTGATGTTCCATGCTTGGTTTTATCCACTTTCTTGTGTTTTTTTCCAACTTTGGAGTACTTTTCATATGATTTCTTGGACTAACCTAGTAACAAGAGCCACAATGTTGCCTGTTTTCTGCTGTTTTGGTTCCAGGAAAGTCAGAAAATGAATATTCTCGGAATTGGACGGGACAAAAGTCAAATTGCCTATTTTTCCGGAAGTCATCAGATGCCAGAATACGAGACGGAGAGAGGCCAGGGGGCCACCACACCACCTGGCCGCGCGGCCCAGCCTGGCCCGTGCCAAGGGGTGGTGTGGCAGCCTCCGGCACCCCCTCGGCCTCTCCTTCCGCCTATAAGATGCCTCGGGACGAAAACCCTAAGTACCCGATCAAAACTCCACGAAAGAGTCTGTAGCCGCCGTCATCTCCATCCCTAGATCGGGAGGGATCTGAAACTCTTCCTGGCACCCTGCCGGAGAGGGGAATTCACCCTGGCGGCCTTCTTCATCACCATGCAAGCCTCCGGTGTGATGCGTGAGTAGTTCATCCTTGAACTACGGATCCATGTAGTAGCTAGATGGATGGTTCTCCTCCTTTGTGCTTTCATGTCTAGATCTTGTGAGCTCCATTCATGATTAAGATCATCTATTTGTAATTCTGCATGTTGTGTTTGCGGGGATCCGATGGATATTGAGATGCTATTTCAGATTGATTATTGATTCTGTCATGTCTTTGTTATTTGAGATCTTGCATGCTTTTCGTCGTTAGTAGCTATCTTGGCCAAGTAGATGCTAGCAACTCCAAGAGTTAGTATTTATGCTCGATAGTGGGTTCATGCCTCTGGTAATCTGGGGAAGTGACTGAAATCTCTAAGGTACTAGATGTGATGTTGCTACTAGGGAGAAAAGAACAATCCTTTGTTCATAAAACAATCGTATTGTTTACTTTACACGCAGTTCGTAAAGTAATAATCTGTTGGTTGCAACTTAATACTAGAGGGGGTTCGGATGATAACCTGAAGGTGGATTATTAGTCATAGATGCAGTTGTATGGCGGTCTATATATAATGTTGTAATGTCCAATCAAGTCTCAAAGGAGTCAAGATGATTAGTATATGCATATATTGCTTTCTCGGTGTTTGTCAATTGCCCCGCTGTAATTTGTTCACCTAGCATGTTATCTATCTAAGGAGAGCCACCTCTAGTGAACTATGGATCCCGGTCCTTTACTTTACATACAATCTACAATCTTTTACTGCTTTGTGTTTACTTTCTGCAAACTTTTACTTCTTTCCATTCGATACGTTTAATCCTTTGTTTTCTGCAAAACACGGTGAGATTGACAACCTCATCGCAATATAACTATCACATAAAGCATGCTTTTCATGATCTACAAGCACTAGAGCTTTATTATAAACTTTTTCAAAAGAATCATCGGGAACATAACATTCACCCTCCTTTGATAAGCATGGGGGACAATCAAATAATGTAAGGGATAAAGAGTTACTCTCATTAGAAGGTAGGCATGGGTAGATCCATTCTTCCTCCTTTTGTCCATTACTCTCCTTCTCTTTTTCATCTAATGAGCTTTCAGGTTCAGCAATTTCTTCTTCCATG
Organism: Avena eriantha; assembly: GCA_910589775.1. Classification (NCBI taxonomy): domain Eukaryota; kingdom Viridiplantae; phylum Streptophyta; class Magnoliopsida; order Poales; family Poaceae; genus Avena; species Avena eriantha. Next base: position 298,162,174 of record OU342745.1, on the reverse strand, counting down.
GAGGTTCTAGCAGGCGGTGGTTCATCTATTACCTTAGCAGTCATAAAACTGTTCCCAAATAGGAAACTGAGTGAGCTATCCATAATGAAATAGTGATTGGAGCAGAGCTAGTCATAAAGGCAACTTAAGAAAGGAACTAATTTTTTTTGTGTTTTTGATAAAGAAAGCAAACTAGTAGAACTAATTTTTTGGGATTTTTGAAGAACAAAACAAGCAAACAAAGCAAAAGAAACTAAGCAAAACAAAAACAACAAAGTAAAGAGATTGGTTATGAGGGACTCCCCTTGTGAAGATGTCCTTGACTCCCCGGCAACGGCGCCAGAAAAATGCTTGATGGCTCAATGCACGACGCCCAGAAAAATGCTTGATGGCGGTGTTGATGTAGAGCTCGTTGGGAACCCCAAGAGGAAGGTATGATGAGCACAGCAGCAAGTTTTCCTCAGTTATGAAACCAAGGTTTAATCGAACCAGTAGGAGCAAGGAAACACCTCAAAGGTGTTACTAGCTGAGCTTTGGTAGGGCGCACTACCGGTGCTAGTAGCAACGTGGAGACCTGCACAACACAACCACAGAACTTTGTCCCCAACTTGCGATGAGGTTGTCAATCTCACCGTGTTTTGCGGAAAATAAAGGATTAAATGTATCGAATGGAAAGAAGTAAAAGTTTGCAGAAAGAAAACACAAAGCAGAAACAGTTTATAGATTGTATGTAAAGTAAAGGACCGGGATCCATAGTTCACTAGAGGTGGCTCTCCTTAGATAGATAACATGCTGGGTGAACAAATTACAGCGGGGCAATTGACAAACACCGAGAAAGCAATACATGCATATACTAATCATCTTGACTCCTCTGAGACTTGATTGGGCATTACAACATAATACATAGACCGCCATCCAACTGCATCTATGACTAATAATCCACCTTCAGGTTATCATCCGAACCCCCTCCAGTATTAAGTTGCAAGCAACAGATTATTGCTTTACGAACTGTGTGTAAAGTAAACAATACAATTGTTCTATGAACAAAGGATCGTTGTTTTCTCCCTAGTAGCAACAACACATCTAGTACCTTAGAGATTTCTGTCACTTCCCCAGATTACCAGAGGCATGAACTCACTATCGAGCATAATAACTCTTGGAGTTGCTAGCATCTACTTGGCCAAGATAGCTACTAACAACGGAAAGCATGCAAGATCTCAAATAACAAAGACATGATAGAATCAATAATCAATCTGAAATAGCATCTCAATATCCATCGGATCCCCGCAAACACAACATGTATGGATTACAAATAGATGATCTTGATCATGAACGGAGCTCACAAGATCTGAACATGAAAGCACAAAGGAGGGGAAACCAGCCATCTAGCTACTACATGGATCCATAGTCCAAGGATGAACTACTCACGCATCACACCGGAGGCTTGCATGGTGATGAAGAAGGCCTCCAGGGTGAATTCCCCTCTCCGGCAGGGTGCTGGGAAGAGCTTCAGATCCCTCCCGAACTAGGGACGGATATGACGGCGGCTACAGACTCTTTCGTGGATTTTTGATCGGGTACCTAGGGTTTTCGTCCCGAGGGAAACTTATAGTCGGAAGGGGAGGCCGAGGGGGTGCTGGGGTCGGCCAGACCACCCCCTGGCCGCGCGGCCAGGTGGTGTGGCCGGCCCCTGGCCCCTCTCCGTCTCGTATTCTGGCACTTGATCCCTTCCGGAAAAATAGGCACTTTGGCTTTTGTCCCGTCCAATCCCGAGAATATTCATTTTCTGACTTTCCTGGAACCAAAAACAGCAGAAAACAGGCAGCTGGCACTGTGGCTCTTGTTAATAGGTTATTTCAAGAAATCATAATAAAAGTACTCCAAAGTTGGAACAAAACACAAGAAAGTGGATAAAACTAAGCATGGAACATCAAAAATTATAGATACATTTACAATGTGTCAGCGGCTCGAGCGGCTCCAGCGAGAGGTGGGGAAGGACTGGGAGTGAGAGGGGAGTGGAATGGTATGAGGAATTCGTGCTGGGGAGGCCTGCTTATATAGGCGCGATGGTGAGACCGAGAGGTGTGGGCAGGCATCTCTGGCGAGAGCAGTACATGGGGCTATCGGCGTGCGTGAGGTAGGCGGACGGTGGGCGGTTCCTTCGCGGTCAGTTACGGCGTAATGGCGCGGCTAGGGCGGTGGCATATGGTCGGGAGCGTCGCGCGCTCTAGGAGACAGAGGCGGTGCTCGACGTGGCGCTCGGCGACTGTGGGTCGCGCGGTGGTGCATGGCCGTGTCTAGCGGGGTGCTGGGGTCGAGGCGGAGCGACGTGCGCGGTATGGCGTCAAGGCGCGGTCTGCTGCGCGCTGGCGGCTATCGCGCTCTGGTTTGCTCGCAGAGAGAAAGGGTGGCGCTGCTGGGGAGTGGTCCAGGGGCTGGGGTTGATTGAGGGGTGGACAGGGGAGTGCGGTAGGGTTGGGCGGAGCTAGTGGTGTGCGGCGTGGTCTGTGGAGCGTTGCCCACGTTCGGCCGACGGTGACCAAAAAGTGGCGGCGCTCCACTGCTGCTCCAGGCTTAGGGGTAGGTCGGTGGGGGTTTTGTTAGAGCTGGGAGGGACAGGGGAACCAAATGAGGGCCGAACACTCGACAAAGCATTGATCTACACACAGTAATAGTTAGGCAGAATTCTTGTGCATGCCACCTGTTCGACACAATGGCCGCATGAACAAAATATTTGAATTTTGGGCTGATTTTTGGTGGAGTGATGTAACTAATGCTCAAGCATCTAGATTTGCTTGGGATTTAAAAATGGAGTTCATTTGAGTGGTTTTTGAATAAGTGTGATCTATACATATGAACTATATTCAATTTTCAATTGTCATTTAAATTTAGTATTTGAAAGTTTTTGGGATGAAACAAAGTGGGCCTTGGTACATCACTACTTGTACTAGCAAGGGGTGCAAAGATCTACAATTGTTTCTGTTAAGATTTAAGTTCTAGGAATAGCCAAAGTAGGCTAGGTGATTAAAATGGCATAAATGACCATTTGCTTATTTTATTCTTCTTGATTTGTTTTTCTTTGGGATTTGCTTGATCTAGATGATGTTTAATTTACCTTAGAATCATTTTACAACCAATGGATCACTCAAACATGGCAATTCAAAACAACTTCTAAATTATATGCACACATATATGAATGCTTAATGATTTTTAAATGAAAAAGTTTTTGTTAACCCTAAATTGGGTAGGTGTTTGATCTTGATTAACTTTAGATTAGAGTTTTGGGACGTTACACTATCACTCGACCATCTCCGGCTTCTCCACTCTTGGAAGGGGGAGACGTATGTGACGGTGCGAGAGGAGCAAACAAAGAGACAAGGTGGTATTATGTGGCTCTAGTTATTTTCACGTGTGTTGGGTAGGTTCAGATTGGCCCCGACTAATGCTATAGGACAGTTCTTTTGGTGGCTTAAAAAGTAAAGTTGCCTCCTATCCAGATTAGGGTTTAACGTTTAGAGTTTAGTGTTTGTAGAAGGTTTTAAGTTTTAAGCCGAGTCCAGTATGTAGGGAGAGCTTTATTTTTTAAGCTGCCAAATGAACTGGATCATAGCTGGTCCACAATCAAAATTCTGCCATAGAAAATTACTTAGTAAATAATAATTAATAATGAGATGACTGGTGTATTTTTTCGGATTTGCTAATTCTCAGGCGTCTAAGAACTTTTTATATCCTAATCACCTCTTTACCATTGAATTTACCTCTTTTACCATTGAATCTACCTCGTGACTCGTGCAACATCACATATGAGTTGCAATTAGGTTGTAACTTAGATTTTAACGAGTTATAACTAGTTTGTAACTGAGAATTAACAAAACTAGTATAATGAAGTTCTCGGACGTTATAGGCGCTCCTATTCTATTTTGCGCAAAATTTTCTTTTGTTTGTTCTTCTCAAGAAAAGTTCAAAAATGGAACGTTCCCTAAAAAAAAAAAGCAAAGAGGAATGTAGACGGATTGAAAATCGTCGGTGAAAGGAAAAACTGCAAGCCGAAACCGAAAGCCCCCAAAACTCCAAAACACAGGATCGAGCCCTAGAAACGCGACCTATGGACTCAGGGGGCGGAGGAGGGGGGGCGAAGGCCGCGTCGGGCTCCGCGCCGTCGGCGGCGGCGGCGGCCCCGAACCCCACGGCGATGCTCTCGGCCCTGATGAGCAAGCGCGCCAAGCTCCAGGAGGAGGTCCGCTCCATCGAGCGGCAGGTTAGGTCTCCTCCAGTCCCTGTCGCTTTTGGGAGGCCTCCTCTGTTTGTTAGAATTTGTATCTACTAGTATATTATTTATTTTGGAATTTGACATGGGAACTTTCCTTTGCTTAAGATTCCAAACTCCATTCCATGAAACTTTGCTAATCTACACTCTGGTTTGAATCTTCGGAAGGATTGTAGAATTAGAGCCACGGATATTGGTGGCAGCATGAATTTGTCTAACTTAATGCACCAGGTAAAACACAAATCTGAACGATACACTTCTGAATCAAAACATGAACCCCAAAATGTTATTCCGTGGAGTGGATAGTGAGCTCAATTTGGGAAAAGCTCTGCTATATCAAACTGAACTTGGTAAGAATTAGATTTGGGATGCAGGGAGTGTGACAAGAAATTTGTCGGTTTGGTTTTTTATGGGAATAATTGCCTGTTACTTTATTTGATCAAATTGTGTGGTGTGCTTGCCGCGTGAATCACTGGTTGCAGAAGGTCAATCTTGTGAAACACTTGATGCTCAAAATAGCTTGTCAAATATTTTCACATTTTTAACCATCAAGCCTCAGTATTGCAGTAAACTCTGTTCCTGTAAGAAATGTATTGAGTTTATGAGTTGGTACATCCACTTATACTATAGCCATAAGAACATTTGGTGCTGTATTCTAGGATAGTTGCTCTTAAGGCTTCTTAAAGTTCCAGAGTACCAAAAAAAATGGTCTGACCTTGTATTCAAAATTGTTGGAATCTGAGTTGGTGTAGTAGTATTGTCCTAGGAGAGTCTAGAGTATTCTAGTGTAATGTTGGAGTGTGTTGGTGTCCTAGTTGAGTTTAGAGTATTCTATGGAGTGTTAGTAGATTAGTAGTATGTCCTACTAGATTCTAGACTATTCTAGTGTATGAGTGGAGATGTAATACTAAGTTGAGCTAATATAAGAGGGTGTGGAGGTCCAAGGGACCAAGCCCATCCAAAAATTTCCCCCCAAAACCTACAGAGACGCGGCCTCCCGCCAAATCTTGTGATTTCATCCAAATTATAAAACTCGACACTTGGGGGAAAAGACCCGAAGGCGTTGCTTTTAAGTCGAGAAAAGGTCCCGAACGCGGCCCCACCCACCGTGTCGGCGCAGCTGGCGACCTGATACGTGCGACGTGCGTGGAACAAACTTTGCAAGGGGCCTTTTTTTTGTTAGAGCCAGGGTTCGAGCCTGGTTGGCATCCCCACAACTGGGGGTCTTACCACCATGCTATCATCCAAAATTATTGAACCATCAGAAACAATTGATCAAGTAGAAAGGAAAGTGTTTCTAAACAAGAAAAGAGAGCAACATGTATTTGTTATATTTCAATACAGCTTAGAGATAAGGATGCAAGCGGCGCTCACCAAGAACCTGCTAAGCGACTCTTGCAGTTCATTTTGTACTAACGATGCCAGAAGGTAAATATAGTTGATTTGCCCACAAAAAGGTATGCAGCAAGTTGTGGCGGTACGCCGCTTGCATCACTACTTAGAGAGCACAATGCCTAGTAACGCTAATGTACGAGCTTTTACGAATAAAGCTCGTTATAAACTAACCGCGGTATGGTATCCACTGCCTCGCTAGACAGACCCAGTAGCTTCAAACCATGTCAGACATTCGGAATACTTGTAGAATATTTATTTTATTGTGTCCTCTTTTGCTTTATTACATGTTGGAATCTGAGTTGGTGTAGTAGTATTGTCCTAGGAGAGTCTAGAGTATTCTAGTGGAATGTTGGAGTCTGTTGGTGTCCTAGTTGAGTTTAGAGTGTTCTATGGAGTATTAGTAGATTAGTAGTATGTCCTACTATATTCTAGACTATTCTAGTGTATGAGTGGAGATGTAATACTAAGTTGAGCTATATATATGAGGGTGTGGAGGTCCAAGGGACCAAGCCCATCCAAAAATTTCCTCCCAAAACCTACATGGTATCAGAGCTAGGCTCCTCCTAACCCTAGCTGCCATCGCTCCACCACTGCAGCACCCATCCCGGCTCTTGTTGTCAACAACACCGGGAACATTGTAGTCACCTAAGCGGCGGGAGGCCGCACCTCGTTTCTCTCTGCGGGCAGTAGCCACCTCATGTTGCACGGTGCATTGTGTGAGGCTTGGTTGCTGCTCTGCACGGGAGTTGCTCAAGGAGCTAGTTAAAATGGTGCAGTTGAGGTGCTGATAGGAGGATAGTAAGTTAGCGAGGTTGGATTTGGGGACCAAGAGAAACTGGAGGTGGAGGAGGACCTGATCTGGTCCGAGATGGGAAGATGCAGAGGCGATGCAGGCGGCTGTGAAGGAGCTGGGCGTCTGTGTTATGGAGGCATTGGCTGGAGCAGCACTGAGCTGTGGTGGTGAAGGGAGACAATTGGGTGAGGTCTCTTGTGTTAGCTGTTCTTGTGCTGTGGGAGAACAAGGGAGGTGCAACTACAGGCTTCTGTTCAAGTTGTTGTTGCAAGATAGGGAAAATAAGAGAGGCAAGCTGCGGATAAGAGGGTGTGGAAGCCTGCAACATCAAGTGAAGGTACATGGGAGTGCTCCCTTCAAATGGATCCTTTGGTGTTGCTGGGCAAGATTCGGTTTCGGGAGAAAGAAGGCTGTTGTGTTGCAGCAGAGAGAAGAGGAGTCCAGGAGGGAGCAGCTGCTGGAGCTGATTTGTGTCGTCTGTGAGAAGCAAAGGGAACGGAGCTTGCTGCTAGGAGAAGAGAGAATGGAATGGATCTGAGAGGTAGAGGCCATGGTGACCGAGGCGAAGATAGTGAGGCAGCCATGGTTCTGCGGAACCGGAGTTGATGAAGAGGCAATGACGATGCTCGAGCTGATGATGGAAGGTGTGTGGTCCTGCCGTTGTAGGCGCCGATGTGAGAAGGCGCATGGTAGAAGCAACGGTGGACCAACTTGAGAAGGATTGGAGGTGGCTAGCTTGATGCAAAGTTTGTGCATGATGTTGATGGTGAGGCGGTTGTGGCTCTGTAGGAGCTGTTGTTGAGGTGAGGCAGCCGTTGTTCCGCGGGAACCGGAGTTGATGAAGAGACAATGATGATGCTCAAGCTAATGAGGGAAGGCGTGTGGTGCCGCCGTTGTACGCGCCGGTGTGAGAAGGCGCATGGTTGGAGAGGCAACGGTGGCCAACGCGAGAAGGATTGGAGGTGGCTAGCTTGATGCAAAGTTTGTGCATGGTGATGTTGATGGTGAGGCAATTGTGGCTCTGTAGGAGCTGTTGTTGAGGTGAGGCAGCCATGGTTCTGTGGAACCGGAGTTGATGACGAGGCAATGACGATGCTCAAGCTGATGATGGAAGGCGTGAGGTACCGCCGTTGTACGCGCCGGTGTGAGAAGGCGCATAGTTGGAGAGGCAACGGTGGACCAACACAAGAAGGATTGGAAGTGGCTAGCTTGATGCAAAGTTTGTGTGCTTGAATTTTCAGTGTCGAATGGGTGCTTGACCGTAGATGCTGAAAGACCGATGAGGAAGAGCTAGAGTAATGCTCTTACGTGTCTTTGTGTGGTGGTTGCACTAAGTTTCATGGAGTTGTAGCAAGATGGCCATGGTGATTAACCCATGCCCATCTTGAGGGGGAGTGTTGGAATCTGAGTTGGTGTAGTAGTATTGTCCTAGGAGAGTCTAGAGTATTCTAGTGGAATGTTGGAGTCTGTTGGTGTCCTAGTTGAGTTTAGAGTGTTCTATGGAGTATTAGTAGATTAGTAGTATGTCCTACTATATTCTAGACTATTCTAGTGTATGAGTGGAGAATATATGAGGGTGTGGAGGTCCAAGGGACCAAGCCCATCCAAAAATTTCCTCCCAAAACCTACATTACACTAGTAAAGCTGGATGCCCATTTATCTTATAACTGACTAGGAAAAACATCAGCTGTCTATTGGACCTGGGCATGCTGACGCAAACATAGAAACCAAAATTCCTTAGTATTCATGCATGTCTTAGAAATTATTTCTGGCAACTATAGCTTATTTTAATATCTACATCCAACCAGGTTTATGATATGGAGACCACCTACCTACAAGAGTCTAATCAATTTGGAAGCGTGCTGAAGGGTTTTGAATCATTCTTGTCATCGTCAAAAAACACCTCTAAGTAAGCAAGCTTTCCGTTATTTAGTTTTTTTAATAAACTGATGAACTGATGGGGGTCTTCTCTCTCCGTCCCCCTGTCTGTGTGTGTTTATGGAGAACATCGTTTATTCATTCCTTTCTATTATCACTGTCTTTGATCATCATTATATCTATGAGAACTCAGCAAACAGATTTCGTTTAAAATCTGCTTACTACCATGAGCTATATGGATTTGATTACGGGAGCTGATGTGTATATCTGCGTCACCGATCATACATATAAATTCATTTTTAATTGGGTCAAGAAACTGAAGAATAAATTGTGCTAGATATACACCAGGAGATGAACAACCCTGAAGAATAATTATGCCAATGTGGGTGGGACTGGTTGGTTGTCACTATTCTGGACAAGCATTATGTGTTTATCATCACTATTTTTTTCAAGCAATTCAGACTCTAGATCTCACATAGAATGCTCATGATGGCTTCTGCATGACATATTTCAGCCTCAAGCGGTCCAGGAAGTTTCAGGCTGATGAGAGGCTATTCTCGCTGTCATCAGTTACCTCTCCAGCGGTATGAGTGATAACGCCCAGTACCACTGAAAAGCAACTGTGTTCCTACTTATTAATTCATTTCCGTTTTTATTATTCAGATTGTGAAATTTATTAACTTTTAACGCTATTCTTCCATAAATGTTTCCAGGTTGAAGAACAACTAGCTGCACGAGATGGTAAGCTTTTTATTTGTTTCCCTTTTTGGTTGGAACCACCAACAGCTAATAAATTGAATTGAATTCAATACTCGTGGCACCCTGGCAGATGGAAGAGAATATGGCACAGGTCGTACGAAGGGCGCAAGCACTCCTGCTAATGGCCAGTAAGTTTGTTGGATAGCCCTTGCTTAAATCTGGTATCTTCACAGTGAAGGAAGTTTACCTTGAGCTTTTGTGTAAAGTTTAGAGTGATTGTTCAGCAGATCTTGCTGTTTATGAATCCGGGTGTACTTTTTGGCAGAGGGAATCCAAAGAAGGGAGGGCGTCCTGGAGGGAGAGATGGCAAGAGAATACGTCCACGAAATGATCCAGACATGGATGACGAAGATGACTACTAACCCTTGCAAATGTTTCAGGCATTTTTTTTAAATCTGTGTTTGCGTATGGTTCTTCATTATGTATTGACTTTAGCTTTATTATCTTGCAAATCCAATATTGAGTAGCCTCATGTGTTGGGTTCCCAGCTCATCTGCTCGCCTGAGCTTGTGTCTTCTCCTCCCTTCCTTTAATTTGTTTTGTGTTCTGTAACATAAGGTGGCAGCGAGTTAATTAGATGGTGACAGTGTTGTGGACATTATTCTATTGTTTGTAAATGATCTCTAAGTTCTTGTCCTTGTCATACTCCCTCCGACTCAAATTTGTCTAGATATGAATGTATCTAGCACTAAAACTTGACTAGATACATTCATATTTATGAATCTAAGTCAACTAATATGGGTTGGAGAGTGTAGTATTGCGTCTTCTCCTCCCTTCCTTTAATTTGTTTTGTGTTCTGTAACATAAGGTGGCAGCGAGTTAATTAGATGGTGACAGTGTTGTGGACATTATTCTATTGTTTGTAAATGATCTCTAAGTTCTTGTCCTTGTCATACTCCCTCCGACTCAAATTTGTCTAGATATGAATGTATCTAGCACTAAAACTTGACTAACTACATTCATATTTATAAATCTAAGTCAACTAATATGGGTTGGAGAGTGTAGTATTTTTTCAGATGTCCACAACATGGTCAACTGACCCACTGGTCACTCCTATGAGGCTATGACCCATATCTTCTTCAGCAGCTTCCAAGAAACCCGTTAGGCCACTGATGAACACGTTGGATCCACGATTCATGACATAAATCCATTGTTTGTCCATCTGCAAAATAACGCACATAAAAATACACATGGATGCAAATAAAGGCCAAGAAAATCAGGGCAAAAACAAAATTATAGGAATAAAATCAGGGAAAACAAAGTCAGGACCACCTAGAAAAATACAGACTCTGGATGCATGGAGTTCCGAACATTCCTGGAGACACTATTGTTTGAAATTTTTGGCCGTTAAAGGTCTGAACTCGCCTCTCCTTTTCTCCCAAATCGCCCCCAGCAGTCATTTTCTCATTTTGCTCTCCACCCTCACCTCCCGACAGTCTCAAATCTCCCTAGAATCGCCCCCCGCCCCGCGACATCCATCGTCGAGGTCTGATTTGTTGTCCGCTGCCTCCATCATCGTTGTCCCATGGCATTATTGAATACAACTAAGGGTGACGAGGCCTCCGGCGACGTCAAGATCTACAACTCATCGTCTGATGATGTACTATATATGTTTGTAGGGTTTGCTCGACTACGACTTCATTGTAACCTTTTTTTATTCAATTTATTTTACGGAATTTCTAGGAATGTGCATGTCAATGCGGTGTTCAGGGTGGATGTATCGAGTTTCAGTATATTCTAGAAAGCAAAGTGAATATTTTGAAGATGGTGCAACAATGGACGCAAAGAGGAAATCAAATGAATACAGGAGGAAGGCGGAAGAAAAACTTAATCTACCTAATGAAGCAAACCAGAAGATGGAGGAAGCAATGAAGAAGGTCAAAGAAATGGCAGAGTTACCTAACGTGTCAACCTGGAAGATGGAACAAGCAATGAAGAAGTCCAAAAAATAGGCAGAGCTAGCACACAAGGCAACCCGGAAGATGAACGAAGCAATAGGCAAAATATAGGAAGAAAAAATCCTGATGGCCTTCAATTGGATGATATCCTCGATGAGCACAAGACAGACGCCGATGATTGTAGGATGAAGATGAGAAAGATAAAAAAGATATGCTCTCGAGAAGATAACATGTCTACAATACACTTTCGGTGTTATTGTTATCCTAGTTGTAGTCTTCATCGCAATGCTAGGATTAGTTAGATGCGCGAGGTAGTTGGATGCTCTCTACCGGTGTGGACCAAAATAACAATTTAATTAAGCGTGGTGTTTAAACAGTGTAGTTAAATTCAATTATATAGTGTATTTGAAAAGGGAGAAAATACGCACCTTTTCTGCAAATCCGATGTTTCCGGGTTTTCTAGACCCCCGGTTCCCCTGCCACCAGCATTGACTATGATAACTGGCAGCGAACAATGCAGTATATATGTAGGCCTGCTCGGCAAACACTCGATCGGGCCACATTTTGGGCCACTCCAAAAGTATAATTTTGGGGATGGTTGTTGTTTTGAGACAGATCCCGGACAACAGGAAGCGGCCTCTTATTCCTACTGTCTCCAATGTTCTATTTTTGCAGGCGGTTTGTTTTTAAGCCAACACGGACATTATTGAAGACATATTTTTTATTTCGACCGACTCCAATATGGTATTATCAGAGAGGCATGGGTTTCTTTGGAGGTGGTGGCTGAGGAGGTGGCATTAGTAGGTGGCTCGTACTTTTTGGCCAAAACCCACTTCAGCCACACACCCGTGGATGCTTCACCTTGTAAGTGCGTGAGCTAGCAGAGGCGTCGCATCTGAGGCGATCAGAGGCGTTAGACGACGGTGAAGTTTTGTCAGAGCCAGAGAAGAAGGTCCTAGGGTCGACCGAGTTCATCGGAGACAGAGCCTGTGACAAGGAACAAGGGCTGCAGTGCCCCGAGTTGACGCACTTCATCAACGTCCGCACATGCACATCTAGGGGTAAGAACTGTGTCCATCTCCCTCAGTCGGATCTTGGAGCGGAGTCTTGCTGGAGTTTACCCGGAAAATTTTGTTTTTGTTCTGGCTCCGGACGTGGCGCCTAACAATAGGTATCAAGGTGTCAGGTGTGATGACATAGATACCAAGCCTTTCGAGGAAAATGTTACTATTGTGATGATTACGTAGTTATCAAGCTGTTGAATGGTGATAAATGTGTATCAACTTTTTACGTTTCCGGTTGATAACTAAATAAGAGAGGGGGAGAAGTTGTCAGAATCTCGTTTTAAAGATCTCGGTAAGACCGATTTATTGGTGAGTCGCTTGAGAGATAAAACGTTTTAAAACTTTAAATTAGGAAGAGTATATGGGCTGACAGTCGGCAAATTCATCCTGCATTGCATGCATGAATTTTTTTCATAAATCGATCCCAAAAGTTGCATAAAATGATTTTTGTTTTTGCATGTCGAAAAACTACGGTCAAAACACAATCCATGATAGTTATAGCATCTCCACTCGGAGGGCCTAAAGCCTCCCTAAAGGGCTATCGGAGGAGCCGGCGCCGAAAATCACGCCCATCCCCTCAATTCTTTTTTGGCGCCGGTGCACCCTGTTTTGTTATCCGGTGTCCCCAGACCGAACCCAACCCACATGGGGTCTAGCGGCGGTGCCAGATGGAGCTGAAAATGACGCGGGTCAGCCCTGGCCGTGAGATATGTGCTTCATTTCCAGAGTCAAAGCGTCTCGTCGCCTAGCCACGCGGCGATGCGCTCTTTCGTTCCTGCCCTTTCCAACTCTTCCCGCTATAACTAGAAAGGCCGTCATTGCCATCTATAGATCCACACCGCCATCTCTCACGTGGACACCCCACATGGGGCCTATCTCACCCTCGAGGAGACGGAGGCGCTGCACGCCTCCAGCTACCCATGTCCGCCGGGCTACCGGCTGACCCCCGACTGGATGCTGAGCGTCGGAGGGGTGCCTGTCCCTCATGTGCCTTGAGGTTCCGTCCGTCGGGCGGCCATCACGGGCCACTACTACCTCGAGCTCACACCGGAGCAGCGGATGGATCCCAATTGGTAGCCCGACAACACCGCAACCTGGACCGCCTTCTTCCCCAATTGGCAGGAAAGAGAGCTTGCTAGGTACGAGGGTGACGGCCCTCCTCCGGTGAACCACAACGAAGCCGGCCAGCGGCTATGGTGCGCGAACCGGACTCTTGCTGATGTGATGCGCCACATCGTCGACGGATATCACCCTCGCCTGCGGTACCTGCACTTTCAGCCACCACAGAGTTCAAGTAAGGGAGACGGCGGCCGCGGGCGTGGCGGTGTCACCAACTGTCGGGGGATGATCCCCGGGAACCCCAAAAGCACCCCAAAACAGGTAAAAAGGCAAAATAATAAAGAAAAAACAGCAGCGAGCATGTTCTGGGCCGACTGAAGCTTCCCAGCCGGCCCACCGCCGCAATACTGCTACTCCACCTCCTCTTCCCGGCTGGGCTGCCCCCAGCCGGCCCACTCCCACGACTCCGGCTGCAGCCCCTTTCGGCCTGCCTCCTCCTGACCTGGGCCACGCCCCCTCCTCCCGGCTGGGCTAAGCGACGCCCACCCGGATGGGTCGGTTTCGTCCCGGCTGGCCCATCCGGCCTTCCCGGTTCTCCCTCGCCTGGGCCGCCGTGTTCCGCCTCCTCCCAGCCGGCCCACCGCCGCAATACTGCTACTCCACCTCCTCTTCCCGGCTGGGCTGCCCCCAGCCGGCCCACTCCCACGACTCCGGCTGCAGCCCCTTTCGGCCTGCCTCCTCCTGACCTGGGCCACGCCCCCTCCTCCCGGCTGGGCTAAGCGACGCCCACCCGGATGGGTCGGTTTCGTCCCGGCTGGCCCATCCGGCCTTCCCGGTTCTCCCTCGCCTGGGCCGCCGTGTTCCGCCTCCTCCTCAGCGCTCGGGTGGGCCGCGACGCTCGCCCAGGCTGGCTGGGTCACTGCTGGCTCCCCCGGCTGGGCTGCTACAGCGGGAGCAGTGATGTCTACGCACTTCTATTCTTGTAGACAGTTGTTGGGCCTCTAAGTGCAGAGGTTTGTAGAACAGCAGCAAGTTTTCCCTTAAGTGGATCACCCAAGGTTTATCGAACTCGGGGAGGAAGTGGTCAAAGGTATCACCTCTCAAGCAACCATGCAATCAAGATACAAGAAGTCTCTTATGTCCCCAACACACCCAATACACTTGTCAGGTGTATAGGTGCACTAATTCGGCGAAGAGATAGTGAAATACAAGTGGTATGGTGATAGAAAATAGCTTGATGGCGTGGAAGAGACTAAAGGCAAACTGAAATAAAGATGGAAGCAAGCAAACATGTAACATATCTATTTGCAAACGGTGTATCAATGCTTAGAAACAAGGCCTAGGGATCATACTTTCACTAGTGAACACTCTCATATAAATATCTTCTCTTTATGATACTACTCTTAACTACTCTCCAGTTGGACACTCTAATCGATGGTAGGGCTATAACAGCACACCTCAAAGTTCATCTTTCCCATCTAGAAAACCCCCACACTGTCACCTTGAGTACTAAATGAGTCCAACAAACACCACAATTTCATAGAGACATCCAACTCCAAATATAACTCATAAGAAGTATTTGTAATCTCTAGCCTAAGTGCCACCATGGTGTGCACGCTGTCACTTTCACACACATGGGGAGAGCAGAGATCTATTAAAGCACTTGAGTAGCAAGGTAGATCTACTTGATTACAAAGCTCATGATCACAATATGATCATGCATAGAGAGAGAGAGATGAACACATAGCTACCAGTAGAACCCTTAGCCTCGAGAGAGAACTACTCCCTCCTCATCATGGGAATCAACAACAGCGATGGAGATGGTGGTGGAGATCGATGGAGATGGCTCCGGGGGCACTTCTCCATCCCGGCAAGGTGCCGGAATAGAGACTTTCTGTCCCCCGAATCTCCCCCTCGGTGGTGGCGACACTGCGGAACTTTTCGTGGTTGGAGGCTTGATGATTTAGGGTTCTTGCATCGGGAGGCATCTTATAGGCGAAGAGGCAAGGTCGGTGGGCGGCCAGGGCTAGTCCGCGCCACCACATGGTGTGGCCGCCCTGTGGCCCCTCTCCGTCTCGTCTTCTGGCTCTGTGAGTCTTCCGGTAAAATATTGACTTTGGCTTTTGTCCGGTCCAATTCCGAGAATATTGATTTTCTGACTTTCCTGGAACCAAAAACAATAGAAAACAGGCAATTGGCACTGTGGCATCTTGTTAATAGGTTAGTCCAAGAAATCATATGAAAAGTACTCCAAAGTTGGAACAAAACATAAGAAAGTAGATAAAACCAAGCATGGAACATCAAAAATTATAGATACATTTGCAATATATCAACATCCCCAAGCTTAACTCCTGCTCGTCCTCGAGTAGGTAAGTGATAAAAAGAAAGAATAATTTTTGAGGTGACATGCACCATCATAAACTTGATCAAAGTATTTGTAAAACATTCAATGCTGGGATCATAGTACTTCAATCATAACATGAAAGACAAAGTTCTAGCAATAAGACAAAGCAACTAAGTTGCAACATGAAAAGGCACAAACAAAAGATTCATGAATAACAATGCTTTGCAAGACGTTTGTTTGTTTCACATAAAGAAAACATAGCATAGTAGCATTCAGCTTGTCCCTCATAGAGTAGCAAATATAAATGCATAGGACACCTTCAAAGTTCATAAGAGTGACTAGATACAAATAGTTTAAAACAAGCAATATGAAGGTATGCATCAATCAATAAATCTTGGGACAATGCACATAGAACTAAGAATGGCCACTATGCTCTCAAAGTAGGTGCATAAAGGTAGAAGGTGGAGACTCAATATATAAATGGAAGAAATGCCTTCATACAAGGAAGTAGGGATTCAAGTTTCATAAAGAGCTTCTAAAAATTATGGTACTTGTTAGCTTTCAGCTCTCATTGCCCCTATCATAAGCATCTTGAAGTGATTAAGGTTAAAGTGAACAAACTATGGAGTATATGCTTGACAAAGTATAAGTTAGAAATCTCATGTCCCTTTAATACGAGGGCCGCTCCTCATGCTACTCAAGTTTAGTCACCGGTAAGTTCTTGTCATCGTAAGTACATGTGTATCATAGAGAACCGCCAACGGGGTACCCCTTGCCCGATGATATGGAAGAATCCCCATATCAAAATGACAAGGCAAGAACACAACGAGCATCTCAGCAATCTTCTTATTTACCATGGGAATATGGTGCTTTTTTCTCTCTTTCCTCTTTTCATAATATCTCTTTTTTTCTCTTTCTCTTTTTTCTCAATATAGGACTCTTTTTTTATAAGAAGAATGCTTCATAGACAGCTCATTATGGTTACGCTGCAGGTTTCCACCATGTCAGCATGGATTAGACCAGCGGCCCAGGCGTTTCTCTAACACATATACATAACTACATGGACTTACAAGCTCCCCTTTCATTTTACACCAACGATATCCATAGACAAAAGAGCATGATATCAACTAGGTACAAAGTACCCGTGCAATGTTGAAAGCGTTCCCCATGACAGCATGGTTCTGCTAATCCCCAACAAATAAGTGCAAGCATATACAACATAGACGACACAATGGTTCAAGTTTATTAAGGGCAAGTAAAGTAAAGTGTGCCATCAAGTTCGTGAGAGCTCTAATCACTAGTTTTCTCATAACAAGTTTAATTTGGAAGGTAAACAAAAACATGAATATACTTGGAATAGCATATGCTAATAGGTAGGTATAGTGTACTCTTTGGAATAACTTGGTTTAAGGAATTGGATGCATAAGTGGAACTCATACTTGGTTGTGGAGGCTAGCAAACGACTGGAAGCGACCAACTAAGAGAGAAATAATGGCCATAATCATGCAGAGCGACAAGACATCATTAATCAACGCATAAAGTGATATTACAAGTTGAAAACTAAAGGATCATAAAGGCTATGGTGACTTCGGATAGTCATAACATGGTGTGAGCATGTGCCAAGTCAACCCAAATAAAGCATCAAATGAGAATACCACAATACTATGCTTTAATATGCTAAAACAATGCATGATTCATCCAAGGTACATTAAGCAATCTTAATTGTTTATAACAAGTCATGCTACAGCAAAGAATACTAAGCATAAAGCCAAAAACAATATCAAGCATGGCATAACAAAACATATGTCACAGTCAAAAACAAGCTCTCTTTACCACTTAAGCATGAACTTTCCTATTTTTTTTCCAATCCAAACCAAACTATTTGAAAACCAATGTATGAAAGAGGGGGTCCAACCAATTTATTCAAGCAAACTAAGAAAACCAAGCAAAGGAAAAACCAAAACAAAAACGAAAAAGAAGACGCTCCAAGATCAACACAACTGTGCATGAAATAATAAAAATGAAGTGTTTGGAAGAAATCTAGGATTTTTATTGATGAAGATTTGACGCTTGTACTTCTTGGATATTTCTTAGGGTGACACGCGTGGCATCCCCAAGCTTGAGTTTTAGTCCATCCTTCATCTCATTACTCATTCCTTTCATACACCTGAAATTTTTCCTTCATACAAAACTTCACACAATCTTTATTAGCAACATTAGTGCACTCAAGATAATAAGTCTTTAGGTTCAGTTTCAACACCAATAAAACTTTCATTAAAACACAAACTACTGTAGCACTTCCCTAAAAAAGCTCAATTCCCCAAAAGAACTCAAAAAGGAACCAACAAGAAGCAAATGAAAATAATGGCAGAAATCTGTCAAAATAGACCAGCAGGTAAAGATAAAAAAATTCGAAGCCCTTCTGTTGCTTAAATCGAAGAGTGTTAAACTAACGAAAGTTAGATAACAACCTGGGGCAGAAGCAAAAAAATTCACGCCTCAAAAGGACATACAGAGATTTTACACGAATTTTTACGGTGAAGCACAGAAATCTGTTTCGAGACAACAACTTTCCCAATCATTACTTCTCTCTCATTAGAGGTTACCCTTGGCACAAAAAGCAAATAAAAAGGATAAGGAGCGGTTATTACAGAAGTAATAACTTTCAAGACTCATCTAAAACTTTTGGGTTATCTCCCAGTAAGTACTTTTCTTTAACGCCTTTAAGTTAGGCTTGATAGTTTGAGAAGATGCTCACATAAGAAATATGAATTGAAGTAAAAGAGAGCATCAAGAAGCAAATTCAAAACACATTTAAGTCTAACCCACTTCCTATGCATAGGAATCTTGTAAAGAAACAAGTCATGAAAGAACAAAGCAACAAGCATAGGAAAGCAAAGCAAGTGCAATTTTAAGACTTTCAACATAAAGAGGGGAAACTTAATATTATTGAGATGCATAAAACCATGTTTCCCTCTCTCATAATAACTTTTAGTAGCATCATGAATAAAATTAACAATATAACTATAACATAAAACATTCTTATCATGAGTCACATGCATAAAATGATTATTACTCTCCACATAAGCATAGTCATTCTTATTAATTGTGTTGGGACCAAATTCAACAAAATAGCTATCATTATTATTCTCATCACCATAATCATCAAATATAGGAGGCATATTGTAATCATAATTAATTTCCTTCTCAATAGTAGGTGGACTGAAAATATCATACTCATTATTGTAATAATCATATATTGGAGGCATAGTATCATCAAAGTAAATTTTCTCCTCCGTGGTTGGGGGACTAAAAAGATCATTTTCATCAAAACTAGCTTCCCCAAGCTTAGATTTTTCCATAGCATTAGCAATAATGGTGTCCAAAGAATTCATACTAACAACATTGCTATTAGCATGCAAATAAAATTCCATAGGTTTTTTAATTTTCTCTTCAAACACTTCATGTCCTAACTCAAGATAAATACTATAAAGCTCTCTAATTTTTTTTGTTTTCCATTAAGCCTAACTAGTGAAAACAAGAAACAAAAAGACCAAATTGCAGAATCTAAAGGAAATAACTTCGAGCACTCACACCGGAGGATGTGAGTACCTTTTACCTTACCTCCCCGGCAACGGCGCCAGAAAATAGGCGTTTGCCGTAGGAGGTTCTTCTTCTTTAATCCTCTGGTGTGAATACTTTGTACCTTACCTTCCCGGCAACGGCGCCAGAAAATAGCTTGATGTCTACGCACTTCTATTCTTATAGACAGTTATTGGGCCTCCAAGTGCAGAGGTTTATAGAACAGCAGCAAGTTTTCCCTTAAGTGGATCACCCAAGGTTTATCGAACTCAGGGAGGAAGTGGTCAAAGGTATCCCCTCTCAAGCAACCATGCAATCAAGATACAAGAAGTCTCTTATGTCCCCAACACACCCAATACACTTGTCAGGTGTATAGGTGCACTAATTCGGCGAAGAGATGGTGAAATACAAGTGGTATGGTGATAGAAAATAGCTTGATGGCGTGGAAGAGACTAAAGGCAAACTGAAATAAAAATGGAAGCAAGCAAACATGTAACAGATGTAGTTGCAAACGGTGTATCAATGCTTAGAAACAAGGCCTAAGGATCATACTTTTACTAGTGAACACTCTCATATAAGTATATTCTCTTTATGATACTACTCTTAACTACTCTCCGGTTGGACACTCAAATCGATGGTAGGGGTATAACAGCACACCTCAAAGTTCATCTTTCCCATCTATAAAAAACCCACACTGTCACCTTGGGTACTAGATGAGTCCAACAAACACCACAATTTCATAGAGACATCCAACTCCAAATATAACTCATAACAAGTATTTGTAATCTCTAGCCTAAGTGCCACCATGGTATGCACGCTGTCACTTTCACACACATGGGGAGAGCAGAGATCTATTAAAGCACTTGAGTAGCAAGGTAGATCTACTTGATTACAAAGCTCATGATCACAATATGATCATGCATAGAGAGAGATAAACACATAGCTACCGGTAGAACCCTTAGCCTCGAGAGAGAACTACTTCATCCTCATCATGGAATCAGCAACGGCGATGGAGATGGTGGTGGAGATCGATGGAGATGGCTCTGGGGGCACTTCCCCGTCCCGGCACGATGCCGGAATAGAGAATTTCTGTCCCCCGAATCTCCCCTTCAGTGGTGGCGACGCTGTGGAACTTTTCGTGGCTGGAGGCTTGATGATTTATGGTTTTTTCATCGGGAGGCATCTTATAGGCGAAGAGGCACGGTCGGTGGGCGGCCAGGGGGCCCACACCACCTGGTGGCGCGGCCAGGGCTAGCCCGCGCCACCACATGGTGTGGCCGCCCTGTGGCCCCTCTCCGTCTTGTCTTCTGGCTCTGTGAGTCTTCCGGTAAAATATTGACTTTGGCTTTTGCCCGGTCCAATTCCGAGAATATTGATTTTCTGACTTTCCTGGAACCAAAAACAGCAGAAAATAGGTAACTGGCACTGTGGCATCTTGTTAATAGGTTAGTCCAAGAAATTATATGAAAAGTACTCCAAAGTTGGAACAAAACATAAGAAAGTAAATAAAACCAAGCATGGAACATCAAAAATTATAGATACATTTGCAATGTATCAAGCAGCCAGGTCGTTGCCTCTTTCATGCCTTCGATCGCTTCGCCCCAGCCAGATCGGTTCATCCCAACCGGCTGGAGCCAATCGCTCCACTTGGACTAGTACCTTTTTTGCGAAATTCCACCGATCTATTAAATCATCAACAGTAGTACAAAGAGGTAAAAGTAATAAAAATTACAAGTAGGTCGATGAACCACCTAGCGACGACTACAAACACTAGCCCGAGCCGAAGGCGCGCCGCCGTCCTCGCCCCTCCATCACCGGAGCCGGGCAAAGCTTGTCGTAATAGAGCTTGTTGTAGTAGACAAACGGGAAGTCGTCGTGCTAAGGCTCCAAAGAATCAACGCACTAGAGCAGCAACCGCCGCCAATGATGACATCCGTACATTGAAAGAGACTGACCTAAAATTACACCAACTAACACGAAAACCGACTAGATCAGAGGAGCTCGGCGGGACACACGACTCCACGCGCCCTCCGTTAGCGCTAGACGCACCACCGGAGCGAGGATAAGGCGGGGAAGACCTTATTCTGACTTCAAGTTGTAGCCATCATCTCACCATCTTGAAGAAGACACAGAAAAGCAGCCTAAACAAAGAACGAAAAACCTTTCGCCGGCGAGTGCCGTGGTCCGCCACACCTCCAAGGCCCTAAGACCACCGGGTAAAATCCACACGTAGTACCTAAACTTAGACACCCTTTTTCAATACGGTCATCGACGTTAGGATACGCAAATTACGGTCATTAAATGCGGTGCTTGTCTTGTTACGATCACTGGCCGTCCGTACATCAATGTATTCATCTACGTGGCACTAAATGGACCCCATCTGTCAGCCACCTAGACTATCAATAGAGACTATTTTTGAATAATAAAATACTTCAGGACCAGATTAAAAAAAGAAAAATTTGCTACAGGACACCATTATTTTCTAGCGTTTGCTAAAACACACCTCACAATTGTGTCTTTGCCAGGTACCATTACAATTTTGTGACATATTTGGCAGAACACAACGCATGGTTAAAAAGAGAAAGTTTGACACATTTTGTTCAAAACCGGCCATAACATGGTCACCGAGCAAAAGTGCTAAAACTTTCCTATTTTAGCCACGTGGTGTGTTCTCGCAAATGTGTCACAAAATTATAATGGTACCTGGCAAAGACATAATCGGACAGTGTGTTTCAGCAAATGACAGAAAATAACGATGTCCTATAGCAAATTTTCCCTAAAAAAATCAGGACCAAATTGAGAAGGGCCATGGCCATGGTTGTCCGATCTTCCCCGAGCTCCTCCCGATCCCCTTCTTCCTAGAGTTCCTCCTCTGCGCCCGCTCCTTCTCTCGCCGCACAAGCCATGGCAGGCTGGCCGAGCTCGCTCCCTTCCTCCTCGGGGGCGCGGGGACTAGACCCGCTGGTCAGCCGCAACGCGTTTCTTGCCGACGACATCCTGCTTCGGCGCAACTCTAGAAGAAACCACCGGCGTCGAGGATGAGATCCAGCCGGAGCACCGGCCGCACGTGTCCATGGTGCCGAAGCCGCTGCCCCTCCACGCTTCCTAGGGCGGGTAGAAGAGGTGGAGCGGTGGCTGCTCACTCTGCCTCTCAACGGCGGACAGAAGATGTGAGGCGGGTGTGAGGCCGACGACACCAACCTGACGACGGGCGGCACAGCCGCAATCGGCGACCAACCACACGCTGTATATTTTCAATTTCCCTTTACTCACAATGAATCAATTTTACTGGATTTCACCGCATGTCAAAGAACTGACAACGAATTAATTTTCTCTGCTGAAATTGAATCAACTGCAATCAATTTCACGGGATGACATTTGATTGATAACGAGTAGCATTTGCCTGTACTACCAGTGCATACAACATTTGGTTAAAACACCAGTGCTACCTTTCAAGGGCTCCTTGTGTTGCTGGCCGGATGCGATTGTGGTCGCCGGAGTACACCGCGCTCGATGAGGCCCGCCACCTCCCACGGTCGCCGCCCACGCGGGGACAACACCGCTGCCGGCTGCAGGTCCCCGACCGTCATAATACGGAGCAGGTCCCCGACCGTCATAATACGGCACGACGTCTCCGTGGTTCCTACGCCCGCTGGCCCAACCCGCGGTGCGGCAGGCCGGCGCGCGACACGACCTCATCGCCTCCCCTGTGTGTTAGTTTCTAGGCTTGGACTTGATTTAAAGAAGGGTTCTTTTATAAAAATATTACACCGTTTGGACTGGTCAACACCCGTCACGTAGACGACTACATTGCTGTACGGAGGGCCAGTGACCGCGACCGCGACGAGACAAGCATCGTATTTAGTGACCGTAAATTGTGTATTCCTAATATCGATAACCGTATTGAAAAAGGGTGTGAAGTTTAGATGCTACAGGTGAATTTTACTTTAAGAAGAAGGACCAGCAACTATGTACGCAAAGCCAGAAGACATGCATCAGACAAGGAAAAACCTGAAGACAACAAGGAAAAACCTGAAGACAAGGAGAGGCATCGCTGCCATGCCTCTACTACCTAGCTACCATATACGCTTTAGATGACATATGCACTAATATAGTTAGTCCATGTGGACGCTCTTTGTTACCTGGGTATCCCTTTATAAGTGCACCAGGGAGAGACTCATTCTCGGGGGCACACGCACTAGTACACTTCACCTCACACTTAGCTAGCTAGCTCTCTCGCGAGCGCCCATACACGGGATTGGATTATGTTAGTCTGATAGCTCGCATACAGCTCGAGGAGCAACATGTAGTTCCTGTATCGATCATCTCATAGTTAGATTGACAGGAGTAGGGGTGTTACCTCCTCACGAGGGCCCCAAACCTGGGTACTTCATGCGTCCCGCTGCGCATGCTTGTGTCTAATTCCGCCTGCGGACGTCGTCAATAGCATTCCTGCCAACTCCCACACCTCTATCTAGTCTGTCCAGACCACTGCCATTTTCACAACGACGACACCAGCTGGGGCACCCCACCTCCGGGAGTCCTGTCTTTGAGGCCGGAGTGGCAGGCGCCACCGGAATATGCTATGGCCGCGCACCAGCTCGAACGCACCAGCAACACAGAGGAGTTCATGTGGCAGCACACGGCCATGCGTTGCCTCGTTGTACCACGCGGAGGACGACAAGGTGGGCTGCTGCAGCAGCTGCGGCCGCCGGTCCCCACAGCCTGCATTGATTGATGGTCTTCGCTACCCGCTGCAAACCACGGAAGGGCACATGCGCTGATTGACGGTCTCCACTACCCGCTGCAAACCGTAGAAAGGGCACAGGTTCCAACCGACTGGAGATTGTGAGATTGTTCTTACGGTAAAACAAGTTGTTGCCGGAAACTGAAAACACACCTCTGAGTTGTTCCGCAGGAAACACATTCCCAATTTCACTTAAAATTTTCCATTTTAATTCCACAAAATCCCTCGTTTCTGTATTTTATTTTTGCTCTGCTTTCATCCTACATGTTACCTTTGGAACGATTCGGTCTTGGCGAGGCTACACTACAGCAGTATGTCATTTTTGTGACACCTACGATGCCAGTAAACTGGAACTAAGCCTGATGCAGGAAAAGTTACAAAAAATGAAAATGTCACCAATTTAAAGCGACGACATCACAAATCCAAATACTTGGAATATCTATTTCAAATTAATTATAGCCTTAGGTTTGTCCAAAGTCAAATTTCTCTAAGTTTGACAGGGTTTTCAGAAAAAATGTGTCAATATCTACGACATCAAATTTATACCATGCAAAAATAAATGTTGCGATGGAAATAAATTAATGTTATACACGATGAAATATTTTCTATAAATTTGATCAAAAGTAATTTGACTTATGACAAACCTACATCTTTCCAAGGGAATATAGCTGACAGTGCTCACGGCGCGGTCGCGTACGCATTAACCTAGTCACTAAGAAAAATTGAATGCTTCTAGAATTATCCGAACTGGGTTATCGCGAGAACTCCCTGACATAGAATCTAGGAATTCTTTACACACACGCACGCGATTGAAGAAAATTACGGTTACAGTTGATTCTCCGAACCTTATATCCTTAATAACCTAGAAAAGTACTAACATTCTTACTGGATTGCCTTTATATACATGCACAAGACAGGCCATAAGAGTCTGAAACCTGAACCGCATTAAAATGCGAGGAAAGGCTTACATATTTGCTCACAGAAAAAAATTAAGTCCCCAAAAGTGGTTGCTGTGATGGAGATGTTATGACCCCAGCATTGGTTCCAGTTTCCAGCTTGTCACGAGACAGCTCTACCATTTCTTGAAGTTGAAGGAAACATGGAGAACGTACCGCATCCTTATTTGATCTATGTTGTAAACTATGTATTCGTTGTACAGCAAGCTACCCTGCAACCAGAGAGCAACAGTGCATAGTTAATAAAGTGCTTCTGTATTGTACGGGGCTGGGCTGCAAGGTGAACGTACCCTCTTTGAAGGTTCCTCTTTGGGTTTCCCAAGTGGAACAACAACACCATCATCAGTGATCTTCGACTCCGCCATCTTTGGTGCCATCTGGCCAACTCCTTTAGTACTGCATCGAAATAATTGGAACCGGATATTTATCTTGCTCATACCCAGTAGTGACTAGCGACAGCAATATTTATGTTACTGATCAGTACAGAGTATAGAAATGGATGATAGATCATGTTGAAAATTGGAACCAGATAAATTCGTTATGTCTGCCTGTTTGCAACCTGACCCAGGTTGTGGGTGTCGACCCTGGCAAGGTCCTCTACTTGTGCTTGCTACAGCTGCGTATGCTTTGCTCTAGACATATGATTGTGGTCCAATGTTAGAGAACAATTTAAATTATCAGCTGGAATCCTCAGGGCCTTAATTGCGCCAAGCGTCGTGATGTTGTTGGAGATCTGGTTGCTTCCTCCTCTTGCCATTTAGTCTGCTTACAAGAAACTAAGTTACAGTTTGTCGACTCATTCATCGCGGCTCAGCTAGGGGGTCAGAGGTTGAGACAATTCGCCTACAAACCTGCTGATGGCACAAAAGGAGGCATATTGCTTCTTTGGGATGAAAGAGAGATTCAAGTTTGGGAATGTCACGATTGGTGACTTCTCACTATCGGCCATGATCAGTGTCATCGGGACGGACGTCGCCTTCAAATTAACCTCGGTTTATGGGCCAACTAGAGGGAACCTCAAGGATGCCTTCGCAGAATTGGTGGCGGCAAAACCAATTGGTGGAACGCGATGGCTTGTAAACGGCGACTTCAACCAAATTAGTCGAGCAAGAGACAGGAATAGAGCAAATTCAAATCGAAGCCATATTGTGAGATTCCGAAATGCCCTCAATGCTTGTGACCTCAAGGAGATTCACCTTCAAAACCAAAAATTCACTTAGAGCAATGAGCAACAAGATCCAACTATGAGCAAACTCGATACTTTCTTTTGCAATGAAGATTGGGACGTCACCTTCTCCAATCACATCCTCCACGCCCTATCGTCTTCCTCGCTCCTCGCAAGTGATAGTGGCCCAAAGAAGCCAAAATCCTTCCGCTTTGAAAACTTTTGGACCAAGATGCTCGGCTTTATGGAAGTGGTGAACAACGAGTGGAATGAGGATGGGAACCTTGCCAATGCCTCTACCATAAGCTAAAGAACACCAGCAAGAAGATGAAGGTTTGGAGCAAAAATCTTTTCTCCAAAGCAAAAGTTGAGCTCCACATGGCCCTTGACATCATTCTTCGTTTCGACGTGGCACGGGAGAATAGAGAACTAAGCAACAAAGAGAGGGACCTTAGATCAAGACTAAAGAAAAGGATTGTCGCCTTAGCGGCCCTTGAGAGGACAAGGAAGAGACAAGCTTCAAGGATTACTATCCTAAAAGGAGACGCCAACACAAAATACTTTCATCTTCGAGTCAATGGACGATGACGCAAGAACCACCCATTAAAAGAGCATCAGCCATGGCCACTTCAAGAGCATTATCAAGAGAGGGCAACCGCGCACCCAAAACTTCAATTGGGCAACGATTCCAACTCTGCAATGTGACCTTAGTGGGCTTAGCGCAACTTTCTCAAAAGAGGAGGTCAAGGCCGCGGTGGACAATACCGCTAATGGTAAGGCTCCGAGGCCGGATGGGTATACTGGTGCCTTCTTTAAGGCTTGTTGGGACACAATCAAGAGGGACATTATGGTGGTGATCCACCAATTCTCAAGCCTTCGCAATAACCATCTTCCTTGGCTAAACACCGCCAACATTGTTCTCATTCCCAAAAAATATGGTGCGGAGGAAGTCACCGATTTACGACCAATTAGCCTAATTCATGCTATTGCAAAGCTTATCTCCAAGATGATGGCCACTAGACTTGCTCCATTCATGAACAAACTTGTCTCCAATGCCCAAAGTGCCTTCATAAAGAAAATAAGTATCCATGATAATTTCATTTATGTGAGGAACATGGTGAGAAAGTTCCATAAGTTAAAGAAGCCAATGCTCCTCTTCAAGTTAGACATCAAAAAGGCTTTTGACTGTTAGGTGGGACTATTTGATGGAAATGTTGCAACATTTGGGCTTCCGAACCAAGTTTCGAGATTGGATTGCGGCACTCCTTTCAACCAACTTCAAGAGTGCTCCTTAATGGCATCGCCGGTGAACCAATCAAGCATGGAAGAGGGCTTAGGCAAGGAGACCCCCTCTCACCGCTTATTTTTGTGCTTGCCATTGATCCTCTACACCACATACTTTGCAAGGCCACTAATCAAGGGCTCCTTCACAAGCTCCGTGGAAGGGCTCCCACGCTTCGCACCTCCTTGTATGCCGATGATGCCGCTATCTTTATAGCGCCAATTAAAGAGGAATCAACTTCCTTGCCTAAGCCCTCTTCCACTTTGAACCACTTCGGTGACGACACCGGGCTTGTCACTAATTGCGCAAAAAGCCAAGTTGCTCCCATAAGATGCGTGGATATTGATCTTGATCACATCCTCCAAGCCTCCCCCCCCCCCCCCCCCACACACACACACACTACCTTTCCAATGAAATACCTTGGATTGCCTCTCTCGATAACAAGACTAAAGAGAATCCACATCCAACCGTTACCACATCCAACCGTTAGAAGATAAAGTGGCTTGCAAACTTGTCCCATGGCTTGGGAAGCACATCACAATGGATGACCGCATAAAACTTGTGAAGCCGGTGCTCACTAGCATGGTCATCTATTTCATCACCGCACTCCAACTTCCTATAGAAGCTCTCAAGAAGATTGATAGTATCCGAAGAGCTTTCCTTTGGGCGGCTTGTGAGAGAGTTACCGAGGGAAAATGCAAAGCTAATTGGGAGACCGTTTGCAAGCCTAAATGTTTCGGAGGTCTCGGAATCCTCAACCTTCCTAAGTTTGCTTCCGCGCTTCGTATAGTATGAGATGGTTGGCTCAGGCTTGGAACGCCATGCTCTACCCAAGACGCAAACCTATTTGCGGCGGCTACAAATGTGACAATTGGAGATGGTGAAAAAGCCCTTTTTTGGCACGCTTCTTGGCTCAACGGTGAGAGACCCAAGGACATCACCCCCCTCATTTTTGATTGCTCTAAAAGGAAAAAGTGCAACGTCAACAAAGCTTTGGGAGACAACTTTGGGGTATCCCAAATCAATACCCAAGGTGGCCTCACTCTAGACCATATTGCACAATTTGTTAACCTTTGGGAAAGATTGCGAGCGGTGCAATTGGATGCAACCACTCCGGACTCCATTACTTGGAAGCTTACAAATGATGGTTGCTACTCATCCAAGTCGGCTCTCATATGCCTTTCTTGGGTCAAACTAGCTCTCATATGCCTTCCTTGGTTTGGAAGCCGTGGGCTCCCCCTAAATGCAAGGTTTTTGCTTGGTTAATCCTCCAAAACGGCGATGGCCTAATTGTGGACAATGCAAACTTTGCAATCAAGCTCAAGAGACCGCGACACATCTTCTATACAAATGTCGCTTCACTACACATATTTGGACCGCCGTCAAGGATTGGCTTGGTCTTCATGATGTCGAACCGCATAGTTGGCACACCATACATAATGTCGAAGAGTGGTGGATGAAGATGATTCACAAGAGAGGACAATCGAGGAAGTCTATGACCTCCCTTGCAATGCTGGTATCTTGGGAAATATGTTAAGAGAGGAATGCCCGCGTTTTTCGGAACAACGCTTCTACCTCCACCATGCTTGTAATCAAAATCAACAAGGAAGTGGTTTTGTGGAGCCTAGCCGGTGCTAAGGCCTTGAGTGTAACTACTCCGCGAGAGTAGGCTTTTTTCTAGCCTTGACCTTTCGGTCAAGTTTGTTGGTTTGTAAGACCTCTTAAATTTCCCCTTTTTAAATGAAATGGCAAGTCTTTTGCCTTGTTTCAAAAAAATGTTGAAAAATATGTTCTAATCATTTTGCTGTATTAAAAGGGGAACACATTAAGCTTCTGACAAGGTTTCAATTGATAGGATAGGATCATGCATTTTGTACAAAAATATTATCCCTGTGATTTTGTGAGATTGGCGAATAGCATTAATCAATAAATTAAAGGACTTGATTTTAGACAAGGCTTAATAATCATAATGTAAAATTAGTGTTTTTTTAATTAACAGGGCAGTATTGTAATTGATCAAAAAGAATTTTGTATCGGTAACTGACCTTAGTTTTCCCTTGGGCAGGTTATTAGCATTGTAATCTGCAACTAGTAGTTCATTCATATCGCCCAGTGCAACCTGAGAAATGTTAATTAAACAAACGTTAGAAGCAGACCTCACGTAGAAATGTAAATTATCAAACATGGATAATATTACTCCCTCCGATCCAAATTAATGGTCTCAGATTTTTCTAGATTCGGATGTATCTAGCACTAGAACATGTCTAGATACATTTGAATCTAGACAAATCCGAGGCCATTAATTTGGATCAGAGGGAGTATAAAACTCAAATAAAAACGGTTGGGCTCTTGAAACCAAGTCTTAACCATAGATAAGAGGAGAGGTGAAAAATACAACCATTGAAGAAAACACAGGCACACAAATGGCTGGGCATTGAAGAAAACACAGGCACACAAATGGCTGGGCTAACATCTAACACACAATATGCTAAACTTCTAATATCTTGGAGGTGTCAACAACAAACAGACCTCACACAGAAGCAGCACCCCAGATCTAGATGTTTCTGAAGCATAGCAGTAGTTTGCACTCTTGGAGAACATATCAGCGAAATAAACCCCTTTTCCAAACATGTAGCCAGTAACAGGCGCTTCAGGAGGAGCAATTCTCAAACCTGAGGAATAACATTGTTAGTTTTAAAATTGCCGTTCATTTCTAGTAAGTTCTGGTTTAAAAAAGGGTGATAATAATGAATGCAGACTCCACAGGGGAAATGGGGAATGCATTTAAAAGATAATGAAGCATCAATTCATGCAGATGAAAGTAAAATAACATTTCCGTACATATGACAAGACCCAAATGTTGTTTCTGGGAACTCCAGGAAGAGCAAATATTATGTCATAACTCATAAAACAAACAAAGAAAGCTAAGTGGATTTATCTTCCATAAACTTATGAAGAAAAAGCATGATAGCATAAATTACCCTGAGAAAAGATCCCAGTCCAGTTGGACAGACGAGAACCATGCCATAAAAGCATCCTATTTCCTGCACTAGCATACTGCAAGAACATTTTCAGAGTTAGCCATTTATAGTACTGCCTCCATTCCTAAATATACGATGTTTTTGGGAGTTCATAACAGAGGTAGTAGTTCTCTTGCGATGCTTAGACATGGCGGATTAGGAAGACCCGCTGACCTTCTGAAACCGCTCTGTTTCACCATTTCTTGACACCTTAAACATTTGCAATATGTCAATAGTATAACCTGAGTGTGTTTTACCATGTGTATTCGCCAAATATGTTTTTATCTGGAAAGGAGAAAATTTCAAATGTGATTAATGCAAACGCTTTTCAGGGTAAACTTGACAAATATCAACATTCACGAGAATAAAGGACTAAAGGAGTGGACAGCACAAACTAATCCATTCAACATGCTAAATCGATCATTGCTAATAAAATACTCTCGGACATTTTTAAGGAAGGAAATGTGAAAGATTTCCTATATTTAAGTTGTTACAATGACAGTTGCTACCTTTATGCTCCTAGTGACCACAACATGGAATGTCTAAACATCACTGTGAATAGAGATTCTTGGTAGAACTATTACCATAGAGTACTCTTCTGAATGGACTTCTAGAGGCGTAAAGTCACAAGAAAGTTGTTTGTATCGAGCGTACAGTGGATCCTCCTACATTGTGAAACATGTGAAGTTAGTTGCAACATGTGCAAGGGTATACATGTACAAAAAATGCAATAGTCACTTAAACAATGAAAACTAGTTTAAGCAACAAGTACAAGTTCATATTACATTTATTGTTACCCAAGACAGACTAAAAGCGTGTTAGCATAGTCACATGAACCACAAGCTTGAACTTAAGATAAATGGAGATTTCGCAATTGATAAAAGCTTATAAATGATTGATATCTGCAATTAGATTTATTTGCAAAATATCCTACCTCGTCACTCGAACCATCCTCCAAAAGCTTAGTTGCAATTTCAATCTCACCGAGGGCTTCAACCTATGAAGAAACAACAAAGAACACTGAAGGTGGTAGTAGAGACAAAGCTGGAATTCATAGAGGGCATATAATATTTGTGAGAAAAGAATTTGAATGTGGAACTACAATCCAAATAAATTACTCCCTCCGTCCCAAAAAGGATGTCTCAAGTTTGTCTAAACTTGGATGTATCTAGACACTATTTAGTATATAGATACGTCCAAATTCAAACAAACTTGAGACATCCTTTTTGGGATGGAGGGAGTATAAACAACCCTGATAACTTTTTTTAGAAGAATGACTGGCAAGTTTCTTCCATAGACTATCAGAACACTAATACTCGAAAGTCGAAAGGACCAAAGGAGGCTCGCTCTGAATCAAAAATTCTACTAAGAAGATCCATTGCCCTAAAAAAATTCTTGAAAATAATCATTTGTTTAGCATAAAATTTTAACGTTTCAAGACAGTGAGCTGCTGAAATTAACACAGACGTAGTAGTATTACCATTTCCAGCTTAGCTTTTAATTTTTGAGGAGTGTCAATAACGTATTCACCTGTCAGATGAATTGTTAGGTCAGATTTACTCTTAGGCGGTATAAAACATAGCTCAATTGTGAAATGATGACTGTAAGTTCAGCCAATCTAGAAAGTTGACACTCACGCATCTTTTTAAACCCAAAGTCATGAGGAATCACGGTGTAGAATTCCCTGCAACCAGAGGTAATATAAGGACATTGCAATGAGTACAAATCATCTGGCCTTTAAAAGAAGTGAACAAAATATAGAGGAAAAAGATGTCATGCATTCGTAACTATCATCAATTCATGCAGATGTTTCCAGAGAAATCTTTGTTATCTCAAAGACTCAAACATAGGAGGGAAACCATAAAATGTAATCTATCCTAGTGAGGGAAAACCTGATGTTTTTATCATTCAAGGATGAACTAGCTTGCGCTAATTTATGTTTATTTTGAGAAAACGCAGAAGGATTGTGTCCGGTTTCACTGAAAAGTGGAGAGAGTATTTACAAGCCTAGAGAGGCTGGTTACAAGCTTGCACTAAGAAATTGGCATGCTCATGTTCGGTTGTTATATTTGACTGTTGCAGTCAAATCTCGCTAACTTTTGGTTAATTGTTTAGATTAATGTTTAACTTTAGATAATTTTTTATTTTGCATAAAGTTAAGTACTATGATGATACAAGGTTTAAACAAGCAATGCAAAAAACTTCCAAAACAGGGCACGATCATTTGGCTAATTAAAAGAAAGTATACTCACCCAGTCAATTGCTCAAGTTGTCTCCTGTCTGCACGTGAAATAACATTGGAAATCCTCTTCAGAACATCATAACCCTGTGGAAAGCTATGAAACTCAGAGAGAAAATATAGGATCCACATGAAACAGTTCTAGAGTCCATGTTACTGCACACTGCAATAAGATCTACATCTAAAAAAAGTTCTAGAGTCCATGTTATTGATGTCTGATTTTCTTCAACATGT
The DNA here is from genome assembly GCA_910589775.1 of Avena eriantha. NCBI lineage: Eukaryota > Viridiplantae > Streptophyta > Magnoliopsida > Poales > Poaceae > Avena > Avena eriantha. The sequence goes on along the minus strand of OU342745.1, from coordinate 298,129,513 downwards.
AATCTTATATCCACAGTGATTTCATAATTCCTGACAAAGAAGCATCCATATAACTCACCTTAAGTATTGTTGATTTGCTTAGCTTTCCAAGAGGAAGTTTATCAGCATTATAACCTAATTGGATAGGCAAGAAGAATTAGTAACAGAAAATGCTACATGATTAAGCAACAGGAATATACTTGTAAAATAAGAAACCTGTGGAACGATATAGAACATAAAAATCCAACCAAATTAATTCAACTCCGGTAGTTGAGCAGATGATCATACGTATTTCCTATTTGGCCATTAACTGTATTTTTTATCATATTTTCTTCATAAAACTAACTCCCATAGTTATAACTGCTGAATCACTGAAACCTAAGTTGCACGTATAACTGCTGAATCAAAGAAACCTAAGTTGCACGGATATGGGAACACGTCAGCACATGAAGGTGGTGATACATCATTGACAGTTGCATAGTGCTAACATTATCAGATGCAACATATAGATACAGATAAGTAGCTCACTGTAAATAGATGAATATTATGATGCCCACATCAGTTGAAAACACAGCAACTACCAAGTGACTTGCCTATTTCCATCATTTGCTGTTTCATCATGCTTATATTGCAAATGAGGGATATGAATTGTGCAGTTCGAGTTTCGAGCTTCGTCTCTTTTATCTGATCAGCCATGGAACCTTTCTTCTGAACCTGAGTCTAAAATTTAAAGAATTATAAACAACAGAGTAAAACTGCAGAGTAACTACTAATGCAACTTTAAGTCAAATCTCACTGTTTCCTTGTCAACTTCACCATAGTCCATTTCAAGCCAAGTGTATTTCTTTGGATAGAACTTGAAATTCTTGCGCTCGGACCAAGCGTTATTAGTTTTATCCCCAAACTTCCCTTCAAACTCATATATTGCTTCGTCTCGTGTTGAAAAGGGACCATGCAGCTTTTGTTGACCTCGTGCCCCTACTCTCCCCCATCTATTGTAAACCATGAAGCTTCCACCAGCATCAGATTCTACAGTTAACAAGCACTGGTTATTTTTATTATTGAATATTACCATCATTTGTACGGGCACAAGCGCATTTCTATGTGGCGTGGTCCAAGTAGATGAAACAGAAAGGGAAGTGACCAACATTTCAAGAAAGTAACAGCATTCTCATGGATCAAATTCATATCACTTAACTATTGGAAGGGAGGGATGCAATCAAATGCAGTGGATAAAGACATTCTCAAGGAAAACAGGCGAACAAGTAAGCAACAGTAACTTGCAGGACAAACCTAAAGCTTGAATGATATAAAACTTATTATTGTTGTCTCCAACATTAGTCTGGTTCATGGTGGCATCATATATCTCATCACCCTGCAATAAAATATGTATAACATAAAGATGAGAAGAAAAATAGTAAAAGGAACAGATCACACTTCAGATCAAAGCATATAAGTCTTAAGGTAGCTAATTAATGGGATTACATTGTGAGGAGATGACCAGGAGAAAGCTTTGTAGCTACTGAAAACAGTGAATACAAAGATGACAAATGAGGGATGCCATCGTAAGTTTTAATTGGTCTATTATCTAAACACGTGGTAGAACTAGGCCTGCTATGGTGGTAAATTTTTGTGCCACAAAAGGCTATCACATTTACGAACATTTACAGTGGAAGTGAGAAAGTGGACATGACATGCAACAGGCACCATATTGATGACAATATTTATTTTGAATAGAAGGAAATCAAATTGTCCAAGTTTGACATTCATGGAAGAATCTTATCTCTAAACTCATCCAATATGCATACTGCGTAGGTAGTAGGAATTCCATGACCCCTGCATAACTTACAATTGAAGTGCAAACATCCAAGATACAGTATAGGTAGGGAAAATAGCCAATAATGAACTCACACACCACTTGCAATACATGATAGGCCACTTTTATGTGGTCAGGGATGTGCTCGTCCAGCACTGCAGCACCTTTCTTCGTGGCTGTGACCATCCTCTCCTTTTTCACCTCCTCCTCAACCTCCCTAACAGCACCTGCAAGAACAAAAATATGTAAACGATAATGCCAATAAAACAGTTGTGCAGGAAAAATTCTAACCTCACCCCCTCCAGTAACCAATATGAGAAATTCATTGATCAACAAACCTTTTGCAATTTTCTTCTTGTCCAGAACACCACCATCAGCAAGTGCCACAGAATTAGCAGGAGTCGATAGCAACCTCTCGATAACATCCTTCTTGATCCCATTCGCTGCAAGTCCCCGTGCCTTGGCCAATTTCTGCAACTCACGGTAGCCCATGCCCTCCAGCTGTGTCGCATCCAGCGTCACATCTGTGACCATCTTTTCCTTTTTCAACACCTCCTCAACCTTCCCAGCAGCAGCTGCACCAACATACAGTGAACAGCTAACCGGGTAAAGCAAATCCTACACTCCAACAAGGAATAAAAATAAACTAGCATATAAACAAACCTCCTACTGCTTCCTTCTTGTCCTGAACACCACCATCCGCAATTGCCACAGAAATAGCGGGGGTGGAGAGCAGCCTCTGCATAACTTCCTTCTTGCTCCCATTAGCATTGAGCCCTCGTACCTGAGCCAAAGCCTGCAGCTCACGGTAACCCATGCTCTCTAGCTTTGCCACATCCAACGACACGTCATTTTCCTCCTCATTCTCACCTCCACCACGCCTTTTTCTCTTCCTTTTATTATCGCCGTCCGCTTTGTCATCCATGACCACACCGTCTACTCCATCCACATTACATATCTGGGCTGCAGAAGCTGCCTCCTTCTCTTCCTTGCGTATGGCAGCGTCCAGCTTTTGCACCTGGTGGAGAAGCCATTGCAGGAAGTAAGTCACAAGGACAATCCCCATATGTGCCAATGTTTGTAGGCATAAGGATAAACGTCACGTGCGGGCATATCCGCGTATGCACAAGCACTGTTAAGCACCGATTCATCCTCGTCCTCACTATCACGGTGGACTCACTGGAACTCGAGTTACACACGCGGGATTAGGAGCAGCAATACATCAAATAGCTTCAGAGCATACACACATGCATACACCAACAGCAAATGCTGGAGGCGAATCGCGGCTACATAATGCATGCAGACTGAGGGAACTTGCCGTGTCCGGCCACAGCTAGGCTAGTAGGCGAGATTACGCGGGGGGGGGGGGGGGGGGGGGGGGGATACAAGGGAATGCGACTCACGAGCACCGTCTTGGTGCCGGAGGCGTCGAAGCCGCGGCGCTGCAGCTCGGCGCGAAGCTCCTCCACCCGCAGCTTCGCCGACATCTCTCACCTTCACCTCTTGCCCTCTCCGCCTGGCTCCTTGGGGTTACTGGAAGATTCCACAAGGGTTCGGAGGGGTGGCGGAGAGATGGCAAGTCGAGTTGCGGTGAGAGGGGTTTCTAGGAGAATGGGGATGGGGAAATGGAAATTTCGGTGCGGTTTTTGAGCTTTGACGAAATTTTCGGTGGGTGATTGGGGGTTTTGCCGTCCTGGTGGGAGTGGGTTTCTTCCGGGAGAAGGGGCGGAGTCTTCGTGGAGAAGGAGGTGGAGGGCATGGAGAATTGGAAAATTATTAGGGACGAGCGGGAATTGAAAATGTTTTCCATGGGAAACATTAAAAATGATTTGCAGTTTTACAAAAGTACCTATACCTAATTCTATTATCTATACCCGAAATATATTTGTGCATGTTTTTTGAGGGAAGCATCAGGACTCCATCCTGTTGCGAGATTTATTGCTTAATAAAAAGGTTTACATTATTTACCAAATCAGCAACAATAAAGACCGGCGGATCCTCAACCCACGCCGTTTGAGGTCCCTCCGCCCTAGACGCTAGACAATGAGCAACCTTGTTGCACTCCTTCATACTGTGAAAAATTAAAACATGAGAAAAACCCCTAGCTAGGAAAGAGCACTCTTCATAACTCGCCGCAGCAGACCCCGCCAAGTTGCCCGCATCTTGCATAACTTCGATCACTTCCATACAGTCACTATTCACCTCTATTTTTGAGCAGCCAATCTGTCCCGCTAGAACAAGGCCATCTCGTAGTGCTCTAGCTTCAGAGGATGATGCATCCCCAATATGGTTGATTCTACACGAGTTCGCTGCAATGAAAGTCCCCCTTCATCTCTAATAATTGTACTAGTAGCACATGTGAAAGAATCGAGATAGAAAGCCGCGTCAATGTTCAGCTTTACATACCCTGGTCTAGGCTTCTCCCATCCCTGAAGGCGAAGGGCTGAAGCCTTTTTCAGAGCACGATAGCAGTTGAGAGCTAATGCAGCAATGGCCTGAGCTGATCTTGCTGGTTTCTGAACATCCTCCTCATGGACAATTTTCCTTCTCTCCCACCAAATATACCAACAAGTTAGCGCAATCAGCTCATTTAATCCAACCTCAGGTAGCCCAGGAGCCGAGCTAACCTAGCGCCTCAAAAGGACCTCAAAGATACCTGAACCCTCACGGTCCTCTTGACAAGCCGATAAGATTTGCTCATGGATACTCAGGTTCTCCCAGATTTCCACGACTCTTGAACATTTAAAGAAGGGGTGACATGTATCTTCATAATGGATAGTGCAAATTGGACAGCTGCTAGAGTTGCTAATATGTTTGTTAGCGAGAACAACTTTGCACGGGATAGTACCATGCAAAAACCTCCAAGAAAAGTTTTTTACCTTTGCCGGCACACGCAGCTCCCAAATCTTTGCCCACACAAGTTTGGTTTGTGACGAGCTTTGCTGGTTAGTACGTAGGAGCTTCTGCTCGTGCTGGTGATCCCATTCAGTGAAGTAGGCATATCGGACTGAAAAGAGTCCGTTCTTTGTATAATTCCAGGCAACAAAATCTTGCATCATACCGGTAGCCAATGAATCTTCAAAATTCTTTCACATCCACCTGCATGAACAGGATGTGCAACAAATCCTTATCCCAAGGCTTGGTAACGGGATCAATAACATTAGATACTTTGGTATACACAGTGTTCCCCCTTGGTGTCACATTTTTCTCGAAGGACTGCTAGGAATCCAAGCATCACTCCAAATATTAGTATCTACACCATCTCCCACTCGCCAGATGTGCCCTTGTTTCAACGTCTGCAATCCTGCCCACATACTTTGCCAAGTATATGAGGCTCCCTTCTTTAGTCCAGCATTTAGAAGGTCACCCGAAGGAAAATATTTGGCTCTCAAGATCCGAGCACAGAGAGACTCGGGTTCACGGAGTAATCTCCAACTCTATTTTGCCAGCATCGCGAGATTAAAACTGTGGAGGTCCCTAAAGCCCATTCCACCCTTTTTCTTTGGTACACACATCTTCCACCAAGCAAACCAGTGCATATGTTTTTGCTCGTTATCGTCTCCCCACCAGTAACGGGTCATAGCATCTGTGATCCCTTTAATTACTAATTTCGGGAGCTTGAAAACAGACATTGCATATGCAGGAATCGCCTGGATAACCGTCTTTAACAAAACCTCTTTACCTCCATAAGAGAGTAGCTTCTCCTTATAACCCGCCAGGCGGGCACACACACAATCAATCAGATGCATAAAGCAGTCTTATCTATCCATCCCCACTAAAGGGGGCAGCCCCAAGTACTTGTCGGTTATTGCTTCAGTCATAATGTTTAGAGCAACACACACCTCCTCTCTAGTTTCCACTCTAGTACATGGGCTAAAAAGATACTTGATTTTGAGTCACTTACCAACTGTCCCGATGCCTCACAATAGTCAGTAAGAGCTCTCCAGAGACTTGCGGCATTATTTAGATCAGCTCACATCAGAATAAGCGAGTCATCAGTGAATAAGAGATGAGAAACTGTTGGGGCAGTTCTGCACACCTTGACACCAATCAGATTCCCCAGTTCCTCCTCATGCTTCAATAGACTTGAGAGGCCCTCTGCACAAAGAAGAAAGAGATAAGGGGAGAGGGGGTCTCTCTGTCTTAATCCCCTGGTTGGTATAAATTGATATGTTTCTTTGCCATTAACTCTCACTTTGTATTTTACCGAGCTCACACAAGACATGATAAGTCTGATCCAATCATCCGCAAACCCAAGTTGGATCAGCACCTTCTCCAAAAAGGTCCACTCAATGCGATCATAAGCTTTGTGCATGTCAAGCTTAATTGCACAATTTCCAAACTTTCCTTCTTTCTTATTCTTAATAGCGCGATAAGATTCAAACGCTACAAGAACATTATCCTTGATTAGACGGCCTGGCACGAAGGCACTTTGTGTCAGAGATATGATCTCAGGAAGAATTGTTTTTAGCCTTGCAGCCAGCAACTTCGAAATGACCTTGTAAATGACATTACATAAGCTTATTGGTCTGTATTAGGTCACTTTCTCCGATGTATCCACCTTCAAAATCAGAATTACCATTGTATTGTTCCAGCCATCTGGAACCTTTCTTGAGTTGATAGCCAATAGAACCTCATTTGTTAACTCCTCTCCAATCAGATTCTAGTACCGTTTATAGAAAATGGCATGAAGCCCATCAGGTCCAGGGGCTTTCAAATCTCCAATATTAAATAAATCCTTTTTCACCTCCTCTCTAGAATAAGGTGTTGTCAAGGTAGAATTCATTGCCTCGGACACCACGCACGGCTTAATCTTGTTAATCACCTCCACATTTGGGTCATGTACCTCTGACGTAAATAAGTTTGTGAAATAACCATTGATGTGATTGGAGAAAATTTCCCATCCCTCTATTTGTCCTCCATCCTCATCCACTAGCTTCTTAATTAGGTTCCTATTTTTCCTAGCAGTAGGGAAATTGTGAAAGAAAGAGTTGTTGCGATCCCCCGACTTCATCCGATTCGCCATGCTCCTCTGTACCCACTTGATTTCATCTTGTTCATGAATATTCTCAATCTCCAGTTGTAGTTTTTGGTACTTGGCGGTAGCTTTGTTTGAAAGAGGGCCTGCCATAATCAAGTTCAGTTGATTCTGTACATCTTGTAGGCGCCTCTTCGGCTCCCGCAGCACCCTCGAGTCCCATGCATGTAGGGCCGAGTGGACGGCATGCAGCTTCTCCGCCAGCCCTAGTCCCTTGGGCTTGCTCCCAGGCCGCACCAACAATGTCATCAAAGGACTCCTCCATCATCCACTTTGCTTCGAACATTTTCTTCCCTCCCCGATCTCTAGACTGATCTTGGCTAGCATAATCAGTATCCATCGTGACCGATCGATGATCTGATTTCCAAAAATCCTCATTAATAACTACGGCTAGAGGGAACATGTCTCGCCATCTTTGATTAACTAAGACTCTATCTAGCCTTTCCCTTATTTTCCCTCTCCTCCATGTAAATAAGTCTCTAATAAAACCCATATCACTCAAACTACAGTCAGACAGAGCATCTCGAAATAGTTGCATACATCGCTGAGGTCTTAGGTTGCCTCCTCCTTTTTTAGAATTCGATAGTATTTCATTGAAATCTCCAATGACCATCCATGGGAGATCAATCATATTATGAAGGTCCCGCATATAATCCCAAGAAAGGTGTTTACGATCTCCACCTGGTTCTCCGTAGAAACCTATAATTCTCCTTCCATTACTAGTCCCTTCATCGATTCGGATATCAAGATAATTTGAGTGAACCTCCCATGAAGTAACATTAATATTATTTCTCCATAACATCAGTGTAACTACCTCGGTGAATTACGCTCTTAGTTAATGCCTGGATGAACGAAAGTGGTTAAAATAGTACGGCGGGGCCCAGGGCCACTCACGGTAGACCTTTCGGCCGTCCTAACCACTTTCAAACAACGGGACAAGAACGAGCGGCGTAATCGGCAGGCGAAGGGATCAACTACATACACAAGTGGGTATGTATGCAAGCCACATACAACAGTACATCAGAGCCATTCCATCTAAAAGAAATAGAAATATTGCAACGCCATACGGCAAGATCCAAACCTCCTAGATAGATATAATAGTTTAGGATAGCTCCTCATACATCACACATCAGAGTATCAGGCGGAAGCGGAAAAGCAAGATCCGAGTACGGATAAGAAGCAAATTGGCATAAGATGCCCCATAAATAAACACATCTCGCCCACAGATCACACGGATCCCCGTTCCCGGAATCTCTACACCGAATGATCGTTGCCAACATCATCTGTCTCTTCCACCCAGTATCCATCTTGCGGGTACACCTGCTCATCTGAATCAAACAATTTATCGTGTGAGACCCTAGGGGTACTCAGCAAGTCTTTATGCCACTAAAGGGGACACAACCTGGGGTGACGCAATTGCAGCAGAAGATAATACCTAACAATTCTATAGAGACTCGCTAACCTTCCGCCTAACCAATGATAGACGGAAGTCCGTGAATTAAGAATAACAGTTATAACAGTATAATTAACAGATCCATCCTCCTCCTCGCTTACCAACGAGGAAGCGGACGAACAACCCCCATTATCCGTTGGCAGTTTTTATTAACCATTCCATGAGTATTGCACTATTTACTAGTCAAGTACTTAGTCAATTTGAAAGCGGTACTTTAGTTATACTTGTCTATGATCGAGAAACTGTGCTCCAAGTCGTCCATAACCGCGGACACGGCTTTCAGAAAGATTTACCCTGCAGGGGTGCACGAATAGCAACACACACTCGATCAACCTCGGAAAAACCAAATCAAAACCCAACGAGGCATTCACGACAAAGCAATCACAGGATTCAGAAATATTTCAGGGGGCCACCCCATTAAGCTACCCGCAACGAAGTTGGCCGGCTCCGAGACGGACCCAAGGTTTGTGTCAATGGCTGTAAATGACTGGGAACCCGAAAATGTGACCGGGCTTGTCGATACCGCGAAAACATTCCACGATCCAAAACAGTACAGGTGCTCCACGCACAATCTTAAATAAAGCAGTAACATGGCATAAGTACAGAATAGTAATAAAGCCCAAACTACTTGTGGCCCCAAGAAATAAGAATGAATCAAGCTCTGACTCAGAGGGGTCCATAAGGCCTCCCGGATGTGGATAGTGCGAATAGTCAAGGAACAGGAATCAAGTACTCGGGGTCCTACGGGACACAAGTGAGCATGAAAAACCAAATAGCAGATATTGCTCACCGGTGCCTCTTTCATTAGTTATCCCATTACTACTCAGATTATGTTGTTTAGGTACCTCATTATCCATCAGACACTCACATACCCTACTCATGCTGTTCTACGACTCGCATGGCTCAAACAACTCCTGTAGTAGTGGCTCATGGGACCGGAACAGGCTTGGTGTGGTTTAAACGTGAAGGCTATGCAGTACTTGGGATTCAATTTAATGCAATCGCGACTCAATGATGCAAGAATAAGATAGAGGCAATAGGTACTGTATGTATGCAAGCATGTGGTAGTGCTTGCCTGGCAGTTCAGTTGAAGCGAGAGATGGATCTGGGTAATACTCTTGTGATTCCTGGTAAACCTCCTGCTGGACGTCTATTCGAAGAAGAACCAAACAAACAAGGGCCAACATAAATAAAGTGCGCAAGCATATAAATTGAAATGCAACAAGCAACCAAGCATGCCATGATGAATGATGCACAAATTGCATGGCATTTAAGTAGCATGGCAAAGGTGAGGTGTGGATACTATAAATAAAGCACTTTATTATTTATTTGCCCAAGTTTTATTGTCATCAACGGTTCAGATTTTAGATGACAACATGATGCATGCTTCAATTCAGAACAAGGATTGCATAAATAGAACGGGCTCGTCGCGCTGATCGATTTAGACATATTATTTGTCAAATTTGGAGTCATAAAACAAAAGTTATTAATTAAATAAGGAAAAGGGCATTTTCTTGTAATTTTGATTAACTCGAAATTTAAAGTGTGCAAAATATAATTTGAAGGGCATATTTGAATTCCTCTCATTTTTCTGATTCCGAAACATATATTATTTGGATTTGTATTTTAGAAATTATTTGAATCTGAAAAGAATTTGAATTTAAAATAATTTGAAAAAGATTTGAATAAAAACAGACTCAGGGAATTACTTTTTATACCCAAGCAATTCCAGCCACAGGCACCGACAGGTGGGCCTGGTGCTGACTGGGCCACGCGCGCGAGGAAAAATCTTTTGTCACCGCGGCTCGCCTAGCCACTGAGGCTGCGGGGTGGGCCATCTGGCGCAGGCCCGTGTGTCAGCGGAGAGCGAGACAGGGGCTGACAGGTGGGCCGGGGGTTGGAGCGCGGGTTGCGGCCGAGAAAGGCTGAGGGTTTTTCTGCAAGATGACCTGGGCGACTGACCGGTGGGGCACTAGGAGCGCGGGTTGCGAGACTCAAAAAGGTGGGGGGATTTTTGCAAGATGACCACGACCCCGGGTACTGTTTCTCTTCTCCTCGCGTCTGGCGGCAGGTGGGAGCGCGGCGCGGAGCGGGGATTCGATCCCGGGCCGCGGGAGCGCGCGCTGAGCGGGCTGACCGGTGCGGTGGTGCTAGGGGAGCTGTTAGGAGGGGGTTCGGGTGCTAGGTAGGCTCTAAGCAGCGCGGGAACCGGCCAGACAACGGCAAGCTCTGGCGCGCGGCGGCTGTTCGACGAAACGTCCGCCGGCGCTAGACGTCGACGGTGAGGCGGCGCATGTCAGGGAGAGAGGGAGGCTCACCGCGGGCTCGCTGGTGTGGTCGGATCGGAGCGAGGAGCGGCGGATCGTCGGTGGAGCAGGCGCTCCTACGATTAGGGTTTCACGTCGGGCGGCGCTGGCTCCGGTGGTTCTAGGGCTCCTCCTTTGCGACGGCGTGTACGGGGCGAAGCAGGGGGATGTCCTCGGGCTCCCTGGCCTCTTCCACGTCGAGCTCGCGGACAGGAATGACGGGGGTGCGGTGTAGCTGGCGGCGACCGACGAGGCGGGTGGTGAGGTCGGAGGAGAAGAAGGGGAAGGAGGGGGTGCTCTGGGGCGGATCTGGGTGAGGCCAGAGACGTGAGGAGGAGGGGAAAGTGAGAGGGGGAGAGAGGAGAGGCAGGTGGGCACGGCAGGTAAAAAGGTGGCTCGGGTGCCACCTTTTCCTCCTTCTCCTCGAGCACATGGGCGAGCTGGGGCTCGTCCTGGGGCAGGTAGGCATGGCAGGGGAGGCTGCCAGTGGGGCTGAGGGCGAGGGGAGGCAGGTGGGGCTAGCTCGGTCAGAGAGAGAAGAGGGAAGGGGCTCGGGTGAGCTCGGGCTAGGGTTAGGGTTTTGGGTTAGCTAGATTAGAGAGAGGAGGGGCTAGCTAGGGTGGGGCCAGGTAGAGAGAGGGGCTTGGCATGGAGGCCAAGCTAGAGAGAGAGAGAGAGAGGGTCTAGGGTTTAGAAGAATTTAGAGAGAGAGAGAGTAAAAGTGGCTAGGTTAGATTTAAGTAGATATTTAGATTTGTATCTTGTGTATGGAGCTAAACCAAGAAGACACCTTGGCTTGATCTTGCATGGGCTAATGTAGAGAAGAAACTAGAAAGAAAGAAGAAGAAAAGAATTAGGTGGAATAAGGCTCATATGATCATATATGTAGAAAAAGAATAAAATAAAATAAAAGAAAGGGATGTGGATAAGACCATCCCAAGTGGAGCATGGTGGAGGCTAGAATGACCATGAGATGGAGGTGAAAAGAATTCTAAGAGAAAGAAAAAGAAAAGAATTATGGGGTAAGCCTCATATGGTCCATGAATGGAGAATAAAATAAGAGGAAAAGAAATGGGTGATACTATGAGGATGGTGTAAGGGATGTAGATGGTTTTCCTAAGATAAGATCCACTCAAACCAAAGAAAAACCAATGGAAGTAAAAGGTGGTGGAGAAGCTTGCATGGCCCATGCAAAAATAATAATACCATTATTTATTTTGTGACAACAATAATAATATGATGGCATTAATCTTATGCATCTCCAAGAAGTGGAGTAAAACCAAGCAAAGAATTTAGAGGATTTAATCCACCCCAAACTACATGAGCTAGAATTAAAATATCAAAGAAAAAGAAAGACAAGCTCATTGTTAAAGGGATGGTGGAATTATAGGGTGGTGGGAGAGAAAGGTGGTGAAATGGAAATAAGATATATTCCCCCAACTCAACTTGGGCATTTGAACAATATATCAATAGCCAAATACAATATCAAGAGGCAAATATAATTAATAATGCATGTGAGAGAAGAACCAAAAGAAAGGAGTTTTTATATGATGCTCAAATGCAAGGTGGCATGATGACATGAGCATGATATAATTATGATGCAACAATAATATATGTGGAGTAGCCAATATCTTACTAGGACAAGTAGCATTCCAATTGTTAGACAATTGGGGTGCTACAATCAGCAAACCACCACTCCTTCCATCGCTTGGGAATTGGATAAAATGATCAAACCCTAGCTTCCTTCTTATCATTTCTGCCCTTGATTTTGTCAAATTTGTTTTAGACAGGAAAAACACATCCGGTTTTAGGTGATTCTGGAGGTCCTGAAGTGCCCTAACTACCGATGATTTCCCCAATCCTCAGCAGTTGCATTCTCATGTTTTCATTATGCTCGGACAGCCTCCTCAGGGGAAGCCACCGATCCTATTGAAGGGGAGTCTGCTCCATCCTTCTTGGTACGTTTGTTGCTTTTGTTCAGAAGTTCTTCTCCATGAATCTCTGGTAAGCCACCATCCAGCACCATTGCATCATTAGTTACCGCAAGGGTCCCATTACCATGACTGGGAATATCATTCTCGCATATTCCAAACTCTAGAGCCTTTTTAGAAATGGGCTCCTCCTTCTCCTTAATCTAAAGATCCTGAGATTTTACTGGACTAGAGCCAGTATCATCCAGCTCCCCCTCCTCTACACTAGCATCACCCGTAGGTCTCGCGTTCAGCCCCCATGGAACAACCCTTTTGTCCATTGGGTGCCGCTCCCTTCCGCCTCTTGGTGCCTCTCTTCCACGCCCCCCACGGAAGGTGCCACGTCCACCGCCATGGCCACCCCTCAAGCCACCAAAAACCCGGCCATGCCAAGTCTCCCAGTCCGCTTTGAGAAACTCACCCCACTTCAGGTTAGCTTCATCGTGTTCCTCGATTCCACACTCAAGATGGGTGTGGCCTAAGACACCACAAGCGCTACAAAATTTAGCCATCTTCTCATATTTTATCTGGTAAAATTCGTGCTTATCAGCTCTTTATACAGTGATAAATCTTGTTATCGCCTTCCTGACATCCAATCTCACACGAACCCTAACAAAGTTCCCCAAACCATGGACATTGGTCTCCACCTTAAGCACTTTCCCAACTTTCTTCTCCGTAAGGTTCTTGATTAAAGTCTGTTGGGAAAATGCCCTAGAGGCAATCATGTATGATGATATTCCTGTGTATTTATAAGATTATGGTCCATGTATGAACTGCTGATATGTATCATCAAATATGTGATTCGATTGTGGAACTACATATTCATGTTGTTCATACCAATTGTCCTTGGTCATTGAGGTTGTGTCGGACACACAACTTAGACCAATGTGAAAGTCGGAAGATGACTAGGTTCCACTTGTCATGGGCATGGAGATGCTATTCCGACTTATACGGATTCGGCTAAAGAGTTTAGCGAGTCGGACTGACACATATTGAGATGCAACGAACAAGTCGTCATTTGCATGTCTCAATCAATGTAATCCTTAGACCTGAGGTTATTGCACAATTCGAGTTGAGGATCTCCGACTTAGGTTCTGTCAAACGTTGTTCCGTCACTGGGCAGTTATAAAGGCGGAGTTCAGGTCGACTGAGAATCAAGCTACGTGATGTGAATAACCAAGATGGGATTTTGCCCCTCCATCTAGAGAGATATTCTCTGGGCCCTCTCGGAAGATATGATTCGGAAAGCATGGCCATGCGTGTCACGGTTAAGTGTTAACCGAGGAATCTGACTAAGAGTTAGTCGGATGAATCACTTATCTCGGATCGAGAAAGAGAGTCGGATTATTTAAGGGATGATAATCATTCGCCTATAGTCCGACAAGGTATATCGTGAGGCAAAAGGGACTCAGACGAAAGTCACATTGGAAGGTATGTCGTCATGTCTTATTGGTACTTGGGAGTTGGCACGTTCTGCTAGGAGCCACTACCAACTGATCGATCACGAGTGAGACTCGGAATCGTGTCTGGGTTACCTTGAGCCTATCGGGTCACACACTTAAGAGCGGGAGAAAGTTTGGGTTAAACCCAAATAGGAAACCTATTTGGGTTGGACCCAAATAGAGACATGGACTTAGTCAGCAAGTGAGACTTGCAATGGCTAATATAGGCCTTTTAGTGAATGGGCCACAAGTGAGTGGAGCCCACTTTCACTCCCTATATAAGCTGGGGCGCAGGTGCTTAGAGCACAAGGTTAGGTCACTCCATGTGTTGGAAACCCTAGCCCCAGTCCGTCATGTCGCCGCCGTACCGGACCTAGCAGTCCATCGCCGGCGCTCCTCCTCGCATGTGTGGATACCGGCGGAGGTGCTGTACGTTCAGCACTTCGACGATCATGAAGAAAGAACGGATCGTGGATCGTGGAACCGGAACGGATCGCGAGGACTGCACTGCATCAAGCGACGTGCTTCATCAATTCCGCAACTACACGTCTAGTGGTAATCCTCGTGGCCTTCTACCTGAGCTGGATCTTGGGATCACCGCGCAGGGAAAAAGTTTTGTTTATGTCTATGTGGCCCAACAAAGTCACCTCCTTATACCCCACCGTCAATTTGTGGATTTGGATCCATGTATCAAAAAAAATCATATCAACTGATTCCGGAGGGTCTAAGCCATCATATTTTTCAATACACACCGCTTTTTGGCAGAACAACCTAGGTCCGCCTTGCTCCACCTTGATCCAATCTCCCAAGCAGAAACATTGAACTGTGAAGAGATTTGCCTCTAGATGCTGAAATTGGACATCATGAGCCTGGCTCCAAGCCACTCTCATATGTTGTTCAAAGGTTTGAGGGATAAAGTAGTTCATCGTATGCACCATGGCTAGAGACATCCACTTGATACCTTCCTTTGGTACTGTCTCTTCCTCCTAAAAAACGAGATAATCAATCTCGTCATCTTCGATCCCCAGCCTCTTCAGCAGATCGTCGATCGCCTCCCCCTTCATACTACCTGGTCCAGCCGCATGATTTGTCGAACTCGAAGCCGGACTCGCCATCCTAGCCCATCGGGATCCAAACCCTAGGAAAAGCCCTAGGGTAAACAATTGCCGAGAACCCACCAAAGCACACCACCAGATCCCGAGAAGGAGATGGAGATCAGGTCGAGAAGGATATAAAACTCCCCACCGGAGAAGATCGGCGACAGAGGAGAAAAAACCCTAATCACCCAGCAGTCGTCTGACAGGACGTTAGGTCGGAGATGCACGTGTTCCACATTTGTGATTTTTTATTGATGTGTGAGTCCTAGATTTGTAGTTTGGAACAAAGAAGTCAGAGGAATTCAAGGATCTAGTGAGGAATTAAAAAGAATCAGGAAAATGTTGAGGAAGAGATCGAAGTGGAGAATGATTTGTTGCCCACCCGCTCGGCGGTTTTGCCATCGCGAGCGAGCCGATTCAGCTCTCCCGTGCGGGCAATGCATTTTGGATCCGTATAGGCGGCGCCTGGGCGCCCGTTGGTCACCCCGAGTGCACCCCTACAATCGTGCCTTGTCCAACACCTCCCGCATGCACCTCCCGTCCCCAACCTCCTGATTACGTGCTCTCGACGTCGGTAAAGTCTCCACGCCCTGTCACCGCCCAGGAGTCCAACCTTCACCGCCCTAGATTACTACCGCCGCCACCCTAGCTCGCCCAAGGCCACGCGCTCTAGGCACCCCTGCACCTCACCCCGACACGGTTGAACTCTTGTTATTGGGATATGCATAATGGGTATCACCATAGCATATCTCTAATCCGGCTAACCCGGGGGACCCATAGTTGGTAGAAAGTCATATGACCTACTGGGTGGGCCAGTTAGGTGGATCCAGAAGGGAGGCTCGTGTTGGATAAAGGAAGATTACAGTACCGACATAGATGAAGCCGGAGCCTTGGATTACAAGACACGAAGACTAGTTAGTGTAGGATTATGTAACATGTACGGTATGGACTTTACCCTGTAACCCAAGGTTATGGCGTATTTATAAGCCAGACCTCTGGGAGCCTTTGTTGGGCCCAGGACAGGACTTAGGGGGTACCTCGGCCCACTGGTGGCCAAACCGCTGCCCGGGATTGTGGTAGCTCACACCAAGACACGGTGGGCCACGTCTACATTTCGAGAGGGAACCACAGGGAGGAACTGACCCTCGAGAGGGACAAACCTTCTTAGAGGTCCTTGATGGGGTTCATTGCATAGAAAACAAAAAAATCCTACGGTTTGCAACTGCCAAGATTGAATCTAGGTGATACTTTTAACGGTTTCAGATGGACTCACCCTCGAAGACCGTAAAGCGGGATAACATTCCCACAAACAAATGTGGACATTGTAGAGTGTACACGATCGTCCTCAAGGACGTGAAGACGACCAGCAACACAAGAGGGCGGTGCCTCCATAATTGGTCACACATACGGTGTGCCGAGGACTCCCGTCCCTTACTCCATGTTGGGCAGCGGAAGTAGTGGATCCCCGGGAATTCCAGCAGCACTACGTCATGGTAGAGGTGGTGGAGGGGAATATCTCGAGTAGGGCTTTGCCTAAGCACATTTCTCTTAGCAATGGACAAAGCTAGCAAGGAGGGAAGATGCCATCCAAAGGGCATATGAGAGTAATGGTGAATGAGTGAGAGTGTGAGAGAGGGGGAGGTCTCCACCTCTTTTATAGGGGGAGGGGGAAAGCCCCTCCCATGTCCCACAGCCATGAGGGTGCCCCTCCCCTCCTCTCGTTCATGTGGGTGGACTCTCCACTAACATAATTTCAATCTCCACTTTCTTCCATTTATTCTCCACTCAAAAACCAAAGGTCTTTCCATTAAAGCACTTTAATTCTCTTGTTTTAATGCAATTCAATTTAATAAACACAGTAACATTTTGATCCCTTGCTTTGTTTTGATACCCCAAAACCATTTCGGCAGATTCGATAGAACAAATTCTTGCGATGTCCATTATCTTCTCCCGCGTTCCCTATCCACTCAATTGTGTCGACTAACCTTAAGTGTGTCTCCCTACGGGTTCAAGAACTACGTATAAATGATTGAAACTTTCTTCGATCAATAATCATCAGCGGTACTTAGAGATCCATAATGACTCCCACTAGTTGCACGAAAATCCAATGATCGTCTGAACCTTTTTTGCTGTAATCAAATTCATTTCGTCTCGCGATATTTTACTTGTCTGAGATTCAATCACTTGGTATCATCCATACCTTGTTTAATCTCATTCCCGACAAGTACTCTTTTTCTCGTTACTATGATATAACATTCTAGTGATCAAATCACTTGCTTACAAGCTATGTCAATCTGATATCACCGAGAGAGCCCTGAGTATATCTCTCCGTCATTTGGATGGACAAATCCCACTCTTGATCCATGAGTCTCAACTAACACTTTCCAAGTACCCGAGGACACCTTTATAATCACCAAGTTACGAAGTGACGTTTGATGTAATCAAAGTACCTTCTAGGTGAAAGTGATTGACGTGATCTCATGGTCTAAGGACATTGAGTTACTATGAATGTGATAACAATATAAACTTGAGGACATGATCGTATTGTTACATCTACTACGGGTGACTATTCATCATATCATTCTCCAATGATATGACCCTGTTATTAACAATAGACAATATTCATGATCAGGTAACCTGTGATCATCAGTTAATCAACAAGCTAGTATTAAGTGAGGCATTACTAGAAACATTTTCTGTTTATAAATCACACATGTATTAATATTTTCTCTTAACACAATTGTAGCATGAAAAATAAACATTTATCATAAACATGGAATAAGATAATAACCACTTTATTATTACCTCTCGGGCATATTCCTTTCAGTCCCTTCCTTCCTGGGGGGAGGGGGTCGTACCCTCTAGACCCAACTGAGGTCCTCCGCGGTAGCCTATCTACTGCCGCGAAAGATGACAAGTTCAACGGGAGGGCAGTGCGTTGAACCGATCACGTGGCTCGCCTCAGAAAGGAGGAGATGTTGTTTGGCCACATCCGAGCTAGGGAGGTGCTGGCGCTATCCGTGTCGCCCCTCCCCTTTTCTCTTGCTACTTTGGTGCAAGATCACGGTGGACGGCGCTAGGTGATGGGAAGCCGCCAACAACGGTCACAGCTTTATGATGGATGGACGACTACCAAGACCCTGTACCAACTCCATGCTAGGTAGTCTCATAGAACGTAATCCATTGGACGACAAAGTGGTAACCCTTCCCGCCAATCGATATGGGGAGAGGTCCAGGACCCCTATAAAAGTAGAGCTCCTCCTAGCTTGGGGAAGAGAGATCCAAGCGATCACAAAACCCTAATGATACATCCACCATTGTACCCTCGCAAAGCATCACAAGCAATACAACAAAGCAGGAGTAGGGACTTTACCTCCTCAAGAGGGTCCTGAATCTGGGTAAAAAAGCCTTGTGTACACCCTTTGTCGTGTGCGAGCCCCACGAAGCCATCATCACCAAGAAGTACAGAACACGTGTTCGGTCCTCTCTCGAACTCATGGCTCGTTGGAACCCTCTCTCGAACTCGGGGCACGAAGTTCTGACATTTGGCACGCCAGATAGGGGGTCGAGGCATGTTTTTCGGGGTCTTCCTATGGATATCTACATGGCGTCTCGAGTCGGGACGTGTGCCGAGCTGAGAGGAGGTTCATGCCGCCTCCGGTGCCGGGGGTTACATTGCTCGAGGCCCGAAGGATGCTCCGCTCTTATCCGGGGGACGCTGAGAGGGGCGCGTGGCACACTCGCATCGTTGATCTCATGGGCAGCCCGGACCCTGTGCCCACACCTGTGATCGAGGGCGTCGACCCTCAAGTGTCGCACCTGGGGCCAAACAAACACAGTCAGGCGCCCCGTGGCTCCAGGGTCCATCACTTGCATACTCAATGGGTTGCAAGTGCCCGCCTCCGGGCGGCACTTCAAGCAGCTCTCTCACGAGCTTACGGCAGCAATACCCGGGTCTACCACCCCACAGATCAAATGGTCACGACAATCAGTTTCCTTCGGTGTTGAGGACCACCCCATATCGACCCGAGCGGTGGGGATCATACCAATGGTGTGCACCCCCACCATCAACAACATCTCCATCCCTAAGACACTCGTCGATAGTTGCGTTGGACTGAACATACTCTCAGAGGAGGCGTTCAAGAAGATGCAGATTTCGCGCTCCCGGTTGATGCCCACACTACCTTTCTCTTGGGGTAACGGGAGGGACCACCGTGCCCATCAGGCAGGTGCGTCTCCCATTCACGTTTGGAACGCACGAGAACTACCGCACCGAGCTGATCGACTTTGATGTCACCCGCTTCGCTCTACCGTACAACGCCATCCTTGGTTAGCCATCCCTGGCTAGGTTCATGGAGGTCATGAAGCATGCCTACAACCTCCTCAAGATGCAAGCGGCAACAGGAGAACCCTCACCATCCACTGTGTCAAAGGGGAGGCCATGCGCTCCCTGGAACAGGCCTACAAAGGCGCCGCAGCCCCCCGCCTGAGGAGGAATGTGACATGGGGAACTCCGGATCCACCACGAAGAAAAGGAGGGTGTTGGGGATATACATTCTGGGTATACCCATTGTGACTCGCTGACCAGGGTGGCCTACTTCGGGTTCGAGCTATGCTTCATAGGCGGCCTAGTCAGGGAGAGAAGTTGGAAGCCCATCCAGCTATGTGAAGGACTAGAAGACTAACCGACTTAGGCCTGTAGGAATACTTGTAGTCTAAGATGTACTATGTAACTGACTCTATATCATAGCTGGATAGGACTCTCTTGTAACCCTAGGACCGGATGACTATATAAGTCGTCCTAGGGATCGACCTTTAGGGCACTCGACAATCAACCTCAACTCGCACATGCAAAACCTCTCTTGTAATATGTACTTTTGGCTTTGTCGTATTACTGGATTGCTAGCAGGAGTAGGATTCGTCCACTGCAGGCGGATTCGAACCTGGGTAAGCTTGTGTGCTCACCATCTCGGATGACCGTACGTTTCACACCCCACATCTTTCCACGCCCCGAGGACCCCCCTCATGGCGTACTTGTCTTCAATCTGACGATAGTTGGAGCCCACTGTGGGGCAGGTGACTTTCAGAGTTGCGTTCCGAGCGGAATATGCGCAAATTAGAATCGGCAAAACAATTGCTGATGGTCGGGTCCTCTACACCAGTGACGTCCCTCTCGTCCTTCTCTACGAGACTTGGATTCCGGCTAGGGAGGCCATGACTAGCTACACAATCATGTATTTTGGCGAGATCGATGTTTACCTTGGTTTCGCTAAACCTACCTACCCCACCCCAGTGGTGATGATAGAGGCAGAAGAAACTTCTAGATCTTCTTTGTCCGCAGAGGTGGCAGAGTTTCGAATATTAGAAATCCCTAATCCCACCCAGCTCGCACCTAAAGAGGAGATCGTGGATAAGATCAGATATGAAGAAGATCTCCCTTGGGAGGTCGAATCTCGGGAATATCAGCAACAACTCTGGATCTTGATCCACCGATGCTGGAGCAGGAAAATTGCTTCTGAGGCACACCATGAAGCGGATGATGATGAGTGCCATAGTTAACACAGACGTAGTTCTTGAGACCATAAAGTGTTTCAAGGAAGGTAAGGAAGAAGGCATCAACTACCTCAGAGCACATGGATCACACTTTGTCGAATACGTTGGCTCTAGATCCTGCTCTGCCGATGCTGGAGACAACAATGACTCAATGCTGGACGTAATCGGAACAAATGCCGACACACCGGCCTCCCCAGGATATTCCATGATGTCGGCAGAATTTCGGGTGTTTGAAGCAAAAATTGAAGAGGAGATCAACTCCAATTCTACGGAGGAAGGAGAAGGTCTAGTCTAAGTCCCTGCAACAGCATGGACGGAAGATACGACAAAAACTCTCCCGAACCACAAGATGATATGGATCTCGGAGAGAATCCCAATGTCCAGATATCCGAGAGTACTGATAGAAGCTTAACTCCCAGAATCGGACCAAAAGCTGTCTTTGCCACGGGCACCGATAAGACCAACAAGGCAAATAAGAAGAATAAAAATAATACTCCTGCTAAAGATCTTCCAGCTCAAGAGGAGGTCGCCGAAGAATATGAGGAGGATTTAGACAACGCTTTGATCCCCCAAGAACCGAAAAATCTCTAGTGGAGGGACACGTGGTCACCCCAGGTGCCCGTGAAATCCTCAAAGAAGCACTTACAATGCCGGTCCCAACCACCTTAGATCTTACACTAGACGAGTTGGAGGAAAGGTCCCTAGCCTAGAGGCACAACGCTAGGTAATCTTGGATGAAGCCACCCATCTCACCGAGGAGATGCAGCGCATTGCAGACGCATGACAGTACAACTCCCTACAGCATCAGAAGACCCAGAACGACACTGAGCTGGCCAATAGATATCTGGAAGTTCACGGATCTCTTTTTGAGGGAAACAATGCTAGCATAGTCGTGGGACAACCTCGGATCGATAGCAAAGGAAACCGGGTGTATAACAGCCGGTAGAAAACACCGCTACAGCCCGAGAGATCCAAGTGAATAATCCAACTCCAGAGCAGGTCTAGATGAGTGTAGCACTACTCAGCAAGGGCCTAGAGCAACAAAAGTCCGCCACATCCTTCAGTGGAAAACTGGTCTCCAAATCCAACCAATGCTGCATAGACACGGCTCGACAACATGACATAAGGCCCCGTAGGGAACTAGATCGGCATAATCGCTCCGACCGTCAGGATGATACTTACTCAAGAACCAGCTCTTCAGGATAGCGACACAGAACCGCACATGGTTGGAGCAACATTGCCCCAGCCGTAGAGCGAGACACCGTAGCAAGAATGGTTCCACAGCAACCTCCCCGGTGGTAGTCAGATCACCACAGGGAAGAAGAGGAAGCACGACGTTGGGAACAGGATCGGCAAAGAATGCCACCTCATAGACACACAAGCCATTTGGCTGAGCCTCGCCATAATGATGGCAGTGATAGACGAAGAAATGATGAAAACCGTGCCAGATCAAACTGGCACGGTGCTGTTGTCACGAAGCCCCGGATGGAGGACAAAGATCAGCCGGAAATAACCCATCGGCACCACCCTCTACACCAAGCAGCGCCCATAACGGCTCCCATGGGATCCAGGGCGGAGGCGGTGGTGGAGGAAGCAGAGACCGGCTCCATGCCACCGCAACCATAGCTAACATCCGGGAAGGCGCTCCCTGTCACCAAGTGATGCCAGGAACTGGATCAACTCAAACATAGAGGCGGGACGCTATGAGTTGGATAGTGCTTACTCGTGTATTAACGAGCTCGTTGGGGAACCCCAAGAGGAAGGTATGATGAGCACAACAGTAAGTTTCCCTCAATTATGAAACCAAGGTTATCAATCCAGTAGGAGCAAGGAAACACCCCAAAGGTGAAGCTAGCTGAACTTTGGCAGGGCGCACTACCGGTGCCAGCAACAACGTGGAGACCTGCACAACACAACCACAGAACTCTGTCCCCAACTTGCGATGAGGTTGTCAATCTCATCGGTTTTGCTGAAAACAAAGGATTAAACGTATCGAATGGAAGAAAGTAATAGTTTGCATAAAGTAAACACAAAACAGTAAACAGTTGATTGTAGATTGAATGTAAAAGAAAGGATCGGGGTGCACAGTTCACTAGAGGTGGCTCTCCTTAAGATAAATGACATGTTGGGTGAACAAATTACAGCGGGGCAATTGACAAACATCGAGAAAGCATACAAGCATATACTGATCATCTTGACTCCTTTGAGATTTGATTGGGCATTACAACATTATACATAGACCGCCATACAACTATATCTATGACTAATAATCCACCTTCAGGTTATCATCCGAACCCCCTCTAGTATTAAGTTGCAAGCAATGGATAATTGCATTACAAATTGCGTGTAAAGTAAACAATACGATTGTTCTATGAACAAAGGATTGTTGTTTTCTCCCTAGTAGCAACATCATATCTAGTACCTTAGAGATTTCTGTCACTTCCCCAGATTACCAGAGGCATGAACCCACTATCGAGCATAAATACTAACTCTTGGAGTTGCTAGCATCTGCTTGGCCAAGATAGCTACTAACAACGGAAAGCATGCAAGATCACAAATAACAAAGACATGATAGAATCAATAATCAATCTGAAATAGCATCTCAATATCCATCGGATCCCCGCAAACACAACATGCAGAATTACAAATAGATGATCTTGATCATGTACGGAGCTCACAAGATCTAGACATGATAGCACAAAGGAGTAGAACCAGCCATCTAGCTACTGCATGGACCCGTAGTCCAGAGATGAACTACTCACGCATCACACCGGAGGCTTGCATGATGATGAAGAAGGCCTCCAGGGTGAATTCCCCTCTCCGGCAGGGTGCCGGGAAGAGCTTCAGATCTTTCCCGATCTAGGAATGGAGATGACGGTGGCTACTGACTCTTTCGTGGATTTTTGATCGGGTACTTAGGGTTTCCGTATCAGAGGCAATATATAGGCGGAAGGAGAGGCCGAGGGGTTCCTGGGGCGGCCAGACCATCCCCTGGCGCGGGCCAGGCCTGGCCGCGCGGCCAGGTGGTGTGTCCGGGCCCCAGCCCCTCTCCGTCTCGTATTCTGGCTCTAGGTGTCCCCCGGTAAAATAATGACTTTGGCTTTTGTCCCGTCCAATTCCGAGAATATTCATTTTCTGACTTTCCTGGAACCAAAAATAGCAGAAAACAGGCATCTGGCACTGTGGCTCTTGTTAATAGGTTAGTCCAAGAAATCATATGAAAAGTACTCCAAAGTATGGACAAAACACAAGAAAGTAGATAAAACCAAACATGGAACATCAAAAATTATATATACATTTGCAATGTATCAACATCCCCAATCTTAACTCCTGCACGTCCTCGAGTAGGTAAATAATAAAAAGAAAGAATAATTTTTGAGGTGACATGCACCATCATAAACTTGATCAAAGTAATTGCAAAACATTCAAAGCTGGGATCATAGTACTTCAATCATGACATAAAAGACAAAGTTCTAGCAATAAGACAAAGAAACTATGTTGCAACATGAAAAGGCACAAACAAAAGATTCATGAATAACAATGCTTTGCAATTCGTTTGTTTGTTTCACATAAAGAAAACATAGCATAGTAGTATTTAGCTTGTCCCTCATAGAGTAGCAAACATAAATGCATATGACACCTTCAAAGTTTATAAGAGTGACTAGATACAAATAGTTTAAAACAAGCAGTATCAAGGTATGCATCAATCAACAAGTCTTTGGACAATGCACATAGAACTAAGAATGTCCACTATGCTCTCAAAGTAGGTGCATAAAGGTAGAAGCTGGAGACTCAATATATAAGTGGAACAAAGGCCTCCATAGAAGGAAGTAGGGATTCAAGTTTCATAAAGAGCTTCCAAAAATTATGGTACTTAATAGCTTTCAGCTCTCATTGCCCCTATCATAAGCATCTTAAAGTGATTAAGGTTAAAGTGAACAAACTATGGTGTATATTCTTGACGAAGTATAAGTTGGAAATTCATGTCCCTTGAATACGAGGGTCACTCCTCATACTACTCAAGTTTAGTCACCGATAAGTTCTTGTCATCATAAGTACATGTGTATCATCGAGAACCGCCAACGGGGTACCCCTTGCCCGATGATACGGAAGAATCCCCATATCAAAATGACAAGGCAAGCAGACAACGAGCATCCCAGCAATCTTCTTATTTACCATGGGAATATGGTGCTTTTTTATCTCTTTCCTCTTTTCATATTTTTTTTCTTTTTCTCTTTTTTCTCAATATCTGACTCTTTTTTATAAGAAGAATGCTTCATAGACAGCTCATTATGGTTACGCTGCAGGTTTCCACCATGTCAGTATGGATTAGACCAGTGGCCCAGGCGTTTCTCTAACACATATACATAACTCCATGGACTTATAAGTTCTCCTTTCATTTCACACCGACAACATCCATAGACAAAAGAGCATGATATCAACTAGGTACAGAGTACCCGTGCAATGTTGAAAGCGTTCCCCATGATAGCATGGTTCTGCTAATCCCCAACAAATAAGTGCAAGCATATACAACATAGACGACACAATGGTTCAAGTTTATTAAGGGCAAGAAAATTAAAGTGTGTCATCAAGTTCGTGAGAGCTTTAATCACTAGTTTTCTCATAACAAGTTTAATTTGGAATGTAGATAAAAACATGAATATACTTGGAATAGCAAATGCTAGTAGGTAGGTATGATGGACTCTTTGGAATAACTTGGTTTTAGGAGTTGTATGCATGAGTGGAACTCATACTTGGTTGCGGAGGCTAGCAAAAGACTGGAGCGACAAACTAAGAGAGCAATAATGGCCATAATCATGCAGAGCGACAAAACATCATTGATCAAAGCATAAAGTGATACTACAAGTTGAAAACTAAAGGATCATAAAGGCTTATTGTGACTTGGGATAGTCATAACATGGTGTCAGCATGCGCCAAGTCAACCCAAATTAAGCATCAAATGAGAATACCATAATACTATGCTTTAATATGCTAAAAGAAGGCATGATTTTTCAAAGGCACATTAAGCAATCTCAATTTTTTATAACATGGCATGCTACAGCAAAGAATACTAAGCATAAAGCCAAAACAATATCAAGCATGGCATGACAAAGCATAGGCCACAGTCAAAAACAAGCTCTCTTTACCACTTAAACATGAACTTTCCTACTCTTTTCCAAACCAAACCAAACTATTTGAAAACAAATGTATGAAAGAGGGGGTCCAACCAATTTATTCAGAAAACTAAGAAAACAAAGCAAATGAAAACCAAAACGAAAACGAAAAAGAAGACGCTCCAAGAACAACACAACTGTGCATGAAGCAATAAAAATGAAGCGTTTGGAAGAAACCTGGGATTTTTGTTGATGAAGAGGGGGATGCCTTGGGCATCCCCAAGCTTTGACGCTTGTACTTGTTGGATATTTCTTGGGGTGACACACGTGGCATCCCCAAGCTTGAGCTTTACTCCATCCTTCATCTCATTACTCATTTCTTCCATACACCTGAAATTTTTCCTTCATACAAAACTTTACACTATCTTTATTAGCAACATTAGTGCACTCAAGATAATAAGTCTTTAGGTTCAGTTCTAACACCAATAAAACTTTCATTAAAACACTAGCTACTGTACCACTTCCCTCAAAAAGATCAATTCCCCAAAAGAACTCAAAAAGGAACCAATAAGAAGGAAATACAGAAAATGGCAGAAATCTGTCAAAAGAGACCAGCAGGTAAAGACGAATTTGTTCGAAGACCTTCTGTTGCTCAAATCAAAAATTGTTGAACTAACGAAATTTAGGTAACAACCTGGGGAAGAAGCACAAAAATTCACGCCTCAAAATAACGTACATAGATTTTACACGAATGTTTACGATGAAGCACAGAAATCTGTTTCAGAATAGCAACTTTCCCAATCATTACTTCTCTCTCATTAGAGGTTACTCTTGGCACAAAAAGCAAATAAAAAGGATAAGGAGGGGTTATTACTGAAGTAATAACTTTCAAGATTCATCTAAAACTTTTGGTTTATCTCCCAATAAATACTTTTCTTTAACGCTTTTAAGTTAGGCATAAGAAGCAAGAAAGAATCAAGTGTTCTCAAATGAAGAAGCATTAAGATTGATACAAGAAATATCTTCAACAAGGCAAGGTATATCATCCAAATAAGTTCTAGAGGATCCTCTCTCAACGCTCTTGGGTTCACTATTTTCATCAAACGGGTTTTCGGGAACAATCCAATCAAGATTCTTTTCTATGTCTTCATGTATTGCCATTAGTTTAAAGGGTGTTGGTATCTTAATTGCCTCCCCATTAGGTTCAGTTTTGCTCATCTTTTCTCGGGTACCAACAACATCTACACATGATCCTAGCATATTGAAATGTTCAAAGACTTTTCTAGCTTCCTTAGCAACATCATAGAATTCCTTAAGCAAAGTTTCTAGAATAAAATCCCTCTTTTTAGGGTCCTCAATTTTTTTAAGTTTAAGAAACATTACTTGCATTAAGGGGTTAAGGTTAACAAACCTAGATTCCAACATGTGAACTAAAGAAGCTGCATCAATTTCATAGTTTGGAGCAAGTTCTGCTAGGGATCTATCCTCAATATCCTGATGTTTACTAACATGATTGAAGAAATCTTCAATATTACCTTTTCCAATTATAGAACCACTACCTATTGAAAGGTCTTTCAGGGTCAATTTAGGGATCAACATGGTGAGATTAAGAAAGAGGTAACAACTATATAAAGACTTAATTTTTTGAGTTTTTTAATAAAGAAAGCAAACTAGTAAGACTATTTTTTGTGTGTTTTTGATAAAGAAACAAGCAAACAAAGCAAAAAGAAACTAAGCAAAACAAAAACAACAAAGAAAAGAGATTGGTTATGAGGGACTCCCCTTGTGAAGATGTCCTTAACTCCTCGGCAACGGCGCCAGAAAAATACTTGCTGGTGCGTTGTTGACGTGGGAGCTTCTTCTTCTTCAGTCCCCGACAACGGCGCCAGAAAAATTCTTGCTGACTCGTGTATTAACGAGCTCGTTGGGGAACCCTAAGAAGAAGGTATGATGAGCACAACAGTAAGTTTCCCTCAGTTATGAAACCAAGGTTATCAATCCAGTAGGAGCAAGGAAACACCCCAAAGGTGAAGCTAGCTGAACTTTGGCAGGGCGCACTACTGGTGCCAGCAGCAACGTGGAGACCTGCACAACACAACCACGAAACTCTGTCCCCAACTTGCGATGAGGTTGTCAATCTCACCGGTTTTGCTGAAAACAAAGGATTGAACGTATCGAATGGAAGAAAGTAATAGTTTGCAGAAAGTAAACACAAAACAATAAACAGTTGATTGTAGATTGAATGTAAAAGAAAGGACCAGGGTCAATAGTTCACTAGAGGTGGCTCTCCTTAAGATAAATGACATGTTGGGTGAAAAAATTACAGCGGGGCAATTGACAAACATCGATAAAGCATACAAGCATATACTACTCATCTTGAGTCCTTTGAGATTCGATTGGGCATTACAACATTATACATAGACCGCCATCCAACTGCATCTATGACTAATAATCCACCTTCAGGTTACCATCCGATCCCCCTCCAGTATTAAGTTGCAAGCAACGGATAATTGCATTACGAATTGCGTGTAAAGTAAATAATACGATTGTTTTATGAACAAAGGATTGTTGTTTTCTCCCTAGTAGCAACAACACATCTAGTACCTTAGAGATTTCTATCACTTCCCCAGATTACCAGAGGCATGAACCCACTATCGAGCATAAATACTAACTCTTGGAGTTGCTAGAATCTACTTGGCCAAGATAGCTACTAACAACGGAAAGCATGCAAGATCACAAATAACAAAGACATGATAGAATCAATAATCAATCTGAAATAGCATCTCAATATCCATCGGACCCCGCAAACACAACATGCAGAATTACAAATAGATGATCTTGATCATGTACGGAGCTCACAAGATCTAGACATGATAGCACAAAGGAGGAGAACCAGCCATCTAGCTACTACATGGACCCGTAGTCTAGAGATGAACTACTCACGCATCACACCGGAGGCTTGCATGATGATGAAGAAGGCCTCTAGGGTGAATTCCCCTCTCCGGCAGGGTGCCGGGAAGAGCTTTAGATCCCTCCCGATCTAGGGATGGAGATGACGGCGGCTACAAACTCTTTCATGGATTTTTGATCGAGTACTTAGGGTTTTCGTATCAGAGGCAATATATAGGCGGAAGGAGAGGCCGAGGGGGTGCCTGGGGCTGCCAGACCACCCCCTGGCGGGGGCCAAGCCTGGCCGCGCGGCCAGGTGGTGTGGCCGGGCCCCAGCCCCTCTCCGTCTTGTATTCTAGCTCCAGGTGTCCCTCGATAAAATAATGACTTTGGATTTTGTCCCGTCCAATTTCGAGAATATTCATTTTTTTTTGACTTTCCTAGAACCAAAAACAGCAGAAAACGGGCAGCTGGCACTATGGCTCTTGTTAATAGGTTAGTCCAAGAAATCATATGAAAAGTACTCCAAAGTGTGGACAAAGCACAAGAAAGTAGATAAAACCAAGCATGGAACATCAAAAATTATAGATACATTTGTAATGTATTAGATAACATATACGTGGGTCCAAAATACTTTTGTCCATGGATCCAACAAACAAATTTTCTGGAGGGATTTTCTATGTGAAGGCACATTCAACCCTACGACGGTGTGGCTCGGCCAGACACCTGGCTCCAGGATTTCTTCCAGGCTTGTTGCATCGCCAAAGGTGGAAACAAATTGGTTGCAGTCCCGTATCTACCACTGATGCTACGGAAAACGGCTCGATCATGGCTCAATGAACTCCCGAAAAACACAATTCACAACTGGTATGATATGCAAAGTGTGTTCTTTCAGAATTTTGAAGGCACCTACAGGAGGCCCTACACGATCGAAGATCTACAACGTTGCACCAGAAGGCCAAAGAAACTCGCAGGGACTACCTCAAATGATGGATCGACACAAAAAACTCCTGTGAGGGTGTAAATGACCAGACCATGATTGAGGCTTTTATCGTAGGGCTCCCAATTGGATTACTACGTCACCGGCTAAAGTGTGACAAAGTCACTAATGGGAGAGATGATAGAAACAAG
The DNA here is from genome assembly GCA_910589775.1 of Avena eriantha. NCBI lineage: Eukaryota > Viridiplantae > Streptophyta > Magnoliopsida > Poales > Poaceae > Avena > Avena eriantha. The sequence continues at coordinate 298,099,725 of OU342745.1, read as the reverse complement.
CAAATATGCATATGTCGATGATGATTCATAGGAACTACTGAACGCCCTAGCTATACCACGGTCAACTAAGCAGCCGAAGCAGCAGCAGACTCAGAAGCGCAAGAGCATCTTGGATGAGAAACCCAATCCGGAAACCGTAGCTGCTAACACAACTTTCGGATATGGAGGATGAGGAGGGCGCGAAGGCGGCCGGGGACGAGGCTGTGGAACTTCTCGGGTCCAACGTAGAGGAGACTGGCAACCTGGTAAATCCTACTCTTGGGCCGACATTGCCAATAATCTGTGTTGCATTACCTGGATGATAACGGGGCTCTTACCACACAAATGTTGAGTGTCATTTTAACGACATCAAGAAAGATGAATCCGCTCGCTACAGGGCCAAGCAATGAAAAGTAAAGAAAAAATCCGATAAAGAGAAGGAGTCCAAGAAAGATTCCAACATGGAGGAGGCAGATACCTAAATCCCAGGTCGGATGGTAAGAAGGCTGACCCAACTAAGAAAGACACCTATGTTTGCTTCCTTAGATCCCAGACGACTAAGGTCAAAAAGGGCAGTGATGCACAAACTCAATGCAATTGTTCTGGTCGCCCCCTAGTATCTAGACAGGTCGGAAGTAACAATTACCTTTGACCGAAGCGACCATCCACCTAAACCACATAGGCGAGGAAAGTATGCTCTAGTCGTCAATCCACTAATTGACGACTATGGGTTCTCCAAGACTCTCATGGACGATGGCAGTAGCATCCACATCCTCTACGTCGAAACACTACACCGTATGAAGATATCGGAAACGTAGTTGAATCATAGCAGCGTGGTTTTCCATGGAGTTGTCCCTGAAAGACAAGCGAACTCTCTAGGAGAAATTACTCTAGACGTTACTTTTGGAATGTCAAATAATTATCAGACTGAACCACTGCCTTTTGAAGTGGTGTCATTCAAGAGAGCATACCATGCTATCTTCAGGCGTCCGGTCTACTGGAAATTTATGGCTCGCCCTTGCTATACCTACAACATCCTGAAAATTCCAGGTCGCAATGGCATCATCACAATCCGGGGAAACCCGAAGAAAGCACGAGAATGCAAAGACGGAGTTGCCGCCTTTGCTAAAGTCATACTGCATGCCCAGGAGTACGAGGAGATCAAGAAGAACATTGATCCGTCTGAGATGCCCGCAACAAGGAAGGTGGTGCTGAAGCCGACTCCAGAGTTCAAGGCATCGGAAGAGACCAAGACAACACCGCTGAAGGACGACGACCCCTCCAAGGTGACACAGATAGGCGTAGGCTTAGACCGCACATAGGAAAGCGCGTTCATCGAGTTCCTCAAAGATAATAAAGATATCTTTGCATGACAACCTTCTGACATGACCAGAGTACCTAGGGAATGTAGCATCCCAATTGTCTAACAATTGTAATGCTACTTGGTCCAGTAAGATAATGGTTACTTCATACATATATTTGTTGCATCATAACTATATCATGCTCATATCATCATGCCACCTTGCATTTGAGCATCATATAAAACCCTTTTCTTTTGGTTCTTCTCTCATATGCATTATTAATTGTAGTTGCCTCTTGATATTGTATTTGGTTATTGATATATTGTTTAAATTCCCAAGTTGAGCTGGGGGCATATCTTTCATTTCCATTCCACCACCTTTCTTTTCCATCACCTTATAATTCCACCATCCCATTAATCCATGAGCTTGTACTTCTTTTTCTTTTGATATTTTATTCTAGCTCATGTGGTTTGGGGTGGATCAAATCCTTTAAATTCTTTTGCTTGGCTTTTAATACACTTCTTGGAAATGCATGAGAATAATGCCATATTATTATTATTATTGTTTTCACAAAATAAAGCATGGCATTATTATTTTGCATGGACCATGCAATCTTCTTCACCACCTTTTCTCTCATTGGTTTTTCCTTTGCTTTAGTGGATATTCTTCTATGTGGTCCATCTCCATCCATTCCACCATCCCCATATTCCTATCCACATCATTTTCTTTTATTTCTATTTCTTCATGCATGATCAAATGAGGCTTATTCTTTTTCCCTCTTTTCCTTTCTCTTTTTCTTGTTTTCTTCTCCACCTTAGCTTATGCTAGATCAAACCTCATTTTTCCTCTTGGTTTGGTCTATTAATCAAAATCCAAAATCTAAACCCTAATCAAACTTAACCTAGCTTTTCTCTCTCTATTTCTCCTAGCCCTAATTATACTAAACCCTAACTCCACCACACCCCCCTCTCTATCTCTCTCCCTACCTAGATGACCACCTGGCCACCCTCTCCCTGGCCCACACCCCAGCCACCCCTCTCTCTAACCCTACACAAAACCCTAACCCTAGCCCATGTCTACCCTAGCCCAAGCTACTCCCTCTCCTCTCTTTCTTTCTCTACCGGCCGAGCCAGCCCCACCTACCTTCTCTCTTCCTCGGCCCCACCTACAGCCTCCCCTCTGCCGCTGCCCTGCCCCAGGACGAGCCCCAGCCCGACTTGCACGTGCTCGAGGAGAAAAGAGAGAAGGGGCCGAGCCACCTTTATCTCCCCTGCCACGGCTGCTTCTCCTCCCTCTCCCTCCTTTTTCCTCCTCCCACACGGCTCTCCTGCATCGCCAGATCCGCCCGAGCCGGCCCTCTTCTTCCCCTTCTTCCTCCCCGACGCCCAGCTCCTGCCGCCGGTCACCGCCAGCACCCTCTGCTCCTCTTCGTTCTAGCCGGCGTGCTCGTCGTGGAGGTGGTCTAGGAGACTGAGGCGACCACCCTGCTACTCCCTTCACGCATCGTCGAGGAGGAGAAGCCCCAGATGCGCTAGTACCACGCCGTCCCGACGAAACCCTAGCCCCCTAGAGCGTCTGCGTCGTCGTCGATCCGCCGCGCTTCTCCCCGATCCGACCACACCAGCCCACCCGCGGTGAGCCTCTCTCCCTCCTCGACATGTTCCGCCTCGCCGTACCGCCCTAGCCGCGCCGTTCGTTTCGTCGAACGCCCACCGTGCACCAGAGCTCGCCGGTGTCTGCAGGTTTTCCGCGCCGCAGCGAGCCTTACCTAGGCCCCAACCCTCCTACTGTCAGCTCCCCTAGCCTACCGCACTAGTTCCGTCCCTAAGCGCGCACGCCCGTGACCCGGGTTCGATCCCCCGTCCCGGGTCGCGCGCCGATTTCTCGTCAGACCGAGGAGAAGAAGAACAGTACCAGGGCATGTGGTAGTTTACATTAAGCCCCCTCTTTTTATTTTCGTCTCAACCCGCGGTACCTCCTGGCCCACTAGTCAGCGGCCCTGGCGATCTTGCCGAAAACCCCCTAGGTTCCTCGGGCCGTAACCCGCGGTCCAGCTTGCACCCCACCTGTCAGCCTCTGCCAGCCCCACCGCTGTCACGTGGGCCGTGGCCAGTTGGTCCCACCCCGCAGTCGCACGGGCTAGACAGAGCCGCGGTAAAAAAGGTTTTCTCCGTGCGTGGCCCAGTCCGCTTGGTCCCACCCGTCAGTGACTATGGCTGGGACGGACTGAGTAAGAAAAGTCTTTCCTGTGCCTGTTTTAATTAAACCTTTTCAAAAATTGTTTTAAATTCAAATTCAATTCAGATTTAAATAACTTTTCAAATATAAATCCAAATAATACAAATAATATATGTTTTGGAATCAGAAAAATGTGAGGAATTCAAATATGCCCTTCAAAATAATGTTTGAGCACTTTAAATTTCGAGATGATTAAAATTACAATAAAATGCCCTTTTTCTTAATTAATTAATAACTTTAATTCTATAACTCCAAATTTAACAAATAATATGTCTAAATCGATCAGCGCGACGAGCCCGTTCTATCTATGCAGTCCTTGTTCTAAATTGAAGCATGCATCATGTTGTTATTAAAAATCTGAACTGTTTATGACAATAAAACTTGGTTAAATAAATAATAAAATGCTTTATTTCTTGTATCCACACCTCACCCTTGCCATGCTACTTTAATGCCATGTAAATTATGAATCATTCATCATGGCATGCTTGTTTTCTTGTCGCATTTTACTTACTATGCTTGTGCACTTTATTTATGTTGGCCCTTGTTTGTTTGGTTCTTCTTCGAATAGACGCCCAGCAGGAGAATTATCAGGAATCACAGGAGTACTACCCAGATCCCTCTCCCGCTTCAGCTGAGCTACCAGGCAAGCACTACCACATGCTTGCATACATACAGTACCTATTGCCTCTATCTTATTCTTGCATCATTGAGTCGCGATTGCATTAACTTGAATCCCAAGACTGCATAGCCTTTACTTTTAAACCCCACCGAAGCTTGTTCCTCCATCCCATGAGCCATTACTACAGGAGTTGTTTGAGCCATGCGAGTCATAGAAAAGCATGTGTAGGGTATGTGAGTGTCTGATGGATAACGAGGTACCTAAACAACATAACCTGAGTAGTAATGGGAGAACTAATGAAAGAGGCACCGGTGAGCAATATCTGTTATCTGGTTTTTCATGCTCACGTGTGTCCCGTAGGACCCTGAGTACTTGATTCCTGTTCCTTGACTATTCGCACTATCCACATCCGGGAGGCCTTATGGACCCCCCTGAGCCAGAGCTTGATTCATTCTTATTTCTTGGGGCCACAAAGTAGTTTGGGGCTTTATTACTATCCTGTACTTATGCCATGTTACTGTTTTATTAAGATTGTGCGAGGAGCACCTGTACCGTTTAAGAATTGCGGAGTGTTTTTGCGGTATCGACAAGCCCAGTCACATTTTCGGGTTCCCAGTCGTTTACAGCCATTGGCGCAAACCTTGGGTCCGTCTCGGAGCTGGCCAACTTCGTTGCGGGTAGCTTAATGGGGTGGCCCCCTGAAATATTTCTGAATCCTGTGATTGCTTTGTCGTGAATGCCTCGTTGGGTTTTGATTTGGTTTTTCCGAGGTTGATCGAGTGTGTGTTGCTATTCGTGCACCCCTGCAGGGTAAATCTTTCTGAAAGCCGTGTCCGCGGTTATGGACGACTTGGAGCACAGTTTGTGGATCATAGACAAGTATAACTAAAGTACCGCTTTTAAAGTGACTAAGTACTTGACTAGTAAATAGTGCAATCCTCACGGAATGGTTAATAAAACTGCCAACGGATGATGGGGGTTGTTCGTCCGCTTCCTCGTTGGTAAGCGAGGAGGAGGATGGACCTGTTAATTATACTGTTATAACTGTTGTTCTTAATTCACGGACATCCGTCTATCATTGGTTAGGTGGATGGTTAGCGAGTCTCTATAGAATTGTTAGGTATTATCTTTTGCTGCAATTGCGTCACCCCAGGTTGTGTCCCCTTTAGCGGCATAAAGACTTGCTGAGTACCCCTAGGGTCTCACACGATAAATTGATTCAGATGAACAGGTGTACCCGCAAGATGGATACTGGGTGGAAGAGACAGATGATGTTGGCAACGATCACTCGGTGTAGAGATTCCGGGAACGGGGATCCGTGTGATCTGTGGGCGGGATGTGTTTATTTATGGGGCATCTTATGCCAATTTGCTTCTTATCCGTACTCGGATCTTGTTTTCCGCTTCCGCCTGATACTCTGATGTGTGATGTATGAGTAGCTATCCTAAATTATTATATCTAAGAAAACCCAAAAATATAGGAAGTATGGCTGAAAAGAAGCTTGGAGAGTTTGCTACTCCCAATAATGATTATTTGCGTACTCCTATTACTCAGCCAACAATCGCAGCTGATGATTATGAAATTAAGCCTCATTACTTAAGTTTGGTTCAACAGAATCAATTTGGAGGCTCTGATGTTGAAGACGCAGGTATGCACTTAAATACTTTCACAGAAATATGCGATATGATGCGTATAAAAGATGTTGACCCTGATGCGGTCAAATTGCGTCTATTTCCTTTCTCTCTAAGAGGGAGAGCTAAAGAATGGTTGCTATTTTTGCCTAAAGATACTATTACATCATGGGTGGAATGTACTTCTTTATTTATGACTAAATTTTTCCCACCTGCAAAGACTATGCAACTTCGATCTAATATTACTGGCTTTAGACAGGAAGAGCGTGAGCCACTAGCGCTTGTATGGGAGAGGATGAAAGAATACCTAAAAAATTTCCTAGTCATGGGATGGAAGATTGGTTAATCCTCTATTTATTTTACAATGCTCTTAATCCTTTGTCTAAGTCTATGCTTGATACTGCAGCTAGAGGAACATTTATGGGTAAACATATTACCGAAGCAAAGTAGCTGCTAGACAATATGCAAGACAACCATGCCCAATGGCATGTGGAAAGATCAAACACAAAGAAGGTGAACTCTATCTCACCACAAGAGAACGAAGATCTCAATGCTAAGTCGGATGAGCTCATACTAGCCAAAAAAGGTAAGGAAACTCAGGTAAGAGCCACCCCGAAACAAACATAGAAGAAATAGACTTCGTAGCTCGTAATGATTACAATCCTGCTTGGAAAAAGAGTTACAATCCTAACTTTCAGAAACATTATGCTAGTCCTGCAAGTAACTCTAATAATAATATGGGAACTAGTAATGGTAGTCTCCAAGAAACGCTCAAGTCTTTCATAGACTCACAAAATGAACAAAATAATATTCCAGTCAAAATTACGGAGAACCATGATGCTATGCTTGGTAAATTATCTAACCAAGCTGTTAGTTTGAGAAATGATTTGGAGGCCCTTCAAGAAAGAACAAGGATTGTTGAGGCACAGCTAGGTAAGATAACCAAGAGTCAAACTCTCATTCTAGCTAAATTTGCAGGTAAAGCTGAGCCCAGTCCTGTTGAAGAACTCAAAATGATGAGGATCCAAAGGGAGGATCCTGAAGAATTTGATTATAGTAATGCCCCTTCACCAAGCTACACCATCGAAGACCTCGTAAAGATGATCAACGTCAAAATTCCGGTAAGTGAAGGTAATGATGAAGCCATGTATCAACACTTTGTTGATCAAGTAGCAATTAAGGTACACGAGCTTGAAGTAGAATACAAGAAAATCGCTGAAAAGTTACTTGTTAAACTAGATGACATATTTGAGCCTACTATTAAGATAAACATTGGAACCAATGAGATAGCTGCAGTTTGTGATCTAGGTGCAAGCATCTCAAGAATTCCAAAGAGTCTTTTTAACAAGATTAATCTTGGCTCCTTTGAAATTACTGAGTTAAAATTGCATCTAGCAGATTCTATCTACAAACAAGCTGTAGGGATTAAGGAGAACACTTTAGTTTACATCAAAGGTTATCATGCTCTAATTGACTTCGTTATTGTTGACGTGCCTGAAGACACAGTTGCTCCTATAATACTAGGTCGTCCTTTCTTAAGAACTATAAAGGCTTTAATTAACCTGCATGAAGGGAACATGAAGCTGCAATTGCCTTCGCGGGATCCTTTTGTTATCCACTTCCCCAGGAAGAAGAAAGCCAAACATGACGAGAAGGAGGCCATCACTTTGAAGGCCAATTACTTTGGAGTGGGTGTTCCACTCATCTAGCCCAAGCGAGTATCATCAAGGTCAAGCTATTAACCATAAAAGAGCACTCCATGGGAGGCAACCCATGTTAAATAAAGGTTTGAGTAAAGTTTTTAGTTTTAGTTTAAGTTCATGTTTAATAAAGAGTGCTAGAAAAATCCATTTGAGGAGAAGAAATTCGATAGTACTTGAAATTTTGCTTTATTCATGCTATTGTTGGTCGACGATATTTACTGTCAATTTTCTGTCAAAAACAAGGTATATCGCTAAGTTACAGGAAAAGAAATAGTTTACGAAGAAACATAATTTTTTGATGCACACAGAGAGTTTAATGACCAACTATACGGCGGGAATAAAAATTCCGGTCGTATAGATATCTTTGCCATCGAATTTTTTCCTGCGATATGTACTGAGAGTTTAACGACCACCTATACGGCGGGAATAAAAATTTCGGCCGTATAGTTCCGGTCATATAGATATCAATGCCTCCGTACAATTTATTTTCATATGTACTGATAGTTTAACGACCACCTATACGGAGGGAATAAAAATTCCGGCCGTATAGTTTCGGTCGTATAGATATCGATGCCTTTGCAAATTTTATTTTGCAGGGACAAACAGTTTAATGACCAACTATATGGCCGGAACATTTTGATTCGTCCGTATAGTTGCATCCGTATAGCTGCACCACCAGGAGGAAACCCTAATATTTTGACAGAACGCCAATTATACGGCCGGAACACATGTTCCGCCAGTATAGTTACACCCATATAGTTGCGTCCGACCACAAAATCGCATGGGAAGGTACTCCCAACTCCAAAACTTCAATCCTTTTTCTTTCTTCTACCTCGAGACTCTCTCAAAACCTCAAGGGATCTCCATCTCTACTCAATTTCGTTCGATTTCCTCGCGCAAAAGTGATCTATGGTATGTTTCTCCTCCGATCCTCCAATTACTTTTTGCAAATTCATCTTCGATCTATTTTCATTGTCAATCTAGGTTGAGACCTACTATGAACCAATTGCCATTATTTTCTTGCCTAGATTATTATCTTGAGGAGATTCTTTAGTGTGCTTAGATGAGGAATATATTATACTTACTGTTGTTGGATCAAAAAGTTTTATTTTTGTCTTTGTTCAATGTTTTAGATGATGAACACAAGGAGCCAAACTCGTGCTCGTGCCACCGCTAGCGCTTCTCGGGTTGCCGCTCAGGAACGCATGGGGATACGATTCAGGGTGAGGCCCATCGTGATCGCTTCAACAGGATCAAGAACCGTGAAGTGAAGGCCACCAAATGGGCTTGCCCCATTATATTGAACTAACTCGGTATTTCTGATGACTTTAATTTACTTTGCAATAGAGCTGGTCTGCAAAACTTTGTGTACAATGGTGTACCTACTTATCGCTGCTTAACCATTGAATTCTTAAGTTCATTGCAAAGCACTGTTAAACTATGGCAAGGAGAGGATACTATTTCTTTCCGTGTGATGAACAACAACTATACTTCAATATTATATGAATGGTGCGCATGCTTTAATTTTCCAAACAATGACGTTCATGCTTTACGCGCATCCTTTACTGGCTTAAATCCTTCTCTCGATCAATATTATAATGGAATGAGTTTCACTAGTAGAGTGAACAAGGGGAAGAATATTCAACATCTTGCAATTCATTATTTGTCCTATGTTATTGCTAACACCTTGTAGGCACGTAATGAGTTCACGAGACTCAACGAGGAGGACATCCTAGTCCTCGCAAAGGCTGCTTACATTAACTGCAACCTGTCACTCAACTTAGGCGCCATCCTTGTGCGCTACCTGGAGAACCAAGCCTCCCAAAGCCAAGGGCCAATCACAGGAGGAGGCATCATCACCGTGCTTTCCACTACCCTAGACATCGATCTAGGTGAGTTGCAACCCGTACTAGGTGAGACACGTGTTGGTTTCTCCACCTTGAGGGCCTATGGAATGCTCACTAGGAGGGGTGTTGTTTATTACCTGCGTATTGCTGGAACTGGGCATATCTACCCCGCTCCTATGCCTAATTTCTCTATCGAGGAAGGACGTTTGCTATATGATTCGCAGGTTGAGAAACACCAACCCGAGGAAGAGATTCCTTAAGAGGACGAGGAGCAAGAAGAGGAGCAATAAGTTCCTTATCAAGAGGAGCAGCCACAAACCCAATTCGCCACATACCAGAATTTCCAAGGACTTGGAGGGACTGTGGAGAGGATGCACAACCTCTCTTTGAACCTCCGAGAATCAACAAGTAACCTCTCAACTCAATTTGCGAACTGGAGTAAGAACTTTTTCCTGCCACCACAATGATTTGAAGGGCTTGAAGCCTAAGCTTGGGGAGGTTTCCTCATGTATCTTTATTTGGCATTTATTTGCTTTTATTTATTTCGAGTTTGCGTTTTTTAGTTTATAAGCACTGTTGTTGGTTTCCCCAACACTTTTATTTTCTAAGTTCTTTATTTGCTTTCGAGATTTTCTAGCCGAGCTTTGTCACCAATTTTCTATTCTTTAATTTCCTTCTCTCAAAAATCACAAAAATATTTCTCCATTTTTCCTTATTTTCCCTCTTTCTTTTCTTTCCGCCTCGAGGTCTTCATATATTTGCACGAGAATGATCGACTTCGAGTTTCCAAGGAACAAATAAAAAAGGAAGAGAGAAGTGGAACCAAACATGAGAGGTATGCCTTATGACTCCCCACTTTTTAAGTTTGAGAAACCCATGATAGTTAGTAGTAAATGTTGAGATATTATATTGGTGGAGTGAGTCTTTGTATCATAGTAAGATTGTCGTTTGCATGAGTCTTTAATTGGGCTCATTTTGTTCCAGCTCTCGTAATTAACCAAGTCTTGCCTAAAAATTGCTAAACAATTGTAATAAGAAAAAGTCTCACAATTGAAGACTTGGGTGTTGTAGTGCTTAGTCTTGAAGGTTTATTTCTAGAGACACTCAACATCACTGAAAATGTTAATTGACTTGATAGCCTCTCTTTAAAAATATTTGTTCGATTGAATTAATGTTTAGCGGTTTTTGTGAGCATGCCAAAGTTTGACTTGTTAATCATAAGAATGATATAACTTTACGCGTGTCAAACTTCATGGGATGCCAACAACTCCGCTGGCCTACGAACGTCTTCATGGAGGAAACTCCTAGATTTCGGCTATGAGTTGATTAAACACTTGTAGCAGTAATGCTATAGTGGGTAAGATTCTTGACACTCTCGGGTAGCTGTAATCATGATGGAATCACTCCTCTGGCTATTATGAGTAATCATTATGCAAAAGGAACAAAAACCTTAGTGATGCCACAAGTGTCCATCACATCCCGATAAACTAATAAAAATCTTTGGCATGCTCTCAATTACTTAAAAACTAAAATTCTTGAAGGACAATGAATAGAGAAGTAGTGCTTGCAAAGTCTTGATTCATTGAGATACTCTAGTATATATGCTTTTCATGACAACTCTCACACTCTTAATTTACATGATTATACTTTACTGTTCAAAGGCAAGCCTATGAGTTGATTACTTGACATGGAATAAAGTTTACTCATTTGAATCATCCATGTTTACAATAATTTTGCTGCACTATAAGGATACATGAAACCTGTATGATATGCTTGCCATTACTCTATCTATGCTGAAGTTTTTCAGATTTATGAAATGGAGGAAACATGAGACTACTAATCATGAGTAAGATCACCATCTCGTTATTTCAGTTTAAATGCTAAGTTCCTTTTGATTTTGGTTTTCTTACTCGGGACGATCAAGTTTAAGCTTGTGGAGGTTGATGGCTCTGAAATATAGCCATCTACATCCACCTTTAAACTGGATATTAATCATATTCTTGATGAAATATCTCTCAAAACCCTACCACTAATGCTAATATTCAGATGGGTATGTAATCCTTTCTTTTATATTTTCCCTGCGCAGATAATGTCGTTTAAAGGAGGGAATCACTACATTAAAGTCAAATATACGAGATTTCAAACAATCAGAAGAAACCAAGAGCCGAACAACAGAGGCAGATGCCTTAACGACCAACCATACGGCTGGAGCAAAAATTCCGACCGTATAGCTCCGGTCGTATAGTTGGTGCCGCCACCATTAGGTCAAACAGAACAACTTTCGTGGAGGGACCCCTATATAAAGAAGCCTCGGGCGACGAGAAAACAAGCCAGACCTCGCCAAAAAGTCTCTGCCACAGATCTCCAGCTTCCTCCAGATCTCTAAACCCTTCTCCATCTCCATTGCCATATTCCACCACTTGTAATAGTAGATATCTTCTCTGATTGGCGACATTGTAAGACTATTGCTATCAATCTTATGATTTTCACTACAATGTTTGTGCTTGTTGATCTCATCTCTATGTGTGAGTAATTCTCCTTGGGTTAAGGTCTTCGGCCTAGCCATGTAGCAATTGCGCATGTGATTTATCATAGATGGGATCGTGTATTAGTTTGTATGACATGATGATTATTGTATCCTCTCTTGCCTCAATCCAAGGAATTGTCAGGTACCCAAGACCTCGAGGGTTGAGCCAGGTATAGGGAGTATGAGTGATGACTGATCCGCAGGTTGGGAACTGATACATTGCAAATGTATCTATAATTTTTGATGTCCCATGCTTGGTTTTCTCTACTTTCTTATGTTTTGTCCACACTTTGGAGTACTTTTCATTTGATTTCTTGGACTAACCTATTAACAAGAGCCACACTGCAGTTGCCTGTTTTCTGCTATTTTTGGTTCCAGGAAAGTCAGAAAATGAATATTCTCGAAATTGGACGGGACAAAAGCCAAAGTTCCTATTTTACCGGAAGACTCACGGAGCCAGAATACGAGACGGAGGAGGGCCAGGGCCTGGCCACACACCCCCAGGCGCGGGTACCCCCAGGCCACGCTAGGGTATGGTGTGGGCCCCCTGGCTGGCCACCGACCTTGCCTCCTTCGCATATATATTCCTCCCGAGGTAGAAACCCTAAATCGTCAATCATAAATCCACGAAAAGTTCCTCAGCACCGCCGCCACCGAAGGGGAGATTCGGGGGACAGAAAGTCTCTGTTCCGGCACCCTGCCGGGACGAGGTAGTGCCCCTAGAGCCATCTCCATCGATATCCACCACCATCTCCATCACCATTGCTGATTCCCATGACGAGGAGGGAGTAGTTCTCTCTCGAGGCTAAGGGTTCTACTGGTAGCTATGTGTTCATCTCTCTATCTATGCATGATATTGTTGTGATCATGAGCTTTGTAATCAAGTAGATCTACCTTGCTACTCAAGTGCTTTAATAGATCTCCGCCTCCCCATGTGTGTGAAAGTGACAACATGCTCACCATGGTGGCACTTAGGCTAGAGATTACAAATACTTGTTATGAGTTATATTTGGAGTTGGTTGTCTCTATGAAATTGTGGTGTTTGTTGGACTCATGTAGTACTCAAGGTGACAGTGTGGGGTTATCTAGATGGGAAAGATGAACTTTGAGGTGTGCTGTTATAGCCCTACCATGGATTAGAGTGTCCAACCGGAGAGTAGTTCAACGTAGTATCATAAAGAAGAACATATTTATATGAGAGTGTTCACTAGTGAAAGTATGATCCCTAGGCCTTGTTTCTAAGCATTGAAACACCGTTTGCAATTAGATCTGTTACATGTTTGCTTGATTTTATCTTTATTTCAGTTTGCCTTTAGTCTCTTCCATGCCATCAAGCTATCTTCTATCACCGTTACCACTTATAATTATCCATACCACTTGTATTTCACTATCTCTTTGCTGAACTAGTGCACCTATACACTTGACAAGTGTATTAGGTGTGTTGGGGACACAAGAGACTTCTTGTATCTTGATTGCATGATTGCTTGAGAGGGGATACCTTTGACCACTTCCTCTCTGAGTTCGATAAACCTTGGGTGATCCACTTAAGGGAAAACTTGCTGCTGTTCTACAAACCTCTGCACTTGGAGGCCCAACAACTGTCTACAAGAATAGAAGTGTGTAGACATCAAGCTATTTTCTGGCACCGTTGCCGGGGAGGTAAGGTAAAAGGTATTCACACCGGAGGACTAAAGAAGAAGAACCTCCCACGGCAAACGCCTATTTTTTGGCGCCGTTGCCGGGGAGGTAAGGTAAAAGGTACTCACATCCTCCGGTGTGATTGCTCGAAGGTATTTCCTTTAGATTATGCAATTTTTCTTTTTGTTTCTTGTTTTCACTAGTTAGGTTTAATGGAAAACAACAACAAAATAGAGAGCTTTATAGTATTTATCTTGAGTTAGGACATGAAGTGTTTGAAGAGAAAATTAAAAAACCTCTGGAACTTTATTTGCATGCTAATAGCAATGTTATTAGTATGAATTCTTTAAACACCATTATTGCTAATGCTATGGAAAAGTCTAAGCTTAGGGAAGCTGGTTTTGATGAGCATGATATTTTTAGTCCCGCAACCATGAAGGAGAAAATATACTTTGATGATACTATGCCTCCAATATATGATGATTACAATGATGAATATGATATTTTCAGTCCACCTACTATTGAGGAGAAAATTAATTATGATTAAAATATGCCTCCTATATTTGATGATTATGGTGATGAGAATAATAATGATAGCTATTTTATTGAATTTGCTCCCACTATGATTAATTAGAATGACTATTCTTATAGGGAGAGTAATAATTTTTTATGCATGTGGCTCATGATAAGAATGTTTCATGTGATAGTTATATTCTTAATTTTATTAATGATGCTACTGAAAGTTATTATGAGAGAGGGAAACATGGTTTTATGTATCTCAATAATATTAAGTTTCCCCTCTTTATGTTGAAAGTCTTGAAGTTGCACTTGTTTTGCTTTACTATGCTTATTGCTTTGTGCTTTCATGACTTGTTTATTTACAAGATTCCTATGCATAGGAAGTGGGTTAGACTTAAATGTGCTTTGAATTTGCTTCTCGATGCTCTCTTTTACTTCAATTTATATTTCTTATGTGAGCATCTTCTCAAACTATCATGCCTAACTTAAAGGCGTGATCACTAGAATGTTATATCACGGGAACGAGAAAAGAGTGCATGTCGGTAACGAGATCAAACTAGGTATGGAGATACCGATGATTGAATCTCGGACATGTAATATATCGCGAGACAAAGGGATTTAGTTACAAGCGTTAAAGGTTCTCACGATCACAGAAGTCATCGTTGAATGTGTAGGAGTCAGTACGGATCTCCAGGTCCCGCTGCTGATTATTGATCGGAGAAGGGTCTCGATTATGTCTGCATTATTCGCGAACCGTAGGGTGACACACTTAAGAGTTACCGGACACCATTTTGGAGCACATATGTTTCAGACGAAAGAATTGCAAAGCACAGGAATTGTTTCAATAGAAACCGGAAATTGTTTCGGGTGAAATTGCAGAAAGTGGTTCTGCATGTGATATTGAAATATTGCAAGGGGCTATATGTGAATGTTTGTTAATTAAAGTAATTAACAAAATTCTAAATAAATTTAATAAAAGAGTTTTATTAAATGAGAGAGCATTAAACTTGGAGAATTTTAATGCATTTAAAGTGGAGACTTTAAAAGGGAATGTGAAGAGGCATTTTAATGTGGAGGGGTTACCACCACATGAATGGGGGAGGTGAGGGGTCACCCCCATGCGCCGGCCATGGAGAGAGGGGGTACCCCCCTCCTCCTATAAAAGGCCACACATTCCCTCCTTCATCCTCACACCTCCTTGTGAAGGATCTCTCTTCCCCTCTAGAATTATTCCCCCATGGTCTCGGATTAGCGAGATACATGTTCCCGGTGGCATTTCGTTTGGAAGGAGTTGCTGCTTCTGCTGGATCGCTGGAGCGAGGAGGTGGAGGTTGTCCGGTGGCTTGAACATGTGTGCGAGTGCGGATGCGCTGCTGAGTTGCGGCGCTCGGACTTCCTCACGATCTTGAGATCGGCAAGTGTATGACTACATCAACCACGAGTTCCTACTCGTTAACAAAACTCGTTGTCCTCGAGGGTAAGTTCTTGTTGGATGTATGTCCACCCGTTGCTTTGTACCTAGTAGATAGATCTTGGCGTGTAGTTCACACCATAGGATTTTTTTTTCTATGCTGCGGACCCAACAGTGGTATCAGAGCCTGATCTTTGCATAGGTGCTTTGCACGGGTAGTACACATATGTTTATATGTGGGCGATGATGATCAATTGCATCTTCTATGTATTTTGGATATTGGTGGCATAGTGGGATGAAGCGGCCCGAACCAACCTTACATGTCATCGTACATGAGACCGGTTCCACGACTGACATGCAACTTGTTTTGCATAAGTGGCTAGCGGGTGTCTGTCTCTCCTACTATAGTCAATATCTGATTTACAACGAGTTGCTAATAACTTAGTTATCCTCGTTGTGGTTCATGTTCGTAGGTGAGAACGGTTCTATCTCCGAAAGCCCTAAGCCACGTAAAACTTGCAATTGATAAATTAGAGGCGTCTAGTTTAGATCGTTGTTGGGCTAGTGTATTGATATGGTATTGTTGTAAGTAGATGTATGATAGATACTCTTACAACACATTCAACGTGTAAGTTCCATAGACCTTGGCCTTACACACAAAGGAATGATAGAGATCATACCACGATGCAAATGATAGAGATCAAATGCATAGACCATATCATCTCACTTTACACATTAGATATTAGCATCTTATACTGCTAGTTTGGCGCTTTTGGTAGCATTATAAGATGATCCCTCATTTAGATATCAAGATAAAAATGTATTCTTCCTTAAGTATGCACCGTTCTGTGGATCGTGTTTCGAGACATCACGTGATGATCGGGTGTACTCGAATCTACGTTTTCATAGGCACAGGTGTAAGATAGTTTTACACACGCGAATACTAAGGTTCTTACTTGGAGATCCTAGCATGTACATACATGGCCTCGGAACACGGACCGAAAGGTTAAGCATGAGTCATATAGTTGATATGATGCCCATATAGATGCTCGCCTTTGAAGCTACATCCACTCACGTGATGATCGGACTTGGTGTAGTGGATTTGGTTCATGTAATCACCAAAAGGACACGAGGGATGTCGTTTTTGGGTGGGAGTTCATTAGTAATTTGGATTAGTTGAACTCACTCTATCATAAACTTAGTCTAAATAAACTTTACAAATTCTGTTGTAGATGGAACCACCTGCTTTTAATTTCAATGTGTTCATGGAGAAAGAGAAACTTGCTGCGAATGGTAGCAACTTCACCAACTGGGCTATGAATTTGAGGATTCTCCTCACTGCTGCACAAACGCAATATGTGCTAGATGCGCCGCTAGCCCCCCACCAGCTCCTGATGCCCCTGACGAGGAAAAGAATGTCTATGTGACTCGTCAGGAGGACCACAACTTAGTTCATTGCGGCATACTGTATGGGCTAGAGCCAGAACTTCGAAAGCGTTTCGAAAATGGCATCACCTTTGATACCATGGGAGAATTGAAAATGATTTTTGATAGCCATGCTGCCGTAGAGAGTTATAATGCTACTGAAAAGTTCTTTAGCTGCATGATGGAGGAGAACAACTCTGTTCGTGAGCATGTACTCAAAATGTCTGGGTACATCGATAAGCTTGTGTCCTTGGGAATAACGATTCCCATTGACTTAGGCATACATCGTGTTCTCCAATCTCTGCCACCTAGCTACAAGAGCTTCGTGATGAACTATAATATGCAGGGCATGAAGAAGACTCTTCCCAAGCTTCTGTCAATGCTTAAGACTGCAGCAAGTGGAGAATTAGGAAAGAACATCAAGTGTTGATGATCAATAGGACCACCGATTTCAAGAAGGACAAGAAAGGCAAGCACAAGGGAAAGAAGGGTGGCAAATCTATTGCCGCGCCTGAAAAGAAACCCCGAGCTGGCCCTAAGTTCGATACCGAGTGCTACTATTGCAAGGGGACTGGCCATTGGAAGCGCAACTGCCCCAAGTATTTGGCGGACAAGAAGTCCGACAAGGCAAACAAAGGTATATGTGATATACATGTTATTGATGTGTACTTTACTAGTACTCGTAGTAGCACCTGGGTATTTGATATGGGATCAGTTGCTAATATATGTAACTCGATTCAGGGGCTGCGGAACAAGCGACAACTAGCAAGGGATGAGGTCACAATGCGGGTCGGCAATGGATCAAAAGTTGATGTGATCGCCGTCGGGACGCTACCTCTCCATATGCCATCGGGATTAGTTATAAACCTAAATAATTGTTATTTGGTGCCTGCACTGAGCATGAACATTGTATCCGGATCGTGTTTGATGCAAAGTGGTCATTCCTTTAAATTTGAAAACAATGGTTGTTCGATTTATAAGAATGATATCTTTTATGGTCATGCACCTATGTTGAATGGTTTATTTCTGATGGATCTCGATAGTAATATTACGCACATTCATAATGTTAATGCTAAAAAGATTAAACTTGATGATGATATATCTGCATATATGTGGCACTGCCGTCTAGGTCATATTGACGTTAAACGCATGAAGAAACTCCATTCTGATGGACTTTTGGAATCACTTGATTTTGAATCATTTGATACATGTGAGCCATGCCTTATGGGCAAGATGACTAGAACGCCGTTTTCCGGTTCAATGGAACGGGCGACAGATCTATTAGAAATCATACATACTGATGTGTGTGGACCAATGAGTGTGTCAGCGCAAGGTGGATATCGTTATTTTGTTACTTTCACGGATGATTTGAGTAGATACGGGTATATCTATTTGATGAAATACAAGTCTGAAACTTTTGAAAAGTTCAAGGAATTTCAGAATGAAGTGGAAAATCATCGTAATAGAAAGATCAAATTTCTATGGTCTGACCGTGGAGGAGAGTATCTAAGTTACGAGTTTAGCACACACATGAAAGAGTGCGGAATAGTTTCACAACTCACGCCTGCCGGAACACCACAACGTAATGGTGTGTCGGAATGTCGTAATCGTACCTTATTGGATATGGTTCGATCTATGATGTCTCTGACTGACTTGCCACTGTCATTTTGGGGTTATGCACTGGAAACAGCTGCATTCACTTTAAATCAGGCACCATCTAAATCCGTTGAAACGACACCGTATGAATTATGGTTTGGAAATAAAACTAAGTTGTCATTTCTTTAAGTTTGGGGATGCGATGTTTATGTGAAGAAACTTCAACCGGATAAACTCGAACCCAAAGCGGAAAAATCCGTCTTCATAGGATACCCTAAGGAAACGATTGGGCATACCTTCTATCACAGATCCGAGGGCAAGGTTTTTGTTGCCAAGAGTGGATCCTTTCTTGAGAAGGAGTTTCTCGTGAAAGGTGTGAGTAGTTGGAAGGTAGAACTCGAAGAGGTTATTGAACCTTCTCTTCATGAAATGGCGAGTGGCGCAGCACCGAAAGTTGTTTCGGAGTTGACTTCACCTAATGAAGAGAGAGCTAATGATATTAATCATGAAACTTCGAAAGAGGAAACTACCGAACCTCGCAGGTCAAGCAGGACACATGCAACTCCTGAACTGTACGGCAATCCTATTGTGAATTTCATGGTTGATGAAATGGATGACCCTGCGACGTATGAAGAAGCGATGATGAGCCCGGGTTCCAACAAATGGCTAGAAGCCATGAAATCCGAGATGGAATCCATGTACGAGAACCAAGTTTGGACCTTGGTGGACTTACCTCACGATCGAAAGGCCATTGAGAATAAATGGATTTTCAAAAGAAAAACTGATGCTGATGGTAATGTGACCATCTATAAGGCTCGACTTGTCGCAAAGGGGTTTCGACAAATTCAAGGAGTTGACTACAATGAGACATTCTCTCTCGTAGCGATGCTTAATTCGGTTAGTATTATCTTAGCAATTGCTGCAATTTATATTATGAAATATGGCAGATGGATGTCAAAACTGCGTTCCTCAATGGTAATATTGAAGAAGAGTTGTATATGGTACAACCTAAGGGTTTTGTCGATCCTAAGGATGCTAACAAGGTATGCAAACTTCAGTGATCCATCTATGGACTAAAGCAAGCATCCCGGAGTTGGAATCTCCGCTTTGATGAGGTGGTCAAAGAGTTTGGATTTGTCCAAACTTATGGAGAGGCTTGTATTTACAAGAAAGTGAGTGGGAGCAATGTGGCATTTCTGATATTATATGTGGATGACATATTATTGATTGGAAATGATATAGATATTTTAAACAGTGTTAAAAGTTATCTAAACAACAAATTTTCGATGAAAGACCTTGGTGAAGCGTCATATATATTAGGCATTAAAATCTATAGAGATAGATCAACGCGCCTAATTGGGCTATCACAGAGTACATACCTTGATAAGATATTAAAGAAGTTTAATATGGACGGAAGTAAGAAGGGGTTCTTACCTATGTTGCAAGGCAAGACATTGAGTAAGACTCAAAGTCCGGCTACGGCGGAAGAAAGAGAGACGATGGATAAGATCCCCTATGCCTCGGCCATAGGCTCTATTATGTATGCCATGCTATGTACAAGACCGAATGTGGCACATGCTATTAGTTTGACTAGTAGGTACCAATCTGATCCAGGTTTGGAACACTGGATAGCGGTCAAGAACATCCTCAAGTACTTGAGAAGAACTAGGGATATGTTTCTTATATACGTAGGTGAAGAAGAGCTAGTCGCTAAGTGTTATGTCGATGCTAGGTTTGACACCGATCCGGATGACTCTAAGTCTCAATATGGATACGTATTTCTCTTGAATGGAGCAGCAGTTAGTTGGAGGAGTTCCAAACAACATGTGGTGGCTGGATCAACGACGGAGGCGGAATATGTTGCTGCTTCAGAAGCGGCGCAGGAAGCCGTTTGGATGAAAGAGTTCATTACGGAACTAGGTGTGGTTCCTAGTGCGTTGGACCCGATGGTGATCTATTGTGATAACAATGGAGCCATAGCCAATGCAAAGGAACCGAGGTCTCACAAGAATTCCAAGCATATTAAGCACCGGTTTCACTCCATTCACGAGCATGTCAAGGATGGAGATATAAAAATTTGTAAAGTACACATGGACCTAAATGTAGTAGATCCGTTGACTAAAGCTCTCCCTAGGGCAAAACATGATCAACACCAGAACTCCATGGGTGTTAGATTTATCACTATGTGAACTAGATTATTGTCTCTAGTGCAAGTGAAAGACTGAAGGGAATATGCCCTGAGAGGCAATAATAAAGTTGTTATTATGTATTCCTTATATATGATAGATGTTTATTTTACATGCTAGAATTGTATTGATCGGAAACATCAATACATGTGTGTTTAATAAACAAAAAGGGTTCCTAGTTATGCCTCTCTTATAGACTAGCTTGTTGATTAACAAGATGATCAAGGTTTCCTGATCATGGACATTGGATGTTGTTAATAACAAGGTCACACCATTGGTGGAATGATGTGATGAACATTCAGCCGAAGTATAGCATTACGATCAAGTCATTATGTTTATATTGCTATAACATCATACGAAGTAATCTTTATCCTTAGACCATGAGATCATGTTAATTGCTAACACCTGAAGAGTGTCTTGATAACATCAAACGTCACACCGTAACAGGGTAACTATAAAGATGGGTTCAGTACTACGAAGGTGTTATGTTGAGGCTTATGGATCAAGAGTGGAATTATTCAATCCCTATGACGGATAGATATACTCTGGGCCCTCTCGGTGATATCACATTGCGATAGCTTGCAAGCAAGTGATGTGATCACTAGAATGTTATATCACGGGAACGAGAAAAGAGTGCATGTCGATAACGAGATCAAACTAGGTATTTGGATGCCGATGATCGAATCTCAGACATGTAATATATCAAGAGACAAAGGGATTTAGTTACAAGCGTTAAAGGTTCTCACGATCACAGAAGTCATTGTTGAATATGTAGGAGCCAGTATGGATCTCCAGGTCCCGCTTCTGACTATTGATCTGAGAGGAGTCTCAATCATGTCTGCATTATTCGCGAACCGTAGGGTGACACACTTAAGAGTTACCGGACACCATTTTGGAGCACATATGTTTCAGACGAAAGAATTGCAAAGCGCATGAATTGTTTCGATAGAAACCGGAAATTGTTTCGGGTGAAATTGCAGAAAGTGGTTCTGCATGTGATATTAAAATATTGCAAGGGGCTATATGTGAATGTTTGTTAATTAAAGTAATTAACAAAATTCTGAATAAATTTAATAAAAGAGTTTTATTAAATGAGAGAGCATTAAACTTGGAGAATTTTAATGCATTTAAAGTGGAGACTTTAAAAGGGAATGTGAAGAGGCATTTTAATGTGGAGGGGTTACCACCACATGAATGGGGGAGGTGAGGGGTCACCCCCCACGCACCGTCCATGGAGAGGAGGGGCACCCCCTCCTCCTATAAAAGGCCACCCACTCCCTCCTTCATCCACACACCTCCTTGTGAAGGATCTCTCTCCCCCTCTAGAATTATCCCCCCATGGTCTCGGATTAGCGAGATACATGTTCCCGGTGGCATTTCGTCTGGAAGGAGTTACTGCTTCCGCTGGATCGCTGGAGCGAGGAGGTGGAGTTTGTCCGGTGGCTTGAACGTGTGTGCGAGTACGGATGCGCTGCTGAGTTGCGGCGCTCGGACTTCCACTCGATCTTGAGATCGGCAAGTGTACGACTACATCAACCACGAGTTCCTACTCGTTAACAAAACTCGTTTTCTTCGAGGGTAAGTTCTCGTTGGATGTATGTCCACCCGTTGCTTTGTACCTAGTAGATAGATCTTGGCGTGTAGTTCTCATCGTAGGAATTTTTTTGTTTTCTATGCTGCAGACCCAACAATGAGAGGAGTCTCAATCATGTCTGCATTATTCGTGAACCGTAGGGTGACACACTTAAGAGTTATTGGACACCATTTTGGAGCACATATGTTTCAGACGAAAGAATTGCAAAGCGCAGGAATTGTTTTGATAGAAACAGAAATTGTTTCGGGTGAAATTGCAGAAAGTGGTTCTGCATGTGATATTGAAATATTGCAAGGGGTTATATGTGAATGTTTGTTAATTAAAGTAATTAACAAAATTCTGAATAAATTTAATAAAAGAGTTTTATTAAATGAGAGAGCATTAAACTTGGAGAATTTTAATGCATTTAAAGTAGGGACTTTAAAGGGGAATGTGAAGAGGCATTTTAATGTGGAGGGGTTACCACCACATGAATGGGGGAGGTGAGGAGTCACCCCCCATGCGTCGGCCATGAAGGAGGGGCACCCCCCTCCTCCTATAAAAGGCCACCCTCTTCCTCCTTCTTCCTCACACCTCCTTGTGAAGGATCTCTTTCCCCCTCTAGAATTATTCCCCCATGGTCTCGGATTAACGAGATACATGTTCCCAGTGGCATTTCGTCTGAAAGGAGTTGCTGCTTCTGCTGGATCTCTGGAGCAAGGAGGTGGAGGTTATCCGGTGGCTTGAACATGTGTGCGAGTATGGATGCGCTGCTGAGTTGCGGCGCTTAGACTTCCTCACGATCTTGAGATCGACAAGTGTACGACTACATCAACCATGAGTTCCTATTCGTTAACAAAACTCATTGTCTTCGAGGGTAAGTTCTCATTGGATGTATGTCCACCCGTTGCTTTGTATCTAGTAGATAGATCTTGGCGTGTAGTTCTCATCGTAGGAATTTTTTTGTTTTCTATGCTGTAGACCCAATAGTTCCGGTGCTGCAAGGATGGGAGCAGATGAGAGTACTGCTTTCAGGTCTTGTAGTGCGGCTTCAGCTTCATCGGTCCACACAAAATTCTTGGTCTTTTTTATGAGTTTGTATAGTGGTGCGGCTCTTTCACCGAGCCGGCTTACAAACCGACTGACTGCGGCAATGCAACCAGTTAGTCTTTGTACGTCTTTCAGGCGAGTCGGCCTAGAAATGTTAAGTATAGCCTTGATTTTGTCTCGGTTTACCTCTATGCCTCTTTTAGATACGATAAAACCTAACAATTTTCCGACTAGGATTGCAAAGAAGCATTTCTTCGGATTAAGCATTATGCTGTATTTTCGTAGATTGGCGAACGTTTCCTCCAAGTCGGAAATCAAAGTTTCCTTCTTTTTGGACATCACCGCAATATCATCCACATATGCATGTACATTGTGTCCGATTTGATCGTGGAGGCAACGCTGCATTATGCGTTGGTATGTAGCTCCTGCGTTCTTCAGTGTAACACCCTCAAATCGGCCCTATGCAAATTTTAGCCCTTTCCGCCAAACCCGCATAGAAACGATTCAAGGACGCCCACCAAGCACTTTCGTGCGGGTGGAAAACGAAGTAATACCATTACACATTAGTCCACAACGGAACCGACAGAACATATATATACATCAATGACTCCATGAGTCAAGAATACAGATATAATATACAAAGATCCAAATCACCTTGAAAACGATAGAGCATCCGACTACGGACAAGATGCAAATGGGGCTAAGAGCCCTGAAGAATAACCAATGGCGTCCATATCCCTGCCCAGGCCAAGCCGGAAGGGTAACCCTGCTAACGACGATGATCTCAAACCTGCTAAACAAAAGGGGCCGACAAAGGGCAAAGGAAAAACAGGAGCATCAGTACTGAGGCCAGTACACGGCGAGGCTAGAATTCGGCGGCTCTCGCCTACATAGGTATGGTGGGCTGAAGCGGCAGCGCAGCGACACTAAACAACCTATAGAGACTCGGTGCAACTGACGGTTAACAGAGAGGGATAGGAAAGACCTATTCGGATCCAACCTGAAGCTAACACCAAACAAACCCATCCTGGTATTTCCCCCTCGAGGCCAAACGAGGAAGTCGGACCAAGGAACTCACACAGTTGGCAATTTTACTCATTCCGTTTTAGTTGCAGCACTTACTAATCAGATATAGATAACATGAGTCATCCTGAAGCATAAGTAGTGGGCAGTTTTAATCACCATTCCGTTGTAGTTGGAACATTTACTAGTCAGATATAATTGTCCTAAGGAATCCCAAAACCCAGCAGTTGTTGGCACTTTTATCACATTCCATTGGAGTTGCAATACTTACTATGCAGGTATAGTATGACACAGATCACCACAGATCCACCAGTTGTTGGCATTTTTAGTATCCATTCCGTTATAGTTGCATCTGATTACTAGTCACATATTAAGTCAAATTTATAGCACTACTTTAGTTATGCTTGTCTATGATCGAGATACTGTGCTCCAAGTCGCCCATAACCGCGGACAAGGCTTTAAGAAAGTTTTACCCTGCAGGGGTGCACAAATAGCAACACACACTCGATCAACCTCGGAAAAACCAACTCAAAACCCAACGAGGCATTCACGACAAAGCGATCACAGGATTCATAAAATATTTCAGGGGGCCACCCCACTAAGCTACCCGCAACGAAGTTGGCCGGCTCCAGAACGGACCCAGGATTTGCGACGACGGCTGTAAACGACTGGGAACACGAAAGTGTGACTGGGCTTGTCGATACCGCGAAAACGTGGCGCGATCCAAAATAGTACAGGTGCTCCACGCACAATCTTAAATAAAGCGGTAAAGCATGGCATAAGTACAGGATAGTAATAAAGCCCCAAACTACTTGTGGCCCCAAGAAATAGAAATGAATCAAGCTCTGGCTCAGGGGGGTCCATAAGGTCTCCCGGATGTGGATAGTGCGAATAGTCAAGGAACAGGTATCAAGTACTCGGGGTCCTACGGGACACAAGTGAGCGTGGAAGAACCAAATAACATCTATTGCCCACCGATGCCTCTGCATTAGTTATATCTAGCATTTTTAATAGTTGTATTTAAAGTCATGATCATCTCCACCATTAAGCATCTCCACCATTAAACATCTGCCAGCATACCAACAACTGTGGTACTCGACAACACGAGATCGCACATGAGCAAGCAACTACGACTCGCAAGGCCAGCTATCTACCAAACAATAGGTAATAGGAGGTGTCCAAGGCAATATGGAGGCTGCACGGGATATAACTGGTGCACGGAAACTAAAGCATCGCGACACGGATAGCAATAGATCAACAGGAGGAAATAAAGACTATAAATGCAAAATAGGTAGAAGGGGGAGAGATGCTCGCCTGGGAAAACACTGCCGAAGGTTCATAACCGGAGAACTTGTCGATACTCGCATCAACTCATCAACCTAGTCCGCGAAGAAGCAAACACTAGAAGAAACACCGGATGCAATATTTTGATACTACGGCAGAAGATCCGGCATGATTATGATATGATGCATGGCATGGCACAGATGCGGTGCAATTAGGCAATATTAAGCGGAACCCAGGTCCCGATTCTTAATTACACGGTTCAAGTTATTTAGACCCCCTGCAATTTAAATGTTGTATTAACAGGGTAAAACATGGTATCGGTTCTCTACGCAAAATTAAATGGGGCCAATATAAGACTAGAAAAGCCCACTTATAGCCTCCATATTTAATTTAGGTGACTCGGCATAACGCCCCCAAACCCACATGAATATGTATGCAAGCATGACGATCTAATATGCAACAATTTATATAGATGGCATTTATAAAATAGGGCTCGGAAAAGGGGTCACACATCGGGGTGAAGGTCTTGGGTTCGAAAGGTTCGGGGATCGGTCTTCGGACTCCGGGAACGGGGCTCCAGGATCCGCGAGGAGATCTTGGCGTCCAGGGTCTCGGCGTCTGCGGATACCGGGTCAGAGAGCTTGGTGGTCTTGGTTCGGGGTCGGAGAACTTGGCATCCGTGAAGGGGACCTTAGCGTTCCACGGTCTTCGGTTCCGTGAAGTAGATCTTGGTGTCCCATGATGAAGATCTTGTCAGACGGACGGTCCTAGTCGGGGATTCTTTGGTGTGGCGTCATCGCTCTCGGGTTCCAGCCTCGAGCAACAAAGACGCGACCTAGAATTGGTGCCGGAGCGTTATGATCATCGGGTCCATCTTGTCGCAGTAGTTTGTGGTAGATCTAGAATAGCCACACCATCAACATCCCATCGGTGCACCATCCAACGGTTCTTTGGAAGCCAATAAACACAAAAGGGGTAAGTCCGAGACACCACCATTATTAACATCACAGAGGAAGAACGCAACAAGGCATCACCGGTTGACTCGCAGGCAACGCAGAGGCACTGTTGGGATGCTACAGCGCGGAGGCGTTGGGGTGAGCTCGCGGGAGGAGGAGGTGAGGCAGGGGCAACCAGAGCTTGTCGGGCTCAAGGAAGGCAGCGCGGTGGCGACATGGGGCACGAAGGCGACGAGGTTTGAGGCGCGGACGGAGAGGACACGTGGCCCGCCGGCGGCACACACGCGGAAGAAGGCGACGGAAGAGGCGGGGCCTTGCGGGGAAGACGGGCTCTGCGACGCCCCGGCACGGCCGTGGCGGTTGAGGGCCAGAGAGAGAAGGGGAACCGTGCGTCGGCGAGGTGGCGGCGCTCCGTGGCTTGAGCAGGGGCGGCTCGAGGGCGCCTGCGGGAGAAGGGAGGTGCGGTCGACGGCGGCTGGAGGCAGAGCGGAGGCGGCTCATGGGGCTCGACGAGGGACGAGGAAGGGGCGACAGGGTCGGCAGGGAGCATGGAGGCGCGGACGACGACCGACGATGAGGGTGACCGGCGGCGCGGCGGCGGGCCCGAGGTGGACGAGTTTGCCGCAGAGGGAGGGAGGCGGGGCGGGCTCCGGCAATGGGGCTCGAGGGTCGCGGCCGAACGTGGGAGGATGGGCGGTCGGCGGGCTCGTGGAGGCGGAGTGGAGGAAGCAGGGCGGCGGTGGGGCCAGGTGAGGCAGGGCGTCGGGGTGAGGAAAGAGAGAGGCGAGGGGAGAGAGAGAGGCGCGGGCGCATGTGGGGTGGGGCCGGATGCGGGAGTGCGTGCAGGTGGCCGGTTGCACGGCAGGTGGGCGGGATCATGGCCAGGTGGGGCCAGGGGCGGTGTTTGTGGGTTAGGCGCGTGCGTGGGAGTGCGTGTTGTGTGGGTGGTTCGCTGGGGTGGTGGGACGGTGTAGCGGGTGACGTGGCAGGGTGTGGGCCAGGAGAAAAGAGGTGGCAGGCAGGGATTGGCCGGGGTGAGGTGGAGGGGCTGGGTATGATTAGGGGTAGGTAGGATTAAGACTAGATATTTTTAGACTAGGGTTTGGAGGTGGCCGGCCGGGCTTTCGGGCCTGGCGGGCTGCCTCCCAAAAATAAAATAAAATATTTTATTATTTAAAACGAGACTTTTGAAATCCGTTGGTAGACGAAATAAAATATTCCGGAGACCCGGGGTTTTAATTTGAAATAAAGACGAGGCGTTTAGAAAACAAAACCAGACTTTTCGAATATAGTTTTAAACAAACAGATGCATGATGACATGACGATGCTCAAATGCAATGTGGCATGATGACATGAGCATGCGGTGATGATGCAATGCACAAAAACAACGCGATTTTCTGGTAGTGGTTTTGCGGGATGCCACATTCAGCCCAAAGGGCATCGTAACGAAACTGAAGGTTCCGAAGGGGGTTATGAATGAAGTTTTGACTTTGTCAGATTCCTTCATCCGGATTTGGTGATAACCGGAATATGCGTCGAGAAAACATAGGAGTTCCGAGCCTGCCGTAGAATCGATAACTTGATCAATCCTAGGCAGAGCAAACGGATCTTTGGGACAAGCCTTGTTCAAGGCAGTATAATCAACACAGATCCTTAAATCAGTGGTGTCCTTTTTAGGGACCATTGCAGGATTGGCCGACCACTCAGTGTGGATGACCTCTTCTATGAATTTGGCTAACTCGAGCTGTGCTAGTTCCTTAGCTATTACCTTACGCTTTTCATCGCCAAAACGTCGTAAGGACTGTTTGACGGGTTTAGCGTTCGGGTTTACATTTAAAGAGTGCTCGGCAAGTTCCCTAGGTACTCTAGTCATGTCAGATGGCTGCCATGCGAAGATATCTTGATTTGCTTTGAGGAACTTGATGAGCGCGCTTTCCTATGCGCTATCTAGGCCTACGCCTATCTGGGTCACCTTGGAGGGGTCATCATCCTTCAACGACGTCTTCTTCATCTCTTTTGATGCCTTGAACTCCAGATTCGGCTTTTTCACCTCCTTCTTCGTTGCGGGCATCTCGGACGGATCTATGCTCTTCTTGATATCCTTTTACTCCTAGGCATGCAGCACGACTTCAGCAAAGGCGGCATTTCCATCCTCACACTCTCGTGCTTTCTTTGGGTCTCCCCTGATGGTGATCACTCCATTGGGACCTGGAATTTTCATCATATTGTAAATGTAACATGGACGAGCCATAAAATCCTAGTAAGCCAGACGTCCGAATATAGCGTTGTATGCGCTCTTGAACAGGACCACTTCGAAGGAAAGTGCCTCCGTCCGGTAGTTCTTTGGAGTTCCAAAGCTAACATCCAAAGTGATTCCCCCCAGGGAATTTGCTTGTCTTCCTAGGACAACTCCATGAAAGATCACAGAGCTGTAGTTCAGCTGGGTCTCCGAGATCTTCATCCGGTGTAGCATTTTGACATACAAAATATTAATGCTGCACCGTCCATGAGAGTCTTGGAGAAACCATAGCCGTCAATAAGTGGATTAACGACTAAGGTGTATTTTCCTCGCCTGTGCAACTTAGGCGGATGATCAACACGGTCAAATGTGATTACCACTTCCGACCAGTCCAAAAATTGAGGGACAGCCGGAACTATTGGAGCTCATGTAAAACTGCTTTCTTGACCTTAGCTGGTTGAGATCTGAGGAAGGTGACGTAAGTGTCTTTCTTTGTCAGGAAGTTCTTTTTCCCTTTCGGCTTGGGATTTGAAGCATCAGCTTCCTCCATGTCGGAATCATCCTTGGTCTCTTTATCTATTTCAGGATTCTTCTTTCCCTTTCGCTTGGCCATGTAGCCCGCGATATCGTCTTTCTTTATGTCGTCATTGAAACGACACTCAGCGTTTGTGTGGGATGAGTCCCCATTGGTGTCTAAGTGATGCACACATGGGTTATTGGAAATGTTGGCCCAGGAGTAGGTTTTGCCAGGTTGTTGTTCTCCTCTACCCTGGACTCTTGCTGCCCCACGACCGCGTCCACGGCCACCGCCGCGCCCTCCTCGTCCTCCAGACCCGAAAGTAGCAGTGACCACTACCATTTTCGCGTTGGGCTTTTCTTCCGAGGTGTTCTTGCGCTTCTAAGCTTGTTGCTTTGGTTGTTTTGCTGACTGTGGCACAACTAGGTCATTAAGTAATCCTTCTGCGTCGTTGTCAGCATCTGCATACTTGTTCGCTGTTTCTATCATCTCTCCCAAATCAGTGACCATGTCACATTTCAAGCGATGACGTAGTAAACCAATCGGGAGTCCTGCAATGAAAGCTTCAATCGCAGTTTGGTCATTTACTCCTTCACATGAGTTCTTGGTGTCGATCCACCATCGAAGATAATCTCGGCAAGTTTCTCTGGCTTTCTGGGTGCAACGATGTAGGTCTCCTACCGTACAGGGCCTCCGGTATGTGCCTTCGAAATTCCGAAAGAAAGCACTTTGCATGTCATACCAGTTGTGGATGGTGTTCTCCGGAAGTTCATTGAGCCATGATCGTGCCGTCTTCCGCAACATGAGTGGGAGATATCGGGTTGCGACCAGGATGTTTCCGCCTTTGGCGATATAGCAAGCCTGGAAAAAATCCTGGAGCCAAGTGTCTGGCCAAGCTATACCGGCGTAGGCTTGAATGTGACTTGAGATGGAAAATCCTTCTGGGAATTTTGTAGCTCTTATACGTGGTCTGAAGCACTTTGGGCCCATGTATATATCATCATTTTCGTAGCGTCGCGCCTCTATGTTGGAATTGATCATGTGACTTGCGTCACTTGGGGATAAAGATCGTCCTGAATGATGGCTATGGCTGCGGTGCCTTGGAGCCGGACTTCAGCTTCTGCCACCACCTCCTCCACCACGACGCCCTCCTTGGCCTCCTTGGGAACCGTTGTGATGGCTACTTGGTGGAGAGGGTGGAGCAGTTGGATTGTTTCCGGCTGTTCGCCGTCCTCCGTCCGGAGCGTCATTATTCCGGTTCCGGGGAGGGTCTTCATTATGACGAGCCCCCTGCCGACTTGACTCGGCACGGTGTCCATCGTTCCTTCGCCCGTCGGCCGGACGGCTTGCATGTCTAGGAGGTGGCATTATTTGTCGGTCCTCCTCCCAACGTTTCTCTTTATCTTCTTCCTTGCGATCCTTCGACTCTCTCCGGGGAGGATTCTTCGGATTCAGTGCAACAATTGCCTCTTGCTCCGCAACTAGGGTAATGTTACGCCAGTCATGTGCAGCTTTGTGGTGTTGTCCTGAAGATCTGGTTCTTGAGTAGTTGTCTTCCCGATGGTCGGAACGATGGTGTTGTTTCGGAACACGTTGGGGTCTTACATCATTCCATGCCGGATCCGTGCGACATTGGTCAGAATGGGAGACCAGTTTTTGACTTCCGGACAGGGCGACCTTTTGCTGCTCCAGACCCCTGTTGAGTAGTTTAATGCCCAATCGGATCTGCTCTAGGCCTAGATTATCAGATAGGATTTCTTGAGCCGCAACGGTGTTTTGCACTGGTGTTGGATACACCCAATCCCCATTGATATCGCGTCGAGGCATCCCATGTTCTCCTCCAAAGAGGACTTTGTGAATCTGCGGGAATTGGTCTTGAGTATGACGTTTCCTGCTCTTCTGATGTTGCCTAGAGTTGTACTTCTCCGCAGTTGCCATGCGTTTATTTTCTTCCTCAAGGTTTTTGGCTTCATCGAGGAGTACTTGGCGACGCGCTTCTATGGCCTGGGCCCTTTTGTCCAGCTCTTCAGCAGTAAGTTCTGCAGCTGTAGGAATAGGTGTGGTTAATGCAGCATCAATGAGTTTACGTGCACCTTCAGTGATCACGTGTCCGTCCACCGATTCTTCTTTGGGCTCGTCTGGGATAAGTGCTCCATCCAAGCCTTCCTCATATTCCTAGGTAATCACCTCCTCTATCGAAGGGTCTTTTTCCGAGGTATTGTTCTTCTTGTTCTTCTTCTTTGCCTTCATGGCAGCGCCGGTAGGAAAGACGGCTTTGGGTCCGTTTCCCAGAGTCAAGCTCTGATCGGTACTTTCGGACATATTGTGGCGCCCCGCAAAAATCACTACTAGAAAATCGCGTCGTTTTTGTGCATTGCATCATCATGACCGCATGCTCATGTCATCATGCCACATTGCATTTGAGCATCGTCATGTCATCATGCATGTGTTTGTACAAAACTATTTTCGAAAAGCCTGGTTTTGTTTTCTAAACGCCCCGTCTTTAATTCAAATTAAAACCCGGGTCTCCGGATTATTTTGTTTCATCTACCAACGGTTTTCAAAAGCCCCGTTTTAAATAATAAAAAATTTCTTTTATTTTTAGGAGGCAGCCCGCCAGGCCCGAAAGCCTGACTGGCCACCTCCAAACACTAAACAAAACCTAGTATATTCCTAAATCTACCCAAACCTAATCTACCCAGCCCCTTCCACCTCACCCCACCCTACTGCAGCGCGCCACATCACCCTGGCCCAATCCCCCATCCACTCACCCACTGCCACCTCACCCCAACTCCCTCCACTCCCTCCACACAGCCACCCCACCGCCACCTACCCCGCGCGGGCCCCATCCTCCCGGGATAGACAGGCGCACCCCGCCACCTGCGCCCCACCTGCCTAGGCCCACTCCCCACCTTTTCCCCTACCCAACCACCCACCGACGCTAGCCCCACCCCGCATCGACCGAGTCAGGCCCCGGCCCCACCTTGACCCCGTCGCCCACGCCTCAGCCCACGTCCATCCCCAACCTCCCGCTCCCTCGATCCCCTCCCCCGTGGGACACCAACCCCACGCGCCCCGCGCCCCTCCTTCCTCCCCTCGCCGCTCCCTCCGGCCTTCCCTGCCGGCCGCCGCCGGGCTGCCCCGCCCTCCTCTCGCCTCTCCCTCCTCACCGGAGCCGCCCCATCCTCTCCCACCGACCCGCCGTCGAGCACCCCACCGCCTACCCGAGCCCTCCCCGAGCCACGGCCTCTGCTCCACCTCGTCTCCCGTGCCTGGCCCCGAGCAGAGCCCCCGCCCGGCCTCTGCCTCGACTGCCTCGCCGACACC
Organism: Avena eriantha; assembly: GCA_910589775.1. Taxonomy (NCBI): domain Eukaryota; kingdom Viridiplantae; phylum Streptophyta; class Magnoliopsida; order Poales; family Poaceae; genus Avena; species Avena eriantha. The sequence continues at coordinate 298,067,136 of OU342745.1, read as the reverse complement.
CATCGCCAGCCGCCTCCCTGGCCGCTGCAGGTCTGCATGCCGGCCGCCGCTCCGTCCGCGGCTCCCCTCGAGAGGGACCTCTCTGGAGCTCCTCCGCGGTGCCCCGCCAGCGCGGTCCTCTCTGCCACGCCGCCCTCTGCACATTGTCGCCATTGCCAACCCCGCTGCCTCGCTCCGGTCGCCCTCGCCGCAAGCTCGCTCACGCCAGCCGCATCCCCATCGAGTCGGCACCGCCTCTCCGTGTCGCCTCCTTCCCCGGCATCTCCCCGCTCCGACGCCAGCGGGCCTTGCGCGGCCTCTGGCTGCCCTCTCTGCGCAGCGGCTGCTGTCCCGGAGCTCCGCCTGGCCCCGTGCGTCCCCGACCTCATCTTCCCAGGATTTTCCTTGTCCGCTCTCTTGACGACCACGTGTTGGTGAACAGGTGCTCCTCTTGTTGGGTGATGTACCAGTACGTGTGCCTGCAGAAGCCCTGATGCCTTTGTTCCGATGACAAAACGAAGACGCGGGGAGACCATGCCGCAAGCACGTCACGAATCCGATGTACCTAACGATCTTCACATCCGAACCTGGCGGTTTCTTCTCCTGGATCCAAAGACCAATTCTGAGAAGCCATGTACCGTGTCCCGAGGCCTATCCAAGCTTGTCCACGAGACCGTTTGCCGCCGAGAACCCGCGTCATCCGAAGACCGGTACCGGAGGCTTGAAGACAAACCCGCAAACCTCGGTACGCCAAGGCCACCACCTCGTATTCGAAGCCTGATCCCACCAAGATCTTCGTCACGAATTCCATGGTCTTCTACACGGATGCGACAAGTTCTCCATCGTGAGTCTGAACCTCGCCGATCCTCGTCGAACCCTGTCGAACCCCGGACCCCCCGGAACCCAAGATCTTCCAAACCCAGATGTGTGAATCTTTTTTGAGCCCCAATTTTATAAATGCTATATATACAACCTGTTGCATAACAATTGTTCATCTCACATGCATATCATAATCATGCCGGATCTTCTGCCGTAGTATTAAATATTGCATCCGGTGTTTCTTTTAGTGCTTTGCTTCTTCGCGGATTAGGCCGATGAGTTGATGCGAGTATCGACAAGTTCTCCGGATATGATCCTTCGGCAGTGTTTTCCCAGGTGAGCATTCTCCCTCTTTCTACCTATTTTGCATTTATAGTCTTTATTTCCTCCTGTTGATCTATTGTTATCCGTGTCGTGATGCTTTAGTTTCTGTACACCAGTTATACCCCGTGCAGCCTCCATATTGCCTTGGACACCTCCTATTACCTGTGTTTGGTAGATAGCTGGCCTTGCGAGTCGTAGTCGCTTGCTCAGGTGTGATCTCGTGTTGTCAAGTACCACAATTGTTGGAACGCTGGCAGATGTTTATTGGTGGAGTTGATCATGACTTTAAATACAACTATTAAAATGCTAGAGATAACTAATGCAGAGGCATCGGTGGGCAATAGATGTTATTTGGTTCTTCCACGCTCACTTGTGTCCCGTAGGACCCTGAGTACTTGATACATGTTCCTTGATTTTTCGCACTATCCACATCCGGGAGGCCTTATGGACCCCCCTGAGCCAGAGCTTGATTCATTTCTATTTCTTGGGGCCACAAAGTAGTTTGGGGCTTTATTACTATCTTGTACTTATGCCATGCTTACTGTTTTATTTAAGATTGTGCATGGAGCACCTGTACTGTTTTGGATGCGGAGTGTTTTCGCGGTATCAACAAGCCCAATCACATTTTTGGGTTCCCAGTCGTTTATAGCCATTGGTGCAAACCTTGGGTCCGTCTCGGAGCCGGCCAACTTCGTTGCGGGTAGCTTAATGGGGTGGCCCCCTGAAATATTTCTGAATCCTGTGATCGCTTTGTCGTGAATGCCTCGTTGGGTTTTGAGTTGGTTTTTCCGAGGTTGATCGAGTGTGTGTTGCTATTTGTGCACCCGTGCAGGGTAACACTTTCTGGGCGCCGTGTCCGCGGTTATGGACGACTTGGAGCACAGTATCTCGATCATAGACAAGCATAACTAAAGTAGTGCTATAAATTTGACTTAATATGTGACTAGTATTCAGATGCAACTAAAACGGAATGGATATTAAAAATGCCAACAACTGGTGGATCTGGATTGTTTCGTGACATGCTGTACCTGCCTAGTAAGTATTGAAACTCCAATGGAATGTGATAAAAGTGCCAACAATTGCTGGGTTTTGGGATTCCTCAGGACAATTATATCTGACTAGTAAATGTTCCAACTACAATGGAACGTTAACTAAAACTGCCCACTACTTATGCTTCAGGATGACTCAGGCTATTTACATCTGACTAGTAAGTTCTTCAACTATAACGGAATGAGTAAAATCGCCAACTGTGTGAGTTCCTTGGTCCGACTTCCTCATTTGGTCTCGAGGGGGAAATACCAGGATGGGTTTGTTTGGTGTTGGCTTCAGGTTGGATCCGAATAGGTCTTTCTTATCCCTCTCTGATAAACGCTAGTTGTATCGAGTCTCTATATGTTGTTTAGTGCCGCTGCGCTGCCGCTTCAGCCCACCATACCTATGTAGGCGAGAGTCGCCGAATTCTAGCCTCGCCGTGTACTGGCCTCAGTACTGACGCTCCTCTTTTTCATTTTGCCCTTTGTCGGCACCCCTTTTGTTTTAGCAGGTTTGAGATCGTCGCCGTTAGTAGGGTTACCCTTCTGGCTTGGCCTGGGCAGGGTTATGGACGCCGTTGGTTATTCTTCAGGGCTATTAGCCCCATTTGCATCTTGTCCATAGTCGGACGCTCTATCGTTTTCAAGGTGATTTGAATCTTTGTATTGTATATCTGTATTCTTGACTTTTTGAGTCGCTGTGGTATATATCTGTTCTGTGGGTCCCATCGAGGAATGTTGTGTAACGATATTACTTTGTTTTCCACCCGCGCGAAAGTGCCTGGTGGGCGTCCTTGAATCGTTTCTATGCGGGTTTGGCGGAAAGGGCTAAAACTTGCATAGGGCCGATTTGAGGGTGTTACAGAGTGGTATCAGAGCTCAGCAGTTGCGATACCCCACAAGTCTAGCCTGTAGGATAACCTAGCTAACGGCCAAAGTAGAGTGTCAAAACTATTTGGGAAAATCGGTTGGATAGATCTGATTAGGTCTGATTTTACTCCTTACCCCTCTGCTGTTCTCCTCTTACCTCTGCGTGTTTAAATCTGCTCTCTTATCTTTTCTCCTAGTCCAGGATTTCTCGTGTGTGGGTTTTCCGTCGTACCTTCAGGGTTTCGCTTCCTCTTTTGGTAATGATGTTTCTACATCTGGTCTTCGTGCTATCCGAGGAATCCTTCAATTGTTGGACTTCTCGTTGTTCCTTCTTTGTGACTTCCGGAGTTTCCAAGATGACGACATCATCTACGCCAGATCTGATGCAGAGTCTGCATCACTCCCTTGTTCCGAACCTCGATTGTCGAGATCTTCAGTCTGGTTCCGAGAATGGATGCATGTTTTTCTACTGATTGTGCGGAGTAATAGTTTGGGTGCGTGATGGATTGTCCCCCATGCCGACTACTCAATCTATTTGCTCTCGTACATTGTAGTGGATGAGAATGCATCGTTTCTCTCCTTCTGTCGAAGTTAGAGGTGGCTTTATTTGTGGATACCTCTACCTTCGTCTTTTGTTTCCGGAGTGTTCTCTCAACGATCACGGACAACGACCTCTTGTTAGTGGTGTCGTGAGGATCTACACGAAGCGAGAAGATTCAGATCGCCGACCTTCTTTCCGGTACCATGAGGCGGATCTCGAGGGTGAGATCCATTGTTAGTGGTGTCGAATTGTGGCGCCCCACAAAAATCACTACTAGAAAATCGCGTTGTTTTTGTGCATTGCATCATCATGACCGCATGCTCATGTCATCATGCCACATTGCATTTGAGCATCGTCATGTCATCATGCATGTGTTTGTACAAAACTATTTTCGAAAAGCCTGGTTTTGTTTTCTAAACGCCCCGTCTTTAATTCAAATTAAACCCGAGTCTCCGGATTATTTTGTTTCGTCTACCAACGGTTTTCAAAAGCCCTGTTTTAAATAATAAAATTTTTCTTTTATTTTTAGGAGGCAGCCCGCCAGGCCCGAAAGCCTGACCGGCCCCCTCCAAACCCTAAACAAAACCTAGTATATTCCTAAATCTACCCAAACCTAATCTACCCAGCCCCCTCCACCTCACCCCACCCTATTGCAGCGCGCCACATCACCCTGGCCCAATCCCCCATCCACTCACCCACTGCCACCTCACCCCAACTCCCTCCACTCCCTTCACACAGCCACCCCACCGCCACCTACCCCGCGCGGGCCCCATCCTCCCGGGATGGACAGGCGCACCCCGCCACCTGCGCCCCACCTGCCCAGGCCCACTCCCCACCTTTTCCCCTGCCCAACCACCCACCGACGCCAGCCCCACCCCGCACCGACCGAGTCAGGGCCCGGCCCCACCTTGACCCCGCCGCCCACGCCTCTGCCCACGTCCGTCCCCAACCTCCCGCTCCCTCGATCCCCTCCCCCGTGGGCCACCAACCCCACGCGCCCCGCGCCTCTCCTTCCTCCCCTCGCCGCTCCCCCCGGCCTTCCCCGCCGGCCGCTGCCGGGCCGCCCCGCCCTCCTCTCGCCTCTCCCTCCTCGCCGGAGCCGCCCCATCCTCTCCCGCCGACCCGCCGTCGAGCACCCCGCCGCCTACCCGAGCCCTCCCCGAGCCACGGCCTCTGCTCCACCTCGTCTCCCACGCCTGGCCCCGAGCAGAGCCCCTACCCGGCCTCTGCCTCAGCTGCCTCGCCGACACCCGCCTCCCTGGCCGCTGCAGGTCTGCATGCCGGCCGCCGCTCCGTCCGCGGCTCCCCTCGAGCGGGACCTCTCTGGAGCTCCTCCGCGGTGCCCCGCCAGCGCGGTCCTCTCTGCCACGCTGCCCTCTGCACATCGTCGCCATCGCCAACCCCGCTGCCTCGCTCCGGTCGCCCTCGCCGCAAGCTCGCTCACGCCAGCCGCATCCCCATCGAGTCGGCACCGCCTCTCCGTGTCGCCTCCTTCCCCGGCATCTCCCCGCTCCGACGCCAGCGGGCCTTGCGCGGCCTCTGGCTGCCCTCTCTGCGCAGCGGCTGCTGTCCCGGAGCTCCGCCTGGCCTCGTGCGTCCCCGACCTCATCTTCCCAGGATTTTCCTTGTCCGCTCTGTTGACGACCACGTGTTGGTGAACAGGTGCTCCTCTTGTTGGGTGATGTACCAGTACATGTGCCTGCAGAAGCCCTGATGCCTTTGTTCCGATGACAAAACCAAGACGCGGGGAGACCATGCCGCAAGCACGTCACGAATCCGATGTACCTAACGATCTTCACATCCGAACCCGGCGGTTTCTTCTCCTGGATCCAAAGACCAATTCTGAGAAGCCATGTACCGTGTCCCGAGGCCTATCCAAGCTCGTCCACGAGACCGTTTGCCGCCGAGAACCCGCGTCATCCGAAGACCGGTACCGGAGGCTTGAAGACAAACCCGCAAACCTCGATACGCCAAGGCCACCACCTCGGATTCGAAGCCTGATCCCACCAAGACCTTCGTCATGAATTCCATGGTCTTCTACACGGATGCGACAAGTTCTCCATCGTGAGTCTGAACCTCGCCGATCCTCGTCGAACCCTGTCGAACCCCGGACCCCCCGGAACCCAAGATCTTCCAAACCCAGATGTGTGAACCTTTTCCGAGCCCCTATTTTATAAATGCTATATATACAACCTGTTGCATAACAATTGTTCATCTCGCATGCATATCATAATCATGCCGAATCTTCTGCCGTAGTATTAAATATTGCATCCGGTGTTTCTTTTAGTGCTTTGCTTCTTCGCGGATTAGGCGGATGAGTTGATGCGAGTATCGACAAGTTCTCCGGATATGATCCTTCGGCAGTGTTTTCCTAGGCGAGCATTCTCCCTCTTTCTACCTATTTTGCATTTATAGTCCTTATTTCCTCCTGTTGATCTATTGCTATCCGTGTCGCGATGCTTTAGTTTCCGTACACCAGTTATACCCCGTGCAGCCTCCATATTGCCTTGGACACCTCCTATTACCTGTGTTTGGTAGATAGCTGGCCTTGCGAGTCGTAGTCGCTTGCTCAGGTGTGATCTCGTGTTGTCAAGTACCACAATTGTTGGAACGCTGGCAGATGTTTATTGATGGAGTTGATCATGACTTTAAATACAACTATTAAAATGCTAGAGATAACTAATGCATAGGCATCGGTGGGCAATAGATGTTATTTGGTTCTTCCACGCTCACTTGTGTCCCATAGGACCCTGAGTACTTGATACCTGTTCCTTGATTTTCTGCACTATCCACATCCGGGAGGCCTTATGGACCCCCCTGAGCCAGAGCTTGATTCATTTCTATTTCTTGGGGCCACAAAGTAGTTTGGGGCTTTATTACTATCTTGTACTTATGCCATGCTTACTGTTTTATTTAAGACTGTGCATGGAGCACCTGTACTGTTTTGGATGCGGAGTGTTTTCGCGGTATCAACAAGCCCAGTCACATTTTCGGGTTCCCAGTCGTTTATAGCCATTGGCACAAACCTTGGGTCTGTCTCGGAGCCGGCCAACTTCGTTGCGGGTAGCTTAATGGGGTGGCCCCCTGAAATATTTCTGAATCCTGTGATCGCTTTGTCGTGAATGCCTCGTTGGGTTTTGAGTTGGTTTTTCCGAGGTTGATCGAGTGTGTGTTGCTATTTGTGCACCCCTGCAGGGTAAAACTTTCTGAAAGCCGTGTCCGCGGTTATGGACGACTTGGAGCACAGTATCTCGATCATAGACAAGCATAACTAAAGTAGTGCTATAAATTTGACTTAATATGTGACTAGTATTCAGATGCAACTAAAACGGAATGGATATTAAAAATGCCAACAACTGGTGGATCTGGATTGTTTCGTGACATGCTGTACCTGCCTAGTAAGTATTGCAACTCCAATGGTATGTGATAAAAGTGCCAACAATTGCTGGGTTTTGGGATTCCTCAGGACAATTATATCTGACTAGTAAATGTTCCAACTACAATGGAACGTTAACTAAAACTGCCCACTACTTATGCTTCAGGATGACTTGGGCTATTTACATCTGACTAGTAAGTTCTTCAACTATAACGGAATGAGTAAAATCGCCAACTGTGTGAGTTCCTTGGTCCGACTTCCTCGTTTGGTCTCGAGGGGGAAATACCAGGATGGGTTTGTTTGGTGTTGGCTTCAGGTTGGATCCTAATAGGTCTTTCTTATCCCTCTCTGATAAACGCTAGTTGTATCGAGTCTCTATAGGTTGTTTAGTGCCGCTGCGCTGCCGCTTCAGCCCACCATACCTATGTAGGCGAGGTCGCCGAATTCTAGCCTCGCCGTGTACTGGCCTCAGTAATGACGCTCCTCTTTTTCATTTTGCCCTTTGTCGGCACCCCTTTTGTTTTAGAAGGTTTGAGATCGTCGTCGTTAGCAGGGTTACCCTTTCGGCTTGGCCTGGGCAGGGTTATGGACGCCGTTGGTTATTCTTTAGGGCTCTTAGCCCCATTTGCATCTTGTCCGTAGTCGGACGCTCTATCGTTTTCAAGGTGATTTGAATCTTTGTATTGTATATCTGTATTCTTGACTCTTTGAGTCGCTGTGGTATATATCCGTTCTGTGGGTCCCATTGAGGACTGTTGTGTAACGGTATTACTTCGTTTTCCACCCGCGCGAAAGTGCCTGGTGGGCGTCCTTGAATCGTTTCTATGCGGGTTTGGCGGAAAGGTCTAGAACTTGCATAGGGCCAATTTGAGGGTGTTACACATCTGGACCTCGAGATTATCTCTGATATCCATGTCACCTGTGCTTTGGGAGAGTTTTCCCCGGATCCTTCATCCATGGCTTCTCCTTCCTCTGTAGATTTGGAGTTATACTCCTCTTCATACTCCATGGAGAACTTTCGGAAATCTGCTGACGTCATCGAGTCATCCAAGGATGCGGGTAAGTCGGTGTTTGTTCCGATCGCCTCCAGCACAGAGTCGGTGTTGTCTCCAGCATCGGCCGAGCCGGATCCGGATCCCACATATCCGACAAAGTGTGATGTGCCCCTCCTGAGATAACTGCGGTCTTCATAGTAGGCTTCGTTAAAACGCATGATGGTCTCGAGGATTGCATCTACGCCTGAGTTTTGCATCATCATGCGCCTTAGTGTGTATCTCAGGAAGGGCCTGTCCGTCCCGGCGTCATCAGAGCCAGAACCACTGTTATCTTCTTGCTCTTCCTGGATTTCGACATCCGTAGGTGGATCGATCTAGGATTTGTACTCGCTAGGGAGATCCACTCCAGATCCGACATGTACTGTGAGATCTGCGTCAGATTCAGCTTTCTCCACTATCTACGCAACTGGTGTGGGCTGAGTGAGATTAGGGTTTTCTAAGATCCGGAACTCTGTCGCTTCCGCGGACAAAGGGGACCCAGAAACTTCTTCTGCCTCTATCATCACCGCTGGGTAGGTGGGTCGGGTTTAGCAAAACCGATGTAAACATCGATCTCACTGAAAGACATGATGGTGTAGGTGGTCACGGCTTCCCTTGCCGGAATCCAAGTATCGTCTAGGACGATGAGAGGGACGTCACCGACGTAGAGGATGCGACCAACGGCGATAGTCTCGCCGATTCCGATTCTTGCAGATTTCGCTCGGAACGCAGATCCGAAGCTCACTTGCCCCACGGTGGGCGCCAACTGTCGTCGGATTGATGACAAGTACGCCATGAGGGGGTCCTCGAGACGTGCGGAAGAGAGGGGTGTGAGATGTACGATGTTCCGAGATGGTGAGCACACAAGTTTACCTAGGTTCGAATCCACCGGCTTCGGACGGATCCTACTCCTGCTAGCAATCCAGTAATACGGCAGAGCCAGAATATGGGTTACAAGGGTTTCGCCTGTGCGAGTTGAGATTGTAGACTATTGTGAGGTTGAGTGCCCTAAAGGCTCTCCCTAGGACGGCTTATATAGATATCCGGCCTAGGGTTTACAGGAGAGATCTATCCAGCTACGACTAAGAGTCGGTTACAGAGTCTATCTTGAACTACAAGTAACACTATGGGCCTATGTCGGTAAGTCTTCTGGGCCTTCCCGTAGTCGGATTGGACTCCGTATCGTCTCCCTGACTGGGCCGCCCGTGAAGCAAAGCTCTAACCCGAAGTGGACCACCCTGGTCAGTGAGGAACTGTGAGGATACCCAGAAAGTATATCCCCAATAGGTCGTCTTCATCAATATACGCCTTCCTGCGTAAGGCATGCCTTGGTCTTCAAAGGTATAAATACCATCTCTCTCTTCTGTTTCTACATAGTATAGATCCTGGTATTAGTGTTCGTGTAGATAGAATTTTTTTGTTTTCTACTACGAAACCCCTTCAGAGCGATGGAGGCATCGATCTACTAGCAAACAGGCACATCGGAGACATGAGGTTTACCCAAGTTTAGGTCCTCGGAAGTTGGAGTGGGCATATTACCCGAGGACCGAAATACCAGACCGAAAGAACCGGGACCGAGGAGAGATAGACTGAAACCGATAAAAGGGAATTAGGATCGGTCCTATAATATGGAAACCGAATTAAATTAGGTGAAATTGGTTTTGACTCGCGCCTACCCAAACGAATCGATTACCCCATTAATTTATATGTGGCCCAGAAGTGTGGATTACCCAGCCCAATACGGTAAGTTCTCGAAGATATTAGCCCATGTTACTAAGTTCCCAAGGCCCTCATGCTATGCTCCTTTATTCGCACACAATGCGCTCGCTCCCAGCCTCCCGGCTTCTCAGACTCTTAGCCGCCTCGCTAACCTTATCCTCTCCCTGAACTTCTCTAGTGTCTAGTCCGGTGACCGGGTGTGGTGGTCCGACAGCCAGCGACCGACGGCTTCTCCCCACTCTCAAGACCGTCGGTAGGCGGCGATCCATCTAGCACCCAGGACCCAGCGGGATCCTCCCTCTCCCATGGCATCCAACTTATCTTCTCCACCCGACGGACATTGGCTGCACGACGACCGGCTACTGCAAGTGGTGACCGTGTCTGCTCAAATTATCGAGAGGATTTTAATTCCTGCTGATAATCTACGTCAGTACACCAGCTCTATTCGATTAAAACCAAGCACCAACCTGAATTTCCGGTGCACCAAACCTCGATTAGCTCGTTTTTAGTTAACCGATTGGTCAATGTTTTCTCGGGACCGAAATTTTATGTAACCTAAAGTACCGAACTGATCGGTTCGGGGGCACCAAATTCCCAGGCCTATTCAGAAGGAACCCTACTCTTGCTTGTTCTTTCTTGATTATAGATGGAATCAAGGATAACAGGGGTGCGCATATGCAATCTAGTGGTGTATGAACTAGGGTTGCAGTTGGCCTCCTCGCTGCCCCTCCTAGCTTTATATAGAGAGCTAAGCCTCGAGATAGCAGGCCGAGTCGGTTACAGATTAGGATTTTTCCCCTTTAATTTTTCTATCTATACTTTGTCATGTCCTCCAAGGAGTCGCATCTCCTTGGGCTTGGGTCACCCGAACCTTCCTAGGCTCCATTTTCCCTGTGGGATTCTCTTGGGCTGAACTGTATAGGCCAAACTTGTGTGCCCATGGGGCATACCCATGTTAGTAGCCCCGAGTGTCCATCCGAATCATAGATTTGGAGGGAGACTATGAAGTCTTCGAGTGCACCTAAGTGTTTCTTCTGTCATCCGAATGTTTTATCGGGTCCGAATACTTAAGTCATAGGGATAGTTGATATACGTGCCTGATTCATCTGACGGATCAGGATCAGTTAACTGCCTTTGGGCAAGACAACGCTATCTACTCAAACTCGAGTCCCTGGACTCGAATTTGTAAAGTTGCTGGCATAATTTGACTCATGCCGTGGAGGCCTTATAGAGTCGAATTCCAGTGTTTTATGTGTGCACTTGACGCGTTCTTCGAGGCTTTTTCATCGTGCTTGTAGGCACGACATGTTTCTGGTAGCGCGCAACAGGTGCATTGCCAGGCCAATGGATTGCATCCGCAGGTCTTATCTTCATGTTCTAAACGCGGCATCCGAATATTTCGTCACCACAGAGGTGATTCGGGTGGCCCAAGATATGTTGTGTCTATGCAAGGAAATTTGTGGTTGGTAAGAGGCGAGGTCGCTAGAAATTTCGAGTGCTTGTGATGATATGATGTGGACATGGTCAACACGCTTTTTCTTGGGTTTTTAATTTGATTTTTTTCTTTTCATAGGGTGCACGACTAGCTCTCCCTATGGGAGTAGCCCCTAAGTGCCTATTCGAGTCGTAGACTCGAGTGAGGACTTTGAACCTTTTTGACTGTTGTCGATGGCCATATGCTGTCGAATGTGCCTTCATTGCTCCCTATGGGAATATCCCCCGAGTCTGTAATTGAATCATGCATTTGAAGGAAGAATCAAGCCGTAGCATGCTTGTGTATGTATTAAATGGGGTAACACTGGGGCCAAAAAACTTCGGTGCACGACTAGCGCTCCTATTAGAGGTAGCCCCTGAGTGTTTGGTTGAGTCGTAGACTCGAGCAAAAACTGAGTAAGTCGAAGAAAAGTTACTGTTGCAGACTTCCATCTCGAGCTGCTGATAGTATGAATGTCGATGACGTCAGTGCTGACGATTTAATGAGCTCATCCTCTAGGGTGAGCAGCGCTGATGAGACTGGACAGACGTGGGCCCCTATGTCTGACCAGGATTTGACCAGTCATGCGTAAATTGCGGTATTTAATTGTGTCTCCTCGATTTCGTGCTGAGTAGGGATCATGCAATGTCGGTTCGTTTTACATTCTTCCACGTGTCTGTGCTGATGCATGCTTGATGGTCTGCAAGTGCACAGGTTTGTCAGAGAATGTTTTTGTGGAAGTATTAATTCTAGTTTTTATATCGATCCCAATAAGGAGCCTAGGTAAGTGTTTTTATGCGTTGTTTCTGTCGCACCCAAGGTGTCACAAGTCTTGAGTGAATTGACTACAAAAGTTGATGGTGGAAGTGGTGAGTAAAAGATAGAGGAAACTTGCTTAGGAAATAAGTAAATTGCATAAAAGTAAAGATGTGAAGTTTGTAAAGGTCCTACATATGAGAAGTTAGGCACGGAGAGAAACAATTCATGATGATAGTGAAGGTGCCAAATGGATAGAGTGGAATAAGTGATAGTGATACTTCCTATTTATAAGTGAGTAGGCAAGCAACTCGTATATCGACTAGGAGTCCTCATGGCCAAATCTTCCTAGTCCCAATGATCCATCTGCCTGTTACCACGGCCATGGTCAGCACATTAATTAAGGTCTTGCGATCGGATCAAGGCTTTAATCTTGATGCTTCCTTGTTGTCCTCGAGTAGTACTAGCTCCTCATTGATATCAACCGTGTCACTCGGGGGTCACCGAATTACTAGCATACAAGTTCATACCTATGAGATCTTTGGATCATGTTACCTGGGCCCTTAAATTAGATAACAAGCATTAGGTAAACATAGATAATCATTCTCACTATTAAATAAACACTACAACGATCACAAATGGATGGGTTTAAAGGAGGCACAACACATCTCACCAATCCCCTACATCTCCCACGCCTATGGGGATTTACTCAGACATGAGAGGAAGACAAATCAAAGGCATAATTGTACTGCAAATAAGAATCATCTCAAAGTTATTGTAGCAAACCACAATAGCAATTAAAAATCAAATCAAATACAAACCAAAGGTAGATCAAAGTATCAAATCCTAATGTTACAAGTGCCAATCTCTCTTCCTCTCTAAGTAATGATGGGAATGATGGTGGAGTGTGTGTTTTAGATGTTGGAGATCATCGAGGAACGAGGTGAAGTTATTCTCCCCTTCTAGATCTGATCTACCTCCTCCGGATAGCTTGTGGCGGCTGTATCTTCTGTTCTATAGTTCTATTCATCGTCTCCCCTTCACGAAAGTTGCTTGTATTTATATACGGGAGCCGTCGGCGTGTAGTACGGGCGGACGGTACGGGCACATCCCGACCGTACCGTCGGTCGTTAAGTGCTCTAAACGCCTCTAGTGAAAGGGTCTCCAATTAGGGATTTACTTCTTTGGGTGCAATTAGCCCATAAATGCTATTAGATCTTCAATAAATGTTCATTACCTGAAAACTATCACAAGAAACTAAAGATACGCTAATTGCGATGTTAACATTAGTAGAAAGGGGTAATCTTTAGTGAAATCCGGCAATAAACAAGAAGAAAATCAATACTGAAAAGTGATGAAATTTGGAGCTATCAACATCCCCAAGCTTAGCGGTTACTCGCCCTCGAGTGACAAAGCTATAATGGGTAATAGCACAGAATTGAATCAAGATAAAAACTTACAAGTTTGAGGTTGTATCATATTCCATCGTCTCAAATCCTACAACCTTGAACACGAGCATAATATATCTGAACAATTGCACTTAATCTCAATTCCTAAATGCAAGTAACTCGCTAGATAATAGTTCTTATAACTCAAATGAGATTGTTCAAAATTTGGCAGGGCTTTGCAAATCAATTTCTTTCAGCGCCTCTCTTATTATGAGAGTGAAAATGTTTTGAGCGAGGTCGCTAGAGTCAAAATTAAGGGTGCACATGTAGATGTCAAAAGAAGGATAAACTTAAAGTTTTTTCATTAACACCCCCTTCGATAATCGCGACTATCAAATACGTATTATTTCCCTTATCTTTCAAGAACTCTAATTGTTCAATTTAGGTGGTGAGGTGATGCCAAAGATCAAAAGTATAAAAAATCAGCTCATATTTTCATGATAAAATTTTCTTCCTTTCTCAAGGATCAACAAATATTTATTTTGTAAACACTTACACAAACTCTTGAGAATACCAATAATTTTTCCCATATAGCGACACATATGCCACTCATGCCATCAACTCATAGCTGAAATCCGTGGTTATACCATAGATCGTTTAGAGGCTAGCGGAGTTGTTGGTATCCCAAAGGTGTGTATTTGAAACATAGAACTTTATTTCTCTGTTCTCTTTTTTTTCTTACAATAGGTCAACACAGGTTTTGGAATCTCCCTCTCCCACTATAAAAAGTTCGTTCCATTAAACAATTCTTTTTTAGAAGGTATCATCAAGTCAATGATCAGTATGTCGGGTTGAGTACTACTAAGATTAAGCCCTTAAGACAAAAACATGGCACCAAAGTTGTCAATAGACACTTTCTCTTATTCTTAAAAGCTTGGAATTTAATCCAAGGGGTAGTTATTCAAACTGATATTAATTGTCAAAAGTCTTAACCAAAGAGGTGACAAAAACCTTTGAGCTCAAGTCCTAAAAGATAACTAATTAAGCGTGGAGTCGAACTTAAGTGCAACCGAACGGACATAAAATATTCATGAATGAGCTTATAGGAAGAAGGAAAATAGGAATGTGGTACCTCCTCTTGCTTGCTCGTCTCCTACTTGAGCCAACTATTTGTGTTCGTCTCCATAACTCAATCACTAGAAGTGAGCATCCTGCAAAAAAATCAACAAGAGCCGAGAAAAATTTGCACAAATAAAATTAAAAGCTAGTCTAATATTTTTGGGTTTTTCTTTTCATCAAATGCAAAACTGAAAGTAAACACGCATTGAAACAAAACAAATAAAAATAAGAAAGAAAAATATGAATGCAAAAAGGTGGGAGAAGTTCAACCTCCCCAAGCTTAGGCTTTTTGCCTAGCTGGAATCAAGCATCACTACCGTCGAGCGGCAGCTGCTGGTATGGGAAGTTCAAGTAGTGGTTTGGAAAGTCGGTCATGAAGATGTGAAGTCTTGGGTGAGGTTGACTATGTTGGTGTTTGTATCATACAACGTGTTTTCTATGTTGTCAATGTGATGCACCACCTAGTAAAACTCGCCCCTCGGGATATAGTTGAATCCCAGCTGTGGTTGAGTCATACCTAGCTATTGGTGTTGGTGGAAAGGTTGTTGGTGATGGTGTTCTTGACCGTAGTCATCTGATGGCTCCGACTTTTTCCATCTTGCACTATGTTTAAACGCTGTTTTTGGTCAAGCAATTGCTAAAGGAACTCTCAACTCTTGCCACTAATGACTAATAATTGCAAAGATATGCAAATCCCTTCTTTGATTTATGTTGTGCAGGAAATCATGACTTTTAAAGAAAAATAAGGAGTCATAATGAAGGATTTTGAGGAAGTACACAAAGCCAAGTAATTGGAGAAGCATTCCAGGGCGTCTACAATATTAACAACCACTGGTACAAGCGCGGTCCGCCCGTACTGCCCACTCGTACCAGCTGGCGATGGCTTCATCTCATCAAACCCTACAACTTTCATGAAGACGCCTATATATTTCGAGGCTCCAGCCGTCGGCCAGAGAGCCGCCATTCTCAGATTGTATCACAACACCACCAAACGAGATCCACACCATTGTTCATCACATCCCCCATCCATCCATCCACTAGCCATAGCCATTGCTTTGTACTTTAGATCTCCTTGTGATTTGGCGACCATTGTAAAAATATTTGACTTCAATCTAAGTATTTATATGATGTTTTCTATCTCCGATCTATTTGTTATGAGTGAGTAGTCCTCACGGGATGCGGGCTGGGGATAAACCTCACAACAATTATGTGCATCAAGATCATGGGAGAATTGTGTTTTGTTTGGAATTGTGATTTGTATATTTTGCTTCTTTGTCTCTTGTCTTGATCTGTGGACTTGTAGGTACCCAAGATCCCATAGATTGATAAAGGTTTGAGGTGAGATACTTGGCTAGCGGCGATCTCATAGGAACCTCAGTGACAGAAAGGATAGTATGGTCTTCGCTTAGCGCCCCATTCGGGATCAACAACAACATCACCACTTAAAGCTTTGATCTATGCTTTTCACTTAATAATCATTTGTAACCCGTGGCTTCGGTGTACTCTCGGTTGGATTAAAAGTCTATTGCTATGACTGTTGCATCACGGGGGCTCTAGAATATTAGGATGTGTTACCCACAAGAGATTATCTTGATACAAACATTATACATGACTATGCTTATTATTATCTTTTATCCCATTTGATGTGCAGCTACAGGTGGATCTTCAACCCTGGCCTATCTCCATCCATTGATTCAAACCCGTTATAAAGTAAACTAGATTGGTCTAGTCAACTAAGGTAAAACGAACAAACAAAGTCTTGCAGACGTGTCCTTTTTTATTACCTTTTAGCAGTGCTTTCCGAGGTTCGATTAAACCTAGGTCTTTTAGGGAAAAAACTATTATACTACATCCGTGAATCCGGATCGAAGGCATCAACCCTTTTTCTGGCGCCATTACCGGGGAAGCAATTTTGCTATCCTGGTGAGGTCATTAGAGACCTTGTTTTTAGTTTTATTATTAGTTGTAGTTTAATTCTTGTTATTAGTTTACTTTCTTGTTATCTATTTGAAAACCCAAAAAAAATTAGTTACTTGTTATTCGTTTTCATTACTTAAAAATTACCAAAAATATAAGAGCCATGGGTCAAAATAGTTTAGGAGAGTATGCTACTCCCACTAATGATTTTATTCGTGCACACATCACTCAGCCCTCAATTGATGCGGCAACATATGAGATAAATCCTAACCTTTTAAGTTTGGTTCAACAAAACCAATTCGGGGGTTCATCCGCTGAAGATTCAGGGTTGCACTTAAATACTTTTACTAAAATTTGTGACATGATGTGTATTAAGGATGTTGATCCAAATGTTTTTAAGCTAAGATTGTTTCATTTCTCTCTTAGAGGAAATGCCAAGGATTGGTTGCTAGCTCTACCAAAGGGCACTATTAAATCTTGGGAGGAATGTACTAATTTGTTTATGACTATTTTCCCCCGGCTAAGACTATGCAGCTAAGATCCAACATTACAAGTTTTAGACAAGAAGACCATGAGCCACTAGCGCTTGCATGGGAAAGGATGAAAGAAGCCATAATAAACTGTCCTAATCATGGGATGGAAGAGTGGCTTATATTACACTTATTTTATAATGGTCTTAACCTAATGTCTAAGTCTATGCTAGATACTACAGTAGGAGGAACGATCATGGGAAAGCATGTGAGTGTTGCAAAGAAGTTACTTGATGATATGCAAAATAACCATGCCCAATGGCATGTGGAAAGAACCTCGAAGAGAGTAAGTTCAATTACCGAGGTAAACAATGAGGAGCTTACATCTAAGGTAGATGAGTTGCTTAGCTTAGTAAAGGGTAAGGAAGATACCCAAGTTAATGTTATCACTACCGATGTTAATTTTGTAGCTCGCACTCCTTTTAATCCTGCATGGAAAAATAATTATGCTTCTAATGTTCAAAAATATCATGCTAATCCTGCAGGAGCTCCTTATAATAATTATGATAATACTAATGGAGCAAATCATGGCAATCTCCCGTTTGAGCAAACTGTTAGAACATTTATACAAGCTCAAACCGAGCAAAATAATATGCTTATTAAGATTACGGAGAACCATGAAAGTAGTATAGGAAGATTATCTAACCAGGCCATTGCAATTAGAAATGATGTGCATGCTCTACAGGAAAGAGCAAAGAACATGGAGGCTCATCCGGGTAAGGTAGCCGAGAGCCAAGCTCTCATACTAGCAAAGTTTGCTAGAAAACCCGAGACAAATCCGGTAGAAGACCTCAGAATGATGAGGGTGGTAATCAATGATGAAAAACCTGAAGAGCTAGATTATAGAAATGCGCCAACACCGGAATATACCGTGGAAGATCTATTAAAGATGCTCACCGTTAAGAATCCAGGTATAGAACAAGATAATGATGCTATGTACCAACAATTTATACAACAAGTAGCATCTAAGGTTTGTGATTTAGATATGGAGTTAAAAGACTAGCTGATAAGGTTCTAGCTAAGCTAGATGATATATTTGAGCCCACTATTAAAATTAAGTTGGGAGTTAATGAGATATCCGCACTTTGTGATCTTGGTTCAAGCGTCTCAACGATTTCCAAAAGCCTATTCGATAAGCTAAACTTGGGGCCATTTGTTACAACTGAATTGCGACCCCATCTAGTTGATTCAACTTATAAACAAGCTGATGGGATAAAATAAAATATAGTCGTTGAAATTAAAGGTAGTCCCGCTCTTATTGATCTTGTTATTGTGGACACGCCGGAAGATCCGATAGCACCTATAATTCTAGGTAGGCCATTCCTAAGAACTATTAAAGCTTTGATTAATTTACATGAAGGGAATGTGAGAATAGGGCTACCATCTAGATATACTTTTGTAGTCCACTTCCCTATGAAAAAGAAGGCCAAGCCTAATGATGATGATGGTGTAATAATTACTTTAAAAGCAAACTACTTTGGAGTGGGTGTTCCACTTCACAAACCTAAGTGATTGCCATCGAGGTCAAGCTAATTGACCTTAAATAGAAGCACTTCATGGGAGAAAACCCATGTGAAATAAGATTTCTCTTTATATTTTTATTATGTTAGTTTTGTTTTTGTTTTGTTTTAAATAAAGAGTGTTCAAGAAGACCTATGGAGAGAGGAGAAGAAATAAGGTAATCCTCTATATTTTATTTTACTAACAGATGGCCTAAGAAGTATTGCTGGATAATTACTTAGTGTTTTTGCTGTTATCTAACCCTTTGATAAGACGTGCAAAGGCGCATGGAGCTACTAATTAAATTCCTTGAGTTTTGTAGTTCACAGTGTTCTTAACGACCACTGGTACGGCCAGAGTGGACCGTACCATGTGCCCGTACCACCTCAAGGCAAAGGAAGATAAAAAAATTGATGTTTGCCAAAAGGAACAGTGTCGATGACGACCACTAGTATAGCTGGACGCGCCCGTACCACGCGCCTGTACCGTAGCCCCGAGCAAATATCATATTTTAAGCAGAAGTCACCGCAGCGTTAACAACCAGTAGTACGGGCGCACGCGGCCGTACCGCGCGCCCGTACCAAGTGCACCGCCTGGGAGCAGACGGCCTAGCATTGTTTTTAGAGGAGTTTCTTTTGTAGTTAGTGTAGATAATCACCTATGCTATGTTTCTATTGGACCAAAAAATATATCAGCAATGCCAAGTCACTTGGCATCGAGTTCACTGAGGAGTTCCATCTGACCCGTTTCAATCGTCTCAAGATTCGAGAGATCAAGTCCACCAAGTAGGCATGTACTTATAACCTGAACCAACTTGGCATTCGTGCTGATTTCAATTTACTTTGCAACAATGTTGGTTTGTACAATTTTTTCTTTCAGGATGTTGCGACATATCACTGCTTGATGCTTGAGTTCTTCAAGACCTTGATACATATGGTGGATCCTTATAGTTGTTTCGAGGAACAAAGGCTCGGAGTTGATCGAATTAAATTCCGCCTTATGAATTGTGAGTATACTTTGACACTCAGCCAATGGGATCAATGCTTTAGGTTTGCCAACACCACCACCGATGTACGCATAAATACCTTTGTTTTAAATCCTTCCCCTTCACAATATTTTAATTTAATGAGAATTCGTGGAAACACACCAAAGGGGAACCAAGTTGATCATCCTGCTATTCGATATTTATTCTATGTGATTGATAACACAGTGCAGACATGTGGTGAGTTTACTAGAGTTAATGAGGATATGTTGATCATCGCAAAAGCTGCCCTTATTAATTGTAACTTGACGCCAAATTTGGGCGCTCTTCTTGTGTTTTACCTTAAGTATCAGGCTCTTCAATCTCCAGGACCCATATGTGGAGGAGGAGTTGTGACCGTTCTTGCACGCGCACTTCGCATCAACCTAGGTAACATCCAACTGTTGACTGGAAGTAACCGTCTTGGTCTTTCTACTCTAAGAGCATGTGGTATGATTTCTAAAAATCATGGTAGATATTTGTTCAATATACCTAGAGCGGATCACTCGATCCTGGATCCTTTGCCTAACTGTTTATTCTCTATCGAGGATGGACGTTTGCGTTATGATGCGCAAGTTGACGCTAATCTACCCCAACAAGAAATACCTATGGGAGGAGGAGAAAATGAAGAAGTAGAACAAGGAGGACCCGAACAAGATGTGAAGCCACCAAACTACTACACCACCTTTGAAGATATCTATGCACTCGAAGGAAACATTAAAAACATGAACAATCTCTCCATCAACCTTCGAGATTCCACTACAAGCCTCGCCACCTAGTTCCATGATTGGAATAGCCAATGGAACGTGGGAGATTTCCACCGCCACCATAATGAGCAACAAAAGGGCTTGCAAAAGCCTGAGCTTGGGGATGTGTTCCCCCGGCAAATTTATTTGTGTAATAATGAGGTTGTACTCTAGATCCTTTGGTGCTTTGAAACACTCGTGTTGGCTTGTTCCAACACTTTTCTCTTTTCCTTTGCTTTTTAATTTCCTTTTGTTTTCGTTTGTTTTTCTTTTCTTAAACACTTGCTTGGTCGCAAGTTATTTTCTGTTCTTTAACCCCTATCCTCAAGAATACAAAAATATTTTCCGTTTATCCTTTTTCGTAAACATGGATTCATTCTTTGCCTCTTTGCTTTAATATTGTTTGATAGTAATCGTGTTTGAGTTTTGAAGGAACACATCCCTATAAGGAAGAGGATCATGAAGTTACTTATGAGAGGTATGTCCTATGTCTCCCACTTATGAAGTTTGAATTGTTTATCTTAGTTGGTTGATTTTCTAAGATGCCATGATAGTGGGAAGTAATTTAATATGTTTAGATTAAGGCTTTTTATTGGTACGATGATTAGTTGTTGAAGCTCTTGCTCTAGTTATTTTAGTTAACCAAGTCTTGACTTAGAAATAATAATGCCAAACAAGTACAATGAGAAAAAGTCTGAAATTTACAACTTGTTTGATGAATGATTGTCTTGAGAGTATACCATTGATGATACTTAAGCCCATAGATATTTTGATAGTCTTGACGACACTCATGAAAGGAGTTGTTTGATTGAAATAAGTCTAGTGGTAATTGGGATGCATGCCAAAGCTAACCTTGTGGATAAAACTACGGTACTAGCTCAAAAAAAAGAGAAAGAAGTGAGACAACTTTGTTCTATGTCTCTAATGCACACCTTTGAGATGCCAACAACTCCGCTAGCTTTTGAACGATCTATGGTATAACCCTGGATTTCGGCTATGAGTTGATGACATGATGGCATCCGTGTCAATGTATGGGAAAAAGTATTGGTACTCTCAATGTTGTGCAAACACTTGCAAAATAAACAATCAGCGATCCTTGAAAAACAAAAGAAAGAAAAAAGATATCTATGAGGATCCACATAACAAGTCCTTGGCATGGTCTCATTACTACTTTACGATTTTTCTTGAAAGACAATGATTGGATTAGAAGTGTTTTAGATAGACTTGGTTTATTGATGTGGTGTAAATAAGACACTTCATTGTTAGACTACTTGGGACATGAAACTCTCTTACTCAATTATGTTATTTTAAACATCCTAGTGTTCCTTGGCAAGCTGGGAGTTAATTAGAGGAATTGGATTGATTGCTACACTTCTAGTTACTTATACTTATATTAAACTTTACTTTGATTATCTTGACTTACCGAAACTTGTATAGTATTCTTGTCATCTCTCTAACTTTGATAAGCTTCACAAATGAATGAAGTGTTGAGCACATACGACTACCGACTATAAGTGAACTCTTATTCTCGTTGTTTCAAGTTTAAACACTGAATTCCTTATAGTTCTTTTGGTTCTTCTTGCTCGAGGACGATCAAGGTTTGAGCTTTGGGGAAGTTGATGGCTCCGATTTTTGCCATCTTCCACTGTGTTTAAACGCTATTTTTGGTCAAGCAATTGCCAAAGAAACTCTCAACTCTTGCCACTAATGACTAATAATTTCAAAGATATGCAAATCCCTTCTTTGATTTATGTTGTACAGGAAGTCATGGCTTTAAAGCGAAATAAGGAGTCATAATGAAGGATTTTGAGGAAATACAAAAGGCCAACTAACTGGAGAAGCACACGGCCAAGTAATTGGAGAAGCGTTTTAGGGCATCTGCAAGTTTAACGACCACTGGTACGGGCGATGTCTGCCCGTACCGGCCGCTCATACCAAGTGGCGACGGCTTCGTCTCGTAAAACCCTACAACTTTTGTGAAGACGCCTACATATTTCGAGGCTCCAGCCGCCGGCCAGAGAGCCGCCATTCTCAGATTGTATCACAACACCACCAAAGGAGATCCACACCATTGTTCATCCATTGTTCATCACTTCCCCATCATCCATCCACTAGCCATAGCCATTGCTTTGTACTTTAGATCTCCTTGTGATTTGGCAACCATTGTAAAAATATTTGATTTCAATCTAAGTATTTGTATGATGTTTTCTATCTCCGATCTATTTGTTATGAGTGAGTAGTCCTCACGGGCTGCGGGTTGGGGAGAAACCTCGCAACAATTTTGTGCATCTAGATCATGGGAGAATTGTATTTTGTGTGGAATTGTGATTTGTATCTTTTGTTTCTTCGTCTCTTGTATCGATCTGTGGACTTGTAGGTACCCAATATCCCATAGATTGATAAAGGCTTGAGGTGAGATATTTGGCTAGCGGCGATCTCATAGGAACCTCAGTGATAGAAAGGGTAGTACGGTCTTTGCTTAGCGCCCCATTCAGGATCAATAACAACATCACCACTTAAAGCTTTGATTTGTGTTTTGCACTTAATAATCGTTTGTAACCCGTGGCTTCGGTGTACTCTCGGTTGGATTAAAAGTCTATTGCTATGCCCGCTACATCACGGGGGCTCTAGAATATTAGGATGTGTTGCCCACTTATGACTACAAGTGCACAAACCGTTTATAGCTAGTTTCGAAACAAAGATCTCAATCCCATAGGGAGTAGGAGTCTAAAGTCTAATAACTCTTGAAATAAATATTACAATAGAAATGCTAAATAAAGTTCTAAGTAACAAGATAAAATGCGAATAGTGTGTAAAAAGGTGTTTTGGGGTTTTTGGTATAAGAGAAACAATAAGTAAAGTAAAACAACTAAACACAAAAAGTAAGTATCGCGTATGTAAAAGAGATTGGAACTAAAATAGGGAAAAATGCGTTCTCATGGAGTAGCAGATACACCTCTAGCATTATAAGGAAAAATACGGTTGCAACCATTGCAGATTCCGGAATGGAAATGGGATTCCGTTGGAAAAGACTTTATCACCGGTTTGCCTACTGCTAGTAGGGGAAATGACTCAATCTGGGTCATCGTTGATAAACTGTCCAAGGTAGCTCACTTTATACCGGTCAAGACAACTTACCAGAGTTCGAAGTTAGCAGAGTTGTACATTGCTAGAATTGTTAGTCTGCATGGAACCCCCAAGACCATAGTATCAGATCGAGGAACCAATTTACCTCGAGATTTTGGCAGAAAGTCTAGGAAGGATTAGGAACCAAGTTGAACTTCAGCATCGCTTATCACCCGCAAACTGACGGACAGACTGAGAGAGTCAACCAAATCCTAGAAGATATATTGAGAGCTTGTGTGTTAGAATACGGATCAAAATGGGAAGACTGCCTGCCTTTCGCAGAATTCATATAACAAAAGTTATCAAGCTAGTTTGCAAATGGCACCATTTGAGTTCCTATACGGAAGAAAGTGTCGTACCCCTTTGAATTGGTCACAAGTAGGAGAGAGTCAGATTTTTGGACCCGACATTCTCCGAGAAGCCGAAGAGAAGGTTCACAAAGTCTATGAGCACCTCAAGACTACCCAATCCAGACAGAAGAGTTATGCTGACAAGAGAAGGAGAGACCTGACTTTCAATGTTGGAGATTTCGTGTATCTCAAGGTTTCACCATTGAAGGGAACGCAACGCTTTAGTCTGAAAGGAAAGTTAGCCCCCAGATATATCAGACCCGTCAAGATTCTGAACCGCCGAGGAGAAGTATCATATCAACTAGAACTGCCAGAAGAGATGTCAGCCATCCACAATGTGTTCCATATCTCGTTACTTTGCAAATGCCTAGAAGTGCTGGAGAAGACTGAAGTTTTCAAGAACATCGATCATCGAGCTATTGATATCAACAAGGAGCTTACCGAACCACCAGGACCAGAAGTATCAAATTTCTCAAGATTCAATGGAGCAACCATACCGAAGAAGAAGCCACTTGGGAGCGAGAAGATTACATTAGGACAGAGTTCTCCGATCTCTTTAGTTCCTAGTTTTCTTTCATAAATCTCGGGACGAGATTTTGTTTAAGGGGGGAAGGTTTGTAACATCCCAAAACTTTAACCCAAGGCTATTAAGATACAAATCATCAAAATTAGGGTTAACAAAAACTTTTCCATTTGAAAATATTTAAGCATTCATATGGGCATGCATTTAAATTAGGAGTTGTTTTGAATTGCCATGTTTGAGTGATCCATTGATTCTAAAATGATCCTTAGGTGAATTAAACATCATCTAGATCATTCCCAAACCAATCCCAAAGAAAAACAAATCCAAATGAATAAAACAAGGAAATGGTCATTTGTGCCATTTTAACTACCATGCCTACTTTGGCTATTCCTAGAACTCTATTCTTAACAGAAACAAATGTGGATATTTGCACCCCTTGCTAGTACAAGTAGTGATGTACCAAGGCCCACTTTGTGATCTACCAAAAACTTTCAAACACTAATTTTAAATGGCATTTGAAAATTGAATCTAGTGTAGGTATCAAGATCACACTATTTCAAAAACCACTCAAATGAACTCCATTTTCAAATTCCAAGCAACCACAGATGCTTATGCATGTGACTAACAACTCCACCAAAATTCACCTCAAAATTCAAAACTTGATTTCTTTCGTCCATTTCTACAAAGACCTTGTGGGCACAATTCAAACAAAAACCACAAACACTACTGTGAGTAGTGTTTGGACCAATGTGGTCTCCCATTTTGCAACCAAAGCCACCCCAGTGCACCCCTACCCTTCTCTAGCCCGGCCACCCACTGTGCACACGACCAAATGGTCATGGCCATTAAGGCCGAGCACCATTGAGCACCCTCACCAGCGATAGCGCACCACAACCGCCGCCAGTCTCGCCCACCATGTCCAGCACGTCGCCCGTGGTCCACCTCCACCGCCTAGCCAGCCCCATCCCGCGGACAGAGCAAGGAGCGGCCAAGAACCGCCGCGCCTGGATCGTGTCTACCATGCCGACACTGCCCACAGTTCACGCGCTGTCCCCGCTCGACGAGACCACGCCTCGCTCCAGCCGCCCGCCTACACGATCACCATCGTCCTAGGAAGCTAACGGACATGCCTGTTCCCCCGATCGTGCCCCGTAGTCGCCGGCCACCGCAAAATTCACCGTTGGCAGAGGCATCGTGCGCGCCGTGCCACTCAACTCTCCCGACCGCATTTCACTACACATGCACCTCCGTGACACTCGCCAGGGCACCGCCCACCGTCCTAACCCACCGCCCACACCTCTAGCTCGCTGTGACGTCGTCACCGGCGAGCACCGCCCATGCTCCTCTGCCACCTCGCCGAGCCTATAAATAGAGGCCTCCCCAGCACCGTTTCCTCACACCACTCTCATCCCCTCCCTCCCAGAACACTCCCAGAGCCCCACCAGAGCAAGCCGCTGTCCGTAGCACTGGAATTTCGCCGGAGTCTGCCGCGGAAGGAGGAGAAGGGCGCCGTTGATCAAGGCCATCCCCCGAGCCGCCACCAGTACCAGGAGAACCGCCGTCCTCGACTTGTTAATTTTCCCGCCTCACCGACCCTCGCCGGAGCCCTGGTAAGCCTCCCCAGACCCCCACCGAGCCGCTAGGGTTACACCTCGTCGGTGACCTGTCTGTCGTCGATGACAAGCCCCAGCCGTCGATCTAGGTTCTAATCGCACGGTCCACGTTGCCCCGTACCGCTTCGCGTTTAAGGAGTTGCTGACATGTGGGCCCCCCTGTCAGTTGTCATCCGCGCCGTGGAGCGCCACTAGGCCGGCCCGTTAGTTTTCCCGCGCGACCCAGTTAGTTCAAATATAGATTTTTCTATTTAAGTTTGAACTCACATATGTCCCTTAGTTTAAAAATCAATTCAGAGAGTTTTATAAATCCAAATTGAGTGATTCCAATTTTGTTGGAAAGCTTATGAAAAGATCTATCCAAGACCGTTGGATTTAATTCATTTAGAGTTGGAGATCTCTCCTAGTAAAAATAACAAGATAGAAGTATTTGCACCTTTCAACATTTTTATAAAATCAACTATAATAGCTTTTGAGTTGATTCCAACTCTCAAAAATCACATTTAACCATACCTATATGAATATGTAATAATATTAAGGTTTGCATGCAGTTACTTTGGACTAGTACCAAAATAATGCTATATAGGCATTTCTAGTCACTTTAAATCACTAATTATTAAACTTAAACTTATTAAAATGTGATCCAACCTTTAAATCACATTACCATATGTTAGAACATTTGGTGATAACATGTGTCCACATGATCCCATATTTTAATTGGAGAATATTAAATCTTAGTTAATTTCAATGAGTAGAAATTACTTTTCTCATTTAAAAAGAATGAAGCTAGTTAATAAAACCTTGTGATGCTTGTGATGATAATAGATCATCAAATGTGTGCCTTAGTGTACTAAGTAGCCTAGTTAAGCATTGTTTGGTGATTGTGTATCCCGTATGTATTTATAGAAGATAGTACTGACCCAGCTTACGAGGAGGAGGAGGTCTACCCGGAGGAAGAGGAAGAAAACTTCAACCACTGCACCAACCAAGGCAAGCTATTGTTAGCAAGTAGACTAAGCTAGATAACCTAAGCAGATGCTTTAGGAATGATTTGGTTATACCACTTTGAATATTACCTACCCCAAGTTTTATTTCCAAGCTTTACCTTCTTTACTTTACCAAAGTACCTTACTTGTTTGAAGGTAGCATAAAAAGTATAAAACTTGACCTATCTAGATAACCTTAGATGTCATTCTAGGGCATGAGATTGAGTTTAGCATTCCCCCTTAGTGAACACTCTTAACTTAGTAGCTTAGAGCTAAATCCAAAACTTGAGTCACTTTAGATGGGAATACTTGGTGAAAATGAATTGTGAAAACCTTGGAATGATGAGTCATTCTATTGAAATGTTTTGACATGTGTTGAGAAACACAAATGGTTTATGATGGTGAAAATGTTGAGGCATGAGCCTTACCCACTTTTACAAAACTGATGGTTGGATTCGGATGCGATACCATTCCAATTTTACCGTACAACCACAATACCTGAATTGGGTAAGGCTTAGCCGGAAATTTATATGCATTAGTATTAGTTCCCTCGCGGGAGAGGTTTGAGATGAGGCTACCTCTCAATGTTGTCCACCTATCCAGTGCCCAAGATGACAGATGGTCATGGTTGGGAGGCCATACTTATAGGAGAGGTGCTTATACTAGGGTGTGTAAATGAAAGGTTATGTTTGATTATCTGCATACTAAGTATGATGATTCAGGGTTATCCCTGATAGATGTATCAGATCTTGTGGTGAAAGTGTACCACCTCTGCAGAGTGTCAAACTATTCGAATAGCCACGTCCGCGGTTATGGACAGTTGGAGTGGCCATACTGTTTTGTTGTCAGATGTTTTCAAAGTGACTTATGAAAGGAATGATAAATCTTGACTTGACCACAACAGGGTTGTGACTATGACACTAGCTTCCCAACTTAAGTGATTCTAGAACTTTATTTTATCTTTCTTTGTTTCTGAACTCAATTTAGGTTTCAAACTTAACTTTACAAATAAACATAGAGTTAGCTCTCCCACTAGAACTACCTTACTTACTAGTGATAGTTTGCGAGTACTTAAAGAGTACTCATGGCTTTTGTCCCTGGCTATTCCTATGGCCAGACTATGAAGGAAACTACCGAGATGAAGGACAGCAGGACGGCTATGATAACTAGGACTATCTGCCTTCGTCAGCATTGCCTGTGCCACTGAAGATGGACCCCACCGCTATGCTTATTATTTATTCCGCTACTTGTTGTATTAAGACTGGATCATGAGATCCTTTATTCGTGTAAGACCTTATTATGGTTTGTAATGGATGATGTACTGTGATATCCAATCTGTTATGTCTTGCAATAATGGTAATCCTGGGATTGCGAGGTACGGCATAATAGGCATTTGGGATTAAAAATCCGGGTGTTGACACAAATAGTTCCCTCCATCAAGTCCCCATAAGAGGCAAATATTGAGAGGTCGACTTCTCACAACATCAAGATGAAGACAATCTAACACATGGTCACAGCGATGAATATCATAATAAACTTTATCTTATTTCAATCTCATTCTAGGGTTTCTCCATCTCCCCAAGAATTAATCATGTACTCAGACATGGAGGCAATCAACATCATGGCAATAATAATGGAATCTATCATAGATGAATAGTACTTGTATTATTCCACAACGAGTACGGAAATTACAACAAGATCTAGACAAGATGTAGATGGGATGGATGGAGATGGTGGTGATACAGCGGTGGATGATGAAGATCGATGCCTTAGCCTCCCGGATCTGCGCAGGGCGAAGATGGATCCCCGGTGGACGAGTTCCCTCTCCAGATGCCTTCCAGAGGTGAGGTTTCGGTGATTTCTAGTTGTTTTGTATGTCGTCTCTCTGATCTAGTTGCACTGGGTGAAACTATTTGAGGAGGCGGTGGCGGCGCCAACTATACGGCGGGAAATATACGGCTGGAATTTTATTCCCGCCGTATAGTTGGTCGTTAAACCATCTGTATGCCTTGATCGCTTCGGGTTTTCTTCTAGTATTATTGATATTTCCCAAATAAGCGATTTATATTGTTTTGACTCCTTTTCTCCCCAGTACAACTGCTCCAAGAATTGTGTCCATTGTATCCATCATCTGTCATGATCCTAGTGAAAATAGACATAAAATGTGTGTGCGAACGCCGTAAAATACCAAGATCCAACAACTACAATGCAAAATAATAATATAAAACATGATGCAATTATGCACTCATCAACTTCCCCAAGCTTAGACTCTTGCTCGTCCCGAGCAAGTTAGCTTAATGGATGTGATCCTCATATTCATGAAGTTGAGTCGATAAAATAATTGAGGCAGTTGTAGCATGTGTTTATCATATATGATACATAGGAATAAGGTCATGAATAGTACCTTACTCGAACCATCCGAATAATATTAGCAGGCTTCCACGTCTTAGCATTTAACAGTTCACAAAAGATCACTCTCAATATAATGTAAAAGTATTCAGTTCAACCGAATGAGTTAGCAAGGTAGTCCCAAGTGTTTTAGGATTAACATATTCACTTGGGATTCAAAATCTCAAAACGTCTCTTTGTTATACTACAATATAGTGGTGTATGCCTATTTTCTCTTTGCATATTCACTCTTTTTCTTCTCTCTTTTCTTCCCTTTATATATATATATATATATGCTCACACTTTTGTTTAAGTACTGTACAAAGGAGCTAGCCATATATTCCACTTCATGTAGGAATTCAAAGTTTAACGATCTCAATTACCAAATTCCAATTGTATATGAAGCAATCTTTATAGCTTGAATATTCTACCTCGTCTTGTTCTCATTATAATTTGATAGCACTTTTAATTTTCCTTTGTTCAAGGTTTCTTTTTCAACTTAACTGATTAGATAATTTTTCTTTCTTTGTAAATCAAACAGTGTACTTACAACATATTGACCAAATTATCTTTGTATGTTCCATTAATACCAATGGTGTGGAAGACTCCTATTGCTATCATCAAGTGAAAGTAAAATTATACTCAAGCCATTCATATATCCAATCAGACAAACACAAACTCAATATTGCTCCATATATGATCATAAACTCAGAATTTCATAAAAGAGATCGACTATTCTTGAAGGGAATTCTAATGATGCAAACTTTATTTCTAGTTTGAACTACTGCAAAACTAAAATAGTAATGTAAAACTTATAAGATGGAGTACAAGGTCTTAAAGATCTCCCCAAGCTTGGAATCAAGCCAGGCAGGATCAAATAATCCCTTGCGATTTGATACCGTGATTATTGTAGATCATTGTGGCGCCATGGAACGCGGTATCTTCTCTTCACGGGCCATCCTGAGGCGGAGGGATTGATTGACAACCTCTAATTCTTTAATATGCAGCTTGTAGAAAAGATTATTCCTCTCCAGCACTTTCACTTGTTCTTTAATGAGCTCATTGTTAT
The DNA here is from genome assembly GCA_910589775.1 of Avena eriantha. Lineage (NCBI taxonomy): Eukaryota > Viridiplantae > Streptophyta > Magnoliopsida > Poales > Poaceae > Avena > Avena eriantha. The sequence continues at coordinate 298,036,937 of OU342745.1, read as the reverse complement.
CTCTATCGCCTTGAAACTCATAGAAAAACCTAATTCAGTTGTCTTCTTAATATCTTCATCCAGTTTATCAAGATACAGTCGCAGCAATCGAAGATGCTTAGGTGTCCCCCGTGTCTCCTTGTCCATCTCTTCAATCTTCTGCTCGAGGGCTTTCAACTCCCTCTTCCGACGTTCATTGTCGGTGTCGAGGAACTCCATAGGGACGATCTTGATCTCCTTGCCTTACTCGCTATTGCTTCCGATCTCCATAGGAACTTTTCTCCTTGGCTTATGTTCCTTGGTTTGCGTGTCCTCATGTATGAATAAGAGGTAGATTGGTTTCTGGAGATTATGATTAGAGAGAGAGAGAGAGAGACAATGGCAGAGGTCGGTAAAACTCGCGAGAAACACCAAATTCATGCCAAGAAAAGAATCTTAACGAAACAGGGAAAGAAATCGCAGATTTGGAGGAATCCTACCGCGTAACGACCAACTATACGGGCGCGACCCGTATAGCTCCCACCGTATAGTTGGTTCCGGGAAGATATTTCCAAATATATTGAGTCCAGGTCGACTAAGTTACCGATTTGGAACTCACAAAACCATTTTTTATTTTTATCAAAAACGAAAAGGAAAACGAGAAATGCCTGGGAGTTTAACGACCAACTATACGGCGGGAGGATTTTCTCTGGCTATATAGTTATGACCGTATAGATCTAGACATCAAAATAAAAAAATGCCTGAGAGTTTAATGATCAACTATATGGCAGGAGGATTTTCTTCGGCCGTATAGTTGCGACTGTATAGATCCCGTCAATTTCGCAAATATGATACAGAAGGTTTAACGACCAACTATACGACCAGAGATTTTTCTCCGGTCGTATAGTTGCGACCGTATAGTTGGTAAAAACCTTCAGAAACTTTAAAAAACACGAGGAATTTAAAGGCAAAAAACTCAGAAGTAAAATTTGTGAAACAAATCACTTATTTGAGTAAGAATACTTACCTTGCACTTACTGTTTTCTTACTCGGGGATGACAAGCTCCTCCAACAACAAAGACTGCTTCTCTTTTGGAGGAATTGACCTTAGTTCATTTAATAATTCTCATAAATGAAAATCATTAGGACTAAAGTTCCTCTCAATAAGATTTGTGTCTTGTTGGGCGAATATGGACACTTCATACAACATCTTTATTTCTTGCCTCTGCATAGTCTGCATCTCACATTCTTGAAGTAAAAGGATCCAACGGATCAGACTTGGCTTATAATTTTTCCTCTCAAGGAGTTCTTTTAAACCATCATGATCCGTATGAAATCTTACTTTTGCATCAACTATATAAGAACAAAATTTATCGCAAGAGAAAAATATAGCAAAAAGTTCCCTTTCTTCCTTAGGATAATTCTTTTGAGCACTATTAAGAGTTCTACTAACATGATGTATAATATTAAATCTGCAACCTATATGTTGTCCCAGAGTTACTCCTACAACATCATTACTAGCTTCACATATTAAGTCAAAAGTCATATCCCAGATAGGTGGTTTAATGATTAGGAGCATGGGATAAAGCATATTTAAATTTATCAAAGGCTACAAGACATTTATCATCAAAGTTAAATCTCCCTTTTGCAGAAGGTTAGTCAAATGTTTAGATATTCCAGAGAAATTTCTAATGAACCTTCTATAAAAACCCACACGACCAAGGAAACTTCCTATACCTTTTATATCCCTAGGTTGTGGCATTCTCTCTATGGCCTCAACCTTAGCTCTACCACTTCAATTCCCACCTTATGTCGAAGGACTATACCTTTTTTTACCATAAAATGGCACTTCTCTCAATTTAGAACAAGATTGGTTTATTTGCAACGCTGCAAAACTCTTTTGAGATTTTCCAAGCAACTAGTAAACAAAGTTCCATAGACAGAAAAGTCATCCATAAATACTTCCATTATAAGTTCTATAAAATCTGCAAAAATAGCAGTCATGCATCTTTGAAAAGTAGCTGGAGCATTACGTAAACCAAAAGGCATACGACGGTAAGAATGTAAACCATAAGGACTAATGAAAGTTGTTTTAAGTTGGTTATCAGGATGAACAACTATTTGAGAAAAACCAGAGTATCCGTCCAAGTAGGAAAAATGAGTGTGGTTTGCTAACCTTTCTAAAGTTTGATCTATGAATGGTAAAGGATAGTGATCTTTCCTAGTTTCTTTATTCAATTTCTTGAAATGTATACACATCCTATGTCCAACAATAGTTCTAGTGGGTATCAATTCATTGTTTTCATTAGGAACAACAGCAAAACTGCCCTTCTTAGGGACATAATGAACATGACTTACCCATTCACTTTCTTTTACAGGATAGATTATACCTACGTCCAATAGGCATACTATTTCTTTTCTTACCACTTCCTTCATTTCGGGCTTCAGTCGTCTATTAAATTCCACAACTGGTTTAGCACCTTCCTCCATGAATATTCAATGGACGGTTATCATGGGACTAATGCCCTTCAAATCATCCATTGGGTACCCAAAGGCCTTGCGATGATCCTTAAGTATTTTCATGAGTTCTCCTTCTTCATCCCCTAGAAGTTTAGCACTAATAATAACAGAAAATTTATTTGTATCATCTAAAAATCTATATTTAAGATTATCTAGTAGAGTCTTCAACTCTAGGGGTGGTAATTCCTTGTCCTCTCTCTTTTCTGGCTCTTCAAAAGCCTCATTAGTTGGAGGCCCTATAATGGGAAGTGAATCGAATTTGCCTTCTAATTCTTCTAGGGACTTGTCCTCCATAACTATTGCTTCATAATTTAAGTCTTCATTTATTTCTTCTTTTTGATCAATAAAGAAGAGAGCTGCCATTTCCTCAATAATTTTCTCTTTCTCTTCTTCTTATATTTGTGGAGGTCTATCTTTAAATTTGGAAAAGTGGAATTCTTTTTCTGCTTCCCTAAGCTTAAGATACACAATCTCCTTTTTGAAATCAACTTTTGCACCTACATCGCTCAAAAAGTTTCTTCCAAATATAATTAGGCAGAGTGTGTCAGATGGCATAGCAACAACTACAAAATCAATAGGAAAGTTTTTGTTGCCAATTGTGACAGTGCATCTTCAACTACTCCCATTGGAATTTTAAGAGTTTTATTGGCTAACGTGATTGTCATATCAGTATTCTCAATTGTAGCCGGTTCTATTTCTTCTTTTATTTCTAAATAAAAATCATAAGATATAACATTAACTTCGGTGCCAAGACCGCATAAACCATAATGCGAGGTTTCTTTAAATATGTAGGGAAGAATAGGATTACCCACATCTTTTACCTTTGTTTTACCTTCAACCAAAACAGAAGTCTCTTTATCATGTTCAACTATGTTACAACGTGCATACATAGCCATAATTGCTTCCTTGGTTACCTCTTCATCTTTGATTTCTTCCAGATGTTCCACAACTTCTGGCATACTTTCTTCTTCCTTCTTATCATGTACTTCTTTGACCTATTCATATTCAGAAATATGCTTCTGTGCAATGTTAGGGAAAGGTATCTCATATATTGGTTCTAGGGAGGCCAGTGTTGCTTTAACTTCTCTTTTCTTCTCAGGTTCGGGTGGTGGATCATACTTGACCAAACCCTCTTTTGGAGCTTTGATGTGTTCGGTAAAAGCTTTAACAACATGCAACACAAGATCTGAATCCAAATAAAGCTCCTTAGATAATTATTTAACATGGCCCTTTTTATTATAGTCATGAATACAATCATAATCTATTTCTATGCCTCCTTTGCTTCCTAGACCAAAATTCCATGAAACTCTATGATTTCAAATTCTATTAAGTAAAGTCCAAGCTTTAGTTATAGGAAGATTCATAAAGGCACCTTCCGCGAAAGAGTCTAGTTCAATTTTATTAGGTTCAATTAAACCGCCATAAAAGATATGCAATAAATACCATTCAGGCAAATCATGATGAGGACATAGATTAAGTAAATCTTTAAATCTGATATAAGCTCTTACTAGTCCTTCATTAGGACGGTTCCTCCAAGTCATTATAAGACACCTGATTCCAAAAGATTTTGATAATGGATAATATTTTGCTAGAAACTCACTGGCTAAATTATCCCAAGTAGTAGTGGCTTCTGGGGGTAGAGATCTATACCATGAGAGAGTTGTACTAGTCAAGTATGACTAAAAAGTTTAACCCTTACCTCATTAGCGGTATATCCCGGTAATTGGAAAGTGCCACATATATATCTTTGAAACATGCAATATTCTCATATGGATCTGGATCTTCTTCCTCTCTAGTAAATTGCTTCTTGTGTAGAATACCAAGTAGTAGAGGATTTATTTCAAACCCCCTTGTCTTCTTGTTGGAGTTGTCTCTTTTATAAATATCATAGGGCTTCCCAAAGTGGCTGAGTGGGTTAGCACTAGTAATATGCTCAAACTCCATCACGTTGGCATTAACTTCGGTGCTAAGACCGCATAAACCATAATGCGAGGTTTCTTTAAATATGCAAGGAAGAATAGGCTTACCCACATCTTTTACCTTTAACCAATAAAGAAGTCTCTTTATGAAGTTCAACTATGTTACAATGTGCATACATAGCCATAATTGCTTCCTTGGTTAGCTCTTCATCTTTGGTTTCTTCCAGATGTTCCACAACTTCTAGCATACTTTCCTCTTCCTTCTTCTCCTGTACTGGTTTGACCTATTCATATTCAGAAATATGATTTTGTGCAGTGTTAGGGAAAGGTATCTCATATATTGGTTCTAGGGAGGCCAGTGTTGCTTTAACTTCTATTTTCTTCTCAGGTTCGGGTGGTGGATCATACTTGACCAAACCCTCTTTTGGAGCTTTGATGTGTTCGGTAAAAGCTTTAACAGCATACAACACAAGTTCTGAATCCAAATAAAGTTCCTTAGATAATTCTTTAACATGGCCCTTTTTATTATAGTCATGAATACAATCATAATCTATTTCTATGCCTCCTTCGCTTCCTAGACCAAAATTCCATGAAACTCTATGATTGAAAATTCTATTAAGTAAAGTCCAAGCTTTAGTTATTGGAAGATTCATAAAGGCTCCTTCCGCGAAAGAGTCTAGTTCAATTTTATTAGGTTCAATTAAACCGCCATAAAAGATATGCAATAAATACCATTCAGGAAAATCATGATGAGGACATAGATTAATTAAATCTTTAAATCTGATATAAGCTCTTACTAGTCCTTCATTAGGACGGTTCCTCCATGTCATTATAAGACACTTGATTCCAAAAGATTTTGATAATGGATAATATTTTGCTATAAACTCATTGGCTAAATTATCCCAAGTAGTAGTGGCTTCTGGGGTAGAGATTTATACCATGAGAGAGCTATACTAGTCAAAGTCTGACTAAAAAGTTTAACCATTACCTCATTAGCGGTATATCCCGGTAATTGGAAAGTGCCACATATATCTTTGAAACATGCAATATGCTCATATGGATCAGGATCTTCTTCATCTCCAGTAAATTGCTTCTTGTGTAGAATACCAAGTAGTAGAGGATTTATTTCAAACCCCCTTGTCTCCTTGTTGGAGTTGTCTCTTTTATAAATATCATAGGGCTTCCCAAAGTGGCTGAGTGGGTTAGCACTAGTAATATGCTCAAACTCCATTGTAACATCCCAAAACTTTAATCAAGGTTATCAAGTTCAAATCACCCAATTTAGGGTTAACAAAAACTTTTATTAATAAAATGAGTATGAATGCATGTGTGTGTTGCATTAGTGTGAATTTTTGGGGGGATACCCCCGGGTAGGGTCACGCCGGGGTATAAATGCCGAGTTAGCCGAGGTTCGGCAAGGTCAAAGCGGATGCTGGCCGGGTCACCTCAAGGCAGGCCGAATCATGGAGTAACCCGGACCAAGGGATGTCCACCTAACTGGGTCTCGGCCGACTTAAGCCGTAAGTCGGAATGATGTATCTAACTTTCATGCAGGAACGGGTGTGGCTGGATCTACTACGATCCGGGTCATGTCAAGCTTCTAGGAGAAGGAAGGAATCTCGCTGGTCAAAATTAGCCCCAGTACGCACGGCATGAGCGAAGCGGACAGAGATAGGACCAGTGAGGCGTGGCCGACAAAGGTGACAAGGTCAATGTCGGGCGACGCAAGCGCCGCAGAGGCTCACGTAGCCTCTGCATGGATGACATGGGGGGAAAGTAACCCGGTCGGCTTACTATTTTGGGAGGAGGCATATTCCTAGGAATATGCCTCCACGTATGCCCTAAGTGGAGACCTAGCCACCCTTATATAAGGAGGGCTAGGGCCTCTGTAGAAGGGGTTCCGCTATTCTGATTGGTTTTAGGTTCTAAGGGTTGATCTCTAGTTGGTGTCGTACGGGTTAGCTGTGGGTGAGAATAAGAGAGTTCCTTCTTCCTCCTCTCTCCAATATAGCTCTAGGAGCACTTGTAACCTTGGAAGTGAATCATATATAAAACTTCTGTGTGAGGAATCACCTCATTATCTCTCACTGGATTCCCCTAGTGCATTTAGTCCCCACCTTTAGCCTATCCATGGCATCTGCCGTGACACCACCACGATAGTTGGTGCCCACTGTGGGGCTAGCGGCGCTAGCAGGGGTCAAGATCCGGACGGGAAACCTCATCGGCACCAGGGAACGCATATTCTCCGGGCTCGTCCAGTGCTTTGGAATGCTGGACTTCGTCAGTGACAACGCTGGCTGCTTCGACATGCGCCCTCTTCCGCGCAACGACATCTTCGTCAAGCTCGGCGCGCACAAGGTCTACGTCGCTGTGGATGTATCATGCGTTCATCCGCGACACGTCATCGAGGCAGGGGAGCCACGCCTTAGCGTGGTTCACGGGGCGCGTATCACTCGCTCCCCGGACCGCGCTGAGGTGATGATGACTGCGCCTGGTGCAGGCGCAAGCAAGGATCCGGCGCCAGATCCGGAGGTAACGCCTAAGGCACGAAGGAAAGGTAGAGGTCCTCCTCTAGAGAGGCCAGAGAATGTGTTGCGGGAAGCGATGGATAGCTTGGCAAACCCTGTAGTAGCAGCAGTAGATCCGGCTCAGGCACAGGCCGAGCTAGAGGAAACTAGGCAAAAAATACTAGAGGGTGCGAAAAAGATAGCCGCGGCTCAGCAGTCGTTGAACATGACGCTGCGTGAGTACGCAAAGGCAAACAAAGTTGATGCTGTAAAAGTGAAGGGGAGAAATCTCATGAGTGAAATGAACAGAGAGGGTGATACTAGGATTGAGGAGTCAGAGAACTGTTTGTCCGTGGGGCTGCCGAGGTATAGTACCAGCAAAGAACCTCAGAGTGGCAGATGCAGCTGCATCCGAGCTAGAGGGTCTGACGGGTGAGGCCCATCAAAGACAACAAGATAGGGTCAATGAGTTGGTTCGGATCGCGAATAGACAAAATGAGGAACTGCTCAGAGCTAACCCGGAGAGAGCTGGGGCCTCCAAGATCGTTTGTTCAGCGGTGGGTAACCCGGAGAAATCCACTGGAGCCGCATCGTCTCCTCATGGTGATCCAAGGAGAGAAGAAGTAGTAACCTCGGCCACAAGGAACAAACAGATCGTCCCGTATGACCCAACACGGGCAGGGAAAGGAAAAGAGGCACAGAAAAATGATGATCGACGAAGTGTGAGCCGAGGTGAAGCTGGCTGGGGTAACCGCGACCAAGGCAACGCCGGTCATGGGAACGCTGTGAACGGTAATGCCGGACAGCGAAACTCGGCAGGAGCAGGACAACCGCAGCAGCGGAATATACCAAGGCAAGAGCAAAGTGTCGGCCGAGGTATGCAACAGAGAGGTGCTCCACGAGAGCAAGACCGGTACAATGATGGAGATTCGGAAATGGTGAACACGGGATACCCAAGGCCGGACTATCATGTGATAGGGTCAAGATTGGGAAGCAAGGATTTGATGCCGGATGATGCCAGGTTGAAACTGGATCGACTGTATAGGTCAGAACAAATAGAATGTCAAGGTCCACCGGGTCCTGCGTGTTTTGGGCCCCGGATCATGAAGGAGCCACCGGTACCCAACTTCCAGTTACCCAGAGGCACAAAGACGTATGACGGCAGTACCAAGCCGGAGGATTGGTTGATAAACTATGCTACAGCTGTGAAGATTGCCACAGGCAACTTGAGATGGGCTGTGATATACGTACCCCAGATGTTGGAGGGGCCAGCAAGGGTATGGCTAAACAATTTGTCGCCCGGAAGCATTAACTGCTGGATCGATTTTGAGGAAATGTTTATCAGCAATTTCTCAAGTACGTATCAGAGGCCAAATAGGCCACAGACCCTAGCCATGTGTAAGCAGAGACCAAACGAGACAGACCGGGAGTTTTTAACCCGGTGGTGTACCGTGAGAAACTCGTGTGAGGGCGTGATAGAATCACAAGCCATAGCATGGTTTGCGCAAGGGTGCAGATATGCAAGCGAGCTGTGGCAAAATTTGCAAAGGAAAATGCCAACCACATTGGCAGAGATGATCCGGATCGCTGATTCATATGCTCTGGGTGATCTGACTCAACCTAGGCTCGTGTCAAACGAGTCAAACGATGAGTACTACCAGAGAGATGGAGCCGGATCATCCCGGAGGAATGACTACAGAGGTAAAAGAAGAGATGACAGACCGGATCACCGGTACAGTTTGCAACAAGTTGCAGCTGTGAATCAAGATCAGCCCGGAGCAGGGGGCAGTCAACGTCAGAAAACTAGAGGGCAATGGACTCCGAGAAACGATGGCAAGAAAACTTGGACGCCAGAGCAAAAGAAACAGTGGCAGGAAAAGAAGGACCGTCCGAGGTATACTTATGAGTCAATGTTGGATCATCCATGTAAATTTCACACGCCAAATCCGAATAACCCAACGGGTCATACAACAAGGCAATGTGAGTGGATGCGCAAAATAGAACAAGGTGGTTCGGGGAATGCTCAGGCACCCAAGAATGATCAACCTCGGTAGGAGTTACCCCGGCAGCAGTTGCTCTCCGGAGCAAACACGCAACAGCTAATGTTGCCTCCTCCTCCGCAGAGGTATGATAACCATGAGAGAAGGGATGCAGTGCATCAGGTGGAAAACCAGCATCAGCTGGATCAGAGGTACCCCGGAAATGAGGGGAGGAATGAGTACAGAGAGCATCATCAGTGTTACTGTGTGTTTACCACTGAGGAAACAGATAGAAAAAGTTTGCAGCGCCGACATATGGAGGTGAATGCAGTAATGCCTGTGGTGACGAGGTATATGCCTTGGTCGGACCAAGAAATCACCTGGAGCATTAAAGATCATCCCAAGCTTATGCCAATTCCTGGTTCGTATGCGTTGGTGCTGGATCCGACATTCATTGGGCCTAACATCAATGTAAGGTTCTCAAAGGTACTGATTGACAATGGCAGTAGCATTAACATCATGTATGCGGACACAATGCGCAAATTTGGTATCTCGGAGAACATGCTACAGGCCACAAGGACAACTTTCCATGGTATTGTGCCCGGCATTTCTAGTGAGCCCATAGGCAAGGTCCGGATTGACGTATTGTTCGGTACGAGAGATAACTGCCGAACCGAAAATTTGGAGTTCGAGGTGGTGAACTTGGAAAGTGCGTATCACGCGTTACTCGAAAGGCCAGCACTGGACAAGTTCATGGCAAGCTTTCACATTAGTTACTTGAAGATGAAGTTGCCCGGGCCAAATGGAGTGATTACCATTGCTGGGGATTTCCGACGTTCCATGCAGTGTGTGTCGGCCGGGTCTAACCTAGCCGAGTCACTTGTGATTGCACAAGAGAAAAGGAAAATCCGAGAGGTTGCAGCATTGGCTCAGTCCGCACAGCAGTATATGCCGGCGCTGAGTAACCCGCATGGAAGTGTCTCATTCCAAGCCACAAAAGATACCAAGAAGGTTCCTGTTGATGATATGTTCCCAGAGCGCACCGTAACAATTTGTGCCGGGTGAAGTGACAAATAGGAAAGCGAGCTCGTCAACTTCCTCCGTGAGAATCGGGACAGTTTTTGCTTGGTCCACACAGGACTTGCAAGGTGTTCCGAGGGAGTTGGCCGAGCACTCTTTAAACGTGAGACCCAGAGCAAAGCCGGTGAAGCAACCTCTCCGCCGCTTCGCCGAGGATAGGAGAAAGGTCATTGCAGACGAGATAGCTCGGTTACTAGCTGCAGGATTTATCATGGAAGTTCTTTACCTGGATTGGTTGTCTAATCCGGTGCTGGTGGAGAAGAAGAAGGACGATCTGAATGTGGCGGTGGTTTGGCGTATGTGTATCGATTACATGAACCTGAACAAGGCGTGTGCAAAAGATCCATTTCCACTGCCAAGGATAGATCAGGTCATAGACTCAACTGCTGGATGTGAATTGTTGTCGTTCATTGATGCATATTCTGGTTTCCACCAGATACCTCTAAATCCGGATGATCAAATAAAGACTGCATTTATCACCCCATATGGGGTTTATTGCTATCGCACCATGCCGTTTGGTTTACGTAATGCAGGGGCAACGTACCAAAGATGTATGCAAAAATGTTTGCACGACCAAATTGGTCAAAATGTACAAGTGTACGTGGATGATGTGGTTATCAAGACCAAGGAAAGCAAAACGCTCCTTGATGATATCAGGCAGATGTTCGCGAACTTAAGAAGGTTCCGGATAAAGCTTAACCCGGAAAAATGTACTTTTGGTGTCCCGGCTGGAAAATTACTCGGATTTCTTGTTTCCAGCTGAGGTATCGAAGTTAATCCAACTAAAATCCGGGCCATTGAACGAATGGAACTGCCGAAGTGTCTTAACGATGTCCAGAAATTCACTGGTTGCCTGGCATCGTTAAGTCGGTTTGTATGTCGGTTGGGAGAAAAGGCACTGCCTCTCTACCAACTCATGAAAAAGTCGGATAAGTTCGTTTGGACGCCGAAGGCCAATGAAGCCTTTGTCCACTTGAAGAGGATGTTAGCCACTGCACCAGTGTTAGCTTCTCCACTATTAAAGGAGCCAATGTTGCTCTACATAGCCGCAACCAACCGAGTTGTAAGTGCAGTGATAGTGGTAGAGCGCGACGAGGAAGGTAAGTCGGTGCAAAGGCCAGTGTATTACCTAAGTGAGGTATTATCTGCCTCAAAACAAAACTATCCACACTATCAAAAGGTGGCTTATGGTGTCTATATGGTAGCCAAGAAGTTGAAGCATTACTTTGAGGAGCATCCCATCAGGGTAATATGTGAGGCTCCCATATCAGAGATAATGAGTAACAAGGATGTAAGTGGTAGGATTGCAAAATGGGCAATTGAACTAGCTCCCTATGCACCACAATATGACAGAAGAGAAGCGATCAAGTCTCAAGCTATGGCGGACTTTTTCGTAGACTGGGCCGAGGTGCAATACGAACCACCGCTACCAGATCCAAATTACTAGAAGATGCACTTTGACGGGTCAAAAACAAAAACCGGGCTAGGTGCCGGAGTTGTACTTACCTCGCCAAAGAAGGACCAGCTGAAATACGTGCTGCAGATCCATTTCGCAGCATCGAACAATGTCGCTGAGTATGAAGCACTTGTGCATGGGCTCAAAGTGGCAAAAGAGATTGGGATACGTCGGATCCTGTGCTTTGGCGACTCGGATTTGGTAGTACAGCAAGTGTCGGGACTGTGGGACGCCCTTGATCCAAACATGGCACTGTACAGATTTCATGTGCAGAAGATATCTGGTTACTTTGAGGGATGTGAATTTCACCATGTACCCTGGGTGGAAAATGAGGCTGCCGACATGTTGTCGAAGCTCGGGTTAACCCGACAAGCAATTCCACCGGGTGTAGCATTAGAGCACCTCAGGAAACCATCCATCAGACCATCCCCAGAAACCGACTCAATTTATGTCCTGGAGGACACGGAATCCAGAGTTGTCCCCATGGACATTGACATGGGAGGTGGTGCACGAAACTCGGGGACTGCCTAGGCAAACCCAGGGACTGCTCAGCGTGATCTGGTTGAAGTTATGCCGGTGGATCAGATGGAAATTGACGAGGATGTGTTCCCTGTGCGAGCAATACCAGCTTGGGTAATAACTATATTTCAATTCCTGAAAGATGGAACTTTGCCCACTGAGGAGGTGCTATCCATGCAAACTCAGAGGAGAGCTAAGGCATACACGATCATCAATTCCGAGCTATACAAAAGGAGTGTGACCAATGTCCTCCAACGGTGTGTTGACCCGGAAGAAGGGCTTGACATCCTCCGAGATATACATCAAGGGGAGTGCGGGCATCATGCCTCGTCCCAAGCCTTGGTGGCAAAAGCTTTTCGACATGGATTCTACTGGCCAAGTGCCTTAGAACAAGCAGAAGATCTGGTGAGAAAATGCAATGGTTGTCAGAGGTATGCTACCAAGACACATATGCCAATGTCGGAACTCAAGACCATACCAATTACATGGCCATTTGCCGTATGGTGCTTGGATATGGTTGGCCCGTTTAAACCAGCAAGGGGAAATATGACTCACATTTTGGTCATGGTGGACAAATTTACGAAGTGGGTTGAAGTGAAGCCTATAAGAAAATGTGATGGAGCTACGGCCGTAACATTTCTCAAAGACATCATCTTGAAATACGGTTACCCTCACAGTATCATAATTGATAATGGCACAAATTTTGCGGAAGGATCGTTTGCGCGTTTCTGCCGGGATAAGAAGATCCAGCTGGACGTAGCCTCGGTAGCCCACCCCGCATCGAACGGACAAGTGGAAAGATCCAACAGATTAGTATTATTCGGGATAAAACCCTGGCTCATTGAGCCGCTGCAAAGATTAGCGGGGTGCTGGATAAAAGAACTACCAGCGGTACTATGGAGTTTAAGAACAACTTCAAATCGATCAACAGGCTATACGCAGTTTTTTCTGGTATATGGGGCAGAAGCTGTATTACCAGCCGACATAGAGCATGATTCGCCTAGGGTCACCCAATACACAGAAGCCGAAGTGCAAGAAGCCTGGCAAAATGATGTTGATCTTCTAGAAGAAGCGAGAGAACTGGCATTGTCCAGATCCGCCATATATCAGCAAAATCTCCGATGCTATCATAGCCGGAAAGTAAGCCCCCGAGTCTTTCGGGAAGGCGATCTGGTGCTCCGGTTGGTACAATGTACTGCTGGCAAGCATAAATTATCCCCCATGGGAAGGGCCATTCATTGTGAGCAAAGTAGTGCACAATTGATTCTTATTATCTTATAGATGCAAAGCCACAGGAAAAGAACAAGGCGGACAGGTCCGGCGAGGAATCTAAGCGTCCATGGAATGTAGCTCTACTTCGTCCTTTCTACACTTAGCAAAGAAGTGTATGTATCCGAGTCTTCTCATGTGTCGATATGTATGCCGGCAATGAGCTTATCAATGAAATGTTGGCACCTCGAGTAGTAACTCGGGGACTGCCTTAATAATATTTGTTGTCTTTTGTGCGTCAGCTGGAATAAGTTGTTCTACTTAACTCGGATTAGTAATGTGTGAGCACCAAAAACCCAACTCTTCGACTTGCTGTTGTCCAACAAGAATTGGCTTCATGGCAAGCAAGAGAACAAGTTTGGAATTGCTTAGCACATGAAAAACGACCAAGGAAAAGAACTTACTCGAGCCGACGTCTGTTTTTTGGACTAACCTTGTATTTACTTTCAAATTATTATGCTGAGTTATTTTGAGCTAAGCCTAAAGTTTCCAAGTATTGTTAAAACAATTTTTGAAGCTCGGATTCGTAAGTCGTAAAACCAAATCAAGGTAGACACGAACCAAGCCAAAAGATTTGACGAACAAGAAAGTGAAACTCGGGGACCGCGCCCAAGTTAATCTGGCATTAGAAACTTAGTAGCAAAATATCACATGTGTACTGGATACAATTCCACTCGGCATACCGGGGATCTGATAAGTTTTCAAGTGTTTTCACTCAAGGAGCAGCAGGAGGAGGAAGTTCGGTGTCATCTTCGCCATCTTCGATATCCGAGGCGTCATCCTCTCCATCCTCGTCCGAGCCATTTTCAACGTTCTCAACCTCTTCGTCACCAGCGGCTTCCAGGAAGCTCGGTCCCTCAGTCCATTCATGGATGGGAGCATATTTGATGAGGCTATGGGCGCAAGCCTTGCGCCGAGCTACCCACTCCGGGTCACTGGTCCATTTGGATCCGGTGCGCATGCGCGTTAAGAGGTTGAGGTCGATCTTCTCGTACCACGTGAGTACGTAGTGGAGAACGGTCTTAGCTATGGCGCGCCCAACGGATTCCCTCCAAAGGTCAAGCTGGGTCTCGCACTCCATCAATTTTTCAACAAGAAGTGCGGTTCCCTCCGAAGTGTCTTCTACAGGCCAAAACGTGTTGAAGACTCGGACTGCAGCGTCAAGGATATCCTTGCCATAGTTCTTGATGATTTCCACGTGAGATGACAGGCTGACCAGCAGGTCCTCCATGTCATAGGGAATCTCTTGAGTGTCAGGCCCAACGGGAGTACCCCTCTCCCGGCAGAAATTAGCAACAGCAACGCTCGCGATGGCAGTGCCCTCTGGAAATTTGCCTAAAAACGAGATAAGAGAAACAAATAAAGAAAAGACATATGAAGTAACCCGGACAAGTACGCCGGATAAGGGAAAGGAAGTTACGTGAAATATGGCTGAGGACCCGAGTCAACTCTCTGGTACAGTCATCACGTCTTTTGCGAAGCTGCGCAAGTTCAGCGTTCGCCGAATCAAGCTTGACGTCGGACTCCTGAAGAAGTTCTCGGTCCTTAGCAATTTGGAGGTTGAGGCGTTCGCGCTCTTCAGTATAGTCCTGGCCGGCCTTTTGGAGCTCGGATTGATGTTGTGCCTTCAATTTCTTCATCTCGGCCTTAAGGTTGGCGATCTCATCATCCTTGGTCCGGAGGAGGGCAAGCTCATCATCTTTCTTCTTGAGCTCGGCCTGATGCTGTCCTGCTTGTTCGAGAAAATGCAGCGTCATATCAGGCACGGGCACACTATCTTCAAGAGATGCTGAAATAGTGTATTGACCCGGCAGAGCCGAGGTATGAATGTTTGCCGAGCCGAGGGGAGGAAAGGAGATGGAAAGCGTAGCAAGGTCAGACAAAAGTTACTTACCCTTGATCTGATCCAGATTCTTCCTCATAAGCTTGTTCTCAGCCTCCACCCCAGCCGCGGAAACCGAATGATGGATTAGTTCGGCAGAAGAAGATGAAGAAAAACGGAGAGATGCCAAGGAAGGAATTTACCCCTTTTTCGTATTCTGCGAGAAGTGCAGTTTGCTTCGCGCGTAGCATCTTGTGAGTGTCCAGGAGACGATGGAACTCAGCACTCCGGCGATCGGTGGTCACCTGAAAAGAGTACAAAAATATAACTTAGCTTGGTACATATTCGAAGTGTACAAAATCCGGGCCAAGTGGAACTTAACCCGGCTCTAGGTGTGTGCATATTCGAAGTTATCAAGATCCGGGCCAAGTGGAACTTAACCCGACTCTAGGTGTGTGCATATTCGAAGTGTACAAGATCCGGGCCAAGTGGAACTTAACTCGGCTCTAGGTGTGTGCATTATCGAAGTTATCAAAATCCGGGCCAAGTGGAACTTAACCCGGCTCTAGGTGTGTGCATATTCGAAGTGTACAAGATCCGGGCCAAGTGGAACTTAACCCAGCTCTAGGTGTGTGCATATTACAAGTGTACAAGATCCGGGCCAAGTGGAACTTAACCCGGCTCTAGGTGTGTGCATATTTGAAGTGTACAAAATCCGGGCCAAGTGGAACTTAACCCGGCTCTAGGTGTGTGCATATTCGAAGTTATCACGGAGCTACGTTAGTTTTCTAAGGAGCATCCGGCCGAGTAACAAGTTACTCCCCCGGAGGCTCGGGGACTAATGGTTATGTCATCATTATCTACAACATGTAAAGGGGAAGTGGCGTACCTCCATCATCCGACCCGCGAGGTTGATTGCCTTAGCGGTTGTGTTCATTTGGGCAGAAAATTCGGCGGGGCCAAACCTCTCCGGGAGATCATCGTCATGCACGAACTCCGCCTTGTTTCAGTTGTTGACGAATTCAATAAGGGTCGGAGGGTATCGCTCGCCGGTGGGCATGTGGGGCGCCACCAAGCCCTTCGCATGCGCCTCCTTCCTCTCAACCAAGGCAAGGGCCGGGCTGGTGTGCAAAACCATCTGTTGTGCATCAGTTGGCTCGGCAGGGGCGTCCTTCGGTGCTGGAGGCTTCTTGGGAAGCATGGACGCGAGAGTGCGCTGTCCAGCCTCGACGAACGCTGCCCTGGCGGCGTCAGGGGCCTTTTTGCCCTTGGGCTGCTGGGAGGAGGAAGTAGTTGCAGTAGATTTTCCCTTAGGAGTTGTTTGGGTACTTTCTCGCCGAGACTGAGAAGTCTCGGACGAGGCGGAGGAGCTTGGCGCTGGTGCTTTTGCTGCTGGAGTTGGTGCTGGTGCCGGAGTTGGTGCTGGCGCTGGTGCTGAGGTAGTCTTGGTGATAGCTGGTTGCGGCGGAGCCGAAGTTGTGGATGCTGCCGCCTCGGCCGAGCCAGTCTCCCCCGCTTCAAGGTTGCCCCCCTCTTGACGAGGTGGAGCAGAACCCGGAGCAGCCGTAGAACCCTCTGGAATTGGGCTCAGCGGGCGTGACTCATCGCCACGAGGGGGAGAAGGGCAAGGTCGGTGAAGCGAAGCAATGCCAGACCCACTCTAGGGGACCTCCACCGCAACCCTGTCAAATCAAACAATGATGGATGAGAAACTAAAACAGTACAAGAGCAAGTAAATGGCTGAGGGAAAAGAGGCTTACGCGTCCGATGTCAGGGGCTCCTTGGGCTTCCGAGCTCTTCGTGCTGGGGCCTTGGCTGTTGGCTTGGAGGCCGTTTTGTCTCCGGACTTCTTTCGCCTTTTGGCAGGCTGAGAAGGTCTGGAGGAAGAAGTTGATGCAGCTCCCCGCTTCTTCTTCGGCGTAGCCGGAACAGGGTCACCCACAGCAAGGGGAGGGTCCTCGTGGATCTGCCCACCGGGGTTAGCCGATGCCGGAAAAGCATAAGAAAGGGAGACAGCGTCAACAACTTCCATCACCTCGACATCCGAGTCATCTTCATCATCAGGCCAATCTCTAATGGAAGAGGGTTTACCGGTGGGTCGCTTCGTAGCGTCGATCATCAGGAGGAACATCTCCTGATCCGGCTCTTCCTTGTCTGAGGTCTCCCGGTCAGGCGCCCACTTAAGGGTGGGATTGGTGCCATCTTCTAGGGTCTGCTGAAGGAATAGCTAAGGAAAAGAACAGACAACAGAGTTAAAAATACAACAGCGACCGACATAAGGTTTAATTCGGAGAAAGTTTGCGACACAAAACTTACCGCGGGAGGAGGCCTATCACAGCAGAAATGCTCAATGCCCCACGTCCACTCAGAGGAGAAGTCCTTGTGCGTGGTGAAGAGAGCCTTGACCCGGCGATAGATCTCCGTGTTGCTCAACTCGAAGGACGAGGTCCGGTTGGGATCGCGGCCCTAGCTCATGTGACACACTTTGTGAGTGTGCTTCTGGAGGGGGGAGATCCGGTTGCGGACGAACGTGATCATAGCGTCCTCGTTGCGCAATCCGAGCTTCTTTAGTTCCGTGAACCTTTTATTGACCTGGTTGGCCAAGGCCGTGGGCTTCTTGGGGACAGCCTCCCACAACTCCGGGTTAGGAGGACCCGGAGCATAGGGGAGCAGCCGGATCAAGTATTCGGTGCCCGCATTCCGGACATAAAAGAAAGTCCGGGCCCATCCCTTGCAGGAGTCCAACCCGGTAACTCGGGGAAAGACGGAGAATCTCCGGGGTGAAATGGACATAGCTCCGAATTGAGTGAGCTGCTTGTCCTCTGGATCAAGTTGAATGTTCGGAATGACATTACGACAAAGGCCGAAAAAACCGGATCCATAGCTCCTTCGTGGGGCATAGTCCGGCATAGCCTTCGATCGTGGAGGCGAAAGCAGAAACAGAAGTAATTGCATTGGCAGGAAGGTGGTGCAACTGGAGTTCGTAGGTGCTTAACCAATCATGGCAGAAATCACTGACCGGCAAACCAAACCCCTGCTGGAAGTGGGACAAGAACACAACGTACTCACCCGGATTGGGTGAGGGGGCGAGTTTGGCAAAGGCGAGGCGCGCGGTGACGCCGGCGGGGATGCGTCTGGTGCGGTAGAGCCAGTCCAGGTCGTCTTGGCAGACCCAGCACCCAGCCCACGCACCACGGTCCGTCGTGGCGGTGTCTTCCACCATCTCTTGCTCGGCGATGGCGAGCTCCTCTTCTGTCATCTTGTGTTCGCTGCCCTCACTGGCGCTAGCGGCGGTGGGGGGCAACGGCCTAGATTGACAACGACCCGTGGAGGAGGAGGTACGTAGCGGTGGCGGCGATGCAGAGGCATGGGGAAGTAGTGCGGCGGCGGCGCGGCTACTTAGAAGCAGTGGCGGCGGTGCTGTCGCGAGGAAGACGAAGAAGAAGAAGAGCTAGAGGCGGAGGGGCGCGGAAGGGGGAAAAGACCTAAGGGGTGCGCCCCTCCCCTATTTAACCACTCCCTCGTGAGGGAAGTGGGATCGTGCTTTGCGGTTACGCCACACGGTGTGGCCGTGCACGCACTGTATTGGCCAATCAGCATCGGGCCACACGGAAGGTCACAGGGCGCTGACGATCCCATGACGTGACGCATTGATGCAGTTAACGAGGAGGCAGGCGTGATGTGACGTGCGCACAGTAACTCCTGACAGTAACTGCGGCGGTTACTATGGCAGGCCCTTAAAATGAGGCAATGTGATGATTACCCTCCACGTGGGGAAGCGTATGAGGGAAAGAAGAACGACCCGGATGAGAATATGGTAACCCGGCCAGCACGTAAAAACTTGGAATGTGCCAAGGGAAAATAAATCCATAGAATCTGAGATAAGGTGGTAACCCGGCCAGCAAGGGACAACTTGAAATGTGCCAAGGGAAAGTAAATCCATAGAATCCGAGGTTAGGAGATAACTCGGAAATAAAATCCTAAGCTCAGTGAAATGGAACCTGATGTGGCCTTAGCGGCCAAGGCAGCTAAGACCGCACCAGCTTCGGGGACTAATGTTGGGGGATACCCTCGGGTAGGGTCACGTCGGGGTATAAATGTCGAGTTAGCCGAGGTTCGGCAAGGTCAAAGCGGATGCTGGCAGGGTCACCTCAAGGCGGGCCAAATCATGGAGTAACCCGGACCAAGGGATGTCCACCTAACTGGGTCTCAGCCGACTTAAGCCATAAGTCGGAACGATGTATCTAACTTTCATGCAGGAACGGGTGTGGCCGGATCTACTACGATCTGGATCATGTCAAGCTTCTAGGAGAAGGAAGGAATCTCGCTGGTCAAAATTAGCCCCAGTACGCACGGCATGAGCGAAGTGGACAGAGACAGGACCAGCGAGGCGTGGCCGACAAAGGTGACAAGGCCAATGTCGGGTGACGCAAGCGCTGCAGAGGCTCATGTAGCCTCTGCATGGATGACGCGGGGGAAAGTAACCCGGTCGGCTTACTATTTTGGGAGGAGGCATATTCCCAGGAATATGCCTCCACGTAAGCCCTAAGTGGAGACCTAGCCACCCCTATATAAGGAGGGCTAGGGCCTCTGTAGAAGGGGTTCCGCTATTCTGATTGGTTTTAGGTTCTAAGGGTTGATCTCTAGTTGGTCTCGTACGGGTTAGCTGTGGGTGAGAGTAAGAGAGTTCCTTCTTCCTCCTCTCGCCAATACAGCTCTAGGAGCACTTGTAACCTTGGAAGTGAATCATATATAAAACTTCTGTGTGAGGAATCACCTCATTATCCCTCCCTGGATTCCCCTAGTGCATTTAGTCCCCACCTTTAGCCTATCCATGGCGTCTGCCGTGACACCACCACGACAAGAATTGTTTGAAAATGCCATGCTTGATGGTTCTAAATGTTGTGAAATGGTTTAAAGGTGAATGCCACATCATATAGACCATTTACAAACAAAATCCAAAGAAAAATAAGTCAAATAAGAATAAAAAAGCAAATGGTCATTTGGACCAAAATCAACCACTAGGCCACTTTGAGTGTTCCTAGAAGATAATTTCTAACAGAAACATTTATAGTTCTTTTCACCCCTTGCTAGACCAAGTAAAGATGTACCAAGGCCCACTTTACAAACTTACAAAAAAGTCTAGCAAATCAATTAAATGGAAAATGGAAAATCGAATCCAATTCATAAAAACCCACCAAATCAACTCCACTTGCCAATCCCAAGCAATCATAGATAACCAAGCATAAGTGTAGATCACTCACCAAAATTGAGCCAAAAATTCAAATTTAATTTTCTTTCGGACATTAGATCAAACACTTGGTGAGCACAGAAATAGCTGCCAAACTATTACTGTTTGTGATCAATGCCTTGTTCCCCATTTGACCCCTTTGTACTCCCCTTGTCTCCCCAACCACAGCCAAGGCAATAGAGCGACTCCCCCTCACTGTGTGCACCAATGCATTGCCACCCGACCCCCCCCTGCCACCCGACATGGACCGCTCACAGCAGACCACCCCGAGCTCGCCCATGATGTTTAGGAGGTAGCTGCGACCACACCGCCGCCCCTGTCCACTCCCCGAACGAAGCCAAGCCATGGACAACCCCAGCAAAGCCACGTCCAGAGTGTCTGCGCCATGTCGAGGATGCACCAGAGCGCCGCGCCCGACCAGCTCGCACACGCCGAGCCTCGACCTCACCCCGCGCACACTGCTCCGCCATTACCCTAGCAGCCGCCCAGACATCCCCGTTTGTCGCCGCTCGACCCGTAGTCATCGTGCGCCGCATCAAACACCGCCTCTGCCACGTAGAGCACTGACCGCTCCCGACCAAATGCGACCGCCCCATGCCTCTCCTTTAAGCTAGAGATGACCGGCCGGAGACCACGCATCGTTCGCTACCCCAGCCGCTGCTAGCTGCCTATAGTGTCGCCACTGACGAGCCATGCCCACGCTGCTCGGTCCCCTCGCCGGTGTATAAATAGAGGCCACCCCAGGCCTCCATTCATCACACCACTCGACTCCCCACTCACCACTGATCCTCCCACACTATCCCCAGAGCAAGGCGAGCCTCAGTCTGCCGGAATTTCACCGGAGTTCGCCGCTGCAGTTGAAGAAAGGCGCCGTCGATTGGAGCCGCCCCAGGAGCTACTGATGTCTACACACTTCTATTCTTGTAGACAGTTGTTGAGCCTCCAAGTGCAGAGGTTTGTAGAACAGCGGCAAGTTTTCCCTGAAGTGGATCACCCAAGGTTTACGGAACTCAGGGAGGAAGTGGTCAAAGGTATCCCCTCTCAAGCAACCCTGCAATCAAGATACAAGAAGTCTCTTGTGTCCCCAACACACCCAATACACTTGTCAGGTGGATAGGTGCACTAGTTTGGCGAAGAGATAGTGAAATACAAGTGGTATAAATAATTATAAGTGGTGATGGTGATAGAAAATAGCTTGATGGCGTGGAAAAGACTAAAGGCAAACTGAAATAAAGATGGAGATGGTGGTGGAGATCGATGGAGCTGGCTCCGGGGGCACTTCCCCGTCCCGGCAGGGTGCCGGAACAGAGACTTTCTGTCCCCCGAATCTCCTTTTTGGTGGCGGCGGCACTGCGGAACTTTTTGTGTCTAGAGGCTTGATGATTTAGGGTTTTGGTATCAGGAGGCTCTTATAGGCGAAGGATGCAAGGTTGGTGGAGTGCCAGGGGGCCCACACCACCTGGTGGCGCGGGTAGGGCTAGCCCACGCCTGGGAGGGGTGTGGCCAGGCCCTGGCCCTCCTCCGTCTCGTATTCTGGCTCCGTGAGTCTTCCGGTAAAATAGGAACTTTGGCTTTTGTCCCCTCCAATTATGAGAATATTGATTTTCTGACTTTCCTGGAACCAAAAACAGCAGAAAACAAGCAACTGACACTGTGGCTCTTGTTAATAGGTTAGTCCAAGAAATCATAAGAAAAGTACTCCAAAGTTGGATAAAAACACAAGAAAGTAGATAAAACCAAGCATGGAACATCAAAAATTATAGATACATTTGCAATGTATAACCATCCCTAAGCTTAACTCCTGCTCGTCCTCGAGTAGGTAAGTGATAAAAAGAAAGAATAATTTTTGAGGTGACATGCACCATCAAAGACTTGATCAAAGTGTTTGCAAAACATTCAAAGCTAGGATCATAGTACTTCGATCATAGCATGAAAGATAAAGTTCTGGCAATAAGACAAAGAAACTATGATGCAACATGAAAAGGCACAAAAAAAAGATTCATGAATAACAATGCTTTGCAAGACGTTTGTTTGTTTCACATAAAGAAAACATAGCATAATAGTATTCAGCTTGTCCCTCGATAGAGTAGCAAATATAAATGCACAGGACACCTTCAAAGTTCATAAGAGTGACTAGATACAATAGTTTAAAACAAGCAATATCAAAGTATGCATCAATCAACTAGTCTTGGGACAATGCACATAGAACTAAGAATGGCCACTATGCTCTCAAAGTAGGTGCATAAAGATAGAAGGTGGAGAGTCAATATAATGGTGGAAGAAAAGCCTTTTGTAAAAGGAAGTAGGGATTCAAGTCTCATAAAGAGCTTCCAAAAATTATGGTACTTATAGCTTTCAGCTCTCATTGCCCCTATCATAAGAATCTTGAAGTGATTAAGGTTAAAGTGAACAAACTATGGTGTACATGCTTGACGAAGTATAAGTCAGAAATCTCATGTCCCTTGTATACGAGGGTCGCTCCTCATGCTACTCAAGTTTAGTCACCGGTAAGTTCTTGTCATCGTAAGTACATGTGTATCATAGAGAACCGCCAACGGGGTATCCCTTGCCCGATGATACGGAAGAATCCCCATATCAAAATGACAAGGCAAGCAGACAACGAGCATCTCAGCATTCTTCTTATTTACCATGGGAATATGGTGCTTTTTTCTCTCATTCCTCTTTTCATAATATCTCTTTTTTTTTCTCTTTTCTCTCTTTTTTTCAATAGGACTCTTTTTTTATAAGAAGAATGCTTCATATACAGCTCATTATGGTTACATTGCAGGTTTCCACCATGTCAGCATGGATTAGACCAGCGGCCCAGGCGTTTCTCTAACACATATACATAACTCCATGGACTTACAAGCTCCCCTTTCATTTCACACCGACGGCATCCATATACAAAAGAGCATGATATCAACTAGGTAAGGTAACCAAGTGCAATGTTGAAAGCGTTCCCCATGAAAGCATGGTTCTGCTAATTCCCAACAAATAAGTGCAAGCATATACAACATAGAAGACACAATGGTTCAAGTTTATTAAGGGCAAGTAAAGTAAAGTGTGCCATCAAGTTCGTGAGAGCTTTAATCACTAGTTTTCTCATAACAAGTGGAAGGTAAACAAAAGCATGAATGCACTTGGAATAGCATAAGCTAGTAGGTAGGTATGGTGGAATCATTGGAATAACTTGGTTTAGGGAGTTGGATGCATGAGTGGAACTCATACTTGTTGTGGAGGCTAGCGAAAGACTGGGAGCGACAAACTAAGAGAGCAATAATGGCCATAATCATGCAGAGCGACAAAACATCATTGATCAAAGCATAAAGTGATACTACAAGTTGAAAACTAAAGGATCATAAAGGCTATGGTGACTTTGGATAGTCATAACATGGTGTGAGCATGCGCCAAGTCAACCCAAATAAAGCATCAAAGGAGAATACCACTATACTATGCTTTAATATGCTAAAACAACGCATGATTCATCCAAGGCACATTAAGCAATCTCAATTGTTTATAACAAGTCATGGTACATCAAAGAATACTAAGCATAAAGCCAAAACAATATCAAACATCGCATGACAAAGCATAAGCCACAGTCAAAAATAAGCTCTCTTTACCACTTAAGCATGAGCTTTTCCTACTCTTTTCCAAACCAAACCAAACTATTTGAAAACCAATATATGAAAGAGGGGGTCCAACCAATTTATTCATCAAACTAAGCAAACAAGGAAAACTAAAAACCAAAACAAAAACGAAAAAGAAGACGCTCCAAGAACAACACAACTGTGCATGAAACAATAAAAATGAAGCGTTTGGAAGAAACCTGGGATTGTTCTAGATGAAGAGGGGGATGCCTTGGGCATCCCCAAGCTTTGACGCTTGTACTTCTTGGATATTTTTTGGGGTGACACGCGTGGCATCCCCAAGCTTGAGCTTTAGTCCATCCTTCATCTCATTACTCATTCCTTCCATACACCTGAATTTTTTCCTTCATACAAAACTTCACACAATCTTTATTAGCAACATTAGTGCACTCAAGATAAATAAGTCTTAAGGTTCAGTTATAATACCAAATAAACTTCCATTAGAACACTATCTACTGTAGTAATTCCCTTAAAAATCCCAATTCCCCAAAAGAACTCAAGAAGGAACCAACAAGAAGCAAATGCACAAAATGGCAGAAATCTATCAAAACAGACCAGCAGGTAAAGACGAATTTTTTCGAAGACCTTCTGTTGCTCAAATCAAAAAGTTTTGAACTAAAGAAAGTGATATAACAACATGGGGCAGAAGCACAACAAATTACAGCTCAATCAGACATACAGAGCTCTCTCACAAATGTTTACGGTGAAGCACAGAAATCTGTTTCGGGACAGAAACTTTCCCAAGCATTACTTCTCTCTCATTAGAGATTACTCTTGGCATAAAAAGCAAATAAAAAGGATATGGAGCGGTTATTACAGAGGTAATAACTTCCAAGACTCATCTAAAACTTTTGGGTTATCTCCCAATAAGTACTTTTCTTTAATGCCTTTAAGTTAGGCTTGATAGTTTGAGAAGATGCTCACATAGGAAATATGAATTGAAGTAAAAGAGAGCATCAAGAAGCAAATTCAAAACACATTTAAGTCTAACCCACTTCCTATGCATAGGAATCTTGTAAATAAACAAGTCATGAAAGCACAAAGCAATAAGCATAGGAAGGCAAAACAAGTGCAACTTCAAAAATTTCAACATAAAGAGGGGAAACTTAATATTATTGAGATGCATAGAACCATGTTTCCCTCTCTCATAATAACTTTCAGTAGCATCATGAATAAATGTAACAATATAACTATCACAAGAAACATTCTTGAGCCACATGCATAAAATAATTAAAACTCCCCACATAAACATAGTCATTCTTATTGATTGTAGTGGGAGCAAATTCAACAAAATAGTCATCATTATTATTTTCATCACCATAATCATCAAATATAGGAGGCATATTGTAATCATAATTAATTTCCTCCTCAATAGTAGGTGGACTGAAAATATCATGATCATCATTGCAATCATCATATATTGGAGGTATAGCATCCTCATAAGCAATAGAATAGTTATCTTCCCAAGTGTGTTCATTTGTAAACATATCATCATTGGAAGGATCATGGATAGCACTAATAGTATAGCAATTATTAATATCATCATTTTCAGAATTGGTACCAAAGAGATTTTCAATATCAAAAGAAGTGTGCTTTTCCCAATCATGATCACTACTATAGGTAACAGGCATAGGAACATCATCGAGTTCAGACTCATCAAAAACTATAATGGGAGCAACATGCTTAGGGGAAAATACCGTTTCCTCTCTCCTTTTACTCCTCCTTTTCTTCTTTATCTTCTTCTCTTTAGGAGGGAGAGGCTTGAAAGGAAGCTTCTCCATATACCCTGGTTCATTGTTAGAGACAATAGAAGAAACTTTGGAGGATTCCTTCTTTCTAATAAGATCAAAACACATATTAGTCCTATCATATTTTGGTAAAATCTCATCTTCTATAATATTTTGTATGTAAGTATTTGTGTGACAATTATCAACACAATAAAGATGACAACCATGCAGGACACTATTCATATCAAAAGCACCCATATCTACCAAAGAGGTTTTTCTTGATAACTCTTCACATCCCAAAAATAATGTAAGTTCATCATGCTGATTAGGAGTGATCATGTCATCACAATACAAACTTGTAGTACTCATTGGATTAGAAGGGCTATTATTATGGCCTGAGCATTGGAAATTGAAATGACCCACTTCAAAGCAAAGTTCACAAATAAAATGATAGAGGGCACAAACTTTTTTACCAAGACCATTTAGAGCCCAATACCACATTCTAGTTTTTTCATTCCTGTGGGTGATACAATATTCTTCTTCAACTTGATTACTCTCACAAGGTCTATGTATCCCACAAAAATTAACATTCTTATAAGAAATAGTGCTTTCCGAGGTTTGAGCATGTTTATTGCTATCATTAACAACAATTTCATTTTCCATGCAAGTGTCTTTAAAAGGCTCATGATACATGTCCCACTTTTCTTTAGGAGCATTAATATGAGAAGCAAAGGTTTTAAAACTATCAATAAGAATTTGAGGATCAGGACCATATTTAGCACTAAGCTCTTGAAAATCAGCAGTTTCAACAAAAGACTTAATACAATCATACTCATAGTTTATACCTGGTTCTTTACCTTTGTTGTTATCCCAATCTTCGGTATTGCTTTGAATTGTTTCAAGAAGATCCCACTTAGATTTGACCTCCTTACTTGTGAAGGATCCCTCTAAACAAGTATCTAGATAGTCCTTGTAATGTCCTGAAAGCCTTGCATAGAAATTATTAATAACAATATTACGGGGGAGCTCATGAATGGGACATTTGAGCATTAGTGACTTCAGTCTCCCCCATGCTTGGGCGATACTTTCTCCATCATGAGGATGAAAATTATAAATGTAATTCCTATCTTTATGAATTTCATGAGGAGGATAAAATTTAGAGTAAAAGAGAGATTCAAGTTCCTTCCACTCCAAATGATGAGGATCATCTAGTAGCTCATACCACTCCCTTGATTTGCCCTTAAGTGAAAAAGAGAATAACTTCTTCTTGACGTGATCTGTTGTAATACCTGCACACTTGAACAACCCGCATAATTCGTGTATAAAGAGCAAATGATCACCGGGATGGACAGTTCCATCTCCAAATGATCACCGGGATTGACACGGTCAATAATTTTTATAGGTATTTCAAAAGGGATGCTTTCAGTATGTGGATTTAAAATATCACAAGTATCATTAGAATTACCACATATGGGAGATAAAGTATCATCAGAGCAAATTTTCTTCCTTAAAACTAGGGAACTAAAGAGATCATTTTCATAAGAACCAACTTCCCCAAGCTTAGATGTTTCCATAGCATTAGTAACAAAGGTATTCAAAAGATTCATACTAATAACATTGCTATTAGCATGCAAAGAAAGTTCCATGGGTTTTTTAATTTTCTTTTCAGATAATTCAAGTTCTAACTTAGGAAAAATACTAAAAAGCTCTCTAATTTTGTTGTTGTTTTCATTAAGCCTAACTAGTGAAAACAAGAAACAAAAAGACAAAATTGCAGAATATAAAGGCGCCAGAAAAGAGCTTGATGTCTACGCACTTCTATTCATGTAGACAGTTGTTGGGCCTCCAAGTGCAGAGGTTTGTAGAACAGCAGCAAGTTTTCCCTTTAGTGGATCACCCAAGGTTTATCGAACTCAGGGAGGAAGTGGTCAAAGGTATCCCCTCTCAAGCAACCCTGCAATCAAGATACAATAAGTCTCTTGTGTCCCCAACACACCCAATACACTTGTCAGGTGTATATGTGCACTAGTTCGGCGAAGAGATAGTGAAATACAAGTGGTATAAATAATTATAAGTGGGATGGTGATAGAAAATAGCTTGATGGCGTGGAAAAGACTAAAGGCAAACTGAAATAAAGATGGAAGCAAGCAAACATGTAACAGATCTAGTAGCAAACAGTGTATCAATGCTTAGAAACAAGGCCTAGGGATCATACTTTCACTAGTGAACACTCTCATATAAATATATCATCTTCATGATACTACTCTTAACTACTCTTCGGTTGGACACTCTAATCAACAGTAGGGCTATAACAGCACTCCTCAAAGTAAGCCTTTCCCATCTAGAAAACCCCACACTGTCACCTTGAGTACTAGATGAGTCCAACAAACACCACAATTTCATAAAGATATCCAACTCCAAATATAACTCATAACAAGTATTTGTAATCTCTAGCCTAAGTGCCACCATGGTGTGCACGCTGTCACTTTCACACACATGGGGAGAGCAGAGATCTATTAAAGCACTTTAGTAGCAAGGTAGATATATAGATTACAAGCTCATGATCACAATATGATCATGCATAGAGAGAGAGATGAACACATAGCTACCGGTAGAACCCTTAGCCTCGAGGAACAACTACTCCCTCCTCATCATGGGAATCAGCAATGGTGATGGAGATGGCTCCGGGGGCACTTCCCCGTCCCGGCAGGGTGCCGAAACAGAGACTTTCTGTCCCCCGAATCTCCTTTTCAGTGGCAGCAGCGCTGCCGAACTTTTTGTGGCTAGAGGCTTGATGATTTAGGGTTTTGGTATCGGGAGGCTCTTATAGGCGAAGGAGGCAAGGTCGGTGGAGTGCCAGGGGGCCCACACCACCTGGTGGCGTGGGTAGGGCTAGCCCGCGCCTAGGGGGTGTGGCTAGGCCCTGGCCCTCCTCCGTCTCGTATTCTGGCTCTGTGAGTCTTCCGGTAAAATAGGAACTTTGGCTTTTGTCTCGTCCAATTCTGAGAATATTGATTTTCTGACTTTCCTGGAACCAAAAACAGCAGAAAACAAGCAACTGGCACTGTGGCTCTTGTTAATAGGTTAGTCCAAGAAATCATAAGAAAAGTACTCCAAAGTTGGAACAAAACACAAGAAAGTAGATAAAACCAAGCATGGAACATCAAAAATTATAGATACATTTGCAATGTATCAGCTGCCATGACCACGCCTCAAACCACCGTCCTCTACCAGCTCGAACGCCCCCATCGCCGACCGTAGCTGGAGCCCAGGTAAGCCCCGTAGACCCCCACCGTGCCGCTAGGGTTCGTCCTCACTGGAGACCTGTTCACTAGGGACGACGAACCACAACCGTTAGATCATAGTCTAATCGCACAGCTTAGATTGAAATGTACCGATTCGAGTTTTAGGAGTCGCTGACAAGTGGGACCCTCTTGTTAGTAGCCCGCTGCGCCCGCGTAGTGCAGCTGGGCCGGTCCATTTCCTTTCTCGCGCGTAGCCCAACGATTCAAATTACTATTTTCCAATTTAGTTGAAACTAGATTCTGATAGTAGATTCAAAAATCAATTCAGAGAGTCTCACTTAACCAAATGACATGATTCAATTTTTGCTAGAAAGGTAATTAAAATATCTATCCAAGCCCGTTGGATTGAAATCAATTGGAGTTAGAGAGCATCTACAGCAAAAATAACAAAGCATAGACTTTTGCAACTTCAAACATTTTTCAAAAATCAACCATAATAGCTTTTGAGTTGATTCTAACTCTCAAAAATCACATTTGATAATATCTATCTGAATATGTAAAAGTATCTAGGATTGCATGCAGTGACATAAAACTAGTACCAAAAGAATGCTATTAGGGCATTTCTAGTCACTTTAAATCATTTAAATTATATGCTTAAACTTTATAAAATGTGATCAACCCTTTAAATCACATTCCCATGTATTAGAATATGTGGTTATGACATGTGTCCACATGATCCCATATTCCATTTGGAGAATATTAAATCTTAATTAATTTCAGTGAGTAGAAATTATTTTTCTCAAATAAAATAAATGAAACTAGTTCTTTAAATCTTGTGATGATTGTGATGATACTAGATCATAAAGTGTGAGCCTTAGTGTGCTAAATAGACTAGTTAAGTATTTGTTTGGTGATTGTATATCCCGTATTCATTTATAGACGATAGTACCGATCAAGTCTACGAGGAGGAGGAGTTCTACCCCGAAGAAGACGAAGAAAACTTCAATCACTGCACCAATCATGGCAAGCCATCACTAGATGAAAGTTAACCTAAGCAAGATGCATTAGGCATGCTTGGTTATACATTTTGATTTATACCCATCCCAAGTTTTACTTGCAAGCTTTACTTTTTACCTTACCAAAGTTTCTTTACCTTTAATAATCTTTGTGAGTTTTGGGAAAGTAGTTTTGAGATTGAAAATAGCACTCCTCATTAGTGAACACTCTTAACCTTAGTGGATAGTGCTAAGCATAAAACTTGATCACTTTAGATGGGAATACTTGGTGAAAATGCTTATGAAAACCTTGGAATGATGAGTCATTCTATTGACATGTTTTGACATGTGTTGAGAAACACAGATGGTTTATGATGATGAAAATGTTGATGCATGAGCCTTAGCCCTTTATAAAAACTGATGGTTGGTTTCGGATGCGATACCATTCCAATTTTACCATACAACCACAATACCTGAATTGGGTAAGGCTTAGCCGGAAGTTTATATGCATTAGTATGGGTTCCCTCACGGAAGAGGTTTGAGCTGAGGCTACCTCTTGATGATGTCCACCTATGCAATGCCCAGGATGGCAGATGGCCATGGCTGGGAGGCCAAGCTCATAGGAGAGGTGCTCATACTAGGGTGTGTAAAGGAAAGGTTATGATTGATTATCCGCATACTAAGTATGATGATTCAGGGTTATCCCTGATGGATATATCGAATTTTGTGGTGAAAGTGTACCACCTCGGCAGAGTTTCAAACTATTCGAATAGCCGCGTCCGCGGTCATGGATAGTTGGAGTGGCCATACTGTCCCATCGTCAGATGTTTTCAAAATGACTTGTGAAATGATCTATGATTTTGACTTGACCACAACATGGTTGTGAATATGAAAACTAGGTCCCCAACTTAAATGATTTATAACATTTAGTTAACTTTCTTTGCTTTTGAACTCAGTTGAGATAAATTTGGCTTTTTGCAAATAAACTTAGAGCTTAGCATTCCTACTAGAACTACCTTCCTTGTTAGTGATAGTTTGCGAGTACTTAAAGAGTACTCATGGCTTTGTCCCTAGCTATTCCCGTGACCAGACTATGAGGAGGACTATCAGGAAGATGGACAGAAGGACGGCTACGACAACTAGGATCATCTCCCGTCGTCAGCATTGCCCGTGACACTAAAGATGGAGCCCACCGCTACTCTTATTATTCCGCTGCTTGTTTGTATTAAGACTGGATCATGAGATCCTTTATTTGTGTAAGAACTTATTATGGTTTGTAATGGATGATGTACTGTAATATCCAATCTGTTATGTCTCGCAAAAATGGTAATCCTAGGATTGCGATGTATGGGATAACAGGCATCTGGGATTAAAAATCCAGGTGTTGACAAGTTGGTATCAAAGCCATCCTGACCATAGGAGACCCTAGTTAGAATGGACGTCCAAACAAAAACTTAGTTTCAAAAGTAAAGAAGTAAGTATTTATGAAAACATATTCCCACCCTTATCCTTGATTCTTTCAAAAAAAATCATGTTCCTCAAAATTCTTACATTACTACGTAAAATTTTACACACTTGATCACCTCACTAACTTACTCATCCTAAATTCTTATAGATGGAAGTTCACTATTGCAAGTTCTACCAGTTGGGCAACAGAGGCTAGATGATCTTTGAGAGGGATCTTGATGCATTGTCTGAGTATCTTGAGCGTCCGCATCCGGAATTCTTCGGAGCCCAACTCAAGGATTTTCTAGGAGGAGATCTACAATGGCTGATAGTTGCAGATCCTCGAGGCAAGATGGAGGCACCCCTTTCTAAGAAGATTCAATTCACCGTGAGAGAGAACAACTAGCTAGATGGATTAGCCAGGGCTATGCATGAAGCTCTTGCTCGTCTGTGTGGGCAAAATGTCAACTTGATCCAGGGATCTCACTTTGCTCATTACGCAAGGCGTGATTCTATGGGAATGCCATTGGAGATGCCAAGTCACCCGGAGATGAAGCGCCAAGTGGAGAATCTTGACTTCCTACTCTATGATAGATAGAAGGAATTAGACAATGCTCGAGCCTACGCCAACCACAACCTTGCCATTGCCGCCAAGAAGGACCAGACTTTCGCCATGCTAGTCAAGGATCGCCAATCACTTCGCCGGCAACACGAGAAAAAGGATCGCACCATCGCTCGTCTTCACAAGAAGGTGGCCAACCTCGAGAAGACCATCTAGGAACAAGAAGCTCATCTTGCAGCAAAAGAAGAAGAGGAAGAAGGTGAAGACATCCAGGGAGATATTCACTCATACCTCAGTGATGACAATGACTACCCGGAGGATGATGCCATGGATTTCTACACCAATGATGATGACTCCGACTTCATTGATGATGATTAGATGCACTTGATCACTACCGTAGGAAGGAGTTGTATCGGTCCCACTTTATCTTAGCTTCACAGAATGTTTCTTAAAACCATCTATTTGCCTTTTGTGTTGTGTTGTGTGTTGTATTGTGTGCTTGAATGAATGAATAAATGAGAAGGAGTTAGTTGCAAAACCTGAGTTCAAACTCAAAGTTTAAGCTTTTGAAACAAAACCATGAACCTTAGAACTTTCCCTCTTACCCCTTTATCTACCTCAATCTTCAGATGACTCGTGGAAACCCCGGAGGAAGCAGCTCATCGCAAGACCCGATGCTGGAGATTCTGCAGATGCTAGTTTCAGACCGTGAAGCTAGTAAAGCAGAGCGCCAAGCCAACCTAGCCACCCTGCAACAGATAGCTCAAATGGCCCACAATAATCAAGGCCAAGGAAATCAAGATCATCATGGATCCAAGCTTAAGAATTTTCAGAATACCAATCCCCTATCTTCAACAAATTTGAGGATCCTTTAGATGCTGATGACTAGCTGCAGACAATGGATAATAACCTAGAAGTTGCAGGAGTTGACACCAACGAGAAGGTACTGTTTGCCACCCACTATTTAGAAGGAGATGCAAGAGCCTGGTGGAATAGCACCCGTACTATGAACCACGGTGAAATATCATAGATGTCGCCTAGAGGGGGGTTGAATAGGCAATTAAAAATTCTATGAGATGGGCTTAACAAAGGCAGAATAAAACTAGCATTTTATTTTGTTAAGCACAAAGCCTAGATATACTAAGGTTCACCTATGTGCACCAACAACTTATGCTAAGCAAGATAAGCAACAATGCGATAGCAAGAAAATTACTTCAAGCACGATGGCTATCACAATGTAAAGTGCATAAGTAAAGAGCTCGGGTATAGAGATAACCGAGGCACGACGGGACGACGATATTTTACCGAGTTCCTCCCAACAAGGGAGTATGTCTCGTTGGAGGGGTGGGCGATACTAAGATTGGGGCTATCTCCACAACTTAATTGGAGGCTCCCAACACCACAAAGGCCTCACCTCTCCCAAGCACCCACCACGCGGGCAAGCATCTGTTCCACTATGGGACACTTAAGGGTGGTCACCGAACCCGTACAAGAGTGGGTTATCTCCACAACTTAATTGGAGGCTCCCAATAATCGCCAGCAAGGCCTCAATCTTGGGGGAGATTCACAACTTAATTGAAGACCCCAAGAACATGCCACAAAGGCCACACAATTGTCTAGGGTTCCAAGAACCCAAGAGGGACAAGCTTCAATGAATATCACCGAACAAATCCTCTAGAGAGAACACACACCGATCACCAAATGCAAAAGGTAAGAACACCACAAAGATGCCCCAAATCTCCACTCTCAAGTTCCAACTAGGCTACTAAAGCAATTGGTGGAACAAGAGAGGAAGAACACAAAAGGGGAACACAAAAAGGCCCAACGATCTAGATCCCAAAGAATCACTCACAGGGAGGTGATTTGGTTTGGTCAAAATATAGATCTAGATCTCCTCTACCTTCCCCTCAATTATGGGTAAGAATCATTAGAGGGGGAGGAAGAAATCAAGCCAAAAGATGTGTCAAGTATTAGGCAAAGCTTGAGAAAGAATAGAGGAAGAAGAAGCCACCCAAAAGATAAGGCAAATGGCCTATTTAAACGAGGGGGCGAAATGTTGCCCGTTGGGGCCTTTTTGGGGTAGGTCCGGTAGTACCAGAGTACTACCGCAATGACCTGGCAACACAGCGAGCGAGCGAGGGAAGCCAGCTGCCAGCAAGAGGGGATCAAGGGAGGGACGCGCCAGCGAGAGGGGATCGGGCAGACGAGCAGCTCCAGCAACGCGCAACGCTCATGAGCGGAGCCAGTGGGAGCTGGGCTAGCGCGAGGGGAGCGGGGCCAGGGTGGAAGCAGGCTTGGCGAGCTGGGCCGGCCGGTAATACTGGCCCGCCCGGGCGGTACCGGTTTGATCCAGTAGCACCGGAAGGCCCAATTGGGTGGCACAGAGGAAAGCCAGGCGCGGTCAGGGCCGGGCGGTACCAGGCCCGGTAGTACTGCCTGACCCACAACAAAAAATCTTTTTCTTTTTCAATTAAAACAAAAGGCAAATATTGCAACGGCGATAACTTTTGCTAGGAGACTCCAATTGACCCGAATCCAATTGCGTTGGAAAGAGGACGACAAGAGCTACCCAACCAAGTGAGAATGTATCAAGTAGTATAATGAGAGATACCTCACTCGGTGAGAATCTGGAAAACCGCCAAGATCAAAATCACAAAGATATAAAAGGGGATCCAATTTTGATGAACAAGAGCTTGTTATGAAGAATACCACAAGCTCTATATCCTCACATGGATAAGACAAAACAACCAAATATGATGATGCAAGTATACAAAGGTTTGAGCTCCCTCCGAATGATATGATCCAGATACTCACTCGAGAGCCTCTCTTGATAGTACGCCTATCTATCCTAAACTCGGTCAACACGAGACCGGTAAAAGGGAAAACCTATAAAGAATACCTTTGCCTTGAGCATCCTTTGGCCTTGTCTTCATCGATCCATAAACACCGATGATGGAAAGCACCAAACATGAGATCTTCTAGGGATAGCGCATAATGAGCTTCCACAATGCATGTTCTTCTTCATTTCATCGACCTTGAAGCCAACACATTCTCCAAGCGATGCCAATGGACAATTCCTACAAGTACAACTTAATACACACATTAGTACATAAAGATTGTCATTAATTACCACAACCACACATGGGGGCCCACATGCTCTTTCACACGGCCAGGTGATGACTTGGGAAGCTTTCAAGGTCAAGTTCAGCCGCACCCATGTGCCGCAAGGTTTAGTCACCAGAATGAGAGATGAGTTCAGGGAACTGAAGCAAGGAAGAATGATGGTAGTTGAGTACCATGACAAATTTCTGTCCCCCACTAGATATGCCCCTGATGAGATCAACACTAAAGCCAAGAAGAAGGAAAGATTCCTGAACGGATTGCATGATTAGATGCAGACTGTTTTAGTCAACATTCGTTTTAAAGACCTAGAAGAGTTAGTCGACTCCGCCATCCAGATGGAAGGGAAGATCAACCAAGCCAATGACAACCGCAAGCGCAGAATGATGCATCAGACTGGGTCCCACCATACCTAGAAGTATCGCCCCAACCCGTCTGCAGGGTATGCCCCAAGGAACAATAGACCCCCGATGTCTCGTCCAAGCTACCCCAATCAAAGCGGAGGAAATGTGAAGTCCGGAGGAAACCACAACAACAACCCTGGCAACTCCAACAACTTCAACCGTGCACTGAAAGTCCAACAACAACAATACTGCCCCAAGGACTGGAAGCAATGACGTGCCTGTTGCAGCCAAAGACAAGTCCCAAATTACTTGCTTTGAATGTGGAGTGAAGGGTCACTACTCCAACGAGTGTCCCAAGAAGCTTGCAGCCACCGCCAATGTGAATGCCCTAGCTCAGCAGCAACGTTGTGTTCAGCCTGGAAGAAGATTTGCCCCAAGGAATTCACTCAACCACAATGGCCGTCTGTTCCACATGAATGCTGAAGAAGCCCAGGAAGCGCCAGATGTCGTGCTGGGTATGTTTTTTGTTAACTCGGTACTTGCAAGAGTGTTGTTTGATTCTGGAGCATCACACTCGTTTGTTACAGAAGAATTTGCATGCACTAGTAAGATTCAACCAACAAAATTGAAGCATGTTATGATAGTTCAAATACCTGGTTCAACCACCAAAGCTAGAAAAATTTGCAAGGCTGTACCTATCAGAATCCATGGGATAGATTTTTATGCCAATCTAATAGTACTTGGAACCAAATTTTTGGAAGTAGTACTAGGGATGGATTGGATGTCGAAACATAAAGGATTGATCAACTGTGCCAAGAAAGCCATAACCATGACCAATAGCTCTAGAGTATCAGTAGAGCATGTATCTGAAACCTTGCCCCGCCAATTCAAATGCAACAAGAGTCTAGCCCAACCAACCCTAGACCAAGTTAGAGTAGTCTATGAATACCCCAACGTATTCCCAGATGAATTGCCTGGTATGCCCCCAGATCGGGATATCAAGTTCATTATTGAACTAATTCCTGGAACTTGACCCATAGCTCGGAGACCTTATAGTATTAACCCATCTAAACTAGTGGAGATGAAGAAGCAACTTGATGCTATGCTGGAGAAAGGCTTGATTCAACCAAGCGCATCACCCTAGAGATCACCTGTTTTGTTTGTCAACAAGAAAGATGGAGGTAACTGTTTGTGCACGGATTACCGGAAGCTGAATGATGTCACCATAAAGAACAAGTACCCACTGCCCAAGATAGAGGATCTGTTTGATCAGTTGACTAGTGCCAGAGTGTTCTCTAAGATTGATCTTAGGATTGGTTATCATCAACTCAAGATTCGTGCAACAGATATTCCAAAGACCGCCTTTACCACCAGATATGGATCGTATGAGTATACGGTCATGTCTTTTGGATTAACCAATGCCCCCGCTTATTTCATGAATCTCATGAATAAGATTATTATGAACATTCTAGATAAGTTTGTCGTTGTTTTTATCGACAATATTCTTATCTATTTCAAGTCAGAAGAAGAACATGAGCAACACCTAAGAACCATCCTTGAAACCCTCAGAGAGCATCAGTTGTATGCCAAATTCAGCAAATATGAGTTCTAGCTGAAAGAAGTAGGATTCCTTGGACATATTGTGTCGGCAGGAGGAGTCGCTGTTGATCCCGCCAAGATCAAAGATGCTGAAGAATGGGAGGCCCCAACCACTCAAACCGAAGTCCGAGCTTTTCTCGGATTAGCGGGATATTACCACAAGTTTGTTGAAGGATTTTCAAGCATCGCCAGACCAATGACCCAATTGTTGAAGAAAGACAAGAAGTTTGAATGGACCGACAAATGTGAAGCAAGTTTTCAAGAGCTCAAGAAGAGATTGATTTCATCCCCAATATTGATTATGCCAGATATCAAGAAGCCTTTTGATGTGTATTGTGATGCCTCCAAGATTGGTCTCGGATGTGTGTTAATGCAAGAAGGCAAAGTCATAGAATATATGTCTCG
The DNA here is from genome assembly GCA_910589775.1 of Avena eriantha. Lineage (NCBI taxonomy): Eukaryota > Viridiplantae > Streptophyta > Magnoliopsida > Poales > Poaceae > Avena > Avena eriantha. The sequence continues at coordinate 297,999,567 of OU342745.1, read as the reverse complement.
ACAACTGAAGCAACATGAGCAAAACTACCCCACCCATGATCTTGAATTAGCAGTTGTAGTTTTAGCCTTGAAGACATGGCGTCATTACCTTATGGGTAACCGCTGTGAGATTTATTCAGATCACAAGATCTTGAAGTATATTTTCACTCAGAAGGGGCTGAATATGAGGCAAAGGAGATGGATAGAGTTAATCAAGGATTATGACCTTGACATTCACTATCACCTCGGCAAAGCCAATGTGGTAGTAGATGCTCTTAGAAGATTGCCATGTAGATTAAACACCATGATCAAAGAAGCTCAGCCAAATTTGCATGAAGAGTTGGAGCAGTTTAGAACGGAGCTAGTTAGCAAAGGATTTTTAGCTAGCATTAAACTTCAACCCACTTTGATCAATCAGATCAAGGAAGCCCAGAAGGGAAATGCAAGTATCGATGGAATCAAACGTCGTATTGGTATAGGAAAGGTACCTGGATTCACCGAAGATGAAGAAGGAGTTTTGTGGTACAAAGAACGTATATGTGTGCCAGCAGATTCGGAATTGAAGCAAGTTATTATGCAGGAATCTCATGATACTCTTTATTTTATCCACCCCGGAGGAACAAAGATGTATCAGGATTTGAAGGAGCAATTTTGGTGGCACAAGATGAAGAGAGAAATCGGAAGATACATAGCCAAGTGTGATATATGTCAGAGAGTCAAAGCGGAATATCAGAGACCCGCAGGACTATTGCAACCATTGTAGATTCGAAATGGAAATGGGATTCCGTCAGAATGGACTTTATCACCGGTTTGCCTACTTCTAGTAGGGAAATGACTCTATTTGGGTCATAGTGGATAGACTGTCCAAGGTAGCCCATTTTACACCCGTCAAGACAACCTACCAGAGTTCGAAGCTAGCAGAGTTGTACATTGCTAGAATTGTTAGTTTGCATGGAACCCCCAAGACCATAGTGTTGGATCGAGGAACCCAATTTACCTCAAGATTTTGGCAGAAAGTCCAAGAAGGATTAGGAACCAAGTTGAATTTCAGCACAACTTATTACCCACAGACCGATGGACAGACTGAAAGCGTCAACCAAATCTTAGAAGATATGTCAAGAGATTGTGTGTTAGAGTATGGATCAAAATGGGAAGATTGTCTGCCTTTCACAGAATTCTCATACAACAATAGTTATCAAGCCAGTTTGCAAATGGCCCCATTTGAATTTCTATATGGAAGAAAGTGTCGTACGCCTTTGAATTGGTCGCAAGTAGGAGAGATTCAGATTTTTGGACCCGACATCCTACGAGAAGCCGAAGAGAAGGTTCACAAAGTCCGTGAGCACCTCAAGACCGCCCAATCCAGATAGAAGAGTTATGCTGACAAGAGACGTAGAGACCTGACTTTCAATGTCAGAGATTTTGTGTACCTCAAAGTGTCGCCGTTGAAAGGAATGCAGCGTTTTCAGCTGAAAGGAAAGTTAGCCCCCAGATATATTGGACCCTTCAAGATTCTGAATCATCGAGGAGAAGTATCATACCAACTAGATCTGCCAGAGGAGATGTCAGCCATCAATAATGTGTTCCATATCTCGTTACTTCGCAAATGCCTAGAAGTGTCGGAGAAGACCGAAGTTTTCAAGAACATCGATCATCGAGCCATTGATATCAACAAGGATTTGACGTATCATGAAGTGCCCATTCGTATCTTGGAAGAAGCTTTCAGAACCACAAGGACCCAGAGTATCAAATTTCTCAAGATCCAATGGAGCAACCATACCGAAGAAGAAGCTACCTGGGAGCGATAAGATTACGTTAGGACTGAGTTTCTAGATCTCTTTAGTTCCTAGTTTTTTCTTAAATCTCGGGACAAGATTTTGTTTAAGGAGGGAAGGTTTGTAACATTCGAAAACTTTAATCAAGGTTATCAAGTTCAAATCACCCAATTTAGGGTTAAAAAAACTTGTATTAATAAAATGAGTATGAATGCATGTGTGTGTTGCATTAGTGTAGAATTGTTTGAAAATGCCATGCGTGATGGTTCTAAATGTTCTGAAATAGTTTAAAGGTGAATGCCACATCATCTGGACCATTTACAAACAATATCCAAAGAAAAAGAAATCAAATAAGAATAAATAAAGCAAATGGTCATTTGGACCAAAATCAACCACTAGGCCACTTTGAGTGTTCCTAGAAGAGAATTTCTAACAGAAACATTTCTAGTTCTTTTCACCCTTGCTAGACCAAGTAAAGATGTACCAAGGCCCACGTTACAAACTTACAAAAACATCTAGCAAATCAATTAAATGGACAATGGAAAATTGAATCCAATTCATATGTAAAGATCCCACTTTTTCAAAAAACCCACCAAATCAACTCCACCTGCCAATCCCAAGCAATCATAGATAACCAAGCATAAGTGTATATCACTCACCAAAATTGAGCTAAAAATTCAAATTTAGTTTTCTTTCGGCCATTAGATCAAACACTTGGTGAGCATAGAAATAGCTGCCAAACTATTACTGTTTGTGATCAATGCCTTGTTCCCCATTTGACCCCTTTCTACTCCCCTTGTCTCATCCAACCACAGCCAAGGCAATAGAGTCACTCCCCCTCGCTGTGTGCACCAGTGCATTGCCACCCGAGCACCCCCCCCCCCCTTGCCACCTGACATGGACTGCTCACAGCAGACTGCCCCGACCTCACCCACGATGTCTAGGAGTAGCTGGGACCACATCACCGCCCCCTGTCCACTCCCCGAGCAAAGCCAAGCCATGGACCACCCCAGCAAAGCCGCGCCCAGAGCGTCTGCGCCATGCCGAGGACGCGCCAGACCGCCGCACCCGACCAGCTCGCACACACCGTGCCTCGACCTCACCCCGCACACACTGATCTGCCATGACCCCAGCAGCCGCCCAGACATCCTCGTTCGCCGCCGCTCGACCCGTAGTCACTGTGTGTCGCATCGAACACCGCCTCTGCCACGTAGAGCACCGCCCACTCCCGACCAAATGCGATCGCCCCATGCCTCGCCTTTAAGCCAGAGATGACCGCCAGGAGACCATGCACCGTCCCCTATCCCGAGCCACGCCGCTAGCTGCCTATAGCATCTCCACCGACGAGTCGCGCCCATGCCGCTCGGTCCCCTCGCCGGTGTATAAATAGAGGCCACCCCAGCCTCCATTCGTCACACCACTCGACTCCACACTCACCACTGATCCTCCCACACTATCCCCGGAGCAAGGCGAGCCTCAGTCCGTCGGAATTTCACCAGAGTTTGCCGCTGCAGTTGAAGAAAGGCGACGTCGATTGGAGCCGCCCCAGGAGCTGTCGCGACCACGCCTCGAACCACCATCGTCTACCAGCTCGAACGCCCCCATCGCCGATCGTAGTTGGAGCCTAGGTGAGCCCCCGTAGACCCCCACCATGCCGCTAGGGTTCGTCCTCGCCAGAGACCTGTTCACCGGGGACGACGAACCACAATCGTTAGATCGTAGTCTAATCGCACGGCTTAGATTGAAATGTACCGATTCAGGTTTTAGGAGTCGCTGACAAGTGGGACCCCCCTGCCAGCAGCCCGCTGTGCCCATGCAGTGTAGCTGGGCTGGCCCATTTTCTTTCCCGCGCGTAGCCCAACGATTCAAATTAGTATTTTCCAATTTAGTTGAAACTAGGTTCTGTCAGTAGATACAAAAATCAATTCAGAGAGTCTCACTTAACCAAATGGCATGATTCAAATTTTGCTAGAAAGGTAATTAAAATATCTATTCAAGCCTGTTGGATTTAAATCATTTGGAGTTAGAGAGCATCTATAGCAAAAATAACAAACCAAAGACTTTTGCAACTTCAAACATTTTCCAAAAATCAGCCATAATAGCTTTTGAGTTGATTACAACTCTCAAAAATCACATTTGATAATATCTATCTGAATATGTAACAATATCTAGGATTGCATGTAGTGACATTGGACTAGTACCAAAACAATGCTATTAGGGCATTTCTAGTCACTTTAAATCATTTAAATTATATTCTTAAACTTTATAAAATGTGATCAACCCTTTAAATCATATTCCCATGTAATAGAATATGTGGTGATGACATGTGTCCACATGATCCCATATTCCATTTGGAGAATATTAAATCTTAATTAATATCAATGAATAGAAATTACTTTTCTCAAATAAAATAAATGAAACTAGTTCTTTAAATCTTGTGATGATTGTGATGATACTAGATCATCAAGTGTAAGCCTTAGTGTGTTAAATAGACTAGTTAAGTATCTATTTGGTGATTGTGTATCCCGTATTCATTTATAGACGATAGTACCAATCAAGTCTACGAGGAGGAGGAGTTCTACCCCGAAGAAGACGAAGAAAACTTTAATCACTGCACCAATCAAGACAAGCCATCACTAGATGAAAGTTAACCTAAGCAAGATGCATTAGGCATGCTTGGTTATACATTTTGATTTATACCCATCCCAAGTTTTACTTGCAAGCTTTACTTTTTACCTTACCAAAGTTTCTTTACCTTTAATAATGCTTTGTGAATTTTGGGAAAGTAGTATATATAGCATAAAGAGTATAAAACTAGGCCTATACTAGATGTCATTCTATGGCATGAGACTGAAATTAGCTTTCCTCATTAGTGAACACTCTTAACCTTAGTGGCTAGTGCTAAGCATACAACTTGATCACTTTAGATGGGAATACTTGGTGAAAATGCTTATGAAAACCTTGGAATGATGAGTCATTCTATTGACATGTTTTGACATGTGTTGAGAAACACAGATGGTTTATGATGATGAAAATGTTGAGGCATGAGCCTTAGCCCTTTATAAAAACTGATGGTTGGGTTCGGATGCGATACCATTCCAATTTTACTGTACAACCACAATACGTGAATTGGGTAAGGCTTAGAAGTTTATATGCATTAGTATAGGTTCCCTCGCGGAAGAGGTTTGAGCCGAGGCTACCTCTTGATGATGTCCACCTATGCAGTGCCTAGGATGGCAAATGGCCATGGCTGGGAGGCCAAGCTCATAGTAAAGGTGCTTTTACTAGGGTGTGTAAAGGAAAGGTTATGATTGATTATCCGCATACTAAGTATGATGATTTAGGGTTATCCCTGACGGATGTATCAAATTTTTTGGTGAAAGTTTACCACCTCTACAGAGTGTCAAACTATCCGAATAGCCGCGTCCGCGGTCATGGACAGTTGGAGTGGCCATACTGTCCCGTCGTCTGATGTTTTCAAAATGACTTGTGAAATGATCTATGATTTTGACTTCACCACAACAGGGTTGTGAATATGAAAACTAGGTCCCCAACTTCAAGTGATTTATAACATTTAGTTAACTTTCTTTGCTTCTGAACTCAGTTGAGATAAATCTGGCTTTTTGCAAATAAACTTAGAGCTTAGCATTCCTACTAGAACTACCTTACTTGTTAGTGATAGTTTGCGAGTACTTAAAGAGTACTCATGGCTTTGTCCTTGGCTATTCCCGTGGCCAGAATATGAGGAGTACTATTAGGAAGATGGACAGTAGGACGACTGACAACTAGGATCATCTCCCATCGTCAGCATTGCCTATGACACTGAAGATGGAGCCCACCGCTACTCTTATTATTCCGCTGCCTCTTTGTATTAAGACTGGATCATGAGATCCTTTATTTGTGTAAGACCTTATTATGGTTTGTAATGGATGATGTACTATGATATCCAATCTGTTATGTCTCGCAAAAATGGTAATCCTAGGATGGCGTAACAGGCATCTGGGATTAAAAATGCGGGTATTGACATCCATCATGTTGGTGGAAACTTGTAACTCAAAACAAAACTTAGCAAGACAAAAATAAATAAGCAAAAACTAAATGACCTACAACGCTTAGCTCCCCGGCAACGGCGCCAAAAAATAGCTTGATGACTGCAAGTCCACAGATCGTTTATAGCTAGTTTCAAAATAAAGATATCGATCCCACAGGGAGCAGGAGTCTGAAGTCTAATCACTCTTGAAATAAATACTACAATAGAAATGCTAAATAAAGTTCTAAGTAACAAGATAAAATGCGAATATTGTGTAAAAAGGTATTTTGGTTTTCTTGGTATAAGAGAAACAATAAGTAAAGTAAAACAACTAAACACAGAAAGTAAGTATCGCGTATGTAAAAGAGATTGAAGTTGTAATAGGGAAAAATGCATTCTTAGGGAGTAGCAGATACACCTCTAGCATTATAAGGAACTAAGGTAAAGATTATTATCATGAACATTCTCAACTATGTATGTGTGGGAGGAACTCCGTATTTGGACAAATAGGCAGCAACCACTGATCATATCATCCTCATAACCATAGCAGTCAGCAATCGACATCAATCGAATTACTGTGCTATTAAGAGACTTAATCCCGTAGGATGTATCCCATGGCATGTATAGTGTTCCGTGAGTTTCCTCGGTTCCCAAGTTGATACGTAAGGGATGCCAACAACTTTATAGTCACTTTAAGTGCTAACACACCTATGTCTACGAACAAATAGTTCCCTCCATCAAGTCCCCATAATAAGAAAATATTGAGAGGTCGACTTCTCCCAACATCAAGATTAAGACAATCTAACACATGGTCACAGCGATGAATATCATAATAAACTTTATCTTATTTCAATCTCATACTAGGGTTTCTCCATCTCCTCAAGAACTAATGATCTACTCAGACATGGAGGCACTCAACATCATGGCAATAACAATGGAATCTATCATAGATGAATAAGACTTGTATAAATCCACAACGAGTATGGAAATTACAACAAGATCTAGACAAGATGTAGATGGGATGGATGGAGGTGGTGGTGATGTAGTGGTGGATAATGAAGATTGATGCCTTAGCCTCCCGGATCTGCGCAGGGCGAAGATGGATCCCCAGTGGACGAGTCCCCCCTCTAGATGCCTTTCGGAGATTAGGTTTCGGCGATTTCTAGTTGTTCTGTATGTCATCTCTCTGATCCAGTTGCATGGGGTGAAACTATTTGAGGAGGTGGTGGTGACACCAACTATATGGAGGGATATACGGCCAAAATTTTATTCCCGCCGTATAGCTCGTCGTTAAACCATCTATATGCCTCGATCGCTTCGGGTTTTCTTCTTGTATTATTGATATTTCCCAAGTAAGCGATTTACGTAGTTTTTTACTCCTTTTCTCCCCAGTACAACTGCTCCAAGAATTGTGTCCATTGTATCCATCATTTGTCCTGATCCTGGTGAAAACAGACATAAAATATGCGCGTGAACGCTGTAAAATACCAATATCCTACAACTACAATGCAAAATAATAATATAAAACATGATACAATCATGCACTCATCACCCACAAGAGATTATATCGATGCAAACATTATACATGACTATGCTTATTATTATCTTTTATCCCATTTGATCTGCAGCTGCAGGTGGATCTTCAACCCTAGCCTATCTCCATCCATTGATTCAAACTCGTTATAAAGTAAACTAGATTGGTCCGGTCAACTAAGCTAAAAACAAACAAACAAAGTCTTGTAGACATGTCCTTTTTATTACCTTTTAGAAGTGCTTTCTGAGGTTCAATTAAACCTAGATCTTCTAGGGAAAAAGCTATTATACTACATATGTGAATCCGGATCGAAGGTATCATCATCCCAACCTACACCATGCCAATCTTATTCTCCTTGATCTTGTTGTTGTTGGCCAGCTGCTGTATTTTCCCAGTTGGGGTGGCCTCCTTGTGGCGTAGTCCTTCCTAAGAGGTTCAGTACTTGCCGGAACTCCTCCTTAGTGAGGACTGATACATTGCAAATGTATCTATAATTTTTGATGCTCCATCCTTGGTTTTATCCACTTTCTTGTGTTTTGTCCACACTTTGGAGTACTTTTCATATGATTTCTTGGACTAACCTATTAACAAGAGCCACAGTGCCAGCTGCCTATTTTCTGCTGTTTTGGTTCCAAGAAAGTCAGAAAATGAATATTCTCGGAATTGGACGGGACAAAAGCCAAAGTGCCTATTTTTCCAGAAGACTCACGGAGCCAGAATATGAGACGGAGGAGGGCCAGGGGCTGGCCAAATCACCCCTAGGCACGGGCTAGGCCTAGCCGCGCCAGGGCATGGTGTGGTGGCCCCAGGCACCCCCTCGGTCTCCCTCTTCGCCTATAAGAAGCCTTCTGACCAAAAAACTTAGGGGGGTTCGACGATTTTCCACGAAAAGTTCCGCTGCGCCGCCACCACCGAAGGGGAGATTCGACGGGCAGAAAGTCTCTGTTCCGGCACCCTGTCGGGACAGGGAAGTGCCCCCGGAGCCATCTCCATCAATCTTCACCATCATCTCCATCGACCATCTATGTTTCCCCCATCTATGAGTGAGTAATCCCCCGCTGTAGGCTATGGGGATGGTAGGGATTGGATGAGATCGTTCATGTGATGGCATCAGATTGTTAGGGCATGGTGCCTAGTATCTTTTATTAGTGATTTATTACTTTGTTGCGACTTGTTGTGCTTAATGCTTGTTAGTAGGGCCCGAGTGCCATGATTTCAGATCTGAACTTATTATTGATTCATTATGATAGTATTGTTTCTGGTCTTATCTACAAGTTGTATACACACGTTGTTGTCCGGAACCTATGGCCCCGAAGTGACAGAAATTGGGATAACCGGAAGGGAAAGGCTTTGATGTGAGGATCACATGTGTTCACGGAGTGTTAATGCTTTGCTCCGGTGCTCTATTAAAAGGAGCACCTTAATTGTCAGTAGTTCCCTAGAGGCCCCGCTGCAAACGGGCTGGCAGGACAAAAGATGTTGTGCAAGTTCTCATTGCGAGCACGTATGACTATATATGGAACACATGCCTGGGATTGTCTAGTACTTGTGTGCTTTATCTTATTTATCTGCAATTGCCCTATGTTTTGATTTCTATGTGAATTGTCTTGTCCATGCAACGCCCGTCCATCCATCCCTATGCCTACCGCACTCGAATCCCACTCTTTATTGCTTTTGTTACTACTGTCTTTGTTTTGCTACTGCTGTTACTTTACTATTCCTACTACAAAACTATTGCTACTAATAAACTGCTGTGAGCAAGATTGTTTCCAGGTGCAGCTGAATTGACAACTCAGTGTTAAGGCTTATAAATATTATTTGGCTCCCCTTGTGTCGAATCAATAAATTGGGTTTCACTTCCCTCGAAAATACTGCGATACACCCCCTATACTTGTGGGTCATCAAGACTATTTTCTAGCGCCGTTGCCGGGGAGCATAGCTTTATTTATCAAGTTCACTTGGAATCACTATTGTTCAAGCTAAGTTTATCTTTCTCCTTGTTTGCTTGTTTCTTTATCAAAAATACAAAAAAAATAGTTCCTACTCTAGTTGTTATTTTCGTTGGTCTGTTATTGTCTTGCTTTATCATGCTTGTTGGCAATGGTTGGTTTCTTTGAAACTGAAGCTTATTGGCAAGGTGGGTTCACGGAAGATCAAAAATATTATTATAAGGAACACCACTTGTCACAAAAAGGGAAACACTTATGGGAACAAATTGATAGATTGTATAACATTGCTAGGAATGTGTGCTCTACTTATAATGTTACTTATTGTTGTGATGAGTCTTGTTGCAGAAAGAGGTATAAACACCTCCCTTTTCAATGTGAGTATAGTGATAATGATACCATATCTTCCTATGCTAAAGGAATTTATGACTTTTATGATGCGGAACAAATTGAAGAATTTATTGCTTGGAAGGGTGCTTTTGAACTTGCTAGTTTGCTTGAAAATATTAATGATTCACCTTACAAATATGAGGTTTATGGTATACTTAAATTTTGCTTTGATAATTACAAGGATGAAAATGGCTATATTCTTGAATATTTTAATAGTTGCTTTCCAGAAATGGAAGAGACTAATGCCTTGCAGGATCCTATAGAAGAAGAAATTGATGAACCTGAAATCTCATTAGATGAAAAAGAGGAGGAGAGTGATGAACAAAAGGAGGAAGAATGGATTAGCTACCCATGCCTTCTAATGAGAGTAAATCTTTATCCCTTACATTATTTGATTGTCCCCCTTGCTTACTAAAGGAGAATGAATGTTATGTTCCTGAGGTTTCTCTTGAAAATGTTTATAATAAAGCTATAGTGCTTGTAGATCATGAAGAGCATGCTTTATGTGATAGTTATATTGTTGAGTTTCTTCATGAGGCTACTGAAAATTATTATGAGAGAGGAAAATATGGTTGTGGAAGTTTTCATGGTATTGAAACACCTCTCTATGTGCTGAAGGTTTTGAAGTTACTCTTGTTTTATCTTCCTATGCTTGTCACTTTGTTATTTTCTTACACGATTCCTATGCATAGGAAGTGGGTTAGACTTAAATGTGTTTTGAATTTGCTCCTTTATGCTCTCTTTTACTTCAACTCATATTCCTTATGAGAGCATCCTCTCAAACGTTTATGCCTGAAGATGATAATATGTCTATTATTCTTGGGAGACCTTTTCTTATATACTGCAGTCGCTGCTATTAATTATAATCAAGGGAAGGTGACCTTCAATGTTAATGACAAGAAACACATTGTCTATTTACTCAAAGAATATTGAAAGGACTTATGGTTTGAATTCAATTGAACATGTTGAGGGCATTCAAGTTGGAGAAATATATTGTCCCATACCAAGAGAAAAATTTGAAACTATTATGATTGGGACCATTGCTATCAAGGTTGAGGTAACGTAATCATTAGTGGAATACAAAGTATTGTCTCATTTGAAATTTTTGTGGTAGCAAGACCTGATCAACCTTGTTAACAAAAGGATTTCATTGAACAAAACAATGTTTTCACTATGATTATTTCTGTTTACTTCTATTCTATCCATTCTAGTTTTTGCTTATGCCTAACTTAAAGGCATTAAAGAAAAGTACTTATTGGGAGATAACCCAAAAGTTTTAGATGAGTCTTAGAAGTTATTACCTCTGTAATAAATGCTCCTTATGCTTTTTTTTGCTTTTTGTGCCAAGGGTAACCTCTAATGAGAGAGAAGTAATGATTGGGAACGTTGCTGTCCCAAAACAGATTTCTGTGCTTCACCGTAAAACTTCGTGAGAGAGCTCTGTATGTCGGATTGAGCTGTAATTTTTTTTCTTCTGCCCTAGGTTGTTATCTAACTTTCGTTAGTTCAACAGGTTTTGATTTGAGCAACAGAAAGGCTTCAAAAAAATTCGTCTTTACCTGCTGGTCTGTTTTGACAGATTTCTGCCATTTTCTGCATTTGCTTCTTGTTGGTTCCTTTTTGAGTTCTTTTGGGTAATTGAGCTTTTAAAGGGAAGTACTACAGTAGCTAGTGTTCTAATGGAAGTTTATTGGGTGTTAGAACTGAACCTTAAGACTTATTTATCTTAAGTGCACTAATGTTGCTAATGAGATTGTGTAAAGTTTTGTATGAAGGAAAAATTTCAGGTGTATGGAAGGAATGAGTAATGAGATGAAGGATGGACTAAAGCTCAAGCTTAGGGATGCCACGCGTGTCACCCCAAAAAATATCCAAGAAGTACAAGCGTCAAAGCTTGGGGATGCCCAAGGCATCCCCTTCTTCGTCAATAAAAATTCCAGGTTTCTTCCAAACATTTCATTTTTATTGTTTCATGCATAGTTGTGTTGTTCTTGGAGCGTCTTATTTTTTTTTCGTTTTGGTTTTTCGTTTGCTTAGTTTTCTAAATAAATTGGTTGGACCTCCTCTTTCATGCATTGGTGTTCAAATAGTTTGGTTCGGTTTGGTTTGGAAAAGAGTAGGAAAGCTCATGCTTAAGTGGTAAAGAGAGCTTGTTTTTGACTGTGGCATGTGCTTTGTCATGCCATGCTTGATATTGTTTTGGCTTTATGCTTAGTATTCTTTGTTGTAGCATGACTTGTTATAAACAATTGAGGTTGCTTAATGTGCCTTGGATGAATCATGCATTGTTTTAGCATATTAAAGCATAGTATAGTGGTATTCTCCTTTGATGCTTTATTTGGGTTGACTTGGTGCATGCTCACACCATGTTATGACTATCTCAAGTCACCATAGCCTTTATGATCCTTTAGTTTTCAACTTGTAGTATCACTTTATGCTTTGATCAATGATGTTTTCTCGCTCTGCATGATTATGGCCATTATTGCTCTCTCGTTTGTCGCTCCCTTACTATTGCTAGCCTTCATTTGCGCTGAGTGTTTTACTCATGTTTCCAACTCCCTTAAACCAAATATTGCCAAAGTGTCCACCATACCTACCCATTAGCATTATTTGCTACCTCCATGCATATTTATTATGCCTTGTTTTCTTCCAAATAAAATGTTTGCTTGTTATGAGAAAGTTAGTTAGTAAAGCTCTCACGAACTTGATGGCGCACTTTATTTTATTGCATTTAATAAACCTGAACCATTGCGTCCTTCTTTGTTGCGTATATACTTGCGCTTTATAAGTTGAAGTTAGCAGAACTATGTATCACGAGGAACGTTTTCAACATTTCATTGGTACTTAGTACCTCGTTGATATCATGTTCTTTTGCTTACGGATCCCGGCGGTGTGAAATAAAAGTGGAACTTGTAAGATCATGGAGTTTGTATGTATGTTAGAGAAACACCTGGGCTGCTAGCCTAAGCCAGGCCTAATCATGGTGGAAACTTGCATCATAACCATAATGAGCATTCTATGAAGCATCCTCAGTAAAAATCTATGCACATAGTAAATAAAAAGATCGGTGAGATGCTCATTGTCTGCTTGCCTTGTCATTTTGATTATGGGATAGCTCCTGTATCATGGGCAAGGGGTACCCCGTTGGCGGTTCTCTATGATACGTATATACTTACAATGACAAGAGCTTACTCGTGACTGAAGTTGAGTAGCATGAGGATCGGTCTTCGTAAGTAAGGGGCATGAGACTTCGATTTATAACTTGTCAAGCATATCCTCTTAGTTGTGTCACTTTAACCTTAACCACATTAAAGATGCTTATGATAGGGGCAATGAGAGCTCAAAGCTAACGAGTACCATACTTTCAGCATTTGGAAGCCTTTCAAACTATTCAAAACCTTTTCATTTCCTTGTTGAGTCTCCACACATTCTATGAGCACTTTCTTGAGAGCATAGTGGCCATTCTTAGTTCTATGTGCATTGTCCCAAGACTTGTTGATTGATGCATACCTTGATACTGCTTGTTTTAAACTATTTGTATCTAGTCACTCTTGTAAACTTTGAAGGTGTCCTATGCATTTACTTTTGCTACTCTATTGAGGGACAAGCTGAATGCCACTATCATATGTTTTATTTATGTGAAACAAACAAACGTCTTGCAAAGCATTTTTATTCATGAATGTTTTGTCTGTGCCTTTTCATGTTGCATCATAGTTTCTTTGTCTTATTGCTAGAACTTTGTCTTTCATGTTATGATTGAAGTACTATGATCCCAGCTTTTAATGTTTTACAAATGCTTTGATCAAGTTTATGATGGTGCATGTCACCTAAAAAATTATTCTTTTTAGCACTTACCTACTCGAGGACGAGCAGGAGTTAAGCTTGGGGATGTTGATACATTGCAAATGTATCTATAATTTTTGATGCTCCATGCTTGGTTTTATCCACTTTCTTGTGTTTTGTCCACACTTTGGAGTACTTTTCATATGATTTCTTGGACTAACCTATTAACAAGAGCCATAGTGCCAGCTGCCTGTTTTCTGCTGTTTTTGGTTCCAGGAAAGTCAGAAAATGAATATTCTCGGAATTGGACGGGACAAAAGCCAAAGTGCCTATTTTTCCAGAAGACTCACGGAGCCAGAATATGAGACGGAGGAGGGCCAGGGGCTGGCCACACCACCCCTAGGCGCGGGTTGGGCCTAGCCGCGCCAGGGCATGGTGTGGTGGCCCCAGGCACCCCGTCGGTCTCCCTCTTCGCCTATAAGAAGCCTTCTAACCTAAAAACTTAGGGGGGTTCGACGTTTTTCCATGAAAAGTTCCGCTGCGCCGCCGCCACCGAAGGGGAGATTCAGGGGACAGAAAGTCTCTGTTCCGGCACCCTGCCGAGACGGGGAAGTGCCCCGGGAGCCATCTCCATCGATCTTCACCATCATCTCCATCGACCATCCATGTTTACCCGATCTATGAGTGAGTAATCCCCCGCTGTAGGCTATGGGGATGGTAGGGATTGGATGAGATCGTTCATGTAATGGCATCAGATTGTTAGGGCATGGTGCCTAGTATCTTTTATTAGTGCTTTATGACTTGGTTGCGACTTGTTGTGCTTAATGCTTGTCACTAGGGCCCGAGTGCCATGATTTCAGATCTGAAATTATTATTGATTCATTATGATATTATTGTTTCTGGTCTTATCTACAAGTTGTATACACACATTGTTGTCCGGAACCTATGGCCCCGAAGTGACAGAAATCGGGATAACCGGAAGGGAAAGGCTTTGATGTGAGGATCACATGTGTTCACAGAGTGTTAAAGCTTTGCTCCGGTGCTCTATTAAAAGGAGCACCTTAATTGCCAGTAGTTCCCTAGAGGCCCCGCTGCAAACGGGCTGGCAGGACATAAGATGTTGTGCAAGTTCTCATTGCCAGCACGTATGACTATATGTGGAACACATGTCTAGGATTGTCTAGTACTTGGGTGCTTTATCTTATTTATTTGCAATTGCCCTATGTTCAGATTGCTATGTGAATTGTCTTGTCCATGCAATGCCCGTCCATCCATCCCTATGCCTACCGCACTCGAATACCATTGTTTACTGCTTTTGTTACTACTGTCTTTGTTTTGCTACTGCCGTTACTTTACTATTCCTACTACAAAATTGTTGCTACTGATAAACTATTGTGAGCAAGATTGTTTCCAGGTGCAGCTGAATTGACAACTCAGTTGTTAAGGCTTATAAATATTCTTTGGCTCCCCTTGTGTCAAATCAATAAATTGGGTTTCACTTCCCTCGAAAATACTATGATACACCCCCTATACTTGTGGGTCATCAAGGACCCAACTCTGTTTACCTGGCAAACCAAAAACTTGGACAAAAGGAAGCAAAACATGGTGGAGATCACCGTTAGGTTCAAAATAAAGCTGGTAAGCATGAAGGGAGCATCCAGGTCTATAGATCCCCATGAACTTGGTGCTAGCCATATGAATGTCATCTAGGATCTTACTGCCAGCCACAGCTCTTTCCTACGGTAGGAAAAATTAGTTTGCATAGGCGATCTATGTGATCAACCCTCCACAACGAATGTCCCCCGCAGAAGCCGACCTTTGGCGGCGAAAGTGTTGGATGAGCAAAGGACTTAAGTTTACCTTGTGCTCCATCTCCGGATGCAAGGCCATATTAATTACTCTTATTTTGGGGCCTACCATTACCCCGACATCACCTTTCCCAAAAATATAATTAACAATGAAAGTAATAGTAGGATTCTTGATGGTGGCGCTCCTTTTGCACAAATAATTAGTGTTCATGTGGACAAAATTTGCTCCTATTGGGGGAATAACCCTGGGTAGGGTCATGCCGGGGTATAATGGTCGTGGTAGCCGAGGTACGGCAAGGTCAAAGTAGGAGCTGGCCGAGTCACCTCAAGGTAGGCCGACTAACAGTAGACCCAGCCTGAAGGATGTTCGTCTAACGTTACCCCGGCCATCATTTAACATATGCCAGCTAGCTCTTTGTAACTTGTTTGTAGGTACCCACAGGGCCGAGTTAACCAGGCCTAAGCCGGGTTACAACTTGGCTTACAAGGGAAGGAAGGAATCTTCTTGGTCAAAAGTTTTCTCTCTCTATAGCGTGAGCTCAGAGGACAGAGGAATGGACCAGCAAGTACGGGACGAGAAAGGTGACGTTGTGTCAATACCCGGATTTTTAAGTCTAGATGCCTGTTATACCGTACATCGCAATCCCAGGATTACCATTTTTGCGAGACATAATAGAAGTGGTATCATAGTACATCATCCATTACAAACCATATTAAAGGTCTTACAATAAAGGAACTCATGATCCAGTCTTAATACAATCAAAGCAGTGGAAAGTAAACGTAGTAGGCTCCGTCTTCAGGGTCTCATGCAATGCTGATGATGGGAGATGATCCTAGTTGTCATAGACCTCCTGCGATCCATCTTCCGGGTAATCCTCCTCATAGTCTGGCCATGGGAATAGCCAGGGACAAAGACATGAGTACTCTTTAAGTACTAGCAAACTAACACTAGCATGAGTAAGGTAAAAGTTGATAGGAACCTTAAGCTCTAGTTTTTTTTGCAAAAAGCCAGGTTTATTTCATAAGGACTTTAAGAGTAAAGACCTAAATTTAGTTCTCTACATCACTTAAGGGGGAAACTAGTTTTTATGTCCACAACTCTGTTGTGGTCAGGTCAAAGTCATCTTTCAGGTCACAAATCATTTTGAAAACATCTGACAACAGAACAGTATGGCCACTCCAACTGTCCATAACTGCGGATGCGGATATTCAAATAGTTTGACACTCTGTAGAGGTGGTACACTTTCACCACAAAATTCGATACATCCATCAAGGATAACCCTGAATCATCATACCTTGTATGCGGATAAGCAAACATAACCTTTCAATTACACACCCTAGTATAGGCACCTCCCCTATGAGTTTGGCCTCCCAGCCATGGCCATCTGCCATCCTAGGCACTTCATAGATGGACATTCATCACGAGGTAGCCTCAGCTCAACCTCTTCCACAAGGTAACTGATGTCTACGCACTTCTATTCTTGTAGACAATTGTTGGGCCTCCAAGTGCAGAGGTTTGTAGAACAGCAACAAGTTTTCCCTTAAGTGGATCACCCAAGGTTTATCGAACTCAGGGGTAAGTGGTCAAAGGTATCCCCTCTCAAGCAACCCTACAATCAAGATACAAGAAGTCTCTTGTGTCCCCCAACACACCTAATACACTTGTCAGGTGTATAGGTGCACTAGTTCGGTGAAGAGATAGTGAAATACAAGTGGTATGGATAATTATAAGTGGTAACGGTGCCAGAAAATAGCTTGCTGGCGTGTGGTTGACGTGGTAAAAGACTAAAGGAAAACTGAAATAAAGATGAAAGCAAGCAAACATGTAACAGATCTAATTGCAAACGGTGTATCAAAGCTTAGAAACAAGGCCTAGGGATCATACTTTCACTAGTGAACACTCTCTCATAAATATATTATCTTCATGATACTACTCTTAACTACTCTCGGTTGAACACTCTAATCGATGGTAGGGCTATAACAGC
Source organism: Avena eriantha (assembly GCA_910589775.1). Taxonomy (NCBI): domain Eukaryota; kingdom Viridiplantae; phylum Streptophyta; class Magnoliopsida; order Poales; family Poaceae; genus Avena; species Avena eriantha. Next base: position 297,982,337 of record OU342745.1, on the reverse strand, counting down.
ACACCTCAAAGTAAGCCTTTCCCATCTAGATAACCCCACACTATCACCTTGAGCACTAGATGGTTCCAACAAACACCACAATTTTATAAAGACACCCAAGTCCAAATATAACTCATAACAAGTATTTATAATCTCTAGCCTAAGTGCCACCATGGTGTGCACGCTGTCACTTTCACACACATGGGGAGACCAAAGATCTAATAAAGCACTTGAGTAGCAAGGTAGATCTACTTGATTACAAAGCTCATGATCACAATATGATCATGCATAGAGAGAGAGATGAACACATAGCTACAGGTAGAACCCTTAGCCTTGAGGAAGAACTACTCCCTCATCATCATGGGAATCAACGATGGTGATGGAGATGGCGGTGGAGATCGATGGAGATGGCTCCAGGGGCACTTCCCCATCCCGGCAGGGTGCCGGAATAGAGACTTTTTGTCCCCTGAATCTCCCCTTCGATGGCGGTGGCACAGCGGAACTTTTCATGGCTGGAGGCTTGACAATTTAGGGTTTTTGCATCAGGAGGCATCTTATAGGCGAAGAGGCAAGGTCGGTGGGCGGCCAGGGGCCCACACCACCTGGTGGCGCAGCCAGGGCTAACCCGCGCCACCACATGGTGTGGCTGCCCTGTGGCCCCTCTTCGTCTCGTCTCCTGGCTCCGTGAATCTTCTGGTAAAATATCGACTTTGGCTTTTGTCCCATCCAATTCTGAGAATATTCATTTTCTGACTTTCCTGGAACCAAAAACAGCAGAAAACAGGCAACTGGCACTGTGGCATCTTGTTAATAGGTTAGTCCAAGAAAGTGTATAGAAAGTACTCCAAAGTTGGAATAAAACATAAGAAAGTAGATAAAACCAAGCACGGAACATCAAAAATTATGGATACATTAGCAACGTATCAACATCCCCAAGCTTAACTCTTGCTCGTCCTCGAGTAGGTAAGTGATAAAAAGAAAGAATAATTTTTGAGGTGACATGCACCATCATAAACTTGATCAACGTATTTGTAAAACATTCAATGCTGGGATCATAGTACCTTAATCATAACATGAAAGACAAAGTTCTAGCAATAAGACAAAGAAACTATGATGCAACATGAAAGGGGACAAACAAAAGACATGAATAACAATGCTTTGCAAGACGTTTGTTTGTTTCACATAAAGAAAACATAGCATAGTGGCATTCATCTTGTCCCTCATAGAGTAGCAAAACATAAATGCATAGGACACCTTCAAAGTTCATAAGAGTGACTAGATACAAATAGTTTAAAACAAGTAATATGAAATTATGCATCAATCAACAAGTCTTGGGACAATGCACATAGAACTAAGAATGACCACTATGCTCAAAGTAGGTGCATAAACATAGAAGGCAGGGACTCAACATAAAAGTAAAAGAAAGGCCTTCATAGAAGGAAGTAGGGATTCAAGTTTCATAAAGAGCTTCCAAAAATTATGGTACTTATAGCTTTCAGCTCTCATTACCCCTATCATAAGCATCTTGAAGTGATTAAGGTTAAAGTGAACAAACTATGGTGTACATGCTTGACGAAGTATAAGTTAGAAATCTCATGTCCCTTGAATACGAGGGCCGCTCCTTATGCTACTCAAGTTTAGTCACCGGTAAGTTCTTGTCATCGTAAGTACATGTGTATCATAGAGAACCGCCAACGGGGTACCCCTTGCCCGATGATACGGAAGAATCCCCATATCAAAATGACAAGGCAAGCAGACAACGAGCATCTTAGCAATCTTCTTATTTACGATGGGAATATGATGCTTTTTCTCTCTTTCCTCTTTTCATAATCTTTTTTTCTCTTTTTCTTTTTTATCTCAATGTAGGACTCTTTTTTTATAAGAATGCTTCATAGACAGCTCATTATGGTTACGCTGCAGATTTCCACCATGTCAGCATGGATTAGACCAGCGGCCTAGGCGTTTCTCTAACACATATACATAACTCCATGGACTTACAAGCTACCCTTTCATTTCACACCGACGACATCCATAGACAAAAGAGCATGATATCAACTAGGTACAAAGTACCAGTGTAATGTTGAAAGCGTTCCCCATGACAGCATGGTTCTGCTAATCCCCAACAAATAAGTGCAAGCATATACAACATAGACGACACAATGGTTCAAGTTTATTAAGGTCAAGAAAAGTAAAGTGTGCCATCAAGTTCATGAGAGCTTTAATCACTAGTTTTCTCATAACAAGTTTAATTTGGAAGGTAAACAAAAACATGAATATACTTGGAATAGCGTAAGCTAGTAGGTAGGTATGGTGGAATCTTTGGAATAACTTGGTTTAGGGAGTTGGATGCATGAGCGGAACTCATACTTGGTTTAGTCGAGGCTAAGGGTTCTACCGGTATTTATGTGTTCATCTCTCTAACTATGCGTTATCATATTGTGATCATGAGCTTTGTAATCTATAGATCTACCTTGCTACTCAAGTGCTTTAATAGATCTCTGCTCTCCCCATGTGTGTGAAAGTGACAGCATGCACACCATGGTGGCACTTAGGCTAGAGATTACAAATACTTGTTATGAGTTATATTTGGAGTTGGATGTCTTTATGAAATTGTGGTGTTTGTTGGATGCATCTACTATTCAAGGTGACAGTGTGGGGTTATCTAGATGGGAAAGGCTTACTTTGAGGTGTGCTGTTATAACCCTACCATGGATTAGAGTGTCCAACCGGAGAATGGTTAAGAGTAGTATCATGAGGAGAAGATATTTATATGAGAGTGTTCACTAGTGAAAGTATGATCCTTGGGCCTTGTTTCTTAGCATCGAAACACTATTTGCAATTAGATCTGTTACATGTTTGCTTGCTTCCATCTTTATTTCAGTTTGCCTTTAGTCTTTTCCACGCCATCAAGCTATTTTCCACCACCGTTGCCACTTATATTTATCCATACCACTTGTATTTCACTATCTCTTCGCCGAACTAGTGCACCTATACACCTGATAAGTGTATTGGGTGTGTTGGGGACACAAGAGACTTCTTGTATCTTGATTGCGGGGTTGCTTGAGAGGGGATACCTTTGACCACTTCCTCCCTGAGTTCGATAAACCTTGGGTGATCCACTTAAGGGAAAACTTGCTGCTGTTCTACAAACCTCTACACTTGGAGGCCCAACAACTGTATACAAGAATAGAAGTGCGTAGACATCACTCATCATCAATGAATTCAGCATCATCCTCATCAGTGTTATCCTCCATGGCAGCGTCCTTCAGGTAGTCATTATCATCACTGAGGTACGAGTGGATATCCCCACGGATATCTTCACCTTCCTCCTCCTTCTCCTCCAACTGGATCTCCTAGTCATGGATGGTCACCTCCAGGGTGGCTATCTTTTGACGAAGACGGGCGATGATGCAATCCTTTTTATTGTGCTGGCGACGAAGAAACTTGCGCTCCCTAGCAAGCATGGTGAGGGTTTCCTTCCTTTCAATGGCTTCAGCATGGTTCTGGTTGGCGTAAGCATGGGCATTGTCTAACTCCTTCTGAGTCTCATGCAGCATGAAGGCCATGTGGTCCACATGATGCTTCAATTCTGGATGTGCCAATGATACATTGCAAATGTATCTATAATTTTTGATGTTCCATGCTTGGTTTTATCTACTTTCTTGTGTTTTGTCCACACTTTGGAGTACTTTTCATATGATTTCTCGGACTAACCTATTAACAAGATGCCACAGTGCCAGTTGCCTGTTTTCTGCTGTTTTTGGTTCCAGGAAAGTCAGAAAATCAATATTCTCGGAATTGGACCGGACAAAAAGCCAAAGTTGATATTTTCCCGAAAGACTCACGGAGCCAGAAGGAGAGTCGGAGAGGGGCCACAGGGTGGCTACACCACCCCATGGCGCGGGTCCCCCGGGCCGCGCGAGGGCATGGTGTGGCCCCCTGGCCGCCCACCGACCTTGCCCTCTGGCCTATAAGAAGCCTCCTGATGCATAAACCCTAAATCGTCAAGCCTCCAGCCACGAAAAGTTCTGCAGCGCCGCCGCCACCGAAGGGGAGATTCGGGGGACAGAAAGTCTCTGTTCCGGCACCCTGCTGGGATGGGGAAGTGCCCCCGGAGCCATCTCCATCGATCTCCACCGCCATCTCCATCACCATTGCTGATTCCCATGATGAGGAGGGAGTAGTTCTTCCTCGAGGCTAAGGGTTCTACCGGTAGCTATGTGTTCATCTCTCTCTCTATGCATGATCTTATTGAGATCATGAGCTTGTAATCTATAGATCTACCTTGCTACTCAAGTGCTTTAATGAATCTCTGCTCTCCCCATGTGTGTGAAAGTGACAGCGTGCTCACCATGGTGGCACTTAGGCTAGAGATTACATATACTTGTTATGAGTTATATTTGGAGTTGGATGTCTTTATGAAATTGTGGTGTTTGTTGGACTCATCTAGTACTCAAGGTGACAGTGTGGGGTTTTCTAGATGGGAAAGATGGACTTTGAGGTGTGCTGTTATAGCCCTACCATCGATTAGAGTGTTCAACCAGAGAGTAGTTAAGAGTAGTATCATAAAGAGAATATATTTATATGAGAGTGTTCACTAGTGAAAGTATGATCCCTAGGCCTTGTTTCTAAGCATTGATACACCGTTTCCAATTAGATCTGTTACATGTTTGCTTGGTTCCATCTTTATTTCAGTTTTACTTTAGTCGCTTCCACACCATCAAGCTATCTTCTATCACCGTTACCACTTATAATTATCTATACCACTTGTATTTCACTATCTCTTCACCGAACTAGTGCACCTATACACCTGACAAGTGTATTGGGTGTGTTGGGGACACAAGAGACTTTTTGTATATTGATTGCAGGGTTGCTTGAGAGGGAATACCTTTGACCACTTCCTCCCTGAGTTCGATAAACCTTGGGTGATCCACTTAAGGGAAAATGTGCTGCTGTTCTATAAACCTCTGCACTTGGAGGCCCATCAACTGTCTACAAGAATAGAAGTGCGTAGACATCAAGCTATTTTCTAGCACCGTTGCCGGGGAGGTAAGGTAAAAGGTATTCACACCGGAGGATTAAAGAAGAAGAACCTCCCACGGCAAACGCCTATTTTTTGGCGCCGTTGCCGGGGAGGTAAGGTAAAAGGTACTCACATCCTCCGGTGTGAGTGCTCGAAGTTATTTCCTTTAGATTCTGCAATTTTGTCTTTTTGTTTCTTGTTTTCACTAGTTAGGCTTAATGGAAAACAACAACAAAATAGAGAGCTTTATAGTATTTATCTTGAGTTAGGACATGAAGTGTTTAAAGAGAAATTTAAAAAACCTATGGAACTTTATTTGCGTGCTAATAGCAATGTTGTTAGTATGAATTCTTTGGACACCATTGTTGCTAATGCTATGGAAAAGTCTAAGCTTGGGGAAGCTAGTTTTTATGAAAATGATCTTTTTAGTTCCCCGGCTTTGGAAGATAGCTATTCTATTGCTTATGATGACACCAAACCTCCAATATATGATGATTACAATGATGAATATGATATTTTCAGTCCACCTACTATTGAGGAGGAAATTAATTATGACTATAATAAGCCTCCTATATTTGATGATTATGGTGATGAGAATAATAATGATAGCTATTTTGTTGAATTTGCTCCCACTACAATTAATAAGAATGACTATGCTTATGTGGAGAGTAATAATTATTATATGCATGTGGCTCATGATAAGAATGTTTTACGTGATTGTTATATTGTTAATTTTATTCATGATGCTACTAAAAGTTATTATGAGAGAGGGAAACACGGTTTTATGTGTCTCAACAATATTAAGTTTCCCCTCTTTATGTTGAAAGTCTTGAAGTCGCACTTGTTTTGCTTTCCTATGCTTGTTGCTTCGTGCTTTCATGACTTGTTTCTTTACAAGATTCCTATGCATAGGAAGTGGGTTAGACTTAAATGTGCTTTGAATTTGCTTCTTGATGTTCTCTTTTATTTCAATTCATATTTCCTATGTGAGCATCTTCTCAAACTATCATGCCTAACTTAAAGGCGTTAAAGAAAAGTACTTATTGGGAGATAAACCAAAAGTTTTAGATGAGTCTTGGAAGTTATTACTTCAGTAATAACCGCTCCTTATCCTTTTTATTTACTTTTTGTGCCAAGAGTAACCTCTAATGAGAGAGAAGTAATGATTGGGAAAGTTGTTGTACCGAAACAGATTTATGTGCTTCACCATAAAAATTCGTGTAAAATCTCTGTAGGTCCTTTTGAGGCGTGAATTTTTGTGCTTCTGCCCTGGGTTGTTATCTAACTTTCGTTAGTTCAACACTTTTTTATTTGAGAAACATAAGGTCTTCTCAAAAATTCTTCTTTACCTGCTGGTCTGTTTTGACAGATTTCTGCCATTTTCTGCATTTGCTTCTTGTTGGTTCCTTTTTGAGTGCTTTTGAGAAATTGAGCTTTTTGAGGGAAGTTCTACAGTAGCTAGTGTTATAATGGAAGTTTATTTGGTGTTAGAACTGAACCTTAAGACTTATTTATCTTGAGTGCACTAATGTTGCTAATGAGATTGTGTGAAGTTTTGTATGAAGGAAAAATTTCAGGTGTATGGAAGGATTGAGTAATGAGATGAAGGATGGACTAAAGCTCAAGCTTTGGGATGCCACGCATGTCACCCCAAGAAACATCCAAGAAGTACAAGCGTCAATGCTTGGGGATTCCCAAGGCATCCCCTTCTTCATCAATAAAATCTCAGGTTTCTTCCAAACGCTTCATTTTTATTGTTTCATGCACAGTTGTATTTTTCTTGGAGCGTCTTCTTTTTTGTTTTCGTTTTGGTTTTTAGTTTGCTTAATTTTCTAAATAAATTGGTTGGACCCCCTCTTTCATACATTGGTTTGCAAATAGTTTGGTTTGGTTTGGAAAAGAGTAGGAAAGTTCATGCTTTTGTGGTAAAAAGAGCTCGTTTTTGACTGTGGCCTATGCTTTGTCATGCCATGCTTGATATTTTTTTGGATTTATGCTTAGTATTCTTTGCTGTAGCATGACTTGTTATAAACAATTGATATTGCTTAATGTGCCTTGGATGAATCATGCGTTGTTTTAGCATATTAAAGCATAGTATAGTGGTATTCTCCTTTGATGTTTTATTTGGGTTGACTTAGCGCATGCTCACACCATGTTATGACTATCTCAAGTCACCATAAGCCTTTATGATCCTTTAGTTTTCAACTTGTAGTATCACTTTATGCTTTAATCAATGATTTTTTGTCGCTCTACATGATTATGGCCATTATTGCTCTCTTAGTTTGTCGCTCCCAATCTTTTACTAGCCTCCACAACCAAGTATGAGTTCCACTCATGCAGCCAACTCCCTAAACCAAGTTATTCCAAAGAGTCCACCATACCTACCTACTATCTTATGCTATTCCAAGTATATTCATGCTTTTGTTTATCTTCCAAATTAAACTTGTTATGAGAAAACTAGTGATTAAAGCTCTCACAAACTTGATGGCACACTTTACTTTCTTGCATTTAATAAACTTGAACCATTGAGTCCTTCTTTGTTGCGTATATGCTTGCGCTTTATAAGTTGAAGTTAGCAGAACCATGTATCATGGGGAACGCTTTCAACATTGCACCTATAATTTGTACCCCGTTGATATCATGTTCTTTTGCTTATGGATCCCGGCGGTGTGAAATAATAGTGGAACTTGTAAGATCATGGAGTTTGTATGTGTGTTAGAGAAACGCCTGGGCCGCTAGCCTAAGCCATGCCTAATCATGGTGGAAACTTGCAGCACCACCATAATGAGCACTCTATGAAGCATCCTCAATAAAAAACCAATGCAAATAGCAAATAAAAAGATCGCTGAGATGCTCATTGTCTGCTTGCCTTGTCATTTTGATTATGGGAAAGCTCCCGTATCATGTGCAAGGGGTACCCCGTTGGCGGTTCTTAATGATACAAATGTACTTACAATGACAAGAGCTTACTCGTGACTGAAGTTGAGTAGCATGAGGATCGGTCTTCGTAAGTAAGGGGCATGAGATTTTGGTTTATAACTTGTCAAGCATATCCTCTTAGTTGTATCACTTTAACCTTAATCACCTTCAAGATGCTTATGATAGGGGCAATGAGAGCTGAAAGCTTTAAGTACCATAATTTTTGGAAGCTCTTGATGAAACTTGAATCTCTACTTCCTTCTATGAAGGCGTTTCTTCCACTTAAACATTGAGTCTCCACCTTCTATCTTTATGCACCTACTTTGAGAGCATAGTGGCCATTCTTTGTTCTATGTGCATTGTCCCAAGACTTGTTGATTGATGCATAACTTGATATTGCTTGTTTTAAACTATTTGTATCTAGTCACTCTTATGAACTTTGAAGGTGTCCTATGCATTTATATTTGCTACTCTATGAGGGACAAGCTGAATACTATTATGCTATGTTTTCTTTATGTGGAACAAACAAACGTCTTGCAAAGCATTGTTATTCATGAATATTTTGTTTGTGCCTTTTCATGTTGCATCATAGTTTCTTTGTCTTATTGCTAGAACTTTGTCTTTCATGTTATGATTGAAGTACTATGATCCCAGCTTTGAATGTTTTGCAAATACATTGATCAAGTCTTTGATGGTGCATGTCACCTCAAAAATTATTCTTTCTTTTTATCACTTACCTACTCGAGGACGAGCAGGAGTTAAGCTTGGGGATGTTGATACATTGCAAATGTATCTATAATTTTTGATGTTCCATGCTTGGTTTTATCTACTTTCTTGTGTTTTGTCCACACTTTGGAGTACTTTTCATATGATTTCTTGGACTAACCTATTAACAAGATGCCACAGTGCCAGTTGCCTGTTTTCTGCTGTTTTTGGTTCCAGGAAAGTCAGAAAATCAATATTCTCGGAATTGGACCAGACAAAAGCCAAAGTTGATATTTTCCCGGAAGACTCACGGAGCTAGAAGGAGAGTCGGAGAGGGGCCACAGGGTGGCCACACCACCCCATGGGGCGGGTCCCCCCAGGCCGCGCCAGGGCATGGTGTGGGCCCCCTGGTCGCCCACCAACCTTGCCCTCTGGCCTATAAGCAGCCTCCCGATGCATAAACCCTAAATCGTCAAGCCTCCACCCACGAAAAGTTCCGCAGTGCCGCCGCCACCGAAGGGGAGATTCGGGGGACAGAAAGTCTCTGTTCCGGCACCCTGCCGGGATGGGGAAGTGCCCCCGGAGCCATCTCCATCGATCTCCACCGCCATCTCCATCACCGTTGCTGATTCCCATGATGAGGAGGGATTAGTTCTTCCTCGAGACTAAGGGTTCTACCGGTAGCTATGTGTTCATCTCTCTCTCTATGCATGATCTTATTGAGATCATGAGCTTGTAATCTATAGATCTACCTTGCTACTCAAGTGCTTTAATGAATCTCTGCTCTCCCCATGTGTGTGAAAGTGACAGCGTGCTCACCATGGTGGCACTTAGGCTAGAGATTACATATACTTGTTATGAGTTATATTTGGAGTTGGATGTCTTTATGAAATTGTGGTGTTTGTTGGACTCATCTAGTACTCAAGGTGATAGTGTGGGGTTTTCTGGATGGGAAAGATGGACTTTGAGGTGTGTTGTTATAGCCCTACCATCGATTAGAGTGTTCAACCAGAGAGTAGTTAAGAGTAGTATCATAAAGAGAATATATTTATATGAGAGTGTTCACTAGTGAAAGTATGATCCCTAGGCCTTGTTTCTAAGCATTGATACACCGTTTGCAATTAGATTTGTTACATGTTTGCTTGCTTCCATCTTTATTTCAGTTTTACTTTAGTCTCTTCCACGCCATCAAGCTATCTTCTATTACCGTTACCACTTATAATTATTTATACCACTTGTATTTCACTATCTCTTCGCCGAACTAGTGCACCTATACACCTGACAAGTGTATTGGGTGTGTTGTGGACACAAGAGACTTCTTGTATATTGATTGCAGGGTTGCTTGAGAGGGAATACCTTTGACCACTTCCTCCCTGAGTTCAATAAACCTTGGGTGATCTAGTTAAGGGAAAACTTGCTGCTGTTCTACAAACCTCTGCACTTGGAGGCCCAACAAGTGTCTACAAGAATAGAAGTGCGTAGACATCAGCCAACATGGCCAAAGGCTGTCCCGTAGAGTCACGTCTTGCATAGTGAGAAACACGGGTGCCGATGATCTGGTTGATGTTTTGTGCACACAGACGTGCAAGAGCTTCTTGCATTGCCATGGCTAATCCGTCTAGCCAGTTGTTCTCCCTTACGTTGAACTGAATCTTCTTAGAAAGAGGTGGCTCCATTTTTCCTTTCAGGCCGGCAACAATCAGCCACTATAGCTCCCCTCTAGATTGGTCGTTGAGCTATGCTCCGAAGAACTCCGGGTGCGGGCGTCCAAGATACACCGAGAGCTGATCCAAATCCCTCTCAAACATAAGCTGTCCTCCATTGCCCAATTGGTAAAACTTGCTATATTTAACCTCCATCTATAAGAAATTTAAGATGAGTAAGTTAGTGGGGTGATCAAGTGTGTCAAATTTTATGTAGAATTGTAAGATTTTTGAGGAACAAGTGATCTCTTTTGAAAGAATCTCAAGGATAAGAATGAGAATAGGTTTTTGTAAATACTCACTTTCTTTGTTTTGAAACTAGGTTTTTCAGGCGTCCATTCTAGGGTCTCCTATGGTCAGGATGGCTCTAATACCAACTTGTCAACACCCGTATTTTTAAGTCCAGATGCCTGCTGACTCGTAGTTGATGTAGAGCTCGTTGGGAACCCCAAGAGGAAGGTATGATGAGCACAGCAGTAAGTTTTCCCTCAGTTATGAAACCAAGGTTTAATCGAACCAGTAGGAGCAAGGAAACACCCCAAAGTGTTACTAGCTGAGCTTTGGCAGGGCGCACTACCGGTGCTAGTAGCAACGTGGAGACCTGCACAACTCAACCACAGAACTTTGTCCCCAACTTGCGATGAGGTTGTCAATCTCACCGTGTTTTGTGGAAAACAAAGGATTAAACGTATCGAATGGAAAGAAGTAAAAGTTTGCAGAAAGTAAACAAACAGTAGTAAAAGATTCTAGATTGTATGTAAAGTAAAAGGACCGGGATCCATAGTTCACTAGAGGTGGCTCTCCTTAGATAGACAACATGCTGGGTGAACAAATTACAGCGGGGCAATTGACAAACACCGAGAAAGCAATACATGCATATACTAATCATCTTGACTCCTCTGAGACTTGATTGGGTATTACAACATAATACATAGACCGCCATCCAACTGCATCTATGACTAATAATCCACCTTCAGGTTATCATCCGAACCTCCTCCAGTATTAAGTTGCAAGCAACATATTATTGCTTTACGAACTGTGTGTAAAGTAAACAATACGATTGTTCTATGAACAGAGGATTGTTGTTTTCTCCCTAGTAGCAACAGCACATCTAGTACCTTAGAGATTTCTGCCACTTCCCCAGATTACTAGAGGCATGAACCCACTATCGAGCATAAATACTAACTCTTGGAGTTGCTACCATCTACTTGGCCAAGATAGCTACTAACAACGGAAAGCATGCAAGATCTCAAATAACAAATACATGATAGAATCAATAATCAATCTGAAATAGCATCTCAATATCCATCGGATCCCCGCAAACACAACATGTATGAATTACAAATAGATGATCTTGATCATGAACGGAGCTCACAAGATCTAAACATGAAAGCACAAAGGAGGAGAAACTAGCCATCTAGCTACTACATGGATCTGTAGTCCAAGGATGAACTACTCACGCATCACACCGGAGGCTTGCATGGTGATGAAGAAGGCCTCCAGGGTGAATTCCCCTCTCCGGCAGGGTGCCGAAAAGAGCTTCAGATCCCTCCCGATCTAGGGATGGAGATGACGGCGGCTACAAACTCTTTCGTGGATTTTTGATCGGGGGCTTAGAGTTTTCGTCCTGAGGGCAACTTATAGGCGGAAGGAGAGGCTGAGGGGGTGCCAGGGCTGGCCTCACCACCCCTTGGCGCGGGCCAGGCTGGGCTGCGCGGCCAGGTGGTGTGGTGGCCCCCTGGTCCCTCTCCGTCTCATATTCTGGCACTTGATCCCTTCGAGAAAAATAGGCACTTTGGATTTTGTCCCATCCAATTCCGAGAATATTCATTTTCTGACTTTCCTGGAACCAAAAACAGCAGAAAACAGGCAGCTGGCATTGTGGCTCTTGTTAATAGGTTAGTCCAAGAAATCATATGAAAAGTACTCCAAAGTTGGAACAAAACAAAAGAAAGTGGATAAAACCAAGCATGGAACATCAAAAATTATAGATACATTTGCAATGTATCAACATCCCCAAGCTTAACTCCTGCTCAAAAGAAATAATTTTTGAGGTGACATGCACCATCAAAGACTTGATCAAAGTGTTTGCAAAACTCAAAGCTGGGATCATAGTACTTCAATCATTAACATGAAAGACAAAGTTCTAGCAATAGGCAAAGAAACTATGATGCAACATAAAAAGTTACAAACAAAATATTCATGAATAACATGCCTTGCAAGACGTTTGTTTGTTTCACATAAAGAAAACATAGCATACTAGTATTCAGCTTGTCCCTCAATAGAGTAGAAAATATAAATGCATATGACACCTTCAAAGTTCATAAGAGTGACTAGATACAATAGTTTAAAACAAGCAATAACAAGTTATGCATCAATCAACTAGTCTTGGGACAATGCACATAGAACTAAGAATGTCCACTATGCTCTCAAAGTAGGTGCATAAAGATAGAAGGTGGGGACTAAATAAATTGGTGGAAGAAAAGCCTTTTGTAAAAGGAAGTAGGGATTCAAGTCTCATAAAGAGCTTCCAAAAATTATGGTACTTGTAGTTTTCAGCTCTCATTGCCCCTATCATAAGCATCTTGAAAGTGGTTAAGGTTAAAGTGACACAACTAAGAGGATATGCTTTACAAGTTATAAACCGAAATCTCATGCCCCTTACTTACGAAGACCGATCCTCATGCTACTCAACATTAGTCACGAGTAAGCTCTTGTCATTGTAAGTATATGTGTATCATTAAGAACCGCCAACGGGGTACCCCTTGCACATGATACGGGAGCTTTCCCATAATCAAAATGACAAGGCAACCAGACAATGAGCATCTCAGTGATCTTTTTATTTTCTATTTGCATAGGTTTTTATTGAGGATGCTTCATAGAGTGCTCATTATGGTGATGCTGCAAGTTTACACCATGATTAGGCATGGCTTAGGCTAGCGGCCCGGGCGTTTCTCTAACACACATACAAACTCCATGATCTTACAAGTTCCACATTTATTTCACACCGCCGGGATCCGTAAGCAAAAGAACATGATATCAACGGAGTACAAAGTACAAGTACGATGTTGAAAGCGTTCCCCATGAAACATGGTTCTGCTAATTTCAACTTATAAAGCGCAAGCATATACACAACAAAGAAGGACCCAATGGTTCAAGTTTATTAGAGGCAATAAAGTAAAGTGTGCCATCAAGTTCGTGAGAGCTTTAATCACTAGTTTTCTCATAACAAGTGAAAGGTAAACAAAAGCATGAATATACTTGGAATAGCATAAGATAGTAGGTAGGTATGGTGGACTCTTTGGAATAACTTGGTTTAGGGAGTTGGATGCATGAGTGGAACTCATACTTGGTGGTGGAGGCTAGCAAAAGACTGGGAGCGGCAAACTAAGAGAGCAATAATGGCCATAATCATGCAGAGCGACAAAACATCATTGATCAAAGCATAAAGTGATACTACAAGTTGAAAACTAAAAGATCATAAAAGCTATGGTGACTTGAGATAGTCATAACATGGTGTGAGCATGTGCCAAGTCAACCCAAATAAAGCATCAAAGGAGAATACCACTATACTATGCTTTAATATGCTAAAACAACGCATGATTCATCCAAGGCACATTAAGCAATCTCAATTGTTTATAACAAGTCATGCTACAGCAAAGAATACTAAGCATAAAGCCAAAAAAATATCAAGCATGGCATGACAAAGCATATGCCACAGTCAAAAACGAGCTCTTTTTACCACATAAGCATGAACTTTCCTACTCTTTTCCAAACCAAACCAAACTATTTGCAAACCAAAGTATGAAAGAGGGGGTCCAACCAATTTATTCAGAACACTAAGCAAACCAAGCAAACTAAAAACCAAAACAAAAACGAAAAATAAGACGCTCCAAGAAAAACACAACTGTTCATGAAACAATAAAAATTAAGCGTTTGGAAGAAACCTGGGATTTTTATTGATGAAGAAGGGGATGCCTTGGGCATCCGCAAGCTTTGACGCTTGTAATTCTTGGATATTTCTTGGGGTGACATGCGTGGCATCCCCAAGCTTGAGCTTTAGTCCATCCTTCATCTCATTACTCATTCCTTCCATACACCTGAAATTTTTCCTTCATACAAAACTTTACACAATCTCATTAGCAACATTAGTGCACTTAAGATAAATAAGTCTCAAGGTTTAGTTATAACACCAAATAAACTTCCATTAGAACACTAGCTACTGTAGCACTTCCCTCAAAAATCTCAATTCCCCAAAGGAACTCAAGAAGGAACTAACAAGAAGCAAATGCAGAAAATGGCAGAAATCTGTCAAAACAGACCAGCAGGTAAAGACGAATTTTTTCTAAGACCTTCTGTTGCTCAAATCAAAACATGCTGAACTAAAAAACGTTAGATAACAACCTGGGGCAGAAGCACACAAAAATACAGCTCAATCCGACATACAGAGCTCTCTCACGAATTTTTACGGTGAAGCACAGAAATCTGTTTCGGGACAGCAACTTTCCCAATCATTACTTCTCTCTCATTAGAGGTTACTCTTGGCAAAAAAAGAAAATAAAAAGGATAAGGAGAGGTTATTACAGAGGTAATAACTTCCAAGACTCATCTAAAACTTTTGGGTTATCTCCCAATAAGTACTTTTCTTTAACGCCTTTAAGTTAGGCATGATAGTTTGGGAAGATGCTCACATAGGAAATATGAATTGAAGTAAAAGAGAGCATCAAGAAGCAAATTCAAAACACATTTAAGTCTAACCCACTTCCTATGCATAGGAATCTCGTAAGCAAATAAATTCACCAAGAACAAAGTGACATGCATAGGAAGATAAATCGAGAATAACTTCAAAACTTTCAGCACATAGAGAGGTGTTTCAATACCATGAAAACTTCTACAACCATATTTTCCCCTCTCATAATAATTTTCAGTAGCCTCATGAATAAACTCAACTGTATAGCTATCACATAAAGCATGCTTTTCATGATCTACAAACACTAAAGCTTTATTATAAACATTTTCAAAAGAATCCTTAGGGACATGACATTCGTCCTCCTTTGGTAAGCATGGGGGACAATCAAATAATGTAAGGGATAAAGAGTTACTCTCATTAGAAGGTAGGCATGGGTAGATCCATTCTTCCTCCTTTTGTCCATCAATCTCCTCGTCTTTTTCATCTAATGAGCTTTCAGGTTCAGCAATTTCTTCTTCATGGAGGTTCTAGCAGGCGGTGGTTCATCTATTACCTTAGCAGTCATAAAACTGTTCCCAAATAGGAAACTGAGTGAGCTATCCATAATGAAATAGTGATTGGAGCAGAGCTAGTCATAAAGGCAACTTAAGAAAGGAACTAATTTTTGTGTGTTTTCTAAAGAACAAAACAAGCAAACAAAGCAAAAAGAAACTAAGCAAAACAAAAACAACAAAGTAAAGAGATTGGTTATGAGGGATTCCCCTTGTGAAGATGTCCTTGACTCCCCGGCAACAGCGCCAGAAAAAATCTTGCTGACTCGTAGTTGATGTAGAGCTCGTTGGGAACCCCAAGAGGAAGGTATGATGAGCACAGTAGTAAGTTTTCCCTCAGTTATGAAACCAAGGTTTAATCGAACCAGTAGGAGCAAGGAAACACCCCAAAGGTGTTATTAGCTGAGCTTTGGCAGGTGTCATTGTATTGGGAACGACAGTACCTGAGGAGGTTAGATAGAGGTGTGGGGACTAGCAGGGAAGCTATCGACGGCGTTTGCAGGCGGGATTGGATACAAGCGAGCGTCGCGGGACGCAGGAAGTACCCAGGTTCGGGGCCCTCGTGGTGAGGTAAAGCCCCTACTCCTGCCGGATCTGACTATGTGGAATACACGAACTACAAGTGCTCCTTGAGCTGTATATGCTAGCTACTGCCTTAAAAGCTGTAAGACCAACCCTTTCTACTGAGGCCTTGCCTCTCCTTATATAGGCTGAGAGGCAAAAGGTCTCACTGGCCGGTCCGACTGGCGGGCCCCACAGGCGGGTCCCAGCCGACTAGTCATCTACAGTGTCCAGTATGGCTTGTCCTATCGGAGTACGAGCGGTATGGCTGTCGTAGGCACAGTGGACGCCGTGCGAGCCTGTCGTCAGCACCGGCCACTGTTCCTGCGTCACCCATGCAAAGTCTTCGGTATGGCCGGGTAGTTGCCAGTCTTGTCACCGTACAGGGCGTACCGTGCACTGATACACACGTCGCCCTGTCCCATTGATTGAGTCCGGCTACGCCGACGTATCCGGATACCTCTTGCTGATCCGGCTACCGGGGGATAGCCGGCCTGTCTTGCCCTGTCCGGCTGCATCTGGTCAGCCGGACGTGATCCGACTATCTTGTTCCTTATTCGGTTGGGGTACCCGGGGGTCATCCCCCTGACACTAGCCCCCGAGCGCGTGTGGATTCCGCCCTTAGGCGAAATGTGCGTGTGCTTCCTCTTGCTTTTGAATTTGTGTCCGGCTGAGCTTGGCGGTTGCGCTACCCGTGACGTCAGTGCTGACGCCGGCCACGCGCGCACGGGCCATCATTACTCTGCGGCGGGCAGCGTAACGTCCCGTCGCGTGTCGCCTCGGGAAACTGTTGTCCGGTGCTTCGGTTCTCGCTCCAGGATCTTCTGCGCGTCCTGCTCCTGCACACGAGATCTTAGGCGGCGATTGGGGTGTGGGTCTCCCGGATGCGCGCCACGTGCCCCATCGATGGTTGCCCTTCTGGCTCTTTAAAGGGATGCCGCGGGGGAGGCGATTTCTTTCCTTCGTTCCACCGCTGCAGTTCCCTCTCTCTTGCTGCTTCCGTTCCTGCGCTCTTGCACTTTGCGCCGCCCGCTCGCCGTCGTCGACGCTACGGGCCACCGCCAATCTTCCGTCGCCGCTCCCCCTCGTCAACCGGAAATGGCCGCCGACCGCGGGGCTTGGTGCGGCTCCGCCGTCACCGAGGACCAAATCGCCAAATATCGCGCCACCCGCGTCCTCCCGCCGGCGGAGGAGGTGGCGGTGTGGCTGGCGCCGGCCGGGGAGGTGTCGCCGCATCCGGAGGAGGGCGAGCGCGTCATATTCCTGTCTCACCTGGCCCGCGGGTTCGCCCTTCCAATGAACCTGTTCCTCTTGACCTTCCTCGCTTTCTTTGATCTTCGCCTCCACCACCTCGGCGCCAATGCGATCGGGACGTTGGTGCATTTCGTTGCTTTCTGCGAGAGCTATCTCGGGATCCAGCCAGATCTCAGGCTCTTCTGTCGGCTCTTTCGAGTCCGGCCGCAGGTGCAGTTCACCCAGGGGCCCTTAGTCGTCTGCGGCGGCGCCTCCATTTACTCCCGCTCACAGACCGGCTACCCCAAGTTCCTTCTTCACGATACGGTACGACTGTGGCAGCAGTCGTACTTCTACGTGAAGAACCTCACCAACGTCGACCGGATAAATCTGCCGGCCTTCCAGGACGTCGAATCTAGCCGGCAGAACTGGGACTTGAAGTTCCACGGTGACAAGGCAGAGACGGACGAGCTGCTGAAGCGCATGCGCTCGCTCGTCCACTGCCGGCTGACCGGGCTGGACGTCACCCTCAGCTGGATGTCCCGGCTGATGATGTTGTTGCAGCAACGAGCACACAAGATGTGCTACTATTCTGGCCGGCTGGACCCGACCCAGCTGTCGCGCCGCGATCCCTGCTACCACAACCTGAAGGAGTAGGTGTGGACGATCACCAAGGAGCGGCTGCCGGAGAACTGGAAGTTCAGCCTGGCGCCTTATACGCAGGAGAACCGCGCGCCCCGGGTAAGTTCTTCTAGCCGGACGCTACTTTGGTGTTTCTTGCACTTGTTCTTTGTTTTTGTCTGGCTGACTTTTGTGTTCGGCAGATGTTCCCCTGCATCATCCGTGAGGAGGGCGTGGCAGCCCTCGAGGAATTCACGCCCGACCTGCCCGAGCCGCGTGCTCGGCGGTCCGGCGAGGAATCGGATGGGGACGGCGACACCTTTCCCAGCCGGAACGACGAGCCGGCCGCCGATCCGCACGCGGTGGTGCACGGGGAGGAGGTCGTGTCGACCACGGAGCCGGCGACGCGCTCCGCGACGGATAGGGAAGCAGGTGGGAGCGGCTCCAGCCGTTCCGGCTCCCGCTGCCCTGCGACGGAGGAGCCGGCGCCCAAGAGGAGCCGGTCCGCCGCCCTGCCGCCTAGCCGTTTCGGTCGGAAGAAAGGGCCGCCTCCTGTTGTGCCGGGGTATGTTCTTTCTCGCCCTTCCCTTTCTGTCTGTTTGCTTTTTTCCTCCTTTTCTGACTTTGGCTTGTTTTGCTCCTGTCTTCTTCGCTTTCTCCTTAGCACGCTGGTTTCCTTCGGAGCCGCGAGCCTGGCACACGCGCCAGCCTGGTCGCCGCCCCGTACCCCGACTGCGCCGACCAGCGCCCCTCCTTCTGAGGCGCAGCCTTTGCCTCCCCCTCAGCCGACTGCCTCCTCCCAGCCGGAAATCCCCCAGCCGGAAGGCTCCTCTGCGGGCGCGCGGGGGGCTGCTGGCAAGGAGCTCGTCGTCGTTGGCGACGACAACTCCGATGAGGAGCCCGGGGAGGAGTGGCAGACAGCGGTGGTCGCGGCGAAGGAGTCCTTGGCCGTCAACGCCGTGGACGATGACGCCTCTTCTGCTGCCTCGCTGTCGGACCTTGCCGCCACGCTCGAGTTGGCGGTGAAGGAGATCCGGCTGCTGGAGGCCACAGCCGGCGGGAACCGGTCGTTGGAGCAGAAGCTCGTTGCCGCCAACGGGACCTCCCAGAGTGAGTTCGCTTCATCCGGCTCCTTTTTTTGGGTACTGATAGCCGGTTTCGTTGCAGCCAACCTCGTGTGCGCTCAGCGCGAGATCGGTCGCCTGAAGAAGGCGAACGACCGGCTGAGCAAGTCCAATTCTACTCTGCGGCAGCAGAACAAGGATTGGCATGCGCGGGTGGACGGTCTGGATGCCACCATCAAGGAGTGCGATGCCTCGCTCGCCAGCCGGACCGAAGCTTTCTCCCTTCTCGAGGCCCAGAACAAGGACCAGGAGAAGGAGATTAAACGGTTGGCGCTCAAGGAGAAGGCGCTGGTGGAGGAGCTGATGTAGGTCGGCCACACTGCCAAGGGTGAGTTTTCTTTCCATCTTTCTTTCTGATTCGATAGCCGGATCTGACTTCTCTTTTCTGAGAGCCTTTTACCCCGGCATAGACCTGCTGGCCTACAACCGGCTGCAGGAGAATTGGCCGGGAGCGCAGCCGACGGCCCAGGAGCTCGTCGTCCTTCTTGGCGAGGAAGCTGCCAAGCTTCGCCAGGCGGCGAGGGACGTCTTCTCCTTCGTCTGGCCGGAGGCTCCGGCTCCGGAAACAATGGCGCAGCTGGTTGCGAAGGTGGGAGAGGTGCCGGCTGCGGTGGACCGGCTGTAGGACCTAGCTGCGCGAGCAGGAGTGGAGATGGCCCTGGCTCTAATGCTCTCTTGGTACAAGGATGCCCGCATCGAGAAGATCGACGGAGGCTTCCGCACCGGAGCTGATCTTGCCGCTATCCGCCAAGCCCATCCGGAGCTCCGCGGGTCCGCCATCAAGAACACCGACTACGTGGACCCCGACGAGGTCCTCACCGACTCGGAGTCCGTTGGCACTCCTGATGTGGAGGCCCTGATGCCGCCGCCTGCCAGCGCCGGAACCGGATCAAGATCCGCGCCTCCTCCGCCGCCCGAAGCTTCTGCTGGCCAAGATCCCCCCCCCCCCCCACGGCAAGGGTCCTGCCGTTTAGTTGCTGCCCCGGGATGCCGGGTGTAATTGTCTTGTGTTATATACTTGTGAACCTTGCCTGTTTGTGCGGGCCGTCTTTGACGCCGGGTATCTTGCGAGAGCTTCGTCTCTCTTTTGCTTGTTATTGTTGAAATCCTTTTTCCTTGACTTGTGTGTTTCAACTTTTCTTTCCATACTTCGCCGGTTCACTTTGCCCGGCTTACTTTGCCCGGCTACACACTTTTAGTCGGGGGAACCGCACCTCCAGTGGGGGCGCGCGAGCGCACCCACTGGGTGTAGCCCTCGAGATTCACAGTAGTTGGCGATGACAGGTGCTTCGAATCTTCCTTCTTTCCCAATTCTTCTATCTTTATCCGACTAGACTTGTCTCAGTCGGTTGCTTTCGCTGGCTGAACACTTTCAGCCGGGGGAACTAACATTCCAGTGGGGGCGTGCGAGCGCACCCACTGGGTGTAGCCCCCGAGATTCGGAGTAGCTGGCGTAGCCAGGTGCTTCGAATCTTCCTTGTCTTCTCTTGCTCCAGCCCTTGCCCTCACCTGGGCTCCAAACGGCCGGCTAAACACCTTTTAGCCGGTCGGGAACCACAAGATTCCACTGGGGGCGCGTGAGCACACCCAGTGGGTGTAGCCCCCGAGATTCGGAGCGCTTGATGAAGGCAAGGACTTCGAATCTTCTTTCCTTCTCCTGGACTCCGACTCTAAGTAGTCGGACAAACATACATACACATACACACATGTCCACATAGGTTAGTAGGTTAGTCTGCCAAATTGTAGCCGGAAAACGGCTTGTTTTTTTCGAAAACTGGCCTATCCCTTTCTAGACACTTAGTCGCTTTCCCGTGCGCTCTCGCTGTTTTCGCTGCGTCCTTGCCGGGCAGCCGGGTTGCGGTCTGTAGCCAGAATCGAAGGGAGCTGACAGTGTATTGCACACGGTACTAATGGCTTAGCAGCTGGATTGGTTCGAGCTAGTTGTAGGGCCGGGACACCCGATCTGTCGCGTCTCCTCCCCGTTTTTCGTGTGGGATGCCTCGGGCTTTTGCTCTTGTTAGCCGGACAGCCGGGTTGCGGTCTGTAGCTGAGACGAAGAGTAGGCGTCTGGCATCGTCGCATAGTACTCAGCCGGTTTGTTGACTTAGCAGGCCGGGCCAGCCGGCGAGCCCCTAGGTAGGGGTTGCCGGAGCCAGAAAATAACAACTGGAGAAATGGATGCATACACATTTCTAGCAAGGAGCCCCGAGATTCTTGTGGGGGTCCGTATTTTCATTCATAGGGTTTTCGGGACACATACACTGTCTGGCGACTAGGTGTAAAAGGGGCGCAGCAGGGCCGCGTTCCAGGGACGCTCGGTCTCCTCGTCTGATTTGTCCATCTTGTTCTTGCGCGGCTGTTGCGCGTCGATGAGGTAGTAGGAGTCGTTGGGCAGCGCCCGGCTGATGATGAAGGGGCCCTCCCAAGGTGGCGATAGCTTGTGCATGCCCTTCGTGTCTTGCACCAGCTGGAGAACCAGGTCGCCCTCGCGGAATGCGACTGGGCGGATCCGGCTTGAGTGGTAGCGACGTAGTCGCTGCTGGTACAGGGCTGATCTGGACGAGGCCAGCTCGCGGGCCTCCTCCAGGAGGTCCACTCCGTCCTCCCGCGCCTCCTAGTTGGCTTTTTCGTTGTAGAGGAGCTTGCGAGGGGAGTCGAACTCGATGTCGGCGGAGAGGACGGCTTCCGATCCGTAGACCAGGAAGAACGACGTGTAGCCGGTTGACCTATTCGGCGTGGTGCGGAGGCTCCACAGCATAGCCGGAAGTTCTTCTATCCAACACCCGGGTGACCGCTCTACCGGCTCGATGAGACGTGGCTTGATGCCGGCTAGCACCAAGCTGTTTGCTCTTTCGACTTGCCCATTGGATTGCGGGTGCGCGACGGAGGTGAGGTCTAGTCGGATGCCCTTGCTACTGCAGAATCGGGCGAAGGCCCCCTTGGCGAAGTTCGTGCCGTTGTCGGTGATGATGCTGTTGGGGTAGCCGAAACGGTTGATGATGTCGGTGAAGAAGGTGACAACCGTTGCCCCGTCCAGCTTCCGGATAGGCTTGGCCTCGATCCACTTCGTGAACTTGTCCACCGCCACCAGCAGGTGGGTCATGCCTGCGCGTGCTCGCTTGAAGGGACCGACCATGTCGAGGCCCCAAACCGCGAACGGCCAGGTGATCGGTATGGTCTTGAGTACCGAAGTTGGCATGTGCCTGAGCTGTCCGAAGCGCTGGCACCCATTGCATGCGCGAACTAGCTGCTCGGCGTCCTCGAGGGCGGTGGGCCAATAGAAACCATGGCGGAATGCCTTGGCGACTATCGCCCTTGACGAAGCGTGGTGCCCGCACTCGCCCTGGTGGATGTCCTTGAGTAGCCGCTGGCCTGTATCCGCATCAACACATCTTTGGAAGATACCGGATACGCTGCACTTGTATAGCTCGCCGTTTATGATAGTGTATGTGTGCGCGTGGCGCCGGATTTGCCTGGCCTGCACCTCGTCGTCCGGAAGTTCTCCATCGGTGATGTAGCTCATGAAGGGATGTGCCTAGGATGGCACTTCCCGGATGACGAGGACGCTCGTGTTCTCCGGTTGACGGGTGTCTGGGGGTCGTCCGGATGGCATATCTGGAACGGCAGCCCCCGAGCCGTTAGGCGAGCCGGCAGCCCCCGGGTCTTGCGGGTCGGAAGGCGTTGCCTGGCCAGAATTGGTGCGGGTCTTCTTCTTTGGCGGTTTTGCCGGCTCCGCTTCCGTTATTCCGTCAGCCAGAACGGTTCCTGCCCAGACGATGGAGTCCGATTCTGGCGACGGGTTGATGGATGGCTTGCGCAGGTCCTCCAAGGAGACCCCCGGTGGGATGGCCTGCCTGGTGGAGCCGATCTTGGAGAGCCCATCGGCTGCCTCGTTGTTGACGCGGGGGATGTGGTGAAATTCGCACCCGTCAAAGGAGGTGCTGAGCTTCTGGATGTGGAACAGGTAGAGGGCCATGTTTGCGTCTCTAGCGTCCCATTCTCCGGATACTTGCTGCACCACCAAGTCCGAATCGCCGAAGCACAGGATCCGGTTGACACCGATCTCCTTGGCCAGCCGGAGTCCGTGCGCCAGTGCCTCGTATTCGGCTACGTTGTTGGAGGCCTTGAAGTGGATCTGCAGTACGTACTCCAGCCGGTCTCCCTTGGGCAAGGTGAGCACGATGCCGGCTCCCAAGCCCCCGAGCATCTTCGATCCGTCGAAGTGCATCCGCCAATGGTCCGAATTCGGAACCGGTGGGAGATACTGGGTCTCGGCCCAGTCGACGAGGAAGTCCGCCAACGCTTGCGACTTGATTGTGAGCCGGGGCTCGTACTGGATGGAGTAGGCGGCGAGCTCGATGGCCCACTTGGCGACTCGGCCGGTGGCGTCCTTGTTGCCGATGATTTCCGAAAGGGGTGCTGTGCACATGACCTTAATCGGATGCTCCTGGAAGTAGTGCTTGAGCTTCTTGCATGCCAGGTACTCGCCATAGCACATCTTCTGGTAGTGGGGGTAGTTCTTCTTGGAGAGGGAGAGAACCTCGCTGAGGTAGTAGACGGGTCTCTGAACCGGCTGAGCCTTGCCTTCCTCGGGGCGCTCCACCACCAGGACGACGCTGACGACCCGGCTGATGGCTGCTATATAGAGCAACATTGGTTCCTTACTAGCCGGCATGGCTAGAACCGGTGATGTGGATAGCATGCGCTTGAGGTCGTGAAATGCAGCGTCGGCTTGCGAAGTCAAGGAGAACTTGTCCGTCTTCTTCATCAGCTGGTACAATGGGAGTGCCTTCTCCCCCAGCCGGCTGACGAAGCAACTAAGGGAAGCAAGGCATCCGGTGAACTTCTGGACTCCAAGCAGGTTCCTGGGTGGCTGCATCCTCTCGATGGCCGCGATCTTCTCCGGGTTTGCCTCGATACCTCGCTGTGAAACGAGGAAACCGAGGAGCTGGCCAGACGGTACCCCGAAGACGCACTTCTCTGGGTTCAGCTTCATCCGGTACTGGCGGAGGTTGCCAAATGTTTCTCCCAGGTCCTCGAGGAGGGTGCGCTTCTCCTTGGTCTTGATGACCACGTCATCCACGTAAGCGTGCACGTTTCGGCCTATCTGCGAGTGCAAGCATTTCTGCATACATCGCTGATAGGTGGCGCCTGCGTTCTTTAGGCCGAAAGGCATGGTTACATAGCAGAAAGCCCCATAGGGAGTGATAAATGATGTCTTAATCTGATCAGCCGGGTTCAGCCGGATCTGATTATACCCGGAATAACAATCTAAAAAAGACAAAAAATCACAGCCGGCCGTGGAATCGATGACTTGATCGATACGGGGCAAGGCGAAGGGGTCTTTCGGGCACGCCTTGTTCAGGCTGGTGTAGTCGATACACATGCGCCATGTCTTGTTCTTCTTCAGCACCAGGACTGGGTTCGCCAGCCAGTCCGGGTGGTAAACTTCCATGATGAACTCGGCTGCAAGGAGCCGGGTGATCTCGTCACTGATTATCTTTCTCTTCTCCTCTGCGAACCGGCGCAGAGGTTGCTTGACCGGCTTGGCATCCGGACGCACGTGAAGCGAGTGCTCGGCAAACTCCCTCGGCACACCCGGCATGTCCTTGGGGGACCACACGAAGATGTCCCTATTCTCACGGAGGAAGTCGACGAGCGCGCCTTCCTATTTGCTGTCCAAGCCGGCGCCAATGGTGATGAACTTGGTCGGATCGGAGGGGTCGAGCAGGATCCTCTTCGTCTCCTTTGCCGGCTGGAAGGCTCCTTCTCCAGCCGGCTTGCTGCCAGCCGGAATGTCCTACTGGGCCATGGCCACGTTGCGCATGATCACGCGCTTCTCTTCGGCTATGATGAGTGCCTCTGCCAGCTTGGAACCAGCTGAAGCGCACTCCATCGATCGCCTGAAGCAGCCGACGACGGTGATCACGCCGTGGGGTCCCGGCATCTTCGTCTTGAGGTAGGCGTAGTGGGGGATGGCCATGAACTTGGCGAGGGCGGGGCACCTGAGGAGCGCATGGTAGGAGCTCGTCAGATTTACCACCTCGAACCAGATTGGTTCGCGGCGGAAGTTCTCCTCGGTCCCGAAGATGACGTCCAGCTGGATTTTCCCCAGCGGGGCGCAGGCTGGCCCTGGCAGTACGCCGTGAAACGTGGTGGTAGTCGGGCACAGGTCGCTTTCGCGAATGCCCAGATTCTCTAGCGAGGACTGGTAGAGGAGGTTCAGGCTATTGCCTCCGTCAATGAGGACGCGCGAGAATCGGCAAGTGCGCGCGTTGGAGACGATGAGGGGGTCGAGCACCATGGCGTAGCCCCCGGGATTCGGTAGATGCTCAGGCTGATCCGCCCGGCTCCAGGTGATGGGAGTTTCCGACCAGTTCAGGTACTGGGGGACCGGAGAGGCGATGGTGTTGACCTCCTTGGACGTCACCTGCGGCTGTGCTTGTCGTCCTGCTCCGTCTAGAAAATGTGGTAGGCGGCGTGCGGCTGGGGGTAGCCGTTGTTGTTGTTGCCGCCGTTGCCGCCGTTACCATCATTGCCGGCTCCCCTGCCGGTGGGGGAGGCGGGGGACGATGCTGGTTGCCCTGGTCCTTTAGCTGGCGGGTCTAGCTGCAGTTCCGGGTGGTGTGCGTAGCCGGCTTGAAGGGACCGCTATGCCACTTGCACGGTCCATCGAACATCTGGTCAAAGGTGAGCCATGGCTTCTGTCTTCTTGCTTCGTTAGCCGGCGCGTCGGGCGCGCCTTCCACAGCATTGACCTGCCGCGCATGGTAGCGAGGCTTCTGCTGTCCGGCCTGGCGGTCCCCATGGAACCGGTTGTCGTTGCCGTGGCGTCTGGAGGATCCGGCTTCTCCAGCCAGATTGCTGGGTCGGTCGCGAGCCGGCTCCGTGGGAGTCGGACGGCCGTCCGTGTTTACTCGGAGGGCCTTCTTCATGGCGGCATCCGTCGTGGCGTACTGGTCCGCAACCGTCATGAGCTCCGCCATGGTTTTCGGCTCGTCACACAGTAGCCGGTGGCGAAGCATGGTGCCCTCGTGGCAACCCTCGATGAAGAAACCGATGGCTTGGCTCTCCAGGATGCCCTCGCGGGTGTTGCGCAGTTCCGTCCACTTGGCGAGGTACTCGCGGTCGGTCTCGTGGTCGCCCTGGACGCACAAGGCCAGGTCGCGCGGGCGCCCTAGGCGCTTGTACGTGCCTTTGAAGTTGCGGACGAACACTTTCTCAGTCATGCCAGGCGTTGATGCTGTTGGGCGTGAGGCTGTTGAGCCACGTCCTCGCCGACCCAGTTAGCATGAGGGGGATGTAGCGCACGGCTGTGCGCTTGTTCCCGTGGGCGATGCCGACGGCCGTAGCGTAGTCGGTCAACCAGTCCTCCGGTTTCATGCTGTTGTCGTACTTGGGGGTGTCCCTGGGCAGGGAGAATTTGTCTAGAAATGGCTCGTTCCGGATGCGGGGTCCGAAACAAACCGGACCGGTAGAATCTTCTTCCTCCGTGACGCGCGCTTGAGCGAGGAGCTCGATGCGGTCACGGGCATCCGGACAATCCGGGTTGGGCGCGCCTACCCGGCCCGAGAGGCGGGAACTGGCTGGTCTGGGCGCTCCGGCTGGTGGAGGGGGAGGTGGCGGGTTGCTGTTCACCGTCTGCTCCTGGCGCGGCTGGCCCCTATTGCCAGAGCTGCAACGCCTGCTGCGGGCCCGGGGCGGCTGAGGGGAGGACGCCTGTTGGGTGTCGCGCGGCGCGCCCCTACTGTTGGCCGGTAGCTCGCTCCTCCTGGAGCAGCTAAGGTCTTCCTGCATCTGCCGGTTGGCACCAGCCTGCTCGTCCGCGACGCGGAGGAGCTCCTGGACGCGAGCGTGCCGGCGGGCTCGCTCCTCGCCCTCCAGGTTGGGTAGTTCCTTTGTCGCGGCTCGCGGCCTGCGCAAGTTCTTGATGGGCGTGCTATAGGTGGGCCGTGCGAGGGCGGGCACGGGATCCGGTTCCCCGTCCTTTTCCAACCTACCGCCAAGCTCGCTGCCCCGACGTCGTACCTGCCACGCCGGCTCGGCTCCGCGGTAGCCGGAGTGAGGCCGTGCGCGTGGTCGTATTCGTGCCGGGTGATCTCGAGCTGCTTGCGGGCTGCTGCTAGCTCCATGGCCTCATGGAGGAGGATCTGTCTCTCCATGCTGGAGTTGGCCTCCGCCTCCTCCGGGTTATCCCCAAGGTTAACCGGCGTTAGGAGCCGATCAATGGCGTCCTCCACCGGGTTCCGGGGCTGCGGGGGAGCGGAAGTTCCGACCTTGTCCGCGCCTCGCTCCCGCGGCTGGCGGGGATGGGAGCTGGAACCGGCCATCATGACCTCTACGCCGCGAGGTGCGATGGAGGCGCTGCTGTCCGAGCACGACAGCCCCGCGACAGAGACGATTTCCCTAGGGAAACGCTCCGGGGCGGTGGCGACGTAAACGGGGAGGTCACCGAATAGCAGAACGGTGCCGTTCACCGGGAAGGAGGTTCCGGCGAAGCAAGAAGCGTTGTTGATGACGCAGTCGAACCTGCCGAGCATGAGCACCAGGCTGGAGGCCACGCGCTCACCGGCTGGAGTGCGGGGTCCCGTGCGGAACGTGACTCCGGTCGAAGCCATCTAGCCCCACGGTGGGCGCCAACTGTCGTTGTATTGGGAACGGCAGTACCTGAGGAGGTTAGATAGAGGTGTGGGGACTAGCAGGGAAGCTATCGACGGTGTCCGCAGGCGGGATTGGATACAAGCGAACATAGCGGGACGCAGGAAGTACCCAGGTTCGGGGCCCTCGTGGTGAGGTAAAGCCCCTACTCCTGCCGGATCTGACTATGTGGAATACACGAACTACAAGTGCTCCTTGAGCTGTATATGCTAGATACTACCTTAAACGCTATAAGACCAACCCTTTCTACTGAGGCCTTGCCTCTCCTTATATAGGCTGAGAGGAAAAGGTCTCACTGGCCGGTCCGACTGGCGGGCCCCACAGGCGGGTCCCAGCCGACTAGTCATCTACAGTGTCCAGTATGGCTTGTCTTGTCAGAGTACGAGCAGTATGGTTGTCATAGGCACAGTGGACGCCGTGCGAGCCTGTTGTCAGCACCGGCCACTGTTCCCGCGTCACCCATGCAAAGTCTTCGGTATGGCCAGGTAGTTGCCAGTCTTGTCACCGTACAGGGCGTACCATGCACTGATACACACGTCGCCCCGTCCCATTGATTGAGTCCGGCTACGTCGACGTATCCGGATACCTCTTGCTGATCCGGCTACCGGGGGATAGCCGGCCTGTCTTGCCCTGTCCGGCTGCATCTGGTCAGCCGGACGCGATCCGACTGTCTTGTTCCTTATTCAGTTGGGGTACCCGGGGGTCATCCCCCTGACAGCAGGGCACACTACCGGTGCTAGTAGTAACGTGGAGACCTGCACAACACAACCACAAAACTTTGTCCCCAACTTGCGATGAGGTTGTCAATCTCACTGTGTTTTGCGGAAAACAAAGGATTAAACGTATCGAATGGAAAGAAGTAAAAGTTTGCAGAAAGTAAAGACAAAGTAGTAAAAGATTGTAGATTGTATGTAAAGTAAAAGGACCGGGATCCATAGTTCACTAGAGGTGGCTCTCCTTAGATAGACAACATGCTGGGTGAACAAATTACAGCGGGGCAATTGACAAACATCGAGAAAGCAATACATGCATATACTAATCATCTTGACTCCTCTGAGACTTGATTGGGCATTACAACATAATACATAGACTGCCATCCAACTGCATCTATGACTAATAATCCACCTTTAGGTTATCATCCGAACCCCCTCCAGTATTAAGTTGCAAGCAACATATTATTGCTTTACGAACTGCGTGTAAAGTAAACAATACGATTGTTCTATGAACAAAGGATTGTTGTTTTCTCCCTAGTAGCAACAACACATCTAGTACCTTAGAGATTTCTGCCACTTCCCCAGATTACTAGAGGCATGAACCCACTATCGAGCATAAATACTAACTCTTGGACTTGCTACCATCTACTTGGCCAAGATAGATACTAACAACGGAAAGCATGCAAGATCTCAAATAACAAAGACATGATAGAATCAATAATCAATCTGAAATAGCATCTCAATATCCATTGGATCCCCGCAAACACAACATGTATGAATTACAAATAGATGATCTTGATCATGAACGGAGCTCACAAGATCTAAACATGAAAGCACAAAGGAGGAGAAACCAGCCATCTAGCTACTACATGGATCCGTAGTCCAGGGATGAACTACTCATGCATCACACTGGAGGCTTGCATGGTGATGAAGAAGGCCTCCAGGGTGAATTCCCCTCTCCGGCTGGGTGCCGGGAAGAGCTTCAGATCCCTCCCGATCTAGGGATAGAGATGATGGCGGCTACAGACTCTTTCGTGGATTTTTGATCGGGGGCTTAGGGTTTTCGTCTCGAGGGCAACTTATAGGCGGAAGGAGAGGCCGAGGGGGTGCCAGGGCTGGCCTCACCACCCCCTGGCGCGGGCCAGGCTGGGCCGCGCGGCCAGGTGGTGTGGTGCCCCATGGTCCCTCTCCGTCTCGTATTCTGGCACTTGATCCCTTCCGGAAAAATAGGCACTTTGGCTTTTGTCCCGTCCAATTCCGAGAATATTCATTTTCTGACTTTCCTGGAACCAAAAATAGCAGAAAACAGGCAGCTAGCACTATGGCTCTTGTTAATAGGTTAGTCCAAGAAATCATGTGAAAAGTACTCCAAAGTTGGAACAAAACACAAGAAAGTGCATAAAACCAAGCATGGAACATCAAAAATTATAGATACATTTGCAATGTATCAATGCATGTTATGTCGTACATCGCAATCCTAGGATTACCATTTTTGCGAGACATAACAGAAGTGGTACCACAATACATCATCCATTACAAACCATATTAAAGGTCTTACAAATAAAGGACCTCATGATCTAGTCTTAATACAATCAAAGCAGCAGAAAGTGAACGTAGTAGGCTCCATCTTCAGGGTCACATGGAATGCTGAAGATGGGAGATGATCCTAGTTGTCATAGACCTCCTGCGGTCCATCTTTCAGCTAATCCTCCTAATAGTCTGGCCATGGGAATAGCCAGGGATAAAGCCATGAGTACTCTTTAAGTACTCGCAAACTAATACTAGCATGAGTAAGGTAAAAGTTGATAGGAACCTTAAGCTCTGGTTTTGTTTGCAAAAAGCCAGGTTTATTTCATAAGGACTTTAAGAGTAAAGACCTAAATTTAGTTCTCTACATCACTTAAGGGGGAAACTAGTTTTTATGTCCACACTCTGTTGTGGTTAAGTCAAAGTCATCTTTCAAGTCACAAATCATTTTGAAAATATCTGACAACATAACAGTATGGCCACTCCAACTTTCCATAACCACGGACGTGACTATTCAAATAGTTTGACAGTCTGCAGAGGTGGTACACTTTCACCACAAAATTCGATACATCCGTTAGGGATAATCCTGAATCATCATACTTGGTATGTGGATAATCAATCCTAACCTTTCAATTACACACCCTAGTATAGGCACCTCCTCTATGAGTTTGGCCTCCCAGCCATGGACATCTGCCATCCTGGGCACTGCATAGGTGGACATTCATCACGAGGTAGCCTCAGCTCAACCTCTTCCGCAAGGGAACCAATACTAAGACATAGAAACTTCTAGTCAAGCCCTACCCAACTCAGGTAATGTGGTTGTACAGTAAAATTGGAATGGTATCGCATCCGAACCCAACCATCAGTTTTTGTCAAAGCCAAGGCTCATGCCTCATTCAATTTCATCATAAAACCATTGTGTTTGAAAACACATGTAAAAACATTTCAATAGAATGAATCATCATTCCAAGGTTTTCATAATCATTTTCACCAAGTATTCCCCTCTAAAGTGATCAAGTTTTAGCTTAGAACTAGCCACTAATGTTGAGGGTATCACTATTGAGGGGTGATACATTGCAAATGTATCTATAATTTTTGATGTTCCATGCTTGGTTTTATCTACTTTCTTGTGTTTTGTCCACACTTTGGAGTACTTTTCATATGATTTCTTGGACTAACCTATTAACAAGATGCCATAGTGCCAGTTGCCTGTTTTCTGTTGTTTTTGGTTCCAGGAAAGTCAGAAAATGAATATTCTCGGAATTGGATGGGACAAAAGCCAAAGTCAATATTTCACCGAGGGGAACACGGATCTAGAAGACGAGACAGAGAGGGGCCTGATACATTGCAAATGTATCTATAATTTTTGATGCTCCATGCTTGGTTTTATCCACTTTCTTATGTTTTGTCCACACTTTGGAGTACTTTTCATATGATTTCTTGGACTAACCTATTAACAAGAGCCACAGTGCTAGCTGCCTGTTTTCTACTATTTTTGGTTCCAGGAAAGTCAGAAAATGAATATTCTCGGAATTGGACGGGACAAAAGCCAAAGTGCCTATTTTTCCAGAAGACTCCAGGAGCCAGAATACGAGACGGTGGAGGGCCAGGGGCTGGCCACACCCCCTAGGCGCGGGCTGGGCCTGACTGCGCCAGGGCATGGTGTGGTGGCCCCAGGCACCCCCTCGGTCTCCCTCTTCGCCTATAAGAAGCCTTTTGACCTAAAAGCTTCGGGGGGGTTCGACGATTTTCCAGAAGGAGTTCCGCTCCGCTGCCACCACCAGATTCCACGAAACAGCACCAAAAACTCCATTCTGGCACCCTGCCGGGACGGGGAATTGGAGGAGATCATCGCCATCATCATCACCATCGCTTCTCCATCGACCATCCATGTTTCCCCCATCTATCAGTGAGTAATCCCCCGCTGTAGGCTATGGGGATGGTAGGGATTGGATGAGATCGTTCATGTAATGGCATCAGATTGTTAGGGCATGGTGCCTAGTATCTTTTATTAGTGCTTTATGACTTTGTTGCGACTTGTTGTGCTTAATGCTTGTCACTAGGGCCCGAGTGCCATGATTTCATATATGAACTTGTTATTGATTCATTATGATAGTATTGTTCTTGGTCTTATCTACAAGTTGTATACACACGTTGTTGTCTGGAACCTATGGCCCCGAAGTGACAGAAATTGGGATAACCAGAAGGGAAAGGCTTTGATGTGAGGATCACATGTGTTCACGGAGTGTTAATGCTTTGCTCCAGTGCTCTATTAAAAGGAGCACCTTAATTGCCAGTAGTTCCCTAGAGGCCCCGCTGCAAACGGGCTGGCAAGACAAAAGATGTTGTGCAAGTTCTCATTGCGAGCACGTATGACTATATATGGAACACATGCCTAGGATTGTCTAGTACTTGGGTGCTTTATCTTATTTATCTGCAATTGCCCTATGTTCTGTTTGCTATGTGAATTGTCTTGTCCATGCAACGCCCGTACATCCATCCCTATGCCTACCGCACTCGAATCCCATTGTTTACTGCTTTGTTACTACTGTCTTTGCTTTGCTACTGCTGTTACTTTACTATTCCTACTACAAAACTGTTGCTACTGATAAACTGCTGTGAGCAAGATTGTTTCCAGGTACAGCTGAATTGACAACTCAGTTGTTAAGGCTGATAAATATTCTTTGGCTCCCCTTGTGTCGAATCAATAAATTGGGTTTCACTTCCCTCGAAAATACTGCGATACACCCCCTATACTTGTGGGTCATCAAGACTATTTTCTGGCGCCATTGCCGGGGAGCATAGCTTTATTTATCAAGTTCACTTGGATTCACTATTGTTCAAGCTAAGTTTATTTTCTCCTTGTTTGCTTGTTTCTTTATCAAAAATACAAAAAAAGTAGTTCCTACTCTAGTTGTTATTTTCGTTGGTCTGTTATTGTCTTGCTTTATCATGCTTGATGTCAATGGTTGGTTTCTTTGAAACTGAATCTTATTGGCAAGGTGGGTTCACGGAAGATCAAGAATATTATTATAAGGAACACCACTTGTCACAAAAAGGGAAACACTTATGGGGACAAATTGATAGATTGTATACCATTGCTAGAAATGCGTGCTCTACTTATAATGTTACTTATTGCCTTGATAAATCTTGTTGCTGTAGGAGGTACAAACACCTCCCTTTTAAATGTGAGTATAATGATAATGTTACCATATCTTCCTATGTTAAGGCAAATTATGACCTTTATGATGTGGAACAAATTAAGGAATTTATTGCTTGGAAGGGTGCATTTGAACTTGCTAGTTTGCTTTAAAATATTGATGATTCACCTTATAAGTATGAGGTTTATGGTATACTTAAATTTTGCTTTGATAATTACAAGGATGAAAATGGCTATATTCTTGAATATTTTAATAGATGCTTTCCACAAATGGAAGAGACTAATGCCTTGAAGGATCCTATGGAAGAAGAAATTGATGAACCTGAAATCTCATTAGATGGAAAAGAGGAGGAGAGTGATGAACAAAAGGAGGAAGAATGGATTAGCTACCCATGCCTACCTTCTAATGAGAGTAACTCTTTATCCCTTACATTATTTGATTGTCCTCCATGCTTGCCAAAGGAGGATGAATGTTATGTTCCTGAGGATTCTTTTGAAAATGTTTATGAAAGAGCTCTAGTGCTTGTAGATCATGAAAAGCATGCTTTATGTGATAGTTATATTGTTGAGTTTATTCATGAGGCTACTGAAAATTATTATGAGAGAGTAAAATATGGTTGTAGAAGTTTTCATGGTATTGAAACACCTCTATTTCCTCAAGAAGATTGAAAGGACTTATGGTTTGAATTCAATTGAACATGTTGAAGACATTCAAGTTGGAGAAATAAATTGTCCCATACCAAGAGAAAAATTTGAAACTATTATGATTGGGACCATTGCTATCAAGGTTGAGGTAACATAATCATTAGTGGAATACAAAGTTTTGTCTCATATGAAATTGTTTTGGTAGCAAGACCTGATCAACCTTGTTAACAAAAGGATTTCATTGAACAAAACAATGTTTTCACCATGATTATATCCGCTTACTTCTATTCTATCCATTTTAGTATGCCTAACTTAAAGGCGTTAAAGAAAAGTACTTATTAGGAGATAACCCAAAAGTTTTAGATGAGTCTTGTAAGTTATTACTTCAGAACCGCTCCTTATCCTTTTTATTGCGTTTTGTGCCAAGAGTAACCTCTAATGAGAGAGAAGTAATGGTTGGGAAAGTTGTTGTCCCGAAACAGATTTTTGTGCTTCACCGTAAAAATTCGTGAGAGAGATATGTATGTCGTATTGAGCTATAATGTTTTGTGTTTCTGCCCCAGGTTGTTATCTAACTTTCGTTAGTTCAAAACTTTTTGATTTGAGCAACAGAAGGTCTTTGAAAAAATTCGTATTTACCTGCTGGTCTGTTTTGACAGATTTCTGCCATTTTCTGCATTTGCTTCTTATTAGTTCCTTCTTGAGTTCCTTTGGGAAATTGAGATTTTTGAGGGAAGTGCTACAGTATCTAGTGTTCTAATGGAAGTTTATTTGGTGTTAGAACTGAACCTTGAGACTTATTTATCTTAAGTGCACTAATGTTGCTAATGAGATTGTCTGAAGTTTTGTATGAAGGAAAATTTTCAGGTGTATGGAAGGAATGAGTAATGAGATGAAGGATGGACTAAAGCTCAAGCTTGGGGATGCCACGCGTGTCACCCCAATAAATATCCAAGAAGTACAAGCGTCAAAGCTTGGGGATGCCCAAGGCATCCCCTTCTTCATCAATAAAAATCCCAGGTTTCTTTCAACCACTTCATTTTTATTGTTTCATGCACAGTTGTGTTGTTCTTGGAGCATCTTCTTTTTCATTTTCGTTTTGGTTTTTATTTTGCGTGGTTTGCTTAGTTTGCTGAATAAATTGGTTGGACCTCCTCTTTCATACATTGGTGTTCAAATAGTTTGGTTTGGTTTGGAAAAGAGTAGGAAAGCTCATTCTTAAGTGGTAAAGAGAGCTTGTTTTTGACTGTGGCCTATGCTTTGTCATGCCATGCTTGATATTGTTTTGGATTTATGCTTAGTATTCTTTGTTGTAGCATGACTTGTTATAAACAATTGAGATTGCTTAATGTGCCTTGGATGAATCATGCGTTGTTTTAGCATATTAAAGCATAGTATAGTGGTATTCTCCTTTGATGCTTTATTTGGGTTGACTTGGCACATGCTCACACCATGTTATGACTATCTCAAGTCACCATAAGCCTTTATGATCCTTTAGTTTTCAACTTGTAGTATCACTTTTATGCTTTGATCAATGATGTTTTGTCGCTCTGCATGATTATGGCCATTATTGCTCTCTCGTTTGTCGCTCCCTTACTATTGCTAGCCTTCACTTTCACTGAGTATGTTTTACTCAAGTTTCCAACTCCCTAAACCAAATATTGCCAAAGTGTCCACCATACCTACCTATTAGCATCATTTTCTACTTCCGTGCATATTCAATATGCCTTGTTTTCTTCCGAATAAAATGTTTGCTTGTTTTGAGAAAGTTAGTTAGTAAAGCTCTCACGAACCTGATGGCACACTTTATTTCCTGCACTTAATAAACCTGAACCATTGTGAACTCTCCATGAAAGTTATATGCTTGCTAATTATAGGCTGGGGATTAGCAGAACCGTGCTGTCACGGGGAACGCTTTCAACACTTGTAAATATATACCCAGTTGATACCTTGCTCTTTTGTTTGCGGATGTCGTCGGTGTGAAATAAAAGGGGAGCTTGTAAGTCCATGGAGTTATGTATGTGTGTTAGAGAAATGCCTGGGCCACTTGTCTAATCCATGCTGACATGGTGGAAACCTGCAGCGTAACCATAATGATATCTATGAAGCATTCTTCTTATAAAAAAGAGAGAGATAGCTATTGAGAAAAAGAAAAAAAGAGTTTTATGAAAAGAGGAAAGAGAGAAAAAAAGCACCATTTTCCCATGGTAAATAAGAAGATTGCTGAGATACTCATTGTCTGCTTGCCTTGTCATTTTGATATGGGGATTCTTCCGTATCATCGGGCAAGGGGTACCCCGTTGGCGGTTCTCAATGATACGCACATACTTACGATGAAAGAACTTACCGGTAACTAAAGTTGAGCAGCATGAGGAGCGTCCCTCGTACTCAAGGGACTTGGGATTTTCAGTTTATAGTCTTTCAAGCATATAACTCAAATTGGACCTCACTTTAACCTTAACCACATTAAAGATGCTTATGATAGGGGCAATGAGAGCTCAAAGCTAACGAGTACCATACTTTCAGCATTTGGAAGCCTTTCAAACTATTCAAAACCTTTTCATTTCCTTGTTGAGTCTCCACACATTCTATGAGCACTTTCTTGAGAGCATAGTGGCCATTCTTAGTTCTATGTGCATTGTCCCAAGACTTGTTGATTGATGCATACCTTGATACTGCTTGTTTTAAACTATTTGTATCTAGTCACTCTTGTAAACTTTGAAGGTGTCCTATGCATTTACTTTTGCTACTCTATTGAGGGACAAGCTGAATGCCACTATCATATGTTTTCTTTATGTGAAACAAACAAACGTCTTGCAAAGCATTTTTATTCATGAATCTTTTGTTTGTGCCTTTTCATGTTGCATCATAGTTTCTTTGTATTATTGCTAGAACTTTGTCTTTCATGTTATGATTGAAGTACTATGATCCCAGCTTTTAATGTTTTACAAATGCTTTGATCAAGTTTATGATGGTGCATGTCACCTAAAAAATTATTCTTTTTAGCACTTACCTACTCGAGGACGAGCAGGAGTTAAGCTTGGGGATGTTGATACATTGCAAATGTATCTATAATTTTTGATGCTCCATGCTTGGTTTTATCCACTTTCTTGTGTTTTGTCCACACTTTGGAGTACTTTTCATATGATTTCTTGGACTAACCTATTAACAAGAGCCATAGTGCCAGCTGCCTGTTTTCTGCTGTTTTTGGTTCTAGGAAAGTCAGAAAATGAATATTCTCGGAATTGGACAGGACAAAAGCCAAAGTGCCTATTTTTTAGAAGACTCTAGAAGCCAGAATATGAGACGGAGGAGGGCCAGGGGCTGGTCACACCCCCCCCCAAGGCGTGGGCTGGGCCTGGCCGCGCCAGGGCATGGTGTGGTGGCCCCAGGCACCCCCTCGGTCTCCCTCTTCGCCTATAAGAAGCCTTCTGACCTAAAAGCTTTAGGGGGTTCGACATTTTTCCAGAAGGAGTTCCGCTCCGCCACCACCACCAGATTCCACGAAACAGCACCAGAAACTCCGTTCTGGCACCCTGCCGGGACGGGGAATTGGAGGAGATCATCGCCATCATCATCACCATCACTTCTCCATCGACCATCCATGTTTCCCCCATCTATGAGTGAGTAATCCCCCGCTGTAGGTTATGGGGATCGTAGGGATTGGATGAGATCGTTCATGTAATGGCATCAGATTGTTAGGGCATGGTGCCTAGTATCTTTTATTAGTGCTTTATGACTTTGTTGCGACTTGTTGTGCTTAATGCTTGTGACTAGGGCCCGAGTGCCATGATTTCATATATGAACTTGTTATTGATTCATTATGATAGTATTGTTCTTGGTCTTATCTACAAGTTGTATACACACGTTGTTGTCCGGAACCTATGGCCCCGAAGTGACAGAAATTGGGATAACCAGAAGGGAAAGGCTTTGATGTGAGGATCACATGTGTTCACGGAGTGTTAATGCTTTGCTCCAGTGCTCTATTAAAAGGAGCACCTTAATTGCCAGTAGTTCCCTAGAGGCCCCGCTGCAAACGGGCTGGCAGGACAAAAGATGTTGTGCAAGTTCTCATTACGAGCACGTATGACTATATATGGAACACATGCCTAGGATTGTCTAGTACTTGGGTGCTTTATCTTATTTATCTGCAATTGCCCTATGTTCTGTTTGCTATGTGAATTGTCTTGTCCATGCAATGCCCGTACATCCATCCCTATGCCTACCGCACTCGAATCCTATTGTTTACTGCTTTTGTTACTACTGTCTTTGCTTTGCTACTGTTGTTACTTTACTATTCCTACTACAAAATTGTTGCTACTAATAAACTGTTGTGAGCAAGATTGTTTCCAGGTGCAGCTGAATTGACAACTCAGTTGTTAAGGCTGATAAATATTCTTCGGCTCCCCTTGTGTCGAATCAATAAATTGGGTTTCACTTCCCTCGAAAATACTACGATACACCCCCTATACTTGTGGGTCATCAGGGCCAGGGGCCAACTGTAACACCCTCGAATCGGCCCTATGCAAGTTTTAGCCCTTTCCGCCAAACCCGCATAGAAACGATTCAAGGACGCCCACCAGGCACTTTCGTGCGGGTGGAAAACGAAGTAATACCATTACACAAC
The DNA here is from genome assembly GCA_910589775.1 of Avena eriantha. NCBI lineage: Eukaryota > Viridiplantae > Streptophyta > Magnoliopsida > Poales > Poaceae > Avena > Avena eriantha. The sequence continues at coordinate 297,943,898 of OU342745.1, read as the reverse complement.
AGTCCTCAATGGGACCCACAGAACAGATATATATACAACAGCGACTCATCGAGTCAAGAATACAGATATACAATACAAAGATCCAAATCACCTTGAAAACGATAGAGCGTCCGACTACGGACAAGATGCAAATGGGGCTAAGAGCCCTGAAGAATAACCAATGGCGTCCATAACCCTACCCAGGCCAAGCCGGAAGGGTAACCCTGCTAACGACGTCGAACTTAAACCTGCTAAACAAAAGGGGTGCCGACAAAGGGCAAAGGAAAAAGAGGAGCGTCAGTACTGAGGCCAGTACACGGCGAGGCTAGAATTCGGCGGCTCTCGCCTACATATGTATGGTGGACTGAAGCGGCAGCGCAGCGGCACTAGACAACCTATAGAGACTCGGTGTCACTGGCGTCTATTAGAGAGGGGTAAGAAAGACCTATTCGAATCCAACCTGATACTAACACCAAACATACCCATCTTGGTATTTCCCCTCGAGACCAAACGAGGAAGTCGGACCAAGGAACTCACACAGTTGGCAATTTTACTCATTCCGTTAAAGTTGCAACACTTACTAATAAGATATGGATAGCATGCGTCACCCTGATAGCATAAGTAGTGGGCAGTTTTAATTAACATTCCGTTGTAGTTGGAACATTTACTAGTCAGATATAATTGTCCTGAGGAATCCCAAAACCCAGCATTTCTTGGCACTTTTATCACATTCCCTTGGAGTTACATTACTTACTAGGCAGGTACAGCATGACACAGATCACCACAGATCCACCAGTTGTTGGCATTTTTATTATCCATTCCATTGTAGTGAAGCTGATTACTAGTCACATATTAAGTCAAATTTATAACACTACTTTAGTTATGCTTGTCTATGATCAAGATACTGTGCTCCAAGTCGTCCATAACCGTGGACACGGCTTTCAGAAAGTTTTACCCTGCAGGGGTGCACAAATAGCAACACACACTCGATCAACCTCGGAAAAACCAACTCAAAACCCAACGAGGCTTTCACGACAAAGCAATCACAGGATTCATCAATATTTTAGGGGGCCACCCCATTAAGCTACCCGCAACGAAGTTGGCCGGCTCCGAGACGGACCCAATGTTTGCGCCAATGGCTGTAAACGACTGGGAACCCGAAAGTGTGACTAGGCTTGTCAATACCGCGAAAACACTCCGCAATCCTAAACAGTACAGGTGCTCCACGCACAATCTTAAATAAAGCAGTAAAACATGGCATAAGTACAGGATAGTAATAAAGCCCCAAACTACTTTGTGGCCCCAAGAAATATAAATGAATCAAGCTCTGGCTCAGGGGGATCCCATAGGGTCTCCCGGATGTGGATAGTGCGAATAGTCAAGGAACAGGTATCAAGTACTCGGGGTCCTACGGGACACAAGTGAGCGTGGAAGAACCAAATAACATCTATTGCCCACCGATGCCTCTGCATTAATTATATCTAGCAATTTAATAGTTGTAATTAAAGACATGATCATCTCCACCATAAACATCTGCCAGCATTCCAACAACTGTGGTACTCGACAACACGAGATCGCACCTGAGCAAGCAACTACGACTCGCAAGGCCAGCTATCTACCAAACAATAGGTATTAGGAGGTGTCCATGGCAATATAGGGCTGCACAGGATATAACTGGTGCATGGAAACTAAAGCATCGCGACACGGATAGCAATAGATCAACAGGAGGAAATAAAGACTATAAATGCAAAATAGGTAGAAGGGGGAGAGATGCTCGCCTGGGAAACAGAGCCGAAGGTACATATCCGGAGAACTTGTCGATACTCACATCCACTCATCGGCCTAATCCGCGAAGAAGCAAACACTAGCAGAAACACCGGATACAATATTTAATACTACGGCAGAAGACCCGGCATGCTTATGATATGATGCATGGCAAGGCACAGATGCGGTGCAATTCGGCAATATTAAGCAGAACCGGGGTCCCGACAATTAATTAGATGGTTCATGTTGTTTATCTACCCCGCAATTAAATGTTGTCTTAACAAGGCAAAACATGCCATCAGTTCGCTACACAAATTTAAATGGAGTCCAGAATAAGACAAAGATATCCCACACAAACAATCCATATTTATTTATGAGGTGAATCGGCATAATGCCCCCAAACCAAAGACAGGTATGCATGCATGAAAAATTTAAGATGCGACATGTAATAATGTCATATTATAAAAATAGGGGCTTAGGGGCACACATCTGGGTTCGGAAGATCTTGGTCTCGAGGGTTCGTGGTTCGACAAGGACCAGTCTCGGCGGGAATGTTCTCGGACAACGGAGTAGACCTTGTAGCATCCGTGGCCTTCGGGTCCGTGTAGACGGTCATGGCATCTGGGATGAGGAACTTGGCGTATCCGTGTCGGCGATCTTGGCGTCCGGGTTCTCGAGCATCGCATCCGGGAAGGAGGTCTTGTCGTACCGGGGTCTCGGCGTCCTCGGATTCCGATTGGAGATCTTGGCGTTTCCGACCGGTCTTCGGGGTCGCGTAGTAGACCTTGTGGTTCCACATCGAAGATCTTGGGGTTTCCGCGGCAAAGATCTTGGCGGTTCCGACTTCGAGTTCCAGGAGCTAGGTCTTGGTGTCCCATGACGTAGGCCGTGTCGATCCGGTGTCATCGCCTTTGGGTTCTATGTTGGAGTTCTTGTTGTTCGCCTTTTGTCAGTGCCGTACTTTGAGGATCGACGCCAATTGTTTGCCGAGGTCGATCTTGTCCACCATGAGCTCGTGTTAGCAACTTCACATCCTCACACTCTACGGCGTAGACTCCAGTACACGCAGACTTCGAGTAGCACTTGGGGTTAGACAACAACACGGCATCGGAGTAAGAGGACCACCGGAAGCTGCAAAAAGCATGCACAACGCTGAAACGACCAACACGATAGGTGGATCAGAGCCACAGGTTTGCGGGGGAAACTAGGTACCCATCGGCAACAAACGTTGTAGGAACATATAGCCGAGCCTAGCGGCGCGGAACTCCAGGGTGACGACGCACTGTTGGGCAGCGAGCTATAGGCGCGACGCTTGTAGAGCCTGGGAAGCGGTGGCAACGCGGCTCTAGGAGATGGGGACTTGGCGGCACTGGCAGCGGTCAGGTGGCTGCGGCCGAAGCAGTGAAGCCGTCGGAGAACATCAGGGGCGATCGCGCGAGGCGCGACGCGGCTGGCTGCAGCTGTTACTAGGCAGAGCAGAGGCAGCGGGGCCCGAAGCGAACGGGGACGGGCTCGGGCGGCCGGCGGTCGACGAGGTCCAGGCGGCGGGAGGTCGAGGACGAATGGGAGAAGAGTCCTGGAGGAAGACAGCGGCTGGACCGGCTCGCGGACGGGGAAGCAACGCTGGCCAGAGAGGGGATGGCAGGGACGATGTAGGTGGCCGCGGCGGCGGATCCTGGCGAGGGCAACTGGCCCGAGGTCGATGCAGGCAGGGCGACAAGGCGGCTCAAGCTTGGGGAGGGTGGTGGTGACCGACGGCGAGCTACGGCGGCTGAGGGCGGCCTCTAAGCAGTGGCGACAAGGAAACATCGGCCGATGGTGCTCGGGGCGGGGAGGCATGGAGAGGGGTGCGGGCGAAGGGGATCGAGCGGAGCTCTCCCTAGCGGTGGCCGAAAGGAGGAAGGCGCTCACATGGGCAACCGGCGGAAGAGGATCGAAGGAAGGCGGTCGGCTCTGGGGCTTCCGAACGAGAGGATGGGGATCGATAGACGAGAAAGGGAGAGGGCGGACGAGGGAGAGACGCGGTCAGCGGCAGGACATGTCACGATGGGGCCAGGCTCGCAGGGCTGGTGGGGTCGGTGAGAAAGCCACAAGGGGGAGCGGGGGTAGGTCGCGTGCAGCATGTGCACAGTGCGTGTGCGGGTGGTTCTGGCGGCGATTAGGAGGAATTGGAGGGAGGAGGGGGGTAGGTGGCTGGGAGATGGAGATGGGTGGGATTAGGGGTAGGACAGGGTTAGGATAAGAAGGATAGATTAGGGTTTGGTGCTTTTGGGGGTGGCCGGTTCGGGCCTGGTTCGGCTGCCCCCTAAAAATAACTTGAAATTTTTATTTATTTAAACGGGGCTTTTGCAAACCGTTTTTAGACAAACCAAAATATTTCGGAGACCTGGGTTTTATTTTGAAATAACGACGGGGCGTTTAGAAAACAAAACCAGGCTTTTCGAAAATAGTTTTCAAACAAACCATGCATGATGATGACGATGCTCAAATGCAATGTGGCATGATGACATGAGCATGCGGTCATGATGATGCAATGCACAAAAACACAGCGATTTTCTAGTGGTGGTTTTAGCGGGATGCCACAATTCGTCACCACTAACAAGGGATCTCGCCCTCGAGATCTGCCTCATGGTACCAGGAAGAAAGCCGGCGATCTGAATCTTCACGCTTCATGTAGATCCTCGCGACACCACTAACAAGAGGTCATTGTCCAGGATCGTCGAGAGAACACTCCGGGAACAAAGGACGAAGATAAAGGTATCCACAAATAAAGTTACCTCTAACCTCGATAGAAAGAGAGAACCGATGCATTCTCATCCACTTCAATGTACACGAGCAAATAGAGTGAGTAGTCGGCATGGGGCCAATCCATCACGCACCCAAACTATTACTCCGTACAATCAGTAGAAAAGAGTGCAACCATTCTCGGAATCAGACTGAAGATTTCGACAATCGAGGTTCGGAACAAAGGAGTGATGCAGGCTCTGCATCGGATCGGGCGTAGATGATGTCATCGTGTCAGAAAACACCGGAAGGCACAACAAGGAACAGAGAGAAGTCCAACAGATGAAGGATTCCTCAGATAGCACGAAGACCGGATGTAGAAGCACCGTTACTAAAGAAGGAAGCGAAACCCTGAAGGTACGACGGAAACGCAACCACGAGAATTCTTGGACTCGAAGAAAAGATGAGAGAGCAGATTCAAAACACGCAGCAGTAAGAGGAGAAGAACAGAGGGGTAAGGACTAAAATCAGACCTAATCAGATCTATCCAACCGATTTTGCAAAATAGTTTGACAATCTACTTCGGCCGTTAGCTAGGTTATCCTACAGGCTGGACTTGTGGGGTATCGCAACTACTGAGCTCTGATACCACTCTGTAACACCCTCGAATCGGCCCTATGCAAGTTTTAGCCCTTTCCGCCAAACCCGAATAGAAACGATTCAAGGACGCCCACCAGGCACTTTCCTGCGGGTGGAAAACGAAGTAATACCATTACACAACAATCCTCAATGGGACCCACAGAACAGATATATATATATACAACAGTGACTCATCGAGTCAAGAATACAGATATACAATACAAAGATCCAAATCACCTTGAAAACGATAGAGCGTCCGACAACGGACAAGATGCAAATGGGGCTAAGAGCCCTGAAGAATAACCAATGGCGTCCATAACCCTGCCCAGGCCAAGCCGGAAGGGTAACCCTGCTAACGACGTCGAACTTAAACCTGCTAAAACAAAAGGGGTGCCGACAAAGGGCAAAGGAAAAAGAGGAGCGTCAGTACTGAGGCCAGTACACGACGAGGCTAGAATTCGGAGGCTCTCGCCTACATATGTATGGTGGACTGAAGCGGCAGCGCAGCGGCACTAGACAACCTATAGAGACTCGGTGTCACTGGCGTCTATTAGAGAGGGGTAAGAAAGACCTATTCGAATCCAACCTGATACTAACACCAAACATACCCATCTTGGTATTTCCCCTCGAGACCAAACGAGGAAGTCGGACCAAGGAACTCACACAGTTGGCAATTTTACTCATTCCGTTAAAGTTGCAACACTTACTAATAAGATATGGATAGCATGCGTCACCCTGATAGCATAAGTAGTGGGCAGTTTTAATTAACATTCCGTTGTAGTTGGAACATTTACTAGTCAGATATAATTGTCCTGAGGAATCCCAAAACCCAGCATTTCTTGGCACTTTTATCACATTCCCTTGGAGTTACATTACTTACTAGGCAGGTACAGCATGACACAGATCACCACAGATCCACCAGTTGTTGGCATTTTTATTATCCATTCCATTGTAGTGAAGCTGATTACTAGTCACATATTAAGTCAAATTTATAACACTACTTTAGTTATGCTTGTCTATGATCAAGATACTGTGCTCCAAGTCGTCCATAACCGTGGACACGGCTTTCAGAAAGTTTTACCCTGCAGGGGTGCACAAATAGCAACACACACTCGATCAACCTCGGAAAAACCAACTCAAAACCCAACGAGGCTTTCACGACAAAGCAATCACAGGATTCATCAATATTTCAGGGGGCCACCCCATTAAGCTACCCGCAACGAAGTTGGCCGGCTCCGAGACGGACCCAATGTTTGTGCCAATGGCTGTAAACGACTGGGAACCCGAAAGTGTGACTAGGCTTGTCGATACCGCGAAAACACTCCGCAATCCTAAACAGTACAGGTGCTCCACGCACAATCTTAAATAAAGCAGTAAAACATGGCATAAGTACAGGATAGTAATAAAGCCCCAAACTACTTTGTGGCCCCAAGAAATAGAAATGAATCAAGCTCTGGCTCAGGGGGATCCCATAGGGTCTCCCGGATGTGGATAGTGCGAATAGTCAAGGAACAGGTATCAAGTACTCGGGGTCCTACGGGACACAAGTGAGCGTGGAAGAACCAAATAACATCTATTGCCCACCGATGCCTCTGCATTAATTATATCTAGCAATTTAATAGTTGTAATTAAAGACATGATCATCTCCACCATAAACATCTGCCAGCATTCCAACAACTGTGGTACTCGACAACACGAGATCGCACCTGAGCAAGCAACTACGACTCGCAAGGCCAGCTATCTACCAAACAATAGGTATTAGGAGGTGTCCATGGCAATATAGGGCTGCACAGGATATAACTGGTGCATGGAAACTAAAGCATCGCGACACGGATAGCAATAGATCAACAGGAGGAAATAAAGACTATAAATGCAAAATAGGTAGAAGGGGGAGAGATGCTCGCCTGGGAAATAGAGCCGAAGGTACATATCCGGAGAACTTGTCGATACTCACATCCACTCATCGGCCTAATCCGCGAAGAAGCAAACACTAGCAGAAACACCGGATACAATATTTAATACTACGGCAGAAGACCCGGCATGCTTATGATATGATGCATGGCAAGGCACAGATGCGGTGCAATTCGGCAATATTAAGCAGAACCGGGGTCCCGACAATTAATTAGATGGTTCATGTTGTTTATCTACCCCGCAATTAAATGTTGTCTTAACAAGGCAAAACATGCCATCAGTTCGCTACACAAATTTAAATGGAGTCCAGAATAAGACAAAGATATCCCACACAAACAATCCATATTTATTTATGAGGTGAATCGGCATAATGCCCCCAAACCAAAGACAGGTATGCATGCATGAAAAATTTAAGATGCGACATGTAATAATGTCATATTATAAAAATAGGGGCTTAGGGGCACACATCTGGGTTCGGAAGATCTTGGTCTCGAGGGTTCGTGGTTCGACAAGGACCAGTCTCGGCGGGAATGTTCTCGGACAACGGAGTAGACCTTGTAGCATCCGTGGCCTTCGGGTCCGTGTAGACGGTCATGGCATCCGGGATGAGGAACTTGGCGTATCCGTGTCGGCGATCTTGGCGTCCGGGTTCTCGAGCATCGCATCCGGGAAGGAGGTCTTGTCGTACCGGGGTCTCGGTGTCCTCGGATTCCGATTGGAGATCTTGGCGTTTCCGACCGGTCTTCGGGGTCGCGTAGTAGACCTTGTGGTTCCACATCGAAGATCTTGGGGTTTCCGCGGCAAAGATCTTGGCGGTTCCGACTTCGAGTTCCAGGAGCTAGGTCTTGGTGTCCCATGACGTAGGCCGTGTCGATCCGGTGTCGTCGCCTTTGGGTTCTATGTTGGAGTTCTTGTTGTTCGCCTTTTGTCAGTGCCGTACTTTGAGGATCGACCCCAATTGTTTGCCGAGGTCGATCTTGTCCACCATGAGCTCGTGTTAGCAACTTCACATCCTCACACTCTACGACGTAGACTCCAGTACATGCAGACTTCGAGTAGCACTTGGGGTTAGACAACAACACGGCATCGAAGAAAGAGGACCACCGGAAGCTGCAAAAAGCATGCACAACGCTGAAACGACCAACACGATAGGTGGATCAGAGCCATAGGTTTGCAGGGAAACCAGGTACCCATCGGCAACAAACGTTGTAGGAACATATAGCCGAGCCTAGCGGCGTGGAACTCCAGGGTGACGACGCACTGTTGGGCAGCGAGCTACAGGCGTGGCGCTTGTAGAGCCTGGGAGGTGGTGGCAACGCGGCTCCAGGAGATGGGGACTTGGCGGCACTGGCAGCGGGCAGGTGGCTGCGGCCAGAGCAGTGAAGCCGGCGGAGAACATTGGGGGCGACTGCGCGAGGCACGACGCGGCTGGCTGCAGCTGTTACTAGGCAGAGCAGAGGCAGAGGGGCCCGAAGCGAATGGGGACGGGCTCGGGCAGCCGGCAGTCGACAAGGTCCAGGCGGCGGGAGGTCGAGGACGAATGGGAGCGGGGTCCTGGAGGAAGACGGCGGCTGGACCGGCTCGTGGACGGGGAAGCAACGCTGGCCAGAGAGGGGATGGCAGGGACGATGCAGGTGGCCGCGGCGGCGGATCCTGGCGAGGGCAACTGGCCCGAGGTCGATGCAGGCAGGGCGACAAGGCGGTTCAAGCTTGGGGAGGGTGGTGGCAACCGACGGCGAGCTACGGCGGCTGAGGGCGGCCTCTGAGCAGTGGCGACAAGGAAACATCGGCCGATGGTGCTCGGGGCGGGGAGGCACGGAGAGGGGTGCGAGCGAAGGGGATCGAGCAAAGCTCTGCCTGGCGGTGGCTGAAAGGAGGAAGGCGCTCACGTGGGCGACCGACGGAAGAGGATCGAAGGAAGGCGGTCGGCTCTGGGGCTTCCGAACGAGAGGATGGGGATCGATAGACGAGAAAGGGAGAGGGCGGACGAGGGAGAGACGCGGTCAGCGGCAGGACATGTCACGATGGGGCCAGGCTCGCAGGGCTGGTGGGGTCGGGGAGAAAGCCACAAGGGGGAGCGGGGGTAGGTCGCGTGCAGCATGTGCACAGTGCGTGTGCGGGTGGTTCTGGCGGCGATTAGGAGGAATTGGAGGGAGGAGGGGGGTAGGTGGCTGGGAGATGGAGATGGGTGGTACTAGGGGTAGGACAGGGTTAGGATAAGAAGGATAGATTAGGGTTTGGTGCTTTTGGGGGTGGCCGGCTGGGCCGGTTCGGGCCTGGTTCGGCTGCCCCCTAAAAATAACTTGAAATTTTTATTTATTTAAACAGGGCTTTTGCAAACTGTTTTTAGACAAACCAAAATATTCCGGAGACCCGGGTTTTAATTTGAAATAACGACGGGGCATTTAGAAAACAAAACTAGGCTTTTCGAAAATAGTTTTCAAACAAACCATGCATGATGATGACAATGCTCAAATGCAATGTGGCATGATGACATGAGCATGCGGTCATGATGATGCAATTCACAAAAACACAACGATTTTCTAGTGGTGGTTTTAGCGGGATGCCACACCGACCACACCATAGGGTGGCGGGGATCCCCCTTGGCTATGCCACCAGGTTGTGTGGGCCCCTCCGGCCTCCACCGACCTTGCTATTTCGCCTATATATTCCTCCCGATGCGAAAACCATAAATAATCAAGCCTCCAGCCACGAGAAGTTCTACAGCGCCGCCGCCACCGAAGGGGAGATTCGGGGGACAGAAAGTCTCTGTTCCGGCACCCTGCTGGGATGGGAAAGTGCCCCCAAAGCCATCTCCATCAATCTCCACCACCATCTCCATCGCCGTTGGTGATTCCCATGATGAGGAGGGAGTAGTTCTCTCTCGAGGCTAAGGGTTCTACCGGTAGCTATCTGTTCATCTCTCTCTCTATGCATGATCATATTGTGATCATGAGCTTTGTAATCTAGTAGATCTACCTTGCTACTCAAGCGCTTTAATATATCTCTGCTCTCCCCATGTGTGTGAAAGTGATAGCGTGCACACCACGGTGGCACTTAGGCTAGAGATTATAAATACTTGTTATGAGTTATATTTGGAGTTGGATGTCTTTATAAAATTGTGGTGTTTGTTGGAACCATCTAGTGCTCAAGGTGACAGTGTGGGGTTTCCTAGATGGGAAAGGCTCACTTTGAGGTGTGCTGTTATAGCCCTACCATCGATTAGAGTGTCCAATCGGAGAGTAGTTAAGAGTAGTATCATAAAGAGAAGATATTTATATGAGAGTGTTCACTAGCGAAAGTATGATCCCTAGGCCTTGTTTCTAAGCATTGAAACACCATTTGCAACTAGATATGTTACATGTTTGCTTGCTTCCATCTTTATTTCAGTTTATCTTTAGTCTTATCCACGCCATCAAGCTATTTTCTATCACTGTTACCACTTATAATTATCTATACCACTTGTATTCACTATCTCTTCGCCGAACTAGTGCACCTATACACCTGACAAGTGTATTGGGTGTGTTGGGGACACAAGAGACTTCTTGTATCTTCATTGCAGGGTTGCTTGAGAGGGGATACCTTTGACCTCTTCCTCCCTGAGTTCGATAAACCTTGGGTGATCCACTTAAGGGAAAACTTGCTGCTGTTCTACAAACCTCTGCACTTGGAGGCCCAACAACTGTCTACAAGAATAGAAGTGCGTAGACATCAAGGGGTTCTAACCAAGTATAAGTATCCATGGCTAGTTCTATAGTCTTGATGTATCCATCCTACTTTTCCACTAATCACAATTCATTACTAGTTGAGAAACTTCGTTAAAGGAAAAGTAAAGCTGGTAAGTAAAAACTGGGATTGGTATAATCAAAGTTGCATAACCAAGTATGCCTAGTGCATCTGGTATAGGGGGATTGAAAAAGTTGAACATATATATGGAGTTGCATATTCCTACACGCATCTATTTACCATATGATTTTTCATTTCTGCTCTGTAATTCCGATTGAGCTCAAATTTCAATCGTAGTTACAAATTTTCATCCTCTCTATGCTCTCAAAAAAATTGGACATGTTTAAGTAGGGTAACCAACTGTGTTTTGTTGCTGCTATTTTTCTAGAAAGATTCTGCCCTATTTTGTTTGATGTATTCTTTGAGCTTCTAGGTTGAATCTTTTTGATTAATTTGAGTTTATGAGAAACCATACAACATTATATACCTACTGTACACTTCATATATACTTTTGTTTAAGAATTTCTTCCAGCAAACATTATGCCTTTTGTACCCACTAATGTCACCCCACAGAAAAGAGATGGGAGAAAATTTTGTGTTAAAGTTTTTTCATAGGGGTTAGAGGAGATGCACCAAGATCTATCTAAGGATGGTGAAATCCATAAGCTTGGGTATGCCCAAAGGCACCCCACTGGACCAACCATACTCTCGATTTGCACATGTCTACTTTCTGTTTTTCAAGCAACATATTACTATCGCATAAACTTAGAGCATTTGTATCTTACTTCCTTTATTTTTAGTTTTAATTTTGTTCATGTTGCCAAGACCATTATCAATATATACTTTCTGTAGAAATAAATTAAGTTGGATGCTATAAAATATTTGGAATAGGTATGTTGAAGTTGATTCGAAAAGGATACATATAGTTGCATGATTCATATTCTTTGAATGAATATTAATTTGCAAGTGAGTTATGCAGAGCTATCTTTATTCATGTTTTGATGCTTTCTATTAGTTTACATTGTTTGGCATGGATTGATTAGAACTATGGACTCTTATGCATGCATATATATGGTCAACTTCCTCCCTCTTGCTAACCCAAAAATAAATCCAACAAGTTAAAACTTATTTATCCAACTCCCTATGAACCAAGTTTTTCAGAGTGTCCACCATACCTACCTATTAGTATAATTTCTATTCCAAGTATATTTTTCATGCTTTATTGTTTTATCAAACTTCCAAATTAAAATGCTTATGATTGTGTTTGCTATGAGAAAGTTAGTTAGTAAAGCTCTCACGAACTTGATGGCACATTTTATTTTACTGCACATAATAACTTGAACAATTGTGACTATCTTATGAGGCTATGTGCTCGTCAAATTATGGGTTGGGAGTTAGCACAACCATGTTTTCATGGGGCACGTTTTCAACATTGCACTTATTTATATTTAGTTGATATCATGTTCTTTTGTTATGGATGCCTATCGGTGTGAAATAAGTTGGAAACTTGTAAGCTCATGGAGTTTGTATATGTGTTAGATAAACGCCTGGGCCACTAACCCTAGCATGCATCATTCGTGGTGGAATTTTACAGAAACCCATAGTGAGCATTCTATGAAGCATCTTCAATAAAAAGTTGTGCCATAGTAAATAAAAAGAATTGTTGAGATGCTCATTGTCTGTTTGTCTTGTTGTTTTGATATGGGAAACCTCCTATATCATGGGACAAAGGTACCCCGTTGGCATTCTCAATGATACATATATGCTTGCAATGACAAGAACTTATTTGGAACCTAAGTTGAGTAGCATGTGGTTTAGGTACTCGTATTTAAGGGGCATGAGGCATTCAACTCATATTTTGTCAAGCATATACCTCATACTGGCCATCACATTAATGTTAACCACTCAATATTCTAATGATAGGGGCAATGAGGGATCAAAGCTAATGAATACCATAGTTCAAACATAACCATAAGAGGAAGCGTTTGGAAGCTATATGTAACTTATTCATGATTAATCTCTGCTTATTATCTATCTTTCCAAGTGTCCACTTTTATATTCAAAATTTAGAAGAAAACTCTATGACCACTATAGGATATTTTTACTTTACTTTTGCTTTTGCATTCATTTGGTCCATAGCTCTTTCTTCTATGTTACACATTGTGAATTACTATTGATCATCCTTTCATTGTATATGAGACATCACTTTATTATCTATCATATTGCTATTCCTTTGAAGAGTGAATCATTTGACTTTGTGTAGAAATAGTAATCAGTTTTGATATCCAAAATAGTATTAAAGTACAAAGTCCATGTTAGTTTTATCACCTTCATACTCGAGGACGAGTATATGTTAAGCTTGGGATGTTGATGCATGTAAGATGTATACATGTACTTTGCACTTTATTACTTGATATTCCAACATATTTGCATCATATATGGGTTATATTCATGTTTTATAATGATTATTGGGAATAATTCACACTTTCCATATTGCTTTGGAATTAACCCTATCGAGGCAGAAAACCTCTATTTCAATGTTTTTTACTTTCAGGTACCCAAACGACTTCCAATTGACCTGAAACTTAACGTGGCCCAGCATTTATTAGAATGAAGAACAATGAGTCAAAGATCCGCGAGAAAAGAAGACCGAGGTGGGGACAGGCACAACACGGCTGGTATGCTCTTTCCTCCCTCGAGTATCCGATGTCGTCGATTCTTTAGCCAAATGACTTGTCTTGACCTAAAACCTACTATATATATATCCCTTTTCGGCGATCCTCGACACAGACGGAGACGGAGATCGAAAAAACAGAAACAGAGAGTCAGGAGGCTGCCACCAGAGAAGATCAGAGGGGGGAATGCCGCTGGAATCGCCTCCGGAGGGCTCCACCCCCTTCGGCGTATTCATCATCAACACCTACAGCAAGATCCTCTCCACCCCTACTACAATCTCTTAGCAAACATGATGTGTGAAGGAATATTTTATCTTCCCTTGATCTATTATGACTCCATGTATTTGTTTGAGTAGTGAATTGTGATGGCAAAGTAAAATACTTCGTTTATTGGTTGCATTCAGTGTTGTTATCTTTTATGATTGTCTTCTTGTACAATATATGAGTGCACGCATATGTTGGGGAATGCATGTAAGGTGATCACCGTGATGTAATGGAGTGGGGGAGGACCGTGGAGGATAGAAAACAGTGGTCCAAGCCATAAAGTTACATTAGGGGGGACATATATCGGGGACCCTAGAGTTTATAGCTATGGTGGGACAATTATGTCTTAATAATTCCTATGTTTTCTCAGTAACATGGCCTTAGGATCCATCATAAGAGTTGTGTATGCACATTTATTTGGATGCACCTAATTAAGGCTCCGTCCTGGAAGAAACAATAAACAACCAAACAAACGAATACAATAATAATTGCCTAAACATTTACTCCCTTAGAGAAACTTTCTACTTGAGGAACTTGCTAATTTAGAAAACTTGCCACCACTCCACTCCACTTCATTAGATCAATTTAACTTGCACTAGTTTACTTGTAGTTTCCACTAACACATACTTTATTTATTTTCTACCTAGTACCAAAAAAACACACACTTAGATCCTAGCTTTGCATAGAATGCCATATATGAGGGTTATAGGGATTTAGAGAATAAATAGTTTACCTTTAACTCCTTGTGGGTCAGACTCTCAAATACTTATCAAATTGTACTATGGTGATCCCCTACACTTGGGGGTTATCAAGAAGCTGCGGCTTGCGCGGGGCTTGTTGTGTATATGGCGGGTGCGTCTGCCAGGCGGTGACGGTACGACAACAAAGAGGAAGGGGCAAGGATGGGATGGCATCATGCAACTCACCAGGAGTGCGAGGGAGCTGTTGTGTGAGGCCGAGAAGGTTCAAGGTGGATGAAATCGAAGAAAATTGTGGCGGCAGGAGCAGAGGAAGTCAACCAATCACCAGGATCAAGATCGTGATGTTGGAGATATGCCCAAGAGGCAATAATAAAAGTGATTATTATTATATCTTTGTGTTCATGATGAATGTTTACATCCCATGCTATAATTGTATTATTAGGAAACACTAATACTTGTGTGTTTTGTAAACATAAGAGAGTCCCTAGTAAGCCTCTTGTTGAACTAGCTTGTTGATTAATTGATGATCATGGTTTCCTGATCATGGACATTAGGATGTGATTAATAACAAGGTTATATCATTAGGAGAATGATGTGATGGACACACACCCATAGTAAGCGTAGCATAAGATCAAGTCATTAAGTTCGTATTGCTGTAAGCTTTCAAATACATAGTAACCTAATCCTTCGACCATGAGGTTATGTTAATCACCATCACCGGATGGATACTTTGATGACATCAAACGCCGCTTCATAACTGGGTGGTTATAAAAGTGTCATTGGGTATTCTGAAAGTATGTGTTGAAGCGCATGAACCAAGATTGGGATTTGTCCATCCATATGAAGGATAGATATACTCTGGGCCCTCTCGGTGGAATGTCATCTAGTTAGCTTGTAAGCATGTGACTAGGTCACAAGGGATGACATATCACGGAACGAGTAAAGAGTACTTATCAGTAACGAGGTAGAACTAGGTATGGAGATACTGACGATCAAACCTCGGATAAGTACAGTATCGTGAGACAAAGGGAATTGGTTTCGTATGTAAGTGGTTCAATCGATCGCGATGTCATCGTTGAGTATGTAGGAGCCATTATGGATCTCCAGGTCCCACTGATGGTTATTGATAGGAGATGTGTCTCTATCATGTCTGCATATTCACGAACCGTAGGGTGACACACTTAAGGTTCGAAGTTGTTTTAAGTAGATATGGAATATGCGTTGGAGACCGAATGTTGTTCGGAGTCTCGGATTGGATTCGGGACATCACAAGGAGATCCGGAATGGTCCGGAGAATAAGATTCATATATAGGGGATCATTTTCTGAGTTAGGAAATGTTCCGGAGTGTTTGTATGAGGATTCTAGAAGGTTTCGGAATGTTCCGGAAGGTTCTAGAAGATATCTTGGAGTTTGCTTGAAAATCAAGATAGGGATCAAGGAGTCCTGGTGGGTCAAGACAAGGAGTCGTGGGGGAGGAGGACTCCTCCCCCACTCCCCAATCCGCCGGCCTAGAGGAGGGGAGTCCTACAAGGACTCCCCCTCCCCAAGGCGCCCCCCGCTTAAATAGAAGGGCAGGGGCGCCCCCCCCTAGTAAGCCGTCGTGCTGCTGGGATTCCGTGGAAAAGATCTACTACCTCCGCTGCTCGTTGGAACGGGGAGAGGAAGGTCTGCTTCGACTCCGCACGTGTGACCGACTGCGGAAGCGCTGCCGAAACGCGGGGCCAGAAGGATCGTCTACTTGACCGACGACGGAAGCGCTGCCGGAACGCGACGCCGGAAGGATCGTCCACACGATCTTGAGATCGGCAAGTGATCGACTACATCAACCACGAGATCTAATCTCGTTAACTCTTTCGGATCTACGAGGGTTAGTTCCTATCTATCTCGTTGCTCATGTCTAATAGATTAGATCTTGGCTTTTATCTAGATTAGATCTGGGTTTTGTTCGTTCTTGCGGTAGAATTTTTTTGTTTTACATGCTACGAACCCATCAGTGGTATCAGAGCCGTATCTATGCGTAGATCTGTTGCACGAGTAGAACACAATGTTTTTGTGGGCGTTGATGCTTTTGTTGTCGGTGTCTTAGCGTGTACTTTGCATCTTGCGGCATGGTGAGATGAAGCGGCTCGGGCTAACATTACATGTCATCGCACATGAGACTTGCTCCATGCTTGACGTGCAACTTGCTTTGCACAAGTGGCTTTGCGGGTGTCTGTCTCTCCCACCATAGTTAAGATTCAATTTACAATGAGCATCTTGACAACAGTTGTATCAACGTTGTGGTTCTTGTTCGTAGGTAAGATCGGTCTTATGCAAAAGCCCCAAACCACGTAAAATTTGCAAAGAAAATTAGAGGCGTCTAACTTGTTTTTGCAGGGGTTTTGTGATGTGATATGGCCAACATGTGATTGTGATTGTATTTGATGTATGCAATGATCCTTGTTGTAATATGGCAACCGACAGGAGCCTAATGGTTATCTTTAATTCTGTTAAGACTTGCGTGTCTATTCATCTTGTAATAGCTTTATTCCAAGTAGTTGTAATAGTTGCTGGTGATGATGGAAAACCATGAAGCGGTGCCACTGACCTTGACGCAATGCTGGTGATGATGGAGATCATGTTCGTGCTTTGGAGATGGAGATCAAAGGCGCAAGAAGAAAAGGCCATATCATATCACAATAATTATGAATTGCCTGTGATGTTAATCCTTTATGCATCTTGTATTGCTTAGATCGCGACGGTAGCATTATAAGATGATCCCTCTCACTAAATATCAAGTAATAAAGTGTTCACCCTTAGTTGGCACCGTTGCTAAGACTCGTCATTTCGAAGCATCTCGTGATGATCGGATGTGATAGATTCTATGTGTGCATACAACGGGTGCAAGCCAGATTTGCACATGCGGAAACTAAGGTTATCTTGACAAGCCTAGCATGTACAGACATGGTCTCGGAACACGGAATACCGAAAGGTAGAGCATGAGTCATATAAATGATATGATGAACATGAAGATTGTTCGCCGATGAAACTACATCTTCTCTCGTGAAGATCGGACTTGGTGTAGTGGACTTGGTTCGTGTAATCACTAAGACAATGTGAGGGATGTTGTTTTGAGTGGGAGTTCACCTAGTTAGTTTAAGAATTAAATTAGAACTCAATTTGTCATAAACTTAGTCTAAACTACTTGCAAATTGTTGTAGATTATGGCAACCCCCTCCATCAATTTCAATGCGTTCCTAGAGAAAGAAAAGCTTAAAAACAATGGAAGCAATTTCACGGACTGGTTCCATGGACTGAAGATCGTCCTCAGGGCTGGTCAGTTGACCTATGTGCTCGATGCACCGCTAGGTGACCCACCTGCAGATAATGCCACCGATGACGAAAATAATGTTTTCGCCACTCAGAAAAATCATTACTCCACAGTTCAGTGTGCCATCCTGTACGGTTTAGAAGCGGAGCTCCAACAGCGTTTTGAGCACCACGACCCGTTCGAGATCATTAAGGAGCTCAGGCTAATTTTTGAGACTCGCGCGGCCATGGAGAGCTATGAGGCCTCCGAGAAATTCTTTAACTGTAAGATGGAAGAGGGAAGCTCCGTTAGCGAGCACGTGCTCACCATGTCTGGGTACGCTAAGAAGCTCCAAGAGTTGGGAATATCGATTCTTAATGAATTGGGGATTCACCGTCTCCTTCAATCACTGCCACCAAGTTACAAGAACTTTGTGATGAACTACAACATGCACTGCATGAACAAGACGTTGCCTGAACTATCGTCCATGCCGAAAACTGCTGAAGTGGAGATCAAGAAAGAGCACCAAGTGTTGATGGTCAATAAGACCACCAATTTCAAGAAACGGGGCAAGCCTAAGAACAAGGGCAACTTCAAGAAGGACGGCAAGAAAGCTGCCGCACCTGCTAAGAAGCCCAAGGCTGGTCCTAAGCCTGAAACTGAGTGCTTCTACTGCAAGGGTGCTGGTCACTGGAAGCGTAACTGCCCCAAGTACCTGGCGGATCTGAAGAACGGCAACATAAAAAATAAAGGTATATTTGATATATGTGTTATAGATGTGTATCTTACTAGTAATCGTAGTAGTGCCTGGGTATTTGATACTGGTTCGGTTGCTCATATTTGTAACTCGAAACAGGAGCTGCGGAATAAACGAAGACTATCAAGAGATGAGGTGACGATGCGCGTTGGAAATGGCTCCAAGGTTGATGTGATCGCCGTCGGCACGCTCCCTCTACATCTACCTTCGGGATTAGTTTTAAATTTAAATAATTGTTATTTGGTGCCTGCGTTAAGCATGAACATTATATCTGGATCCTGTTTATTGCGAGACGGTTACTCTTTTAAGTCCGAGAATAAAGGTTGATCGATTTATATGAGTAATATCTTTTATGGTAATGCACCTGAGATGAATGGTTTATTCTTACTGAATCTCGATAGTAGTGATACACATGTTCACAACATAGATGCTAAACGAATAAAATTGAATGATAATTCTACATACATGTGGCACTGTCGTCTTGGTCACATTGGAGTGAAGCGTATGAAGAAACTCCATTCTGATGGACTTCTTGAATCACTAGATTTTGAATCACTTGAAAGATGCGAAGCATGTCTAATGGGAAAAATGACTAAGACTCCATTCTCTGGTACAATGCAGCGAGCTACAGACTTATTGGAAATAATACATACCGATGTGTGCGACCCAATGAGTGTAGCATCGCGTGGTGGATATCGTTATGTTCTCACTTTCACGGATGACTTGAGTAGATATGGGTATGTCTACTTTATGAAACATAAATCCGAAACTTTCGAGAAGTTTAAGGAATTTCAAAGTGAAGTGGAAAATCATCGTAACAAGAAGATTAAGTTTCTGCGTTCTGACCGCGGAGGTGAATATCTGAGTTATGAGTTTGGCATGCATTTAAAGAAATGTGGAATACTTTCACAGTTGACACCGCCGGGAACACCACAGCGTAATGGTGTGTCCGAACGTCGTAATCGAACTCTCTTAGATATGGTTCGGTCTATGATGTCTCTTACAGATTTACCGTTATCATTTTGGGGCTATGCATTAGAGACAGCCGCATTCACTTTAAATAGGGCACCATCTAAATCCGTTGAAACGACACCGTACGAATTGTGGTTTGGTAAGAAACCTAAGTTGTCGTTCCTTAAAGTTTGGGGTTGCGAAGCATATGTAAAGAAGTTACAACCTGATAAGCTAGAACCCAAAGCGGAGAAATGCGTCTTCATAGGATACCCTAAAGAAACAATTGGGTATACCTTCTATCATAGATCCGAAGGCAAAGTTTTCGTTGTAAAGAATGGATCCTTTCTTGAGAAGGAGTTTCTCTCGAAAGAGGTGACTGGAAGGAAAGTAGAACTCGATGAGGCTATTGAACCTTCTCTCGGATTTGAGAGTAGCGCAGCACCGAAAGATGTTTTGGTGCCGCCTGCACCAATTAGAGAGGAAGCTAATGATAATGATCATGAAACTTCAAGTGAAGTTACTGCTAAACCTCGCAGGTCAACGGGGGTTCGTACCACTCCTGATTGGTGTGACTCTGCCTTGAACGTCATGTTGGTGGACAACGTTGATGACCCTGCGACGTATGAAGAAGCTATGGTGAGCCCAGATTCCGACAAATGGCTAGAAGCCATGAAATCCGAAATGGGATCCATGTACGAAAACCAAGTATGGACTTTGGTGGACTTACCGGATGGCTGTAAGGCTGTCGAGAACAAATGGATTTTCAAGAGAAAAACAGATGCTGATGGTAATGTTACCGTCTATAAAGCTCGACTTGTCGCGAAAGGGTTCCGACAAATTCAAGGAGTTGACTATGATGAGACTTTCTCACCAGTAGCGAAGCTAAAGTCTGTGAGGATTTTGTTAGCAATTGCTGCACATTTCGATTATGAGATTTGGCAGATGGATGTCAAAACGGCGTTCCTTAATGGTGACATTGAGGAAGAGTTGTATATGGTACAACCCAAGGGTTTTGTCGATCCTAAAGATGCTGACAAGGTATGCAAACTTCAGCGGTCCATTTATGGACTGAAGCAAACATCTCGGAGTTGGAATCAACGTTTTAATAAAGTAATCAAAAACTTTGGATTTATACAAACTTATGGAGAAGCTTGTATTTACAAGAAAGTGAGTGGGAGCTCTATAGCATTCCTAGTACTATATGTAGATGACATATTGTTGATTGGGAATGATATAGAACTTCTTAATAGCGTCAAAACCTATTTGAATAATAGTTTTTCAATGAAGGATCTTGGCGAAGCGGCATACATTCTAGGCATCAAGATTTATAGAGATAGATCAAGACGCCTAATAGTCTTTCACAAAGTACATACTTGGACAAAGTTCTAAAGAAGTTTAGAATGGAAGATAGCAAGAAAGGGTTCGTGCCCATGTTGTCAGGTAAGACCTTGAGTAAAACTCAAAGTCCAGCTACGGCAGAAGATAGAGAGAAAATGAATAATATTCCCTATGCCTCAGCCATAGGTTCTATCATGTATGCCATGCTGTGTACAAGACCGGATATAGCACATGTTGTTAGTTTGACTAGCAGATATCAAAGTGATCCTGGAATGGAGCACTGGACAGCGGTCAAGAATATCCTAAAGTACCTAAATAGGACTAAGGATATGGTTCTTTCTTATGGAGGTGATGAACAGCTTGTTGTAAACGGTTACACCGATGCTAGTTGGAACACCGATCCGGATGACTCAAAGTCACAGTCGGGATACGTATTTATTTTGAATGGTGCTGCAGTAAGCTGGAGGAGTGCGAAGCAAAGCGTTGTGGCGAAATCTTCAACTGAATCAGAATACATAGCTGCTTCGGAGGCTGCACAAGAAGCCGTTTGGATGAAGGAATTTATTACTGAACTTGGTGTGGTTCCCAGTGCGTTAGACCCGATGGCCATCTACTGTGACAACACAGGTGCCATAGCTAATGCACAGGAGCCAAGGTCACATAGCAAGCTGAAGCACATCAAGCTACGTTTCCACGCTATTCACGAGTATGTCCGAGATGGTGACATAAATATTTGCAAAGTACACACTGATCTGAATGTGGCTGATCCGTTGACTAAACCTCTCCCTAGGGCAAAGCATGACCAACACCAGAACGCGATGGGTGTTCGGTATATTACCATGTAATCTAGATTATTGACTCTAGTGCAAGTGGCAGACTGTTGGAGATATGCCCAAGAGGCAATAATAAAAGTGATTATTATTATATCTTTGTGTTTATGATGAATGTTTACATCCCATGCTATAATTGTATTATTAGGAAACACTAATACTTGTGTGTTTTGTAAACATAAGAGAGTCCCTAGTAAGCCTCTTGTTGAACTAGCTTGTTGATTAATTGATGATCATGGTTTCCTGATCATGGACATTAGGATGTGATGAATAACAAGGTTATATCATTAGGAGAATGATGTGATGGACACACACCCATAGTAAGCGTAGCATAAGATCAAGTCATTAAGTTCGTATTGCTGTAAGCTTTCAAATACATAGTAACCTAATCCTTCGACCATGAGGTTATGTTAATCACCATCACCGGATGGATACTTTGATGACATCAAACGCCGCTTCATAACTGGGTGGTTATAAAAGTGTCATTGGGTATTCTGAAAGTATGTGTTGAAGCGCATGAACCAAGATTGGGATTTGTTCATCCATATGAAGGATAGATATACTCTGGGCCCTCTCGGTGGAATGTCATCTAGTTAGCTTGTAAGCATGTGACTAGGTCACAAGGGATGACATATCACGGAACGAGTAAAGAGTACTTATCAGTAACGAGGTAGAACTAGGTATGGAGATACCGACGATCAAACCTCGGATAAGTACAGTATCGTGAGACAAAGGGAATTGGTTTCGTATGTAAGTGGTTCAATCGATCGCGATGTCATCGTTGAGTATGTAGGAGCCATTATGGATCTCCAGGTCCCGCTGATGGTTATTGATAGGAGATGTGTCTCTATCATGTCTGCATATTCACGAACCGTAGGGTGACACACTTAAGGTTCGAAGTTGTTTTAAGTAGATATGGAATATGCGTTGGAGACCGAATGTTGTTCGGAGTCTCGGATTGGATTCGGGACATCACAAGGAGATCCGGAATGGTCCGGAGAATAAGATTCATATATAGGGGATCATTTTCTGAGTTAGGAAATGTTCCGGAGTGTTTGTATGAGGATTCTAGAAGGTTTCGGAATGTTCCGGAAGGTTCTAGAAGATATCTTGGAGTTTGCTTGAAAATCAAGATAGGGATCAAGGAGTCCTGGTGGGTCAAGACAAGGAGTCGTGGGGGAGGAGGACTCCTCCCCCACTCCCCAATCCGCCGGCCTAGAGGAGGGGAGTCCTACAAGGACTCCCCCTCCCCAAGGCGCCCCCCGCTTAAATAGAAGGGCAGGGGCGCCCCCTCCTCCCGTGCTCTCATAACTCCAATCTCTGCCGCCTCTCTCCTCCACCTTTCTTCTGCACAGGCATAGGCGAAGCCCTGCAGAATTCTCTACTCCACCACCACCACCACGCCGTCGTGCTGCTGGGATTCCGTGGAGAAGATCTACTACCTCCGCTGCTCGCTGGAACGGGGAGAGGAAGGTCTGCTTCGACTCTGCACGTGTGGCCGACTGCGGAAGCGCTGCCGAAACGCGGCGCCAGAAGGATCGTCTACTTGACCGACGGTGGAAGCGTTGCCGGAACGCGACGCCGGAAGGATCGTCCACACGATCTTGAGATCGGCAAGTGATCGACTACATCAACCACGAGATCTAATCTCGTTAACGCTTTCGGACTACGAGGGTTAGTTCCTATCTATCTCGTTGCTCATGTCTAATAGATTAGATCTTGGCTTTTATTTAGATTAGATCTGGGTTTTGTTCGTTCTTGCGGTAGAAATTTTTTGTTTTACATGCTACGAACCCATCACGTGATGGGTCGAACAGTGAGCACTATAGGTTTCACGGCGGCGAGGCGGTCGCGCCGATGTACTCCGCGGGTCCAGGCGCGACTCAGAGGGCGGTGGCATCACCTACATGAAGCGGCGACGCGATGCACACGAGGATGAAGAGGAGAGGGGAACCAAGAGGGGAAACTAGGGTTCGGGGTGTGCGACGCGAGGATAAGAAGGGGAGGCTCCCATGACCTACGTGTGCTACTGACGCGGGCGACGGAAGGGGACGGGTACCTGCTCCTCGCCGTTAGCGCTGCAGAGAGAGGGGAGCCGACGGAAGAAGAAGCATAGGACGATGTCAGACTCCTTTCGCGAAACGGTACTGGGCCAAGTGGGCCAGTCCAAAGGAAGGAGAAGGGAGCCGGAGATGGTGATGAGCTGCTGCGGCTGGGCTACTACCTGGTTCCTAGTGGGCTGCTGCACTAGGTGAGCCTTCTCTCTCTTTCTCTTTTTTTTCTGTTTTTGATTTCTTTTGTTTGTTTCAAAATTGTAAGCAAGCTCCTATATTCAAACATTTAGAAAAAGCCAGAATAACCAAGAGGAGGGCATGTAGATGATCTATTTAGGGTTTTATTCGAATGTGATGACTTGCAAGAATTTAAATCATAGAAGCTCTTCTCAAATTCAAAACAACTCAAAATAGGAGGAGATGGCACAAACTTTGCATGCCCATGCATGTGTAACAAATGTCCCATGTAGTTGTGACAACAACTATAATTCCATATGGTCATATATTTCAACATGCATCCAAAATTGAATTACGGCTTGCAAAGATAAAGGGAGCTTGCCTTCCCATATGGACTAAATAAAAGAACATGCATGAATATAAGGTGGCCAAGCTTGTGTGTGTGATCCACTAATAACATAGAGTCTCAATATATTCAAACATGATTATTTATTCAAATTTAAACCATATGAAAGCTTGGAAAATAATTCTACTCACATAGCATGCAAAGGTGGCCATGTGGCTTCCCATATTCAATATTGTGAAAACAACATATATCATATATGGAAGCATGTAGAAAAAAGTGGATCCACCCCAACACACATGAGCTAGATTTAAGTACCAAAGAAAAATGCAATGGCTCATATATCATTAGGATGATGGAGTTTATATGGAGACAAAGAAAAGTGGTGGAAGAATAAAAGATATGCCCCCATCTCAATTTGGGCATTAGCAATATATAAAAAATCCAACTACAATTTATCAAGAGGCAAATAAATTAACAAGACTAATGCATATGGGAGAAAAACCAAATAAAAAGGGGTTTTATATGATGCTCAAATGCAATATGGCATGGTGATATGAGCATGATATAATGCAATACAATAATGATATGTAGGAAGTAGCAATAAATATAATAAACCAAGTAGCATTGCATAGACAATTGGGATGCTACACTATCGGTTCTTTTTCAAACAAAAAGAAAAATCATGTTGTAAACAAAAAGAAACATCATTGTTGGTTCAAGACTAGAGCTATAGTTTGGTCAGTCAAATTTTCAATTGAGTTAAGGCTACAACTTAAATAGAGGAGTGGGCACCAAAGTTATGAAAGAAGAAGAAAACTGTGCAAAGACAACTACTCTATAATATGGCATGGCCAAGTCATGTTTTGCTAACATGCATCGGCTAATTACTTGAAATAAAACAAACACAGGGTCTCTTCAAAGAAACAAAATTCCATAAAAACATATTCAACAAGTGTCGTAGTATATGCCAACCGTATATGAATCCAAACAAGAATTTGGGCACTGTCCAATTTTAAACTCACCGGTAATTCATCAAGAGCACCATCTTCATGCAAAACAGAGTATCATCAGGATCCAATTAATTTCAAGGATCCAATTAATCTCCTGCAATCGGTTCATTCAAATTTAGAAATTGTCACTAACAAAGGTGCGTTGAACAACAAGTTCGTAGGCAACATTTGTACCAGCCGACGGTCTCCCTGTTGATGGTGTCCATGGCGGAGAGGCCATACACATCCACTGAAGACGGCTGCTCCTCTTTCCTGTCCATAGAGGCGGACCACGTGGCAATTGATTCAAATTAACTAAAGTCATTTTTCCCCTTCGGTCACGTCGGCGGTGACCCGAAGCTTCTCCTCGCTGTCGAAGAGCATATCTAGCAGCGTTGATCGAAGATCTAGCAAGACAGCATGGGGGAAGCAAGGCAACGGTGATGTCTTGGATGAAAAAATCCAACTTTTGCTGGCGACTATGTCTTTGAAGGCGGCGACAATGCGGGGAGTAAGGCGGGCAGGCGCGGCAGGAGAATATCGCGGCGGGGGAAAGTAGGAAGCCGGCTTGGGGCGGAGGGGAGCAGTGACGCGGGTATTGCGGCATGAGAGCGAGGAAGACGACCAGCAAGCCGAGGTGACGAGCAAGCGAACTGAGCGGCGCGAGGACCCTAGTTATGTCGGAAATTCATTGAGGGCGTTTTCCTAAATTAGCCGCCGCGTGCACTAATTCGGACACGAGGGAGTAGTCCAATTAGAGTCTTTTTTTTATCGGAACACCAACCCAAGCGTGCAAAATGGTATGCTGGGTCGGCATAAATCAAGCCCGCTATAATTGAGCATCTTTATTAGCGAGGCCCAATATAGGCCTATCAAGTTGTCTCGCTTGGAAAGCAAGAAAGAAGGTCACCGGAAAACCCCCTTCCAGGGACAGGGAGCTATCGCCTCCTCTCCTACTTCTCGCCGTCGCCGCTTCGGCAAAACCCCCAGAAAACCCTCGCGCCCCAAGCCCACCATGCGCCGCCTACTCCGGCCGGCGAAAGCGGCGGCCTCCGTAGCCGCTGCGGGCGCAGTTGCGGTGTCGCTCGCCGACGTCGCATATGCGGACGGCGTCTTCTCCTTCCGCCGCCAGCCCGCCGCCCCTCCTCCTCCCCCGGCAGCTCCTCCCAGCGCAGAGCCCGCCTCCGCTGACGAGCCGTCTGGCTCCACTGGAGGGTTCCAGGACCCCACGGACCTGGAGCGCGGCGCCCAAGCGCTGCGGAAGATCAATGCGTCCCCGTACGCCAAGCTGGTAAGCTGCTCGCGCAATTGCCCTAACCGGAAGTATTTCCCCGTTTTGACGCCCTTATTTTTGTTGGTTTTGCCTACAGCTGTTTGAGCTGATGCGGAAGCAGGAGGATTCGCGCCGCGCGGAGGTGGAGGCGGAGCAGGTCCAATTCGAAATCTACCGGAAACTCCAGGACATTGTGAGTGATTCGCGACTTTCCCCTCCTTTATTTTAAGCAATTAGTGTTCGATATTGTAGTAGGCACTTGCCCGATGCCAGAAGGTTTTGCTTGTTCACGCAATTCCAATAACAGGCTACTGCAATCTAAGCCGCTATGTTGAACTAACTTTGTCTTCTTGGAATTTTTTAGTTCATCAGTTTCTCTGGAATGAAGAGCGTCGGGACCGTTACCACCCTCCCCTGAAACATTCTAGGATCTTAGTCATAATTTATAACAAACCACATCCTTGATCATTGTGAATAGCAAGGACTCGCATATTTTGGAACTTCATGCCATTAGAAATTTAGAATAATGGAACTTCTGTGTTCGGGGAGAGAACTTTTTTATCTGTGCGTCTAACTATGATGATGCATTGGGCTTTCGTTACATTTCTCCTGCTAATCCACTCCTATTCTTGTGTTGATCCCTATCTGATCTACAGGAGAAGAGAAAGAAAATTGGTGAAGAATATAGAGAGAATATGAAACAGCAACTACAAGTTGAGGCACAAAGGTTACGATATGAGGATGAGTTAGCTAGGAAAAGAAAACAGGTACTGAAGTTTCCCCTCTCTAACTATCTTTGTTAATGCTTATGTCTATGTATTTGCTGGTGCTCTTTCCTGTGGTGTCTTGGGTTTATAGGTAGAACAGCAACACATATCTAATCAAGCTCCTATTTTGACAGGAAGAGCGTGAAGTTCAAAGGCGACAGGACGCTGAACTTGTGAGGATGCAAGAGATTGCTGCCACAAAAAGAGAACAAGCTAGGCGTGCCACAGAACAGAAGATTTTAGCTGATCAGCTACAGACCGAAAAAGAAAAGGCTGAACTTGTGCGCGAGACAATCCGTGTGAACGCTTTTTCGGACGCTGAAGCTCGTGTTATTGAAAAAAAGCTGACAGAAGATTACAACAAAAAAATGCTTTTGGAACGCATGAATGGCGAAAAAGAGAAGTGGCTTGCTGCAATAAATACAACATTTTCACATATAGAAGGTTTTGATGATTTTGCTATTAACAGTTATTATGAATTTCATCAGCCAGCCTTGTTATACTGCTTAGATATTGTCATTTACTCAGTCAGAAGTCACGTCACTATTTTAGGCAACCATGCCATTTCCAATTATTTGATCAGTATCCATGTGTTGAGTGCTTCTAATTTAAATAAATAATACTGGCAAACTTAATGTCTTGTTTCTATATTACACCATTCCATGTCTTGAATTTCACCATAAAACCACAAAACAGGTAGGTTGTTTCAGCTGAGAGCTCCTGCCCCTCCTGGTTTTGTACTTATTGTGTGCATACAACTATTTGAAAGATGTTATACATGACACTCGCTCTTACAAATCAAAATTAGCACTTGCACTCTCTTATGTGTGCTTTAGATTTCAGATATGGAGTTGGATTTCTGTTTTTAATGAGATTTTTAACTAAAGAAATCATGATAATTTCAATTTTGCAGTTCTTTTGATGTTAGTTTCTCATGTGTAAGTGCAGGTGGGTTAAGAACAGTATTGACTGATAGGAGTAAACTAGTAATGGGCATTGGAGGAGTCACTGCATTGGCTGCTGGAGTTTATACTACTAGGTTTGTCTGGATATCATATCATTTTCCATGTAAAAAACAGTGATATAGACATGTCATGGTTTTATTTGATTTTTATTCAGGGAAGGAGCCAGGGTTACATGGGGTTATATCAATAGAATTCTGGGTCAGCCTTCACTGATTCGTGAATCATCAATGCGAAAGTTTCCATTGCCAGGACTTAAACCTAGCTCGGCATCTCTGTCGGGAGGGGCAGGCTTTGAGAATGTTATTCTTCACCCTGCGCTCAAACGGAGGATTGAACATCTTGCACGAGCAACTGCAAATACAAAATCTCATGATGCACCATTCCGCAATATGTTGTTCTATGGACATCCTGGAACTGGCAAAACTTTAGTAGCCAGGGAGATGGCTCGCAAATCTGTAAGTTATCAATACATTTAATTTCTATGGCACTATCAATTGGGATTCGTTTGCAATCCTAATTGGTGGGACAGTTGAGTATTTTCAGAACCAGGCTACAGTGTTTAACTTGTTTGTAAATTTAATTATAATGTTTATTTCACACCATCAATTACAGCTTATTTGTTGTAAATACACGCTTTCAGGTTGAATACTATGTATGCAACTATATACTTTCATTTTCCTATTGAATGTTTAAGGTTTCATAATATTGATGAAGTGCCTGTGTCTAACAATAGGAACTACTCCCTCCGTTTCAAATTATAAGATGTTTTAGTCTTTTTTCTATAACACATGTATCTAGACGTCTTTTAGTGTGTAGGTTCGGAACAAAATGAGTGAACCTCCACACTAAAAGGTGTCTAGATACATGTGTTACAGAAAAAGGCTAAAACATCTTGTATTTTGAAACGGAGGGAGTATTAATTTTTTATTACTCGTGGGACAGTTTTGTTTTTGGTGGTAATTCCATTTCAACACCGAAGATGTTTTGAGTAATTTATGTATAAAAAGTTTTCCCTGTATCCACTAATACTCAACTGTTGTACACTTCATCACAGGGACTTGATTATGCAATGATGACAGGAGGAGATGTTGTACCCTTAGGATCAGTGGCTGTTACCAAGATCCATGAAATCTTTGATTGGTCTAAGAAGTCCCAAAAAGGGATGCTTCTTTTCATTGATGAGGCTGATGCATTCTTGTGCGAGTAAGTTTGCAACTCAATCATTTTTATTTTTATGACTACAAGTGGATTTATAATTAACTGTAATACTAATATAATTAGTATATAAATGAGCTGATATTGAGTAATTCTCATCAGTCTCAACCTTTACTGAAGTAATTTTGTGCCCAAAAGCGAATTCAGTACCAGGTTTTTAGTTACTGGATCTTGCAAAGTTTTTTTTTTGGCACATATAGTTAGGACCCAAATAGCACATTTCAACTGGAAATTTGTTCACCTTATTTGGTAGGGGTGAAGTAACATAGATACATCAAATTATGTTTCTGAGTTAATGTATTTGTTTATTTTTCTTCCAATTCACTAGGCGCAACAGTACCCAAATGAGTGAAGCTCAGCGGAGTGCTCTCAATGCACTATTGTTTCGAACTGGTGACCAATCAAGGGATATCGTTCTTGTCCTTGCAACAAACCGACCAGGTGATCTCGATGCTGCTATTACTGACCGCATTGATGAAGTTATTGAGTTTCCCCTACCTGGGGAAGAGGAACGGTTTCAGCTGCTCAAGTTATACTTGAAAAACTATATGCTTAAGGAAGATGACAAGCGCTCTTATCTGGGTAAACTGCTGAAGAAGCAGCCACAGAAGATACAAGTTAGAGACATAACTGATGATCTGCTCAGGGACGCTGCTTGCAAGATCGATGGCTTCTCTGGCAGAGAGATTGCTAAGCTGATGGCTAGTGTGCAGGCTGCTGTCTATGGCAGTCCTGACTGTATATTGAATCCTCAGTTGTTTAATGAGGTTGTTGCATACAAGATTGCTGAGCATCATCAGCGCACGAAGCTTGCTTCGGAGGCTGCCACTTGAGCAGTGTTGTAGATTTATCAAAGTCGCATAATTTCAGATTGATGAGGTATGGTACTGAGATATAATCGCCTCCCACTAGCTTTGGTAGCAGCTGAGATTTCCAATTGCACTGGAGACAGACAATCTTGTATGTCACAGGTTTGTTCTCTCAATTTTGTTTGGTGTGCTTGCCTGTGGTGAACGTGGATTGAGTTGTCCTTCAGACCTTGTAACAGGTCGAGATATGGGTGGGCTGAAGAGCTTTTCTGAAAAATGTAGTTTAGCTGCTCATTTAGGTTTCCTCCTTGTTCAGTCAACCTTGGTACGTAATAATATGTACGCTTGTCTATGCTACTCCACTATTAAAGATGAGAGGACATTATTTGGGTGCTAATGATAGTTAAAACTTGGATGGGCAGTTGACCTGCAAGATTGCTTTAGTAACATGTATGCATCCCATGTAATTTCAGTTCTCTTGTCTGGAATAATCTTATTTGGAAGGCGTCTATAGTGCATTGGCCTCTTTCATCACCATTCTGGAACTTAACAGCATACATGCCAACACACTCAAAACTAAGACTCTTTTTACTGAAGATTTACAGGGAAAAGATACTTTGTGTTGGCAACATATAGGTTGAGATGATTGTATCTCAAATCTTATTTTATTTATTATCAGTAGCTGCATGTAACTGGGAAGGAAATCAAATCTACGGAGACGAGTACAGGACACAAGAGAGTGTGGTCCCCCAGTATAAATGTTGTAGTTTCCGTTTGCAGTCTCATCTTCACATGTTTAGCCAGGTACTCCTCTCCTTTAGCACATGACACTATTGCTCTGTAGTAATTCACATTTGTAACCATCAAAGCCGAACTATAGCCAAGTACAGGGTGCCTGTAGATCTAAGGGTCGTATTTAAGTTTGAGCAGGTCGTTGTCACGGCGCAGGCCAAAATCTCTCCTACCGTTGCAGTTGCAGTTGCAGAGCGATGTCTCAAACACACACCGTGTCAAACATTTGTAGCTCGTGATCAATCATTTTCCCTTGTGAGAGACACTCGAGAAACATGAGATAATCTCCGTTGAGGAGGAGGACCATATGGCGAGATGGAAACAGAAGCACCTACATGCATCAAGCATCATCATCATGTTGGTGACTACACCACAAAACAAACGATGAGATGAAATGTCAATTACTCAAAAAAAAAAGAAAAAGAAAAATGCAAAGCTGGGTGGCTGTAACGCAAGGCTTGAATTGCCGACAATGCACATATCATCATTCACTTTGCGCTGCCATCCACCCAACACACAACACAGGTCTTCTTTCTCTCTTTGATCACAGCTTCTGACACAACAGTCCACTCTCACATGCGCCTGCCTTCTGGCCAAAGTCCAACAGCTTGACACCACCACCGCGGAAATCAGGGAGAGAGAGAGAGAGGGGAACAGCGAGCGAGCTTTGGCAGAAGGCGATGGAAGCAGCAGCAGCAGCTCAAACAAAAATTGCCCCCAAAAAAGCTGCAAAGAACACTTAAGAAAGTGGGTTATGTGAGCAAACAGAGGAGATGGCCCACCCAATCAAGACAGAAAGCTAGCACGGAAGCTTAGAAGCCAGGAGCAAACCCCTCCTGTAATGACCACTCCTAATTGTACTTTTTGCACACCAAATGACAAACCCCCCATGCCTAAGTACATCCCCAGCAGAGGGTCCCTCGCTCAACCCAACGCATGCATGGCACAATGACCCTGCCAAAGGGAATCCAACAAGCCCGAAAGGCGAGGTCAAAAAAGCAAGTGAGTGCCCCCAAGCCAAGAAGAGTGGCATTGGCAATGGCAGTGGCAGCATGGCATTGCATCAAGAAATGCCTCTGCACGGCAACACTGCAACTGCATACATACATACAGGCACAGGCACACATGCACTAGACCGAGACAGAAAAAAGAGAAATGAGAGAGAGAAATCTTACAGTAAGCAAGAAGAAGCATTTGGCAGTTGACCATGCTAACCTAATAATCATGTTATTTATCCAAGAGAGCAATGGGCAATGAGCAATGAGGAAGAAGTGTTTGCCTCAGGTTACCTCGGATTGATTACTGGTCTCTACTCTCACCTAAAGTAACTGCCGATGCGCGAGTTAACACTTGACAACAGGGAGGTTACTGGAATTACACGGGAGAACAAAAAAAAAGAGGCTAAAAAAGCTAATGACTAATGCATCCTCATCCTCTCCTCTCCTCTCGCATTGTGCTGCTGCTACTCGCTCATGGATCATGCTGCTCCTGATGGTGGTTGTGTTGTTGTGCTGGGTGCGGGTGGTGGTGCTGGTGGTGGTGGTGAGGCGGCAGTGTCTGCGAGGGAGTAGTGGGCGGGGTCTTGGCGAGGTGCTTGTTGTTGTGCATCCACACCTTGAGGACCCGGCGGGGCACGCCGACCTGGGCGCAGAAGGCGTCGACGGCGCCGCCGTCGGGCTTCTGGATGCGCCACCCCACGCGGTGCGCGAAGTCCAGCATGCGCTCCTTCTGCTCCGGCGTGAACTTGGTCCGGAACCGCTTCTTGCCCGGCGCCGCCGGCGCGGAGGCCGACCCACCTACGGCTTCCTGCGCGTGGGGCGGAGCGAGCGGCGGCTGTGGCGGCGGCGGCGGCGGGCGCAGCTCCTCGCTCGATGAATCGGCCAGCGCGGCGGGCGCGGACATGGGGGACTTAGGGACGGGCACGGACATCGGGGACGACGTTGGGGCTGGCGGGCGCTTCTGCATGTGCGGCGGGGCGAGGAGGAGCGGCATGAGCCGGGAGTGGGCGGCGGCTGGGGTCGGCACTGCCGCTGAGGGGGACACCACGGCAGAGGCGGGGGATGGCGAGGGCGAGGCGAGAAGCACCGGCTCGCGGCGGTGGAAGCTACGGTGGCAGCCGCACGCGGCGCAGAGCAGAGCGGCGGACGCGTCGCCGGGGGACGGCATGAACTCGCCACAGCCGTCGAGCACGTGCGCGCCCATCCGCGCGGCGTGGTTCCGCAGGCACTCCCTGTACCTCCACGGCAGCGCCTCCGCCGCCGTGCCACCGGTGACGAGGGCGAGCGGAGGCGCCTGGGGAGGCACGGGGCCAGCGCCACCAGCAAGAACGCCATTTCTTGCCGGTTCTTGATGACGCTGCTGCTGGTGGTGTTGCTGGCGCTGGCGCTCGGGCTCCCGTGGTGGTGGAGGTGCCTCCACCGTTCTCTCCTTCTCCCTTTCCACCATCCTCCGATGGGCGTGCTGCTGGAGGGGATGTGGGTGAGGCGGCAGGAAGCCGGGCGGCGAGGAGACGAGGGATGAGTTGGGAGGCAGGAGGGGCCTCGAGAAAGCGGCGATGTCCGCCATGGAGATCGGGGACGAAGCAGCAGCAGCCGCAGACGCAGGCGCGGCAGCAGACGAGCCAATAACTTGCGCGGCGTGCAGGTGCCTCTGCTGCTGCGGCGCGCCCATAGCCGGTGCCGTGGCGAAGTGGTGATGGTGATGATGTTGACGGCCCCTCATCTCCCGCTCTTCCTCCTCCACATCCTCTTCTTCTTCCTCCTCCTCGTCGTCGTCCTCCTCTTCCTCCTCCAGCTCCTCCTCCACATGGGACGATCTCTTGTACTCCATGGTGTCTCCGGCTAGCCCTTGTTGCCGGCCCGTGGAGTCTGTGTTTGCCAGGCGACCGGCGCGATTAGGACGGTTGGTTCTTCTTTTCGGGGCGGTGGGGTTGTTGGGTTGTGTTTGTAAGCTCTAAACTTATAGTTGTAGCTAGGTTTGTGGTGGTAGAGGTAGGGGGTGTTGGCCTCAAGGGGGAAAGAGGCAAGGAGGTGCTCTCTTAAGCTTGGATAACAAAGGATGGATGCTCGGTGGTGTAGCTGTTTAGTGATGCTAAACACAAATATGTGTCATCAAGGGCAATAACCACATGGCATCCATAAAGTGGGGAATGTCTCCTTGGGAGAGAGCTAGCTTGCTATCTATCTATGCCGTCTCATCTATCCGTTCACGCATCTCAAAAGAAACAGAGAGAGAGTGGAGAAAGGGAGCAGGAGCGAGGTGACGGGGGGAGAGAGAGAGAAAGCGGTAGTAGCTGGGAGGGAGTGGGGTTTGAAGGAGTCTACTGGTAGTGGTAGCAGTACTCTCCCCAAGAGCGGTGAAGGTGATGCTCTTGACAGAGAGAGGGGGGTGTGGTGTGGTCGTAGAGAAGAAGAGAGCGCATGCCCACCGACAGACAGCGCCATGTTTAACCCCTCCCACCAGCGTGGCAAACACCTCGTCCGTTCCTCCATTGTTTCCGTTTCCGTTTTGCTCGATCGTGCCCTAGCTTGCTAGCCCGCTCCGCTCCAATTCTCTCGCTCTGCAGCTGCAGCCGGGTGACCTACCTCACGCACACCGCAATAACTGCGCGTCGTGGCCGTATCTGCGTTGCGTCGCCACCATTGACCCCAAGTACACCCATGTCTCCTCTTCCTTCCCCGTCGGTCGATCTTAATTTAAGCCTCTTGCGCCCCGCGTTGTACTACTACTTCCTCACTGCATTTACGCTCATGCTCATCCGCGCGTGTGAGCTCGACATGTACCGTCAAGGCGTGGTAAAAACGTGAGTACGAAAGGAGACAATTGTACGTATATACCTGGCACCATCGCTTTGCTCGATCCCAGGTAGGAGCGTACGTGCGCCGTATGTACGGGCTACGGGGATACCATGTGCTGCCCTAATTGGTACGTCGTGTGACATCTCTTGAGCACTCGACCATAGTTCATTCATACAGTAAGGGCAATTCCAAGGGATACCTAATTAAACGGCCAGTGCACCGAGGCAGAAAACGTCCCTTTTAGCGAAAATTTGAAAACATAATCGAAATATAAAATTTATTATACGATAGTAGTTTGGATTTTAAACATGTACTCCCTCCGTCTAGAAATAACTGACTTGAATTTGTCTGTATTCTACTGTATCTACGCACTAAAACATGTCTATATTCGAATGTATCCACGCACTAAAACATGTCTAGATACCGTCGATCGTTGTTACATCCCAAATAGTAGGATACGATAAGGTGTGGATTTTAGATTTGTGTATTTGCATAGCATGCATTTAAAAACAAGTGGGAAAATTTAAAAACTTTTGTTTTGAATGGACAAAGGGATTGGAATTAACCTCTAGTGTTGAAACTCACACTAAGATTTGAATTCAAATTTCAAAATGAACTTTCTATTTTTAAAACTTACAGAATTCAAATTATAATCAATATAAATAAAAGAGTCCATGACTCATACTCACTTGCATATAAGAACTAGATTCTAAAACAAACTAGAATCACAAACAAGTATTTAAATTCAAAATAGAGGTTTGACTTAGTCGAACTTGACTTCAAATAATTCGTAATAAATACAAATAAAATCATAATAATATGAAACAAATTTTGTATTGATCACAAGGATATTCTTTACGAGAAGAGTATTTTTACATGATTTGATACAAGAACAACAATAAGAAAAAAAATACAATAAGTGATCATGACCTAATACAAGCTAAGTAAAATAGAAGAAAATCCAATATGTTTCTTGCTCTTGACCTGGAAAATAGACAACAAGAACAAAACTATTGTTAGGGTTAAAATGTTGAATAGGAAGAAA
Organism: Avena eriantha; assembly: GCA_910589775.1. Classification (NCBI taxonomy): domain Eukaryota; kingdom Viridiplantae; phylum Streptophyta; class Magnoliopsida; order Poales; family Poaceae; genus Avena; species Avena eriantha. The sequence continues at coordinate 297,908,117 of OU342745.1, read as the reverse complement.
ATCCAATATGATTTTTGAAGTAAGAGTAGGAAGAACGACAATAGGACAAGCAGTTGCTTATTAGAAGTACAACTAGAGAAGCTAGCCAACAACACTAAGATCCAATGATATTAGCATAAGGTAAATGGTAGAAGCAGTAACCAAGACCATCAAAGCATACCAACGGTATGCATACAATCAAGTAATATAAATAGATAGTAGCAGTCATAAGGTACCATTGTAGTAGATAAGCCATGAAGTACCGATAGAGTTGATAACAATTAAATCATCCCTCAAGCTTGCATTCTTAAAACAACAAAAGAACTCAATGAACATTGGAAGTTCATCAGTTCAATGAAGCCATCATCAAGCAAAGCAGGCTTGAATAGTAGTGGCAGATTATGTAAAATTAACTCCAAACAAATAAGTAACTAATTTTTTCCCAGCAATAGAATAAAATTGAATTTTCACTTGCCACTGTCCAAACTGAATCAAGGATAGAAATGCAATCTGTAACTGACATGCTCTATTATGGAAAACTCACAAACCGACCTAAAACCATTTAAATGACTACTGAAAAGCTACACATGCACCTAAATCAAAAATAGAGAGGCATTATAAGCACCTTAGTCTCCCATGCAAATTAGTGAGGTGTCACTGCCAAAGTGATTCCAACCCACTATAAATAGCAGCTCAAACCCATGGACTCGGAGCACACAACCTCAAAGCAAGATCTCTATAAGAATCACACCCATGCCAAATGCTAAGTCAGAGGTACATGTTGATAGAGCAAGATCGGGAGCAAGCAGCTGGAGGAGAAGGAAAGATAGTAGTAGAAGTAATAGTAGCTAGGATCATATGGATCTAGAGAGAGAGTGTGTGTTTATTAGAGTACTGTTTAAGCATGACCTTAATGTTGGGAAGAAATCAAAAGCACCTGACATACCAATCAACTATGCACAGTAGATCATGCATAACCATGACCTTAATGCCGAGAAGAAAGCGAAAGCACCAGACATGCCAATCAACTATGCACACTCACTTAAGAGACACCATAGTTATCGTCATGCCCTGTAACATGTGCACACACCCAATATCAACACATCTAGGGAGAAATAACTTAAGAACTACACCAATAATATCTAACCACATCCCAGGTCCATCTCATTTAAGTGACCTAGAAAAAGAAGGTAGATATTAGCATATATGGTTCATGGGTGATGAATCAATATAGTTCTGCATTAAACCATATAAAGAATACAACCCAGAAAAATGAGCTCTTAAAACTTAACACTGTCCAAGTGAAATAAAGTTAGTAACACAAATTACACAACAAGAACTAATGCACCAATTAAAAGAAAATGAATTACTAGAACTTAAGTGGACCTAAAACTAATAACACACTGTCAATAACACTTAGCATGTTATCTGACAAAACTAAACTTGGAACACTAAAATTCAGAGTTAGATTGTTCATACTTTTGATCACCAACATCAATTGGACACGGTAGTCCACACCAACAATCCAAAGTAGCACTTAGAACACCTAAGTTACACTACTTAACCACTTAGGACTAGTAGTTCATCTTCGAAATTAACCCTAAAACACTAACATGGGAAGGGAGCTAGAACAAGAGACAATAGTAGAAATTAGAGAGAGAGAGAGAAGATGGAACTTACTGTATCCATTGAGGGAGCAATATCAACCGACGACATGAGAGGAGGAAGAAGGTGAAGGGGTTTGCAGCAGAAAACAATATTTTTTATGACTAGCGTATGCTAATTGCCAAGATCTATATGTGAGTCAATGTTGTAACGGGAAAGTTTCGGTGGCATACCCTTGTATACTGGAAGCGTTTAACGCTCACGATGAATGTGGATGATATAGTCGGACGACGTAGCCGACCTCAAGGTGGCATTGATCCGCGCATGATGACCAGGTGCCACAACTGGCAGCACGTCTGTGGTTTCGCACAAGTTTGGTGCTCAATAATGAATTCCGGTTTCTCCGATCCAGCTGAGATTACGGAAGTAGACTATTGTAACATTGAAAATAGCTTCAAATTTGGAAGCTCCCTTTGTAAACGATGCTTAAAATGCCAATATGCATGCACCAACATAGCAAGTATGGACACATTATCACAAATTATGTAAAATATATGGCCATGACCTTGGTCACGTGGTTTGAAAGGCATGAATATTCATACATGGTACGCTAGAATCAAGTTTTTTCAGAAGTTGTTAATTTTCAAGCTTATATTTTTCCATAGAAAGTAGTGCTCATAATAAAACACCATGAGAAAGAATGGCATTACTTCAAGTTATATTTAATCTCCTTGTTTTTTTTAAAAGGTCCTATAGTTAGCGGCATTAGCATTTATATCAAGAAGTTGAATCTTGCAAAACTCTTGATAGTTGTTCGTTATTTTAGTACTTGGGAACCTTAAAAAAATCATGAGCATGGTATCATGCACTTGTAGTTAAAAATTTGAGATACTTTCAGTAAATTGCCATAAAGTCATTTTATTGCACGAATATAGGCTTAAATCTTGAAAATTCATAAAACTTAGGCATTATTAATTAGGGAATTCTATTTTCATGCCTCTGGTTCATTAGTTGTACTCAGTTTTTCCCAACCACTTAACTTTTCCTCACTTTTCCCCTCTCCTTCTCGGAAACCCATCAAAGAGCTTGAACGGCAGCTGCCGTCAGGTTGACCGTTAGCTGACGTGTGGGGCCACGTGATGTGGGACCATGTGGGGTCGTTTAGTCAGGAACACGTTATGCTAACGTGTGGGGCTACGCCATGTGGAACTGCGTGGGGCAGGTTTGTTGGGAACGCGTTATGGGGGACGTGGTGTGGGACCATGTGGAGCGCGTTTGGTGGTTACATGCGCCCTGTCGTCTAAATTGGAAGTTTTAGTTTTTATTATTTTTATGACTGGCCTTTTTAAGAGCGTCTTTTCCTCTCCCTCTCTCGCTAATAGTTGTGTTTTTTGCCCAAAAAGGTAGCGAATCTAGAGCAGCTTCTCTCTTCATTCATTGTTCCTTTTGGCCCTTGTTTCCTCCCAATCCGGTAGCAAATCTAGAGCAGCAAATCTAACCAGCACCATAAATAAATTCAGTAAACAGAGCATATGTAGATAAAACAGCTAATATAGGTTATATAGTATGGTACTTAACGAGGTTCGACAATTAGGCTGCTCAGTAGCAACAACGGACAAGTTCAACACAAACAAGATAAAAAAGTTGCTTTACAGCAGCATCACAAGATCAGTGGCCTCTCATGGAGTCCACCTCTTCCCTCTGTCGCATCCTCCACTTATTGCTGCCTAGTCCCTTGACCTTGGGCGCCTTAGGCTTGATCGGGGGCATGCGACCCTCCTCAATAGCCACCTTCTGGAGGTTGCAGAGGTGAAGACCGAGCGCCTGGTGCTTGGCTCTGAAGCCGTGGATGTTCACAGACTCACCGCAGGTCCTCATGTCCTCGACATGCTTCAAGAGGGAGTTGAAGTCGGTGGCACGGAGCCTCCTGGTGGTGCAGAAGGGGCACCTGTAGACGTCGCGGGCGAAGAAGTTGTTGTACTGGCCAGACTTCAGGCTCCTCATCACATGACGAGTCTTAGTGTCCTTGGACTCATTGTCCCTGCAGACATCGCTGCTATCCTCCTGTTGGAAAAAACAGTAGAGTGCAATAAGGACATGATTGAGATACTTTGATTTCAGGATTGATTATTTGTATAAATAACCGATTGAGATCCCCTGATTATTCCCCAAATATCAAACCAAATCGAATATTGATCCCAACTACGAACAGGGGGATTCAAATACGAGCAGGGGGATTCATCAAAATACGAGATCTAACACAAGAGGATTAGCTACTATAAAAATACGAACAACCAAACCCTAATAACATACGATCTAGCATCCAACGATGGGAATGGGGGAAGAACAAGAGAAGGGGAGAAAACCCTGGTTACCTCCGACCATGGGTCGGGATGCTAGTGTCGTAGGAGTTCTCTGGCCTTATGTAATCAACCTCCTTGTTGGGATCCCATCCGAGCGGGATCTGCCCGAGACCGGTGGGGTCCTCCTCCCCTGTGGCTACGACGTATGCAGGGACGGGGACGGCGGCTGCCTTCGATGCCTGTGTGAGAAGATTGACCATATTTGGGCCATTCCATTCCATGTCTATAAATAGACAATATTAAATCCTAGGCGTTACTATTACAATCAATGTCATAACTATACGATCAATGTCATAACTATACGATCAATGTCATAACTATACGATCAATGCCATAACTACGGATTATTGTGGAGATCACATAAAATAGGGAAACTCCACAATAGGAAGATATGTCACGTTACGTGACATATCAGTCTAACACTCCCCCACAGTCACAACGGGAGGAGGACAGGCGCTGAGACTGGACCAAAAGTCAGAAATAGCGGTGATGGAAGACCCTTCGTCAGGATGTTAGCAAACTGGCGGGACGAGGGGATGTGGAGGACGTGGACCTAGCCCAGGGCAACACGATCATGAACGAAGTGGAGTTCGATCTCGATGTGTTTGGTACGCTGATGCTGAACGGGGTTCATGGACATGTAGACGGTGCTAACATTGTCATAGGACACAACCGTGGCGGGAGGAGATGGTCGATGAAGCTCGTGGAGGAGTTGGCGAATCCAACTAGCCTCACGAAGACCAGGAGACGAGGTTGTCACTGAGGTAGATGCAAAAGCCCAATGTGGAGCATTAAGTGTCGGGGAAGCCGGCCTAGTCGGCGTTAGTTTAGGTGACCATGGAGTCCGGCGATGAGGAGTGAAGATGGAGTCCATGAGAGATCATGCCCTTGACGTAGTGCACGATGTGCTTGATGGCCTCTAGGTGCTGCTCGCGAGGGTCGTGCATGTGAAGACACATCTACTAAACAGCGTACACGATGTCAGGGTGCATGAAGGTGAGGTACTAGAGAGCCCCAGCAAGACTCCGATACTTAGTCGGGTCAGTGAAGGGAGCACCAGCGGTGGCGGCGAGCTTCGGTGACGTGTTGACCGGTGTCATCGCGTACTTGTAGGTAGTCATGCCGACTTTGTCCAGAATTTCCGAGGTGTATTTGGCTTGCGAGAGATGCATACCGGAGGGATAACGGGTGACCGCGATGCCGAGGAAGTAGTGAAGGCTGCCCATGTCCATCATGGCGAACTCAGAGAGGAGAGAGGCCGTGATCCTGTCGAGTAGGCGCGGCGAGGAAGAAGTAAGAACGATGTTGTCCACATAGAGGAGGAAGGCCGTGATATCATTACAATGAAGAATGAACAAGAAGGTGTCCGAGTGCGAACACGTGAAGCCGGTCGAGGTGATGAAGGTCGCGAAGTGCTGGTACCACGTGTGAGGAGCCTGCTTGAGACCGTATAAAGAACGGTTTAGCCAACATACGTGCTCGAGGCGGGTGGAGTCGATGAAGCCCGTGGGTTGTCGATAGTAAACGACCTTGGCAAGCTTGCCATCGAGGAAGGCATTCTTGATATCGAGCTGGCGAGTCTCCCACTTAAGGGAGAGAGCGAGGGAGAGGATAACAAAGACCGTGGCCGGTTTGACAACCGGGCTGAACGTCTCGTCGAAGTCGACACCTTGCTCTTGGGAGAATCCGCGAAGCACCCAAAGTGCTTTGTAGCAGTCGAGGGAGCCGTCGGGGTTAAGCTTGTGGCGGAAGACCCACTTGCCGGAGACGATGTCCCTGGCGACTTAGTTGTGCTCAGTTTTGCCCTCGAGTGTAACACTGGCAGTTTGTTTGTACTTAGTTTTGCCTTCCAGTACTAACACTGCCGTGTGCAATATACTCAGTTTTGCCCTCCGGTGGCTGGTCAACAGAGAGTCAACGAATGAGTTTTAGCTAGCTAATTGAGTCATTTTATGCACAAGAAATTCGAAAAGATCAAAACATAGTGGCATCTACCCAAGGAGTCTTATTATGTGACCATCATAAGAAATGTATATAAATCAAGTTTTAACCTAAATCACCACTTATGAAATCACCTACTATCTATGAAGGTTCATGGCTTTCTACTCAAGCCTCTTCCCAAAACATCCCTCCCTAAAACATAGTTTGTCTGAATGAGGCAATAATTGTCAAAATGGTGTATATTTGAATTGCAAATAGTTTGATGTATGCCAAGATGTATTTTATTGTATAAAAGACACATTTTCCATTTTTAAATCCCTTTCTATTTTCTATTTGAATTCTTTTGTCAGTCTTGCCCTTGGTTTTTAAGTTCTACTCAGTTTTGCTCTTGGTTCTTAAGTTCTACTCAGTTTCCCCCTCTCTTAGTCACAATCTCTCACACCTGTGCTCATCTTGGCTGCTACACTCTGATTGGTTGAGACAGTTGTCACGCGGATCGTGCCCACCAATCGTTGATCCTCTGTGATCTACCGGACAGGATAACCCCTATATCTGTCGGGAGGCACCCCTCTATCTATGCAAAATAACGAGTTTGCCATCGGTACTTTAACTCCATAAACAAATGAACTTGAATATAATTTGAAGGGAGAGTGTTCAAAGGTGTATAATTTGTGCATTACGTTCCACTCTACGGAAATGATAATCTCTCAAGATTTCAAATGTGTATAATTTTCACGTATTAAGTGCGATTTCAAAGAGTTCAAATGTGTATAATTTTCGTATATGCAAGCTTATACACTACATTCCACTATATGAAAATGGGGAGAAAATGATAATCTTTTAAAATTTTGCTAGCACATCATTATCTCGTTATTAAGTGCGATTTCACAGTGTTCAAAGGTTTAAAAATTTCATATACGCAAGTTTATGCATTATATTTCACTCCATGGAAATGATAAATAATCATGATTTTATTAGCAAAACATTATCACGTATTAAGTGCGATTTAAAATACTCCAAAGGTTTATAATTTTCGCATATGCAAGTTTGTGCATTACATTCCACTATATGAAAATGATAATCTCTCAACATTTTCTTAGCACAATATTATCACGTATTAAGTGCGATTTCAAAGAGTTCAAATGTGTATAATTTTTGTATATGCAAGTTTATATATTATATTCCACTCTATGAAAATGGGGGGAAAATGATAATCTCTCAAAATTTTGTTAGCACATCATTATCACATATTAAGTGCGATTTAAAAGAGTCCAAAGGTGTATAATTTTCACATATGCAAGTTTGTGCATTATATTCCACTATATAAAAAATGATAATCTCTCAAAATTTTCTTAGCACAACATTATCATGTATTAAGTGCGATTTTAAAGAGTTCAAAGGTGTATAATTTACGTATATACAAGTTTATGCATTACATTCCACTCTATGAAAATGGGAGAGAAAATGATAATCTCTCAAGATTTTGTTAGCACATCATTATCATGTATTAAGTACGATTTCAAAGTATTCAAAGGTTTATAATTTTCATATACGCAAGTTTATGTATTATATTTCACTCCTTGGAAATGATAAATGATCAGGATTTTATTAGCACAACATTAAGTGCGATTTCAAAGAGTTCATAGGTGTATAAATTTCGTATAAATTTCGTATATGAATTACATTTCAGTATATAAAAATGAAGCTAGACAAAGGGCCACCGTCACCAGAGAAGAAGAAGAAAAGGAGGTAACGGCTCGGGTGCGGGAACGGGGCTGGCTCGGGGTTCCATCTTGCAACGCAACCTGGGTAAGCTGTGTGTCCAGCACTCACGTGGATAAGCTGTGGGTCCGATTTCTGATCTGGATAAGTGGAGAGAGGTGTCCACTATGGGAACTGACTGAACACGGCCCCACTTGTTAGCATGTAACGGCAAGGGTACACTAAGGGACCCGACAGAATGTGGCCCTACTTGTCAGCATGTAACGGCGAGGGTCCACTACGGGACCCGACTGAACGTGGCCCCACTTTGTCAGCACATAACGGCAAGACTGACGGACAACAAGTTTTAGACCATGTGAGAGTTTCGTACAAGGAGATAGGCAAAAGGAAGGAAAAGTTAAGCGGCTGGGAAAAACTGAGTACAACTAACGAACCGAGGGTACGAAAATAAAAATCCGTATTAATTAAACTAGGCTTCTCTTTGCATCTCAAGTGGTACGGTTGTTAGGATTATCGTTTAACAATACGTGTACAATAGATCAACGTTTCAGTATAATTAAACTCTCATCTTTATACTCATTTACTTACAAAGTCGGCAAGAGTAGATCGTAAAACAATTATATCAGCGATATCACAATCGATCTCGATTAAAGTGAAACATGAACATCTTACAACCTGATGTAACGAGAACCATGACTACGTTACATTTAATTAAGAAGACTTTGCAGCAACAACACGCTGGAAGAATGGGTACACATGAGAACCTTTTGCATCATCGAGTGGTCATAGGCAGTCACCTTCAAAACCGAAGGCCTAAGCACCTTGAACCTCATAAAATATTCAGTCCTAATATCATGAGTACTCACAAAATCTTTACAATTGACGTCCATCACAACCTCTTTGTCTTCATAGTTCCTGATCTCACGTACCAAGTACAACCGCTATCTATTTTGAGCCTCAAGGTCTTAGGGTTTGGAGGACCAAAGCATCGGAAGAAAGACCGTGGTACACGCGGAGCAGTTAGACCATTGTCGCATGGGCCGTTATCCCATAGGACATTCGCGAACGTATTACATACATCGTCTTCAAAATAATTTCTAGTCTTTAGGCATCGTCCCCTTTCTGTGAGCACTTGTTCGGTCGCACTGTTGGCATTCGTCTGTAGCAACTAAGGAGAAAGTATTGCACGTGCATCCATAGCAGAACACATCGTCACTAGTGGCTCGATAGTGTAGAACACATCGTCACTGGTGGCTCGATAGTGCAAAACATCAGCGCATCCAGACAACTTTGTTGTAGCCTCAGAGAATTTCCGGCCGCGACTTTAGCTTGTACAAGCGACGTTACCATGGTTGTCTGCTTTGTGCGAGACGTTGTTGTATTAGGTTCGATATGTTGTAGCCTCAGAGAACTTGTCACGCTGAACTGTATAAGTGATGCTCCGACGTTGTGATCCTCGAAGTTTGAAATGTGTGAATCTCAGATGTTAGGTGCAACGTATATGCCTAAGAAAAAAACATAGTGTTTGGAACTAGCGTGTGAAGGACACTTCGCATAAATACAAATAGAGATATGCGGTAGACAAATGAAAGCTTACAATTAGTTGGCATGGCATATTGGAGAGTGTTCGCACTCACCACCATCATGTAGAAGAAGATAAAGTAGCAACCTCTACCCCGTAACCATCACAGGGCTTGCCACCCGTCGTACTACAATGATATAGAAAACTAGACAAAGTAGACTATAGAAATCAGTGTCCGACAAATGAACCTAAAAGACATGAGAAATGCAAAAATGCTTATCACAACAAAGAAAAGAAAGCTAACCTACCGCGTACAAAGGAAAAAGTAGGAAGCCGGCGCTTACTAACCGATGGATGAAGTAGACATTCTCCAAAAAGAGAGAAGGAACAAATGAAAAAACAATAGCTAGCCCGTAGGAAGGCGAATAAAAAAGTCTGAAAATACCGAGTGTGACATAAAGTAGGCAAAATACTGAGGAATGAAGAGAAAAGCTCTTAACATACTGATACATTCGATCCGGATTACATATGTAGTATAGCTTCTTTTTCCCAAGTATACCTAGGTTATCGAATCCTCGGGAAGCAGATGTGTAGTGAAGTTACTTTAACGGACCTTCAGGAGTTTTAGAATTCCTTTTGTGTTTTTATCGGACCATGAGTTTGTGTCCTTTTGTTGTTGTCGATGATGGAGAGAGAGGGCTAAGGGCATTCGGTTTCACCAGTAGCTTGCAAAAACATCTGATGGGAATAAAAGATAAAGCATGTAATTGTTAGAGCAAGATAAATTATATGTGGGCAGTGCATCCATAATTGCTATTGCCTCCGCAACCGCTTATAGCAATAACCTACGAGTCTCATCCATAGAAGAAAGATAACTAATGATATGCATAGTGATGTCACCATTAATCCCAATTAAATCTCTCACATACAACCGTACTATCCCTTCTATCACTGGGGTTCCCAACCCGCAGATCAGTCATTACTCATACTCCCTATACCTGGCTCAACCCTCGGGGTCTTGGGTACCTGACAAGTCTTTAGATTGATGCAAGAGAGGATACAATAATCATCATATCATACAAACTAATACATGATCCCATCTAAGATAAATAATATGCACAAACGCTAATGGCTAGGCCGAAGCCCTTAGCCCAACGAGAATTACTCACACATAGAGATGAGATCAACAATCACAAACATTATAATGGGAATCATGAGATTGATAGAAAATAGTCTTACAATGTCGTCAATCGAAGAGATCTACTATTACAAGTGATGGAATATGGCTATGGAGATGGATAAGGGTTTTGAGATCTGGAGGCAGCTGATGATCCAGGGTAGAGACTTTAGGGCAAGGCATGAGAGTTTTCTCGTCGCCTGAGGCTTATTTTTATAGGGGTCCCTTCATGAAAGTTGTTATGTTTGACCTAGCGGTGGCGGTGCCAAGTATACGACTAGAAATTTATCCGGTCGTATAGTTGGTCATTAAAGCGTCTGCCTCCGCTTCATGGCTCCTGGTTTCTTCTAGTTATTGGAAATCTCGTATCTTTGACTTTAATGCTGTGATTCCCATCTTTAAACGACATTATCTACGTAGGAAAAAATAGAAAGGAAGGATTACATACCCCTTTGATTATTAGGCATTAGTGGCAGGGTTTAGAGAGATATTTCATCAAAAACATGAATAATATCCAGTTTAAATGTGGATGTAGATGGCTATATTTCAGATCCATCAACCTCCCCAAGCTTAAACTTGATCATCCCCGAGCAAGAAAACCAAAATCAAAAAGGAACTCAGCATTTAAACTGAAATAACAAGATGGTGATCTTACTCATGATTGGTAGTCTGATGTTTCCTCCACTTCATAAATCTGAAAAACTTCAACATAGATAGAGTAATGGTAAGCATATCATACGGCTTTTATGCATCCTTATAGCACAACAAAATTATTGTTAACATGGATGATTCAAATGAGTAAACTTTATTCCATGTCATGTAATCAACTCATAGGCTTGCCTTTGAATAAAGTATAATCATGTAAATTGAGAGTGTGAGATTTGTCATGAAAATCATATACTAGAGTATCTCAATTCTCCCACATTAATAAATCAAGACTTTTTAAGCACTACTTTTCTATTCATTATCCTTCAAGAATTTCAGTTTTTGAGTAATTGAGAGCATGCCAAACATTTTTATTAGTTTATCAGGCTGTGATGGACACTAGTGGCATCACTAAGGTTTTTGTTCCTTTTGCATAATGATTGCTCATAACAGCTAGAGGAGTGATTCCATCATGATTACAGCTACCCAGGAGTGCCAAGAATCTTACCCACCATAGCATTACTGCTACATGTGTTTAATCAACTCATAGCCAAAATCTAGGAGTTTCCTCCATGAAGATTGTTCGTAGGCCAGCGGAGTTGTTGGCATCCCATGAAGTTTGACACGCATAAAGCTATATCATTCTTATGGTTAACAGGTCAAACTTTGGTATGCTCACAAAAACCGCTAAGCATTAATTCAATCAAACAAATCTTTTTAAAGAGAGCTATCAAGTCAATCAACATTTCCAGTGGTGTTGAGTGTCTCTATAAATAAGCCTTCAAGACTAAGCACTACAACACCCAAGCCTTTAATTGTGAGACGTTTTCTTGTTACAATTGTTTAGCAATTTTTAGGCAAGACTTGGTTAATTACGAGAGCTAGAATAAAACGTACCCAAGTAAATACCCATGCAAAATCTTACTACAATACAAAGACTCACTCCACCAATATAATATCTTAACATTTAGTACTAACTAGCATGGGTTTCTCAAACTTCAAAAGTGGGGAGTCATAAGGCATACCTCTCATGTTTGGTTCCACTTCTCTCTTCCTTTTTTGTATTTTCTTTTTGGAAACTCAAAGTCGATCACTCTCCTGCAAATACATGAAAACCTCGAGGTGGAAAGAAAAGAAAGAGGGAAAATAAGGAAAAAATGGAGAAATCTTTTTGTGGTTTTTAAGAGAGGGGGCTTAAAGAATAGAAAATTGGCAGCAAAGCTCGGCTAGAAAATCTCTAAAGCAAATAAAAAGGACTAAAAATAAGGTGTTGGGGAAACAACATGAGTGCTTATAAACTCGAATTAAAAACACAGCCTCGAAATAAATAAAAGCAAATGAACGTCAAATAAATATACATGAGGAAACTTCCCCAAGCTTAGGCTTTTGCAAGCCCTTCAAATCATTGTGGTGGCGGGAAAAAGTTGTTACTCTAGTTCGCAAATTGAGTTGAGCGGTTACTAGTTGTTCCTCGGAGGTTCAAAGAGAGGCTATGCATCCTCTCCATAGTCCCTCCAAGTTCTTGGAAGTCTTGGTGACATGGGCATACCTTATAGGTACTCGTTTTTGGCATATACGGTCCAATCTAGCAGAATCCCACGACGTTACCAGGGCCCAATCAAAGATTCGGGTGACCTTAGGACACTCTGTCTGCTTGCGGCACAAGGCGAGCTGAAGATAGAAAGTTTAAAAGGGACAAACCCTAACTTGTAACCAACTTGACCTACTACCCAATACCTAGCCTATCTATATAAAGTCTAGGAGGGGCGGCGATGAGGGCAATCACAACCCTAGTTTCCACAACATTGCTAGATTGCATCTGCGCACCCCCTATAACTTTCGACTCCCTCGATAATTCCAAGAGTAGACAAGCAGGAATAGGGTCCTCTATGAGGCCTGAACCTGGGTAAACCTTGCGTCCCTGTGTGCTTGTTTGCTAGCCGATTGATGCCTCCAGCGCTCCCTTCTTCTCCAAAACCCAAGTCCATAACAATGGGCATTGATGAGTTTAACCCTCGTCAATTGGCATTGTCTGTGGGTATTGGGAGTGCTGATGTTGCGGCTTCCTCGGCCCAACCAACTACGATCTATAACTCTACAAAAGCAGAGATTCGCCTCCTCTTCGGTGCCTTCGACTTCGCCGTGCACACACCAGCGACCCGCCCAGATTTCAAGTCCGTGGGCAACGGGATCGGCCTGGTGATAGGGAGCTTACGCTTCTAGGTTGGTCAGCTGGGCACATTTCGCCTCCCTGATCAGCGGAAGGTTCCCGCAATTGCTCTAGCATCGTGGTTTCCACCGCCGATCGGCACCCTAAGCGAACTCAACGCCCCGACAACAATCGGGAATACGATTAGCAACAGCAGTCGCGGATCTGATATGGGCGATCTGGCCATAGAGGATGGAGCCTATGGCTTCGGATCTGAAAGTTATGGAAGCAACAGCTTCCCCAACCACTACATGTGCACCGTCGTTAACACAGGCGAGAACGACGACACTCGGGATAACATCGCTACCGGCGGCGGTATTCCAGTCGTGAACGGTGGTCCCGCCAACGACGCACCCACCACCAACGGGACAGAAGGCCATCCGCATCTCACTGCAAATGAACGTACCGAAGAGCGCGTGCTGATCAAGCTCAATGACACCGAGTGGGCTCGCTATCGAGAAGCCCTGCATGGCAATCCCCTGCCACCGAACTCATCGCAAGACATGCTGATGGGCTACCACTGGCTGCTCAAGGAATAATTCAAGCGCCAACAACAAGTATTTCCCAGCTCGACAAGCACAGAAGGCCAGCGGACGAGTCGAGCCTTCGGCGAGATGAGCTCTCCTCCATGAGAGGATCCTCCTCCAAGGGTAACGATCATGTGGCCGCTAAGAGATGCTCTCGACTGGCTCATCTCACCGATAAGGAGCGAGAAGAAGCCGCGCGAGTCCTCGACTTCTCATCCATGATGATGGATATGCGGGGCAATGTGCTCCCGAAGACACCACAGGCGGCGGTGACAGCGGCCACCATGTACCTGCTTAACAACCAGCCACCGGCTAGGGACCCGCGGGCCGCCATGCACCGATCTATGATCGCGGGCCTGGGGCTAGTAGAAGTTGCCCTCATCAAGGATCCAATGCTGGAACCGAAGAAAAACAAGGCTCTGGCCAAATGCTACTCTTTACCCTCCTCCAGCGATGACAACCACGACTTGTCTCGACGGCGCTGTTCATGGCGGCACGACTACGACTACGACGCGCATGATGACATCACGCAGCACAAGGTCGACAAGATGCGCGCGAGGCGTGCCCATTCAACTGACTCAGAAGATGACGGAATAGAGCTCTGCGGTGCCAACTGCTTCAGCAGAGCCATCAGGAAGAAGAGAATGTCGAAGGGATTCAAACTCCCATCAGAGAACCTGAAATTCGATGGCCTGCAGGACCCGAAGATCTGGCTGGAGGATCACATCTCCTCCATCAGGCTGCACGACGGAACCACGACCACGGCGATGCAATGCCTCCAGCTACAACTGCAAGGTGCCGCCCGTGCGCGGCTCAACAACCACCCGCGTGGATCAATTCGTAGCTGGGCAGAGCTAGTCTACAGCTTCGTGCGAAATTTCAAGGGCACTTACAAAAGGCCCGCATTAATCGAAGAATTGCGAGGCTGCTACCAGAAGACTAGTGAGTCGCTGCGCTCGTACATCCAGGGATGGTCCATCATAAAAAATCAGTATAAGACATCTCTGAGGATCGCACAATTGATGTGTTCAATGGCGGCGTACGCCAAAGAGAGCTCAGGGAGGAGCTGGGCCGCTCGAAGCCCAAGACAATCGACCACCTGATGGAGATCACGGATAGGTGGGCCTATGGAGAGGACTCCATAAAAAACCGTGTCCACTCTGATGATGACGACGACCTCGGCCATAGGCGTGATCATCGAGGAAAGCGTCGAATGCGCGACTACGAGGACCACGAAGAGGTCGACATGGTCGCTGCTGGCTACACCGACAAACGCGACGACAACTGCAACAACCATGCAAGTGTGGTAGCGCCACACTTGCGATGAGGCAAATGGAACATCTATCCAGGACAAACTGTCTAGACCGTGCAACGTGCACTTTTACATCGACAAGAACGACGACAAGAAAAAGTCCAGCCACCTTCTAAAGGACTGCCGCGAGTTCCTCAAACTCCACGAAGGCGTGGCCCAGATGAATCACGACGCGATAAACCAGGGCTACGGAGCTTCCCTGGGCGCTGTGACTCATGGAGCACCTCCACCACCACCTGGGCCACCACCACCTGCGGCTGCACCAGTCCAGATCCATGGAGGCGAGCCATACCCAAGAGTGCTGGGAAACATGGGGATGATCCAAAAAGGCCGCCCCTCAAATTGAGTGCAAAAATCGATCACTCGCCAAGTTAATCTGGCGATGAACTCTCTGCCCTCCACCACTGAGTATCTCAGTGGAAGCGAGTCTTGCATCACCTTCGACGAGCGCAATCCGCGCCAAGTACCTTGCCCAGGCCACTGTCCTCTGGTGCTCGAGGCACAGATTGGAGGCTTCAAGATGAGTTGCGTCTTCATGGATGGAGGAAGCGACATAAATCTCATGTTCGCAAGCACCTTGGGCGCCATGCGAATCCCTCTGACATGTCTAGAAGCTTCAGACACAACATTCCACGACATCGTCCCAGGGAAGGGCATATACCCCTGGGCAAGATCAGCCTCGACGTCATCTTTGGAACGCCAACAAACTTTTGACAAGAGCGCATTGAATTCAAAGTCGTCGACTGGCCCTCACAATACCACTACATCCTCAGACATGTCGTGTTAGCGAGGTTCATGGCGGTGCCACACTACGCCTACTTGCAGATGAAGATGCTGGGCCCAAATGACATTATCACAGTCAACGGAAGCTTCAAGAGATCCGACAGATGCGATAGGGAATTCAACAGAATTTCCCAATCTTTCGGCATGCAAGAGGAACTGGCGAGGTTAAAGGAGTCGACAGACAATAGTCTGCCTCCCCCGAGCAAGCCAAGATTATCCGACTAATCCTTCGACACGTCGGTGCACACCAAGTGACATGGGCATGACCCTTCGGGTGCCTATTATTGGTATATATGGTGCGGCCCAACGAAAGCCTCTTCCGAAGATTTTCCAAGATCCATGAAGCCCACGACTGTTTGGCTGATACGAAGCCTACAAGGACACATACTTCTGGTGATACAAGACAAGGAAAGTCCAAGACTAGACTAGATACGAACTTTAACTTGTAAACCAACTTGTATTGGTACCCGAGACCTAGCCTCCCCATATATAAAGGCTAGGGGCCAACGAGGAAGCGAACATAATACAATACGTTACACCCAACTTTAGATCTAGACAATAGCTACCAGAAAATCTCCCAGGCAACTTGTAATAGGGCGATTCCCAAAATATTCAGGCGACTTTGACTCCATTATTTTCCTAACATCCGACGAAATCCCCAGCGTTCTCTTTTCCGCGAAACCCTAAGTCCATCAACATGGGAATTACCGAGGTTACCCCTCGTCACCAAGAAAGTCTAGGTCCACCCAATGGACCCGACCAAGATGGCCCTCATCGCCAACAACTTGAGTCCTGCATAGGAACTCGCGCTCTTCAAGTTCCTCTATGAGCGCTGGGAAATCTTTGCCTGGTGTCCAGCGGACATGCCTGGTGAATCCTGAAGCAAGGCTAGTCAAATAGACAATATAGCGATTGTCTAAACCAAGGGCAAAAGTGGTCGGTATGGAAGTCAACAGACTCCTCGACGCTAATTTCATACGCGAGATCAAGGAAAGCACCTAGGAAGCAAACCCCGTGCTTGTTCCTAAAAATACACGGATATCCTGAGGATGTGCGTGGACTTCACCTCCTTGAACAAGCATTGCCCGAAGGACCACTTCCCATTGCCACGTATTGATCAGACAATTGACTCCACTGCGGGATGCGAGTGCCTCTGCTTCCTCGATGCCTACTCAGGCTATCATCAGATTCGAATGAAGGAGGAGGACCAGGAGAAAACGACGTTCATCACGCCCTTTGGTGTCTTCTGCTACACAACAATGACCTTCAAGATGAAAACGCAGGAGCCACCTACCAACGGTGTATGTAGCCCTGCCTCAAGAGCCAGCTTGGTCTCAACATCCAAGTCTACGTCGACGACATCATCATCAAAACCAAGGAAGAAGCCTCGTTACTCGATGATCTCCATGAGACCTTCGATAACCTCGACCATTATTGGATCAAGGTGAATCCAGACAAATGCGCCTTCGGCGTACCATCTGGGCAATTGCTCGGGTACCTCATCTCCGCGAGAGGGATCGAGGCCAACCCGAACAAAATAAAATCCATACTGGCTATGGAGCGGCCGAAGAACATAAAAGGCGTCCAACAGCTAGCTGGCGAATCACGGCGCTTAGTCGATTCATCAGTCGAATGGCCGAAAAGGCACTACCCTTCTACCAACTTCTCTGCAAGGCTGACAAATTCGAGTGGACAGACGAAGCACAAGAAGCATTCAGAGACCTCAAGCGTCTACTGTCCACCTCACCGGTGTTGGTAACACCTCGCGAAAAGGAGCCGCTGCTGCTATACATATCCGCCACCAACCAGGTGGTCAACACTGTGCTCGTAGTAGAACGAGCCGAACAAAATACAGTCCACGGGGTGCAGCGCCCAGTCTACTACCTCGGCAAGGTGCTCACGCCAACAAAACAACGGTACCTACATTATCAAAAGCTGGCATACGACGTCTTCATGACAGCCAGGCGACGATGCCACTACTTCTAGGAGCACCCAATCATAGTGGTGAATGACACCCCACTAGGGCACATACTCAACAATCCCGACGCCACTAGACGAGTCGTGCTTTAGGGGATAGAACTGTCTCCACAGGACATCACATATGGGAAGCGAGACACGATCAAGTCACAAGTTCTCCCGGACTTCCTCGTACACTGGATGGAAAACTAGCTCCCCAATAAGCTAGACATGTCCTATCTATGGACAATGCACTTCGATGGGTCCAAGCGCAAGGAGAGAGCTGGCACGGGCGTCATACTAACGTCACCGCAAGGTGACAAGATGGGGTATGTTCTGTGAATGCAGTTCACCGCCTCCAACAATGAAGACGAATACGAAACCCTACTCCACGGAATGCGTATGGCAAAAGCCTGCGACACAAAGCGACTCGTAATGTATGGCGACTCCAAACTGGTGGTCAACCAAAGAATGAACGAGTGGCGATGCTCTGAGCGACAACATGATCTCCTACCGCGGCCTCTATGATGCACATGAGGGGGAATTTGATGGCTATGAGCTGCAGCACGTAGGCCACGACAGCAACGAGGAAGCGGACATACTTGCCAACATCAGCTCCACTTGTACCCAGGTACCACCCGGAGTATTTTTAGAGCGTATCTGCGAGTGCTCCATCAAGCCTAAGGCTCAAGAGCATAAAACCAGCACAGCAAAGGACTCGGGGGCTACACCACCCAACGATCTAATGACACTCGATGACATGGAGCCAAACACAGGACTCGAATGCCCCATGGAAGTTATGATGATCAAGCCATCCTGGACGCAACCATACATCGCATACTTGCTCAGCAAAAGGTTGCTAGATGACCCGACAGATGCACGTCATATAGCGCGATGATCCAAGGCATTCGCCCTCATCAATGGTGAACTGTACAAGCGCAGCGTCACAGGAGTCCTTCAACGGTGTGTCTCCAACGGGGTCGGAAGAGCCATCCTCCTCGACATACACGAAGGCATCTGCGGGCACCACACCGGCAGCCACACTCTCATGGCCAAAGCTCTACAAGCTAGATTCTACTGGTCAACGGCAATGCGTGACACCAAGGACATCATCCAGCATTGCAACGCCTACCAACGATTCGCGGACAAGCCGCACGCACCTGGCGCGGAGCTTAGGCCAATACTTGTGGCCTGGCCCTTCGTGCAATGGAGACTCGACATGGTCGGCAAGCTCCAGAAGTCTTCACCTGGAGGATACGTCTACCTCCTCGTCGCAGTCGACAAATTCACCAAGTGGATTGAAGCCATGCCGGTGACAAACCAATCAGGAGCCAACACTGTTAAATTCTTCGAGTCCATCGTCTTCTGGTTCGGGGTGCCACACAACATTATCACGGACAACGGAACAAACTTCACCTCAAACGAATTCCGGGGTTTCTGCAAAAAACTAGGAATCAACATCTGCTACGTCTCCGTAGCGCACCCTCAGACCAACGGTCAAGTCGAAAAGGCCAACGGCCTCGTCTGGCGGCGGAATCAAGAAAAGGCTCCTCCGGCCACTCAAAAGAGCTGCCGGGTTCTGGCCTGACAAGCTGCAATCAGTACTCTGGAGCCTACGCACAACTCCAAATAGCGCTACAGGCTACACTCTGTTCTTCATGGTACACGGTGCCGAGGCGGTACTACTCCAAGAGGTGCGCTACAAAGCCCAACGGGTAGTAGCATACTGATAGGCGGAATCCACCCTCGCACTCGAAGACTCCATTGACCTCTTCGACGAGGCACGCGAGATCGCAACGGAGAGATCCACGATCTACCAGCAGAACCTTCGCAATTACCACAACAGAAGGCTACTCCCTAGATCCTTCGTCGAAGGAAACCTGGTCCTGCGACTGAAGCAGGAAGGGCACCTCAATTTCGAGTCCCCTTGGGAAGGACCTTACGTGATTACCGAAGTAATCCCAGGTGGCGCCTACCACCTTAAAGATCTAGAAAGCAGAGTCGCATAGTCCAATCCTTAGAACGTCACATAGCTGTGTCGTTTCTACCCTTAGACGTTTTTTAGTTTACAAATAAGGCTATTTAGCCAGGCTACTTAGCCATACTTTGTACCTCGTGATATTCTGCGAATAAATAAAGCTAAGTGCCTCCAACTTTGTGTTTTTCTATTTTTACTTGCAATTACATCACTCGGGGGGCTGCGCCACCCTCTACACCTTGTTACGCGAGTAACGTAGTATCCTGAGTAGCTGACGCACTATCAATCAAACCCTTCGTAAAACCAACCCAGCTGCAACACACTTGACAGGTTGACAAGGTGCTGAGATGAATATACGTCAGGCTAACAAAAAGGAACTGCAGAGTACAACATACTCGAAAAACATACAAGCTAGCAAGATTTTTTACGCATTAACGGGTATAAAAAACACCCGACAAAATTATATGTACTTTACAACACCTATACATCCATGTGTAGATCCATACTACACTATTGCTGCAAAAGGAGAACATTTGTCTGCTCTTTGAAGAAATCAACGATGTCTTCGGCTGGCTGATCAACCGCCTGGTAATGTGGCACCATGTTCCATGTCATCCCTTCTGGCGGGGGCGATGGTCCAGAGGTGACAACTGCGAAATCCATACCTGGCCGGTGCAGGTGAACAAGCGCTAATGTAGCCTTAGCACCCGCGACCAACTGCTAGCGCATGCACTGGCGGACCGCATTGATATCCAGAAACTTCAATAGCAAAGCTATCAAGCTTGAAGGCACCACATCCAGGGAAACATCGCCTGCAAAATATGCTTAAGGCACGACTGCGCCTTCTTCAAACACTACAGCACTCACGATGCATGATCCTGCAGCGTCGCCAATGCGACTACATGATCGTGATCCACCCAGAAATATCCACTAGCTTGCAGCTGCTCCTAGGTCAAGTCGTTCAGTCGAATGGCAACTCGATCCCTCTCACCTTGCGGGTGACGAGTGCTAACAACTACAATAAGCAGAGCAAAACATAAAGATGAAGCTCCGCCGTGAATGGCTAAAGAAAGGATAAGAAGCTAGAGAGCTAACACTTAAATTTCTCATTCAATTGAGCAACTTCGCCCAGGAGGTACTTCTCGCGTGCATCGGCCTTTTCATCTTTCGACTTCCACACATCCGCGTTACCGTGGATCATGGGCATCTCTCGCTCCAACAGCTTTCGACTTCCACACATCCGCATTATCACGGATCATGGGCATCTCTCGCTCCAACTACTTTATGCGGTCACGCAGTCGCGAGAGCGGCGACTACTCCTCCACTTTTGAACGTGACTGCGCCACAGTTTCATCGGTGGGAGGAGAGTCAGGAGGACCACTCGCATGACCCTATTACAACCAAAGAAAAGAGGCAAATAAGACTAACCGGTTGTCAATGAATAAGAGGAACGCATCCAAGATTCAACAAGTCTCAGAAGGGATACTCCCACATATTATAGTTCAACAAGGAAAGGTAGACTATTACAAAAGGCAGCGAGGAAACGCTCTACGGCTTCACCTTCGACCTCAGGGGCTTCCTCGAATTTGTAGTATTCTTTGATGCCACAGACTTCCCAGCTACAGCTCTAGACGCCACAGCCTTTGCCGTCTTCAATCCCTGTAGCTCCGCCAAATAATTGGCGACTGTTTCAATGAGCCAAGGCCCATATTTACTGCAACTAGTGGCGAAAAGAGCAAACACTAACTGCTGGCCATCCGTGGTGGCCGGCATCGCCTTGGAGATTTTGCTGGGGTGCAGTTCCACGCCATGAGCTTGTGCCATTGTGAGTCCCATGGTCGCTCCAACTACTTGCTGCGTGTTCTTGAAGTCCATCGGCACGCCATCACGAAGGATGCCACCAAGCCATCAAGATTTTCGATCAGCTTAGCCTTGGGGACCATCTACTCTTGAAGGCGGCTCAGCATGCCCTTGGCCTTTCCGAGTGTATCCTAGACAGAGACGCTACGGTCTTCGATTGCAGCCATGGCACCGGCCAAGGCATCCACGCGGGTCAAAGCCTGCGCGTCAAAATCCACGCCGACAACATCTACAGAATATGCATATGAGCACAACAACATGTAGGCAAAACGCATGGCAAATGCAAGTGAGGCAGTATCATACCTGAGAGCACTTTCGTGACAGAGAAGAGTTGTCCTACGACCAACTTTTCCCTCTGAGCGGCGGAAGAACGCAAGTCCTCCTCACACTTTTTTGACTCTTCAAGAGCCTCGAGTGCCTCGTCATGTTTCTTCTCCGCCGTGACAAGTCCCTTCTGGAGGGAGTCGACGCGGCGAAGAAGATCATTATGATCACCTGCAAAAGATAAAAGGGCAAAAATGGGGTTCACGAACTCTTGCACAAGAAAAATGAAGACAAAATATGAATTCACCTTTGAAGGCACGGTAACGGGTTTCCAGCAAAGCATGCTGGCAACCCAAGGGCATGATTCGTCCGGCGAGGCGAGCAGATTCCTTCAAGACTGGCTACAAAAAATAATAAGTGTGAGCATCAACCAAAACTTGACTGCCAACGTCAAGAACAACTTACATATTCCTCTAGGGACTCTGAAGTTTCCTTCTGAGTTGACATCCGGGCAACCATCTGGTGCCCCCAGTGTGGGGGGAACTCGAAGAATTGGCACCGGAGTGGGGAATTGTTCGTTTGCGGCCCAAAATTTCCTGGGCGGGTGCATAGCGATACCCAAGTTCCCTGTAATTGCCGCGTTTCATAAAGTTGGGATGCCAACTACTCAGAGGGGACATTTCAAGGAAAACTCATCTCACCCCTGCCAAATACAAACATTCCGTTAAACTGCCCCGTGAAGTAGACGGTCGGGACCCACATGTCGGTCATCTGTCCGTGATGTGAGCACCAACACGACAACCTCTTAGGCAAATCAAGGAACTAAGTGGATTGGATGCGTTGACTGATACGTTGCTAACGTATCTATAATTTTTGATGTTCCATTCTTGGTTTTTATCTACTTTATTATGTTTTGCCCACACTTTGGAGTATTTTTATACACTTTCTTTGACTAACCTATTAACAAGATGCCACAGTGCCAGCTGCCTGTTTTCTGCCGTTTTTGGTTCCAGGAAAGTAAGAAAATGAATATTCTCGGAATTGGATGGGACAAAAGTCAAAGTTAGTTTTTCACCGAGGGGGACACGGAGCTAGAAGAGAAGACGGAGAGGGGCCAGAGGCTGGCCACACCATGTGGTGGCGCGGGCTAGCCATGGCCGCGCCACCAGGTGGTGTGGGCCCCTCCGGCCTCCACCGACCTTGCCTCTTCGCCTATAAGAAGCCTCCCGATGCATAAACCCTAGATCGTCAAGCCTCTAGCCACGAAAAGTTCTGCAGCGCTGCCACCACCGAAGGGAAGATTCAGGGGACAGAAAGTCTCTATTCCGGCACCCTGTCGGGACGGGGAAGTGCCCTCAAAGCCATCTCCATCGATCTCCACCACCATCTCCATCGCCGTTGCTGATTCCTATGATGATGAGGGAGTAGTTCTTCCTCGAGGCTAAGGGTTCTACCGGTAGCTATGTGTTCATCTCTCTCTATGCATGATCATATTGTGATCATGAGCTTTGTAATCAAGTAGATCTACCTTGCTACTCAAGTTCTTTAATAGATCTCTGCTCTCCCCATGTGTGTGAAAGTGACAGCGTGCACACCATGGTGGCACTTATGCTAGAGATTACATATACTTGTTATGAGTTATATTTGGAGTTGGATGTTTCTATGAAATTGTGGTGTTTGTTGGAACCATCTAGTGCTCAACGTGACAGTGTGGGGTTATCTAGATGGGAAAGGCTTACTTTGAGGTGTGTTATTATAGCCCTACCATGGATTAGAGTGTCCAACCGGAGAGTAGTTCAGAGTAGTATCATAAAGAGAAGATATTTATATGAGAGTGTTCACTACTGAAAGTATGATCCCTAGGCCTTGTTTCTAACCATTGAAACACCGTTTGCAACTAGATCTGTTACATGTTTGCTTGCTGCCATCTTTATTTCAGTTTGCCTTTAGTCTCTTCCATGCCATCAAGCTATTTTCTAGCACCGTTGTCTTATATCCATACCACTTGTATTTTACTATCTCTTCGCCGAACTAGTGCACCTATACACCTGACAAGTGTATTGGGTGTGTTGGGGACATAAGAGGCTTCTTGTATCTTGATTGCAGGGTTACTTGAGAGGGGATACTTTTGACCACTTCCTCCCTGAGTTCGATAAACCTTGGGTAATCCACTTAAGGGAAAACTTGCTGCTGTTCTACAAACCTCTACACTTGGAGTCCCAACAACTATCTACAGGAATATTAGTGCATAGACATCATTGACCAATTTCACAAATCCATTCCCTCCTTTCCCCTAGCACCGGTGGCATCGAAATCTACTCTCCAGGAAGGACGATCCCTTTGGACATTTGACTTCCGGCGCCAAGTTGCTATGCACAGTCGCTAATCCCGAGCTCCAATGGCGCATTCCGTAGCCGCCGTTGCGAGGCTCTAGCCTGCCTCCGCCGCTGACGAGCCGAGCAGCTCGGGGGATGGCAAATTCTACTACCAAGGAAGAAGAAGTGCTGGCTACATGCGGGTGAGCTACCCTTCTCTTTGCTATTCACACTAATTATAACTGCTAGCTGGCTACTGAACCTACCATTGTTTGTTATCCCAATTCTGACAAACATATTTTGTCCATAGTTTTTTGTCAAGTGGGATCTCCGCGGACCACCCTTACCTGGTTACGGTAGTCCTCTTCAGGTACGACTCTAAATCAGCTAGGGTGAAGGGAAAGTGGTATGGACACCATTATATCATGATGGAAGAAGGGCCTGCGCAGATCTGCACTATATCTGTTATGGTTGCTGCTCTGCGTGATCATGATGAATTATGGCCGAAGCAGACTGCAAAGTTCAGCTTCATGGATGAATGTGGCGTCATGGTTCCTCTAACGTGTGACAGTCAGCTAATTGGGTTGATGAAAAGGTATGCTTCAGATTGCATGTTTGAGCTGAATTGTGATGTACTGGATGTGGAAGCTGCTGCAACTGGGTGTCGCCCTTCTATTCTTGGACAGGGTGGTCGCTCGAACCCAATTAGCTCCTAGTAAGCAAAAGTTTCTTGGGGTTCGCATGTTTGTGCTGAATTGTAATTTTTGTTTTATTTACTCTGTAGATATTGGGCAGTTATGCAACAGTCCTGTTTCTTTGACAGGAAGCGCCGCAAGGTTAGAAACATGACTGCCGGGTCAGTCATTTTGCTGCCCGAAGAAGGTAAAAACGAGTGGAAAGATGATGTTGGACACGATTCTGGTGTTGATTGTCCCGACGATGCAGAGTACGTGAAGGTAAGAAAATTGGCACCAAGGAAGAGGAAGAAGGCAGGAAATGAAGAAGCCAGTGGACGTGAAGGCTTGGCACCCAGGATGCAGAAGAAGGCTGCTGGCAATGAAGATGCATAGTAATGTGTTGAACTTGAACCTATATATGTAATTCGGTTAAATTCTGGAGCTCTGTGTGTGGAACTTTACTGGGCGAAAAAATCTACCAATGTTCTATGAGTAAAATGTACCGCGACTTAGGGTTTAGAAACGCCTGATTCTGTAGTTGAATCCGAAATTGTGATTGTGCCACTACTATCTAAAAACACGCAGCACCGGTTCCACGATTGCTGAGGGGCAGGATGTCTCCAAATTCAATGGAATGTAAGTGACACAGAAATAAATTATTTAAGCTACTACACTCTACGAAGCAGTAACTTATTTCAGCTACTGCACAACGACGTGGCAACATAAACAACAATGGCAACCGATAATGCCCAGATGAGGAGGAAATCGGTACCACTTTCTGGCCTAGCATTGAGCCCGTCTATCTCACCGACTCCCTGCTCCTGCATCCCCTACATCTGGCGAAGCTCCCAGATCTCCAGTAACCGGGTGTACGTGCTTCCACTTTATAAATTGTGGTTGTGCCATTTGCATGCGGCAAAATCCACATAGATTATGTTTAAACAAACCACCAATGTCAGAATACCACCATGATCAGACAAAAAGAAGTAATGCAGGGTTAAGACATATTAACAGGTGACCAATTTTTTCCCCTCCCAGGACTCCGGGACCACTAGTTCAGACCGCTAGGTCAACAAGTACTACTATTACAACTTAAAAAGGCACGGAGCTCAAGCTAAATAGAACTAGTTATCACACATCTCCTTGATCTTCCTAATCTTAGCCCGATGCGCATCTTCCTGCGAGAGCAAGGATCGAATCGTCTGCTCCTTCCTTTTAGCATCTTACTTGCATAGCTTCAATTGTTTCTCTGCATTTTTCCTCACGCCCTTGTCAATACTCGTAGTTGTGAACTGCAGGACTTTGGCCTAGTGAAGATCATTCCTTGCTTGAGTCAGTTCTTGCTCTGCTTTAGCCTTCATGGCCAACGCCACGTCCCTCTCCTTCTCGAATTTTCTAACCTCGTCTTGCACCCTCCGGAGATCTCGGTTAAGCTTGGTCGTGTCATCTGGTTCCCATAGCTTCATCTAAACACTGTCAAGAAGTGAGCCGAATACGGATTCTTTCAACTCAACAGTCATTTCCCATAGTTTGTCCAGCGTTTTCTGCATCGATTTGGGCTACTCTGGATCTACCCATTTGACAACACCACAACTTCCGCCTTGCATCATTGCACGATGTGCTTGACACAGTAAAAACCTCCTGCCTATGTTTCGTCCTTCGAATGCTACAAATTTAGAGGGCACATATCCATGTTTACATAGCAGAGGACTGTCTTCATCTGCTAGACCGTGATAGTCGGAGTCATACACTGTCCGGTTGGCCTAACACATCATACGTGCATGAGTAAACATAGTAGATCTAGCTCAAAATAGATAACTGGCCATAGATGATAGAGATAGATATGAGACGACTCACATCAAAATCATCGTCCCTGTCATCACGACGCATTTCCTCGTTGTCTCCCTTGAACCCATGGTGAGAGGGGAGGGGGGTGGCTGCCGGAGAGGGGATTGGGATGGAGGCACCGTCGGCTTGCGGCTACGGCAGGATGGGAGTGAAGTGGGGAAAGTGGCTCGGAGGGGAAGGAAGAGAAGTATGGGGAGGAAGAGAAGTAAGAGGGACGTGACACTGGAATATGGCCCACTAAACTCGTGAGTCATGACACTCACAACAGGGGAGCGCCCGGTGTTGCCAGTTTGTCTAGAGCAAGCGGGCAGCACGCATGGCCAATCATGCCGCAGAACAGCCTACTCGTGGACCGCTCTCATGAAGACCATCCCAATCGTCCAAGCGCCACGATCGAACGGTATGTAACAATCGTCAAGCAGAACAACTGTGTTTGGGCGTGCCTTCTAGAAGACTCGGTCTAACGGCCACCATTTGGGGGGGGGGCTAAGGTTAGGGCTCTCCTAAGGTTAGGATCCATATGTGGTTTATGAGAAGAACACACATGCAAATGACACTGGTGATATGTGGTTTGTGAAAAGAACACGCATGCAATGACTCTAACTATGGTTAATGAAAAGAGCAGACATGCAATGATACTGGTGGATCCATGTGTGGTTTGTGAGAAGAACACACATGCAATGACACTGGGTGTGGTTAATGAAAAGAGAGACATGCAATGACACTGGTGGATCCATGTGTGGTTTGTGAGAAAAACACACAAGCAATGAAACTGGGTCTGGTTCATGAAAAGAACACTCATCCAATGACACGGGTGGATCCATATGTGGTTTGTGGAAAGAACAGACATGCAATGACTGTCGTCGGATTGATGACAAGTACGCCATGAGGGGGTCCTCGAGGCGTGCGGAAGAGAGGGGGGGGTGAGACGTACGGTATTCCGGGACGGTGAGCACACAAGTTTACCCAGGTTCGAATCCGCCGGCTTTGGACGGACCCTACTCCTGCTAGCAATCCAGTAATACGGCAGAGCCGGAATATAGGTTACAAGGGTATCGCCTGTGCGAGTTGAGATTGTAGACTATTGTGTTGTGCCCTAAAGGCTCTCCCTAGGACAACTTATATAGATATCCGGCCTAGGGTTTACAGGAGAGATCAATCCGGCTACGACTAAGAGTTGGTTACAGAGTACATCTTGAACTACAAGTAACATTATGGGCCTAAGTCTGTAAGTCTTCTGGGCCTTCCCGTAGCCGGATTGGACTCCGTCTTTTCTCCTGACTAGGCCGCCCGTGAAGCAAAGCTCTAACCCGAAGTGGGCCACCCTGGTCAGTGAGGAACTGTGAGGATACCCGGAAAGTATATCCCCAACAGCAGCCCCCGGAGCCTCCAAGATCCAAAGTCGGATTTTATCATCGTCTAGCTTGATCTTCGGCTTGCAGAATCTTGAAGGGTTCCTGAATTTCACAAAAAATATGATCCGGGTCTTAAAAATAAGTCGGACCTATCGATTAGTTACTCGGATTTTCCAGCTCGATTTTAAATTAAGCCAAAACTTGGTTTCTACGCCACCTGACACAAGCATGGTCAAGTCACGTCATCTGACAGGCGTGTCGTCAGCACGACCGTTGGTGGGTCCACGGTTCGCGGAACCGAGGCGCCGTTTCAATGCGAGCGTGGAGATCGAGGAGACGCAATCATCGTGTGGGTCCTTCCCAGTTCTTTCCACGACGCGTGGCGGTTACACTATAGCATTGGCACGAATCTTGGCGCAGTTAGGTGGATATAAGGGGTTTGGATTTCTCCTTCTCCTTTCCACCAGTCTTTGCCGTTTCGTTTCCTCCCAATCCTCTTGCGCGCTTAGAGCTCTCTTGTCCTCCCTCCAAAGAAAACTCCCAGCGCCACCACTTTTAGGTTATCTTCTCACCGGAGAAATGGCTTCATCGTCTTCTTCCTCCGGTTTGGCGGCAGCGGCGGCGGCGGCGACGGCGGAAGCAACAACGGAGAAGGAAAGCTTCCGGGGAATCTGGATCCCCTGCGCCCTTGACGAGGACGGCCTCAAGAACATGGAGAAGGAGGGGCTTCTTGCTGCCGGCGACTGGCGGAGCGGCTCCGGCGAAACCGTGCCCAACCCGCAAGACGGCGAGCGGGTCCACTTCGGCACCCATCTCGACCGAGGTCTGTCTTTTCCTTCCTCGGAGTTCTTCTCCGAGGTTATAGATCATTACAGAGTTCAACTCCACAATCTTCCTCCCAACTCTCTCTTAGAGATGAGTGCGTTTGCATCGCTTTGTGAGGGCTTTCTCGGCATTAGGCCGAGTTTGCTTCTCTTCCGGTACTATTTCCATGTCCGGAGAAATTCCATCACTGCCAGTGTTCCTTATATCACCAGCACTATCAGCTTTTCACTTAGACGTGACCAGGCTTATCCCAAAATTTCAGCTAGTGACTCGGTCAAACAATGGCCAGCCACTTTCTTCTATCATAGGGATATTTTGGCTCCCGGCAAAGCTACTACTTTGCCGTCTTTTGTCGACGGAGCCGCCACGGCCCAGCCTTCCTGGGACGAGGCTGCTCCGGCTCTCACCAACGATCCGATCCTCGCTAAGAGGCGGATCGAATATCTGATCAAGCACATGGGTCTGAAGGGATCCGACTTGGTCCAGTGCTGGGTCTCACGTCGGATCCAGCCACTTCATTACCACGGGGAAAGACTGATGCACTCCATCACGTCTTCCAAGAAAGACTCCCTCCACATCAGCCCCAAGTCCTACACCACTCAAGGCTACATCAGCCAGATCAAGTGGCTGATCAAGGAGCGGATCGAGACGAGGATTCCGGAGATTTCTCTAGATATGTACACAGCAGAAAACCCCGTGGTGCCGGTAAGCTTTCATCAATACACCTTTTATGTGTTTCAATCTTTAAGTTATATACTGCAACGCTGATATGCTTTCCTGTTTTCAGCTTGCTGACCTCCCCGAGTCGGAGCTTGCTCCACTCGAAGGATATCCTCCTGAGTTTTCTTAGGAGACTGAAGTGGTCCCATTGCCGGACCTTGCTCTCAAGAAGCGCAAAGCTCCGACAGTGGCCGTTGGCACAAAGGAAGTGCCTGTTGTGAAGAGGTAACTTTCATTCACAATTTCCGCCTTTGTACCTTTCTCGGATTTCTTTCTGAGATGTAATGTTTCCGACTTTACTACATTCTTAGAGCAAAGCCTCTCATCAAGGGTAAGGGGAAAGGGATTCCTGCGAAGCCCCTATGACAGACGAAGCTCACCATAGCTTCTCCTGTCGTGGCTCCTCCAACTCCTGCCCCTCAACCTTCTGCAACTCCGGCGATCATTCCTTCGCCGGTGGTCGTAGAAGATCTGGCTCCTCCAACAGAGCCTGTGATCCTTGGGTCACATACTGACATCACCGTGGGTGCGTCAGGTCAATATAAGGGTGAACCCTCCTCGGGTAATGATCCCTCGGCTAAAGTCTTCGGCGACAACCTCATCAGCAATCCAGGAGTTGCCAAGTTTGGCATGTCTCGGAAATCTGCAGAGGAGATCCAGCTGCTGGCCAGGCAAGTCCTGGACAAAAGCCATCTATCCCCCGAGGAGGAAGCGCAAGAAGCAGAGGACGTCAAGTTCTCCGACCTTCTTGATCAAGTCCGCCTTCGCGACGAGAGGATTAGGGCTGGCGAGCTTCCAACAGCATCCCTCTTACTCTTGCCGAGAAGGTGGCAGTTGAAGTGAACGCGGGTTTAGATAAACTCACCCGCGAGCAATATGTAAGTCGGAATTCCAACTCTTGTTTTAGATTATGTTATATCATATCCTCTAGCCCCCAAGCATTAAGTAGGATATAGAATCCGGGTTTATGCTTTCAATAGGATGCCAAAGAACGAACTAGTGTAGCCCCCCAAGGCTCGTGCTGATATTTAGCAAAAAATATTAGCCCGAGTCTTAATTAGCTTTCTGACTTTGGGTATTCTGACTTATAGAAAGTATGTTCCTATAACCAGGAATTACTTACCAATGTCTACAATAAGCGGAGAGAGATCAAGGCTCTCCGGCTTAAAAATGCCGAACTCAAAGTAGCCAAGGATGAAGCCGAAGGTAAACATTGCGAGATTCAAACCTTGTCCTTTGCTTTTTTCAATGTCGATTTTTTTCTGAACTGTTGTTCTTTTTTGACTTACAGCGCTGGTGAAACAATCCATTTCTATGATTGAAGAGGCCGAGAACCTCAAGACCCTGGTGGTGGAGAACAAGGGACTTCGCCAAGAGCTGGATAAGCTCAAGGCGGATCATGAAAGGAGCATAACTCAAGTCCTTGAATCCTCCTCCATGGCCACCGAAGAGCGTGATCGCAAGATCGCTGCTCAGGATAAAATTATCTCGGACCTCAAGAATGAGCTAGGCAGAGAGAAGGATCTCTCCGAAGCGCTCCAGGCTGAACTCTAGAGTCTCTGGGAGGAGAAGACCAAGATTGACGACGTCATTTTTGGTACGTTCCATCTGTCTGACTTATCATTTCTTCGACTTTCATTAATGTCGGATTTTTATTGACTTGTTTTGTGTATAGGTCCTCTGAACTTCACGGACTCTTCCTCCTCCAAGCCCCGCACCCACCGGCTTACCCAAGTCGGTGATCTTCTGCATGACTTCCGCTAGTCCATTGAGGACATTAGCGAGTCTCTCAGGATTCTAGACATGCCAAGCATGTCGGATTTTCAGGTGCGGGACAAGGCCAAGGAGATGCCGCAGCTTGTTCAGGACTGGAACATGTCCTACGCGCGGACTGCTGCGCAGAACGCTCTCACCATGGTCATGAGCCACCATGGAAACATGGAGATATGGCAAGTGACCAGAGGGTACTGCAAGGTAGACGAAGACGGCCAGGAGCAAGACCTTCAAGCCATCATGCACTCCTGTGCCGGATACGGGTGCCACGTAGCTGATCTGACCAGCTACGAGATCCCCTTCTTCACCCGCGTATCTACTCCGCCACCTCCTCTAGAAGAAGCCGAAGAAGTTTCCGACGATGAAAGGACCACCTCGGATCCGAACATCTCGGAACGATATCAAGGCGGAGTAACCAGCGAGCCGGCAGCTACTTCATCTCCTCCTGCATCATAGATCAGAAAACTATGTATTATTCTGGAAAGACATGATGCGTTTTGTAAATATTAAGTACTATTGACTTTTGCTAGTGCTAAGCTTTTTATCTATTCAGCACTTTTGGCTTCTTTTTTTGTGTGTGCCTGAAATATTTTTATAAGCACTTGAATTTTTTCGTCTCTACTTATCGTTTATCTGGATTTCCGCCTCGTCCCTTTCGTGAGCCGGCTAAACCTTCAGCCGGAAACTTTGCCGAGCAACGGAGCTCACTTGCTAAACCAGTTTAAACTCGGAAACAAAGCCGGCTTCCACTACCAACAAGTCACTACTCAGAAAATACCCACATCCAGCAATCAGACAAATAACCAAAGTAAAAACTAGAAATTTAGAGTTATACCCGAAGGTAGCAGTTTTAAAATCGGAAATCTAAACCAGAACGAACATGAGCATAAATTATTTTCAAGCATTCTGGGATTTTTGACTATAACATGATCATTTGGAAATAAGATGGTAAAAACTTCTCAGAAAAACTTGAGGCAACCAAGACTTTTATTTCTCAAAGAACATGTACATACATATGATTACAAAGAAGGATAAACTAAGAATAAAAGGGACATAGCTGAGCAATATTCCACGGTCTGTCTAACTCATCCGGATTTGTACTGCCTCCAGCTCTCTTTCTCTTCTTAGTAGCAGGTCTTTCTTTGACTAGCCTCATGTCAGTTAAGTAGTACGACCCATTGTACAATACTCGACTAACTAAAAAGGGCCTTCCCATACTAGGGAAAGTTTGTGCTTTCTTTGTTGCGCAAGCCGGAGAACCAAATCACCTTTATTGAAAGATCTATTTCGGACTCTCTGGCTATGATACTTGCGTAACTTCTGCTGATAGGCTGTAGATCTCATTTCAGCAACGACGCGAACTTCTTCGACTAAGTCGAGATCATTTTGTCAAGAAATCTCGGCATCCTCTTCAATATACGCGGCCACTCTAGGAGAAGTATGAATTAAATCGCTAGGAAGAACTGCTTCTGCACCATAAACCAAGAAGAAAGGTGTGTATCTTGTTGACCTGTTCGGAGTTGTTCGTCAACTCCAAATTACAGAGGGTAATTCCTCTGCCCAAGCCCCCGCAGCACGTCGTAGTGGTGCTTCGAGTCTCGGTTTCAGGCCTTGTAAGATTAAACCATTAGCTCTTTCGACTTGTCCGTTAGCTTGTGGATGTGCGACTGACGCAATGTCAAGCCGGATATTTTGCTCGTCACAGAATTCAGCCAATTCTCCCATAGAGAAGTTACTCCTGTTGTCCATGATAATGCTATGCGGATAACCATACCGGATTATAACATCCTCGACAAATCTTTTGGATGTTGCTCCATCACAACTAGTGATAGGTTTAGCCTCAATCCATTTGGTGAATTTATCCACCATCACTAAGAGGTGAGTAAATCCACTTGGAGCTCGTTTAAATGGTCCTACCATATCAAGCCCCCCGACCACAAAGGGCCATGTTATAGGGATTGTTCGCAACTGATCAGCCAGAACATGAGCTTGCTTGGCGTACTTTTGGCAGCCTTTGCACGTCTTGACTAATCGTTCGGCATCTGCCTGAGCTGTTAGCTAGAAAAATCCGTGTCTAAAAGCTTTTGCCACTAAAGATTTGGCTGCAGCGTGGTTTCCACACTCGCCTTCGTGGATTTCCCTTAAGATTTCCACTCCTTCTTCCGGAGAAACACAACGCTGAAAGACCCAACACTCCTTTTATGGAGCTCACCTTTAACAATAGTATAGGCCTTTTCTCGTCGGATGATCTGCCGGCTCAGCACCTTGTCTTCGGATAATTTGCCATCTACCAAATAATCGAGGTAGGGTTGAGTCCAGCTGGGAATTACAACCAGAACTGCTATCAAAGGTGAGTCGGATTTGGTCGGATATTCCTCATCTACTCCCTTTATCGAGGGGACTTTGAGGTGCTCTAAAAAAGCCCCATCCAGGACCTCTTTCCGTGTAGAGCCTATGCGAGACAGTGCATCTACTTCCTCATTTTCTGCTCGAGGGATGTGTTGAACTTCAAACCCTTCGAACAATTTAGATAGATCATCCACGACAACTTTATACGCTGCCATGTGCTTATTTGCATTACAAATATCTGAGACTTGCTGAGCAACAAGATCAGAATCTCCGTAACACATCAAACGTCGGATGCCAATATCCTTAGCAATCCGGATTCCATGCAGCAGTGCTTCATACTCGACAATGTTGTTTGTCGCTGTGAAGTGGATCTGCAACACGTATAAAAGTTTATCTCCTTGGGGTGACTTGAGCACCACGCCAGCCCTCGAGCCCCCTCGAGCCTTAGACCCATCGAAAAAGAGGGTCCAATATTCCGACTCAGGGAGGTTCATGTTCTCCTTCGTCTCTGTCCAATTAGCGACAAAGTCAGCAAGGATCTGGGATTTGATTGTTGTCCGAGGTTTATACTCAATGTCGAAAGCTGAGAGCTCTATTCCCCATTTGGCGACGCGTCCTGTGGCGTCGCTATTGTTGATTATGTCTCTCATGGGAGCTTTGCTCACCACGGTAATTGGATGCTCCTGAAAATAGTGTCGTAACTTACGAGATGCTAGAAAAACACCGTAAGCCAACTTCTAATAGTGTGGATACCGCTGCTTTGATTCTCTCAGGACTTCGCTAACAAAGTACGTCGGACGCTGCACCAGGTGTTCCTGATTTTCCTATGGTCTCTCCACCACCATGACGATACTGACAACTTTATTTGTCGCAGCAATGTAAAGCAACATCGGTTCCTAAGGTTCCGGTGCTGCAAGGATAGGAGCAGATGAGAGTACTCTTTTCAGATCTTCTAGTGCAGCTTCAGCTTCGTCGGTCCAGTCAAAATCCTTGGTCTTTTTCAGGAGTTTATAGAATGGTGCGGCTCTTTCACCAAGCCGGCTTACAAATCGACTGACTGCAGCAATGCAACCAGTTAATCTTTGTACGTCCTTCAGGCGAGTTGGCCTGGAAATGTTGAGTATAGCCTTAATATTGTCTCGGTTCACCTCTATGCCTCTTTGAGACACGATGAAACCTAACAATTTTCCGGCTGGTATTCCAAAGAAGCATTTCTTTGGGTTAAGCATGATGTTGTATTTTCGTAGATTGGCGAACGTCTCCTCCAAGTCAGAAATCAATGTTTCCTTGTTTTTGGACATGACCGCGATATCATCCATGTATGCATGTACATTGCGTCCGAGTTGGTCATGGAGGCAACGCTGCATCGTGCGCTGGTACGTAGCTCCTGCGTTCTTCAGCCCAAAGGGCATCGTAACAAAACAGAAGGTTCCGAAGGGGGTTATGAATGAAGTTTTGACTTTGTCAGATTCCTTCATCCGGATTTGGTGATAACCGGAATATGCGTCGAGAAAACAGAGGAGTTTCGAGCCTGCCGTAGAATCGATGACTTGATCAATTCTAGGCAGAGCGAACAGATCTTTTGGACTAGCCTTGTTCAAGGCAGTATAATCAACACACATCCTTAAATCAGTGGTGTCCTTTTTAGGGACCATTACAGGATTGGCCGACCACTCAGTGTGGATGACCTCTTCTATGAATCCGGCTAACTCGAGCCGTGCTAGTTCCTTAGCTATTGCCTTACGCTTTTCATCGCCAAACCGTCGTAAGGACTGTTTGACGGGTTTAGTGTTCAGGTTTACATTTAGAGAGTGCTCGGCAAGTTCCCTAGGTACTCCGGTCATGTCAGATGGCTGCCATGCGAAGATATCTTGATTTGCTTGGAGGAACTTGACGAGCGCGCTTTCCTATGCGCTACTTAGGCCTACACCTATCTGAGTCACCTTGGAGGGGTCATCATCCTTCAACGGCGTCTTCTTTGTCTCTTCTGATGCCTTGAACTCCGGATTTGGCTTTTTCACCTCCTTCTTTGTTGCGGGCATCTCGAACGGATCTATGCTCTTCTTGATCTCCTGGTACTCCTGGGCGTGCAGCACGGCTTCAGAAAAGGTGGCATTTCCATCCTCGCACTCTCGCGCTTTCTTCGGGTCTCCCCTGATGGTGATCACGCCGTTGGGACCTGGAATTTTCATCATATTGTAAATGTAACATGGACGAGCCATAAAAGCCTAGTAAGCCGGACGTCCGAATATAGCGTGGTATGCGCTCTTGAACGGGACCACTTCGAATGAAAGTGCCTCCGTCCGATAATTCTTTGGAGTTCCAAAAGTAACCTCCAAAGTGATCTCTCCCAGGGAATTAGCTTGTCTTCCTAGGACAACTCCGTGAAAGATCACAGAGCTATGGTTCAGCTGTGTTTCCAAGATCTTCATTCGGTGTAGCGTTTCGACATAGAGAATATTGATGCTGCTACCACCGTCCATGATGGTCTTGGAGAAACCATAATCGTCAATAAGTGGATTGACGATTAAGGCGTATTTTCCTCGCCCGTGTAGCTTAGGCGGATGATCAGCGCGGTCAAATGTGATTGCCACCTCCGACCAGTCCAGATATTGAGGGACAGCCGGAACTGTTGCATTGAGCTCGTGGAGAACTGCTTTCTTGACCTTTGCTGGTTGAGATCCAAGGAAGGTGACGTAAGTGTCCTTCTTGGTAGGAAAAGTTTTCTTCCCTTCCGGCTTGGGATTTGAAGCATCAGCTTCCTCCATGTCGGAATCTTCCTTGGTCTCCTTGTCTTTTTCGGGATTTTTCTTTCCCTTCTTCCGCTTAGCTTTGTAGCCTGCGGTATCATCTCTCTTGATGTCGTCATTAAAACGACATTCGGCGTTGGTGTGGGACAAGCCCCCATTGGCGTCCAAGTGATGAACACATGGGTTATTGGCAATGTCGGCCCAAGTGTAGGTTTTTCCTGGTTGTTGCTCTCCTCTACCTTGGACCCTTGATGTCCCACGGCCATGCCCGCGGCCTCCGCCACGTCCTCCTCGTCCTCCAGACCTGGACACAGTAGTGACTACCACTGTCTCCGCGTTGGGTTTTTCTTCCGAGGTGTTTTTGCGCTTCTGAGCTTGTTGCTTTGTCTTTGCTGACTGAGGTATAGCTAGGACATTGAGTAATCCTTCTGCGTCATCGTCAGCATATGCATACTTGCTCGCAGTTTCTATCATCTCTCCCAAATCAGTGACCTTGTCACACTTCAAGCGATGACGCAGTAGACCTATTGGGAGTCCTGCGATGAAAGCTTCAATCCCAGTTTGATCGTTTACTCCCTCACAGGAATTCTTGGTGTCGATCCATCGTCCGAGGTAATCCCGGCAAGTTTCTCCGGCTTTCTGGGTGCAACGCTGTAGGTCTCCGACCGAACAGGGCCTCCAATATGTGCCTTCGAAATTCCGAAAGAACGCACTTTGCAAGTCATACCAGTTGTGTATGGTGTTTGCCGGAAGTTCATTGAGCCATGATTGTGCCATATTCTGCAACATAAGTGGGAGATATCGGGTTGCGACCAGGCTGTTTCCGCCTTTAGCGATGCAGCAAGCTTGGAAGAAGTCCTGTAACCAGGTGTCTGGCCGAGCAATGCCGTCGTAGGCTTGGATATGTCTTGAAATAGCAAATCCTTCTGGGATTTTTGTAGCTCTGATGCGTGGTCCGAAGCACTTTGGTCCCACGTACACGTCATCATTTTCATAGCGCCGAGCCTCTATGTTGGAGTTGATCCTGTGCCTTGCGTCGTTCGGGGATAGAGATCGTCCCGAATGTCGTCTGTGGCTGTGGTGCCTTGGAGCCAAACTTCAGTTTCTGCCACCACCTCCTCCGCCATGTCGTCCTCCTTGACCTCCTTGGGGGCCGTTATGATAACTGCCTGGTGGAGGGGGTGGGGTAGCTGAGTTGTTTCCGGCTGATCGCCGGTCTCTGTCCGGAGCGTCATTATTCTGGTTCCGGGAAGGTTCTTGACTACAACGAGCCCCCTGCCGGCTTGTTCCAGCGTGGTTTCCATCGTTCCTTCGTCCGTCGTTCCCACCATGGTGAGGCTCAGCCGAACGGCTCTCATATCTAGGAGGTGGCATTCTCTGACGATCCTCCTCCCGACGTTTCTCCTTATCTTCTCCCTTTCGATCGTTGTACTCTCGTCGGGGAGGATTCCTCGGATTTAGTGCAGCGATCGCGTCTTTTTCTGCCGCTGGGGCGACATTGCTCCAGTTATGCGTAGCTCTGCGATGCTGTCCCGGCGATCTGATTCTTGAATAATTATCTTCCCTGCGTTTGGGGTTATGGTATTGCGCCCGAACGTAATGGGATCTTGGGCTGCCACGGTATTCTGTACTAGGGTTGGGTATACCCAATCTCCGTTGCTGTCTTTCCATGGGTTCCCCATCTCGTCCCCGAAAAGGACGGCACGGACACGTGGAAATTGGTCATCATTGATGTGACGCTTCCATGTCTTCTGATGCAACCGAGACATATATTCCTTGGTTGACATGCGTTTCTTCTCCACCTCGATGTTTTTGGCTTCATCGAGGAGTTGTTGACGACGCGCTTCTAGGGCTTGGGCCCTTTCCTCCAGCTCATTTGCAGTAAGTTCTGCAGCTGTAGGGATAGGTGTGGTTAATGCGGCATCGATGAGTTTACGTGCACCTTCTGTGATCACGTATCCATCCATCGATGCTTCTTTTTTCGGCTCGTCTAGGATGAGTGCTCCATCTGAGTCTTCCTTGTATTCCTCGGCAATCACCTCCTCTGTCAGAGGGTCTTTTGCCGGGGTCTTGTTCTTCTTCTTTGCCTTCTTGGCAGCGCCGGTAGCAAAGACGACTTTGGGTCCGTTTCCCGGAGTTAAGCTCTGATCGGTACTTTCGGACATCTGGACCTCGGGATTATCTCCGACGTCCATGTCATCATGCGCTTTGGGAGAGTGTTCCCTGGATCCTTCGTCCATGGCTTCTCCTTCTTCTGCAGCTTTGGAGTTGTACTCCTCTTCATATTCTGCGGAGAACTTTCGGAAATCAGCCGACGTCATAGATTCATCCGAGGATGCGGGAACGTCGGTGTTTGTTCCAATTGCCTCCAGCACCGAGTCGGTGTTTTCTCCAGCATCAGCAGAGCCGGATCCGAATACCACCTATCCGACGAAGTGCGATGCGTGCTTCCTGAGGTACCTGCGGCTTTCGTGATCAGCCATGTCGAAACTTTTAATGGTTTCGAGGATTGCTCTGTGCTAGCGCCCTGCAGTATCACACGTCTTAGTGTGTACCTGAGGAAAGGCCTGTCTGTCCCGGCATCGTCAGAGCCGGAATCAGTGTTGTTGATATGCTCCTCCTGGATTTTGACTTCCACGGGTGGGTCGATCTGGGATCCGGCTTCTCCAAGGAGATCCACTCCAGATTCGACTTGGACCGTGAGGTCTTCTTCAAGCTCGGATTTCTCCACTATCTCCGCAATTGGTGCGGGCTGGGTGGGATTAGGGTTTTCCGAGATCCGGAACTCTGCCGCCTCCGCGGACAAAGGGGACCTAGAAGATTCTTCTGCCTCTAGCATGACTGCTGGGGTGGGTTGGGCAGGTTCAGCGAAACCGATGTAAACATCGATCTCGCCAAAAGACATGATTGTATAGGCAGTCACGGCCTCCCTAGCCGGAATCCACGTCTCGTCGAGAACGATGAGAGGGACGTCGCTGGCGTAGAGGATGTGACCGACGGTGATGGTTTCGCCGATTCCGATTCTTGCAGACTCCGCTCGGAACGCAGATCCGTAGCTCACTTTCCCCATGGTGGGCGCCAACTGTCGTCGGATTGATGACAAGTACGCCATGAGGGGGTCCTCGTGGCGTGCGGAAGAGAGGGGGGTGAGACATATGGTATTCCGGGACGGTGAGCACGCAACTTTACCCAGGTTCGAATCCGCCGGCTTTGGACAGACCCTACTCCTGCTAGCAATCCAGTAATACGGCAGAGCTGGAATATGGGTTACAAGGGTATCGCCTGTGCGAGTTGAGATTGTAGACTATTGTGTTGTGCCCTAAAGGCTCTCCCTAGGACGGCTTATATAGATATCCGGCCTAGGGTTTACAGGAGAGATTAATCCGCCTACGACTAAGAGATGGTTACAGAGTACATCTTGAACTACAAGTAACATTATGGGCCTAAGTCGGTTGGGCCTTCCCGTAGCCGGATTGTACTCCGTCTTTTCTCCTGACTGGGCCGCCTGTGAAGCAAAGCTCTAACCCGAAGTGGGCCACCCTGGTCAGTGAGGAACTGTGAGGATACCCGGAAAGTATATCCCCAACAATGACTCTAGCTATGGTTCATGAAAAGAATAGACATGCAATGACTCTTGTTGTCGTTTGTGAAAAGAACACACATCCAGTGACACTGGTGGATCCATATGTGGTTTGTGGAAAGAACGGACATGCAATGACTCTAGCTTTGGGTTGTGAAAAGAACAGACATGCAATTTCACTGGTGGATCCATGTGTGGTTTGTGATAAGAACACACATGCAATGACACTGGGTGTGGTTCATGAAAAGAACACACATCTAATGACACTGGTGTATCCTTATGTGGTTTGTGAGAAGAACAGCCATGCAATGAATCTAGCTGTGGTTCATGAAAATAAAACACATGCAATGACACTGGTGGATCCATGTGTGGTTTCTGGAAAGAACACACATGCAATGACACTGGTGTGGTTCGTGAAAATAGCAGACATGCAATGACACTAGTGGATCCATGTGTGGTTTGTGAGAAGAACACGCATGCAATGACACTGGGTGTGGTTCATGAAAAGAACACACATCCAATGACACTCGTGGATCCATGTGTGGTTTGTGAGAAGAACACACATGCAATGACTCTGGCTGTGGTTCATGAAAAGAACCCACATGCAATGACACTGGTGGATCCATGTCTGGTTTGTGGGAAGAACATACATGCAATGACTCTAGCCGTGGTTCATGAGAAGAACAGACATGCAATGACACTAGTGGATCCATGTGTGGTTTGTTAAAGGAACAGACATGGAATGCCACTGGGTGTGGTTCATGAAAAGAGCACACATCCAATGACGCTGGTGGACCCATAGGTGGTTTGTGAGAAGAACACACATGCAATGACACTGGGTGAGGTTCATGAATAGAACACACATCCAATGACACTGGTGGATCCTTTTGTGGTTTGTGAAAAGAACACATATGCAATGACTCTAGCCATGGTTAATGAAAAGAACACACATCCAGTGACACTAGTGGATCCATATGTGGTTTGTGGGAAGAACAAACATGTAATGACTCTAGCTGTGGTTTGTGAAAAGAACACACATGCAATTACTGTAGCCGGGGTTCATGAAAAGAACACACATCCAGTGACACTGGTGGATCCATATGTGGTTTGTGGAAAGAACAGACATGCAATGACTCTAGCCGTGGTTCGTGAAAAGAACAGACATGCAATGACACTGGTGGATCCATGTGCGGTTTGTGAGAAGAACACACATACAATGACATTGGGTGTGGTTAATGAAAAGAACACACATCAAATGACACCGGTGGATACTTATGTGGTTTGTGAAAAGAACATACATGCAATGACTATGGCTGTGGTTCATGAAAAGAACACACATCCAATGACACTAGTGGATCCATATGTGGTTTGTGGAAAGAACAAACATGCAATGACTCTAGTTGTGGTTTGTGAGAAGAACACACATGCAATGACTCTGGCTGTGGTTCATTAAAAGACACACATCCAATGACACATGTGAATCCATGTGTGGTTTGTGGGAAGAACAGACATG
Source organism: Avena eriantha (assembly GCA_910589775.1). Lineage (NCBI taxonomy): Eukaryota > Viridiplantae > Streptophyta > Magnoliopsida > Poales > Poaceae > Avena > Avena eriantha. The sequence continues at coordinate 297,866,569 of OU342745.1, read as the reverse complement.
CAATGACTCTGGTTGTGGTTCATGAAAAGAAAACACATGCAATGACACTGGTGGATCCATATGTGGTTTGTGGAAAGAACAGACATGCAATGACTCTAGCTGTGGTTCATGAAAAGAGCAGGCATGCAATAACACTGGTGGATCCATGAGTGGTTTTTGTGAGAAGAATACACATGCAATGACACTGGTTGTGGTTCATGAAAAGAACACACATCCAATGACACTGGTTTATCCTTATTTGGTTTGTGAGAAGAACAAACATGCAATGACTCTAGTCGTGGTTCATGAAAAGAACAGACATGAAATGACACTGGCTGTTTCCATGTGTGGTTTGTGAGAAGAACACACATGCAGTGACACTGGGTGTGGTTCACGAAAAGAACACACATCTAATGACACTGGTGTATCCTGATGTGGTTTGTGAGAAGAATAGCCATGCAATGAATCTAGCTGTGGTTCATGAAAAGAAAACACATGCAATGACACTGGTGGATCCATGTGTGGTTTCTGGAAAGAACAGACATGCAATGACACTGGTGTGGTTCGTGAAAATAGCAGACATGCAATGCCACTGGTGGATCCATGTGTGGTTTGTGAGAAGAACACACAGGCAATGATACTGGGTGTGGTTCATGAAAAGAAAACACATCCAATGACACTCGTGGATCCATGTGTGGTTTGTGAGAAGAATAGACATGAAATGAGTCTAGCTATGGTTCATCAAAAGAACACACATCTAGTGACACTGGTGGATCCATGTCTGGTTTGTGGGAAGAACAGACATGCAATGACTCTGGTTGTGGTTCATGAAAAGAACACACATCTAATGACACTGGTGGATCCATGTGTGGCTTGTGGGAAGAACATACATGCAATGACTCTGGTTGTGGTTCATGAAAAGAAAACACATGCAATGACACTGGTGGATCCATGTGTGGTTTTTGGAAAGAATAGACATGCAATGACTCTAGCCGTGGTTCATGAAAAGAGCAGACATGCAATGACACTTGTGGATCCATGTGTGGTTTGTGCGAAGAACACACATGCAATGATGCTGGGTGTGGTTCATGAACATAACACACATCCAATGACACTGGTGTATCCTTATGTGGTTTGTGAGAACAAAAGACATGCAATGACACTAGTTGTGGTTGATGAAAAGAACAGACATGCAATGACATTGGCTGTTTCCATGTGTGGTTTGTGAGAAGAACACACATGCAATTACTCTAGCTATGGTTGATGAAAAGAACACACATGCAATGACACTGGTGGATCCATGTGTGGTTTGTGGAAAGAACAGACATGCAATGACTCTAGTTGTGGTTTCTGAGAAGAACACACATGTAATGACTCTGGCTATGTATCATGAAAAGCACACACATGCAATGACACTAGTGGATCCATGTGTGGTTTGTGGAAAGAACAGACATGCAATGACTCTAGCTGTGGTTCATGAAAAGAACAGACATTCAATAACACTGGTGGATCCATGTGTGGTTTGTGAGAAGAACACACATGCAATGATACTGGGTGTGGTTCATGAAAAGAACACCCATCCAATGACACTAGTGTATCCTTATGTAGTTTGTGAGAAGAACATACATGTAATGACTCTAGTTGTGGCTCATGAAAAGAACACACATCCAGTGACACTGGTCGTGGTTCATGAAAAGAACACACATCAAGTGACACTTGTGGATCCATATGTGGTTTGTGGGAAGAACAGACATGCAATGACACTGGTGGATTCTTATGTGGTTTGTGAAAAGAACAGACATGCAATGACACTGGGTGTGGTTAATGAAAAGAATAGACAAGCAATGACTCTGGTTGTGGTTCATGAAAAGAAAACACATGCAATGACACTGGTGGATCCTTGAGTGGTTTGTGGGAAGAACATACATGCAATGACACTGGTGTGGTTCATGAAAAGAGCAGGCATGCAATGACACTGGTGGATCCATGTGTGGTTTGTGAGAAGAACACACATGCAATGACAATGGGTTTTGTTCATGAAAAGAACACACATCCTATGACACTGGTGTATCCTTATGTGGTTTATGAGAAAAACAGACATGGAATGACTCTAGCAGTGGTTCATGAAAAGAACAGACATGCAATGACTCTAACTGTTTCCATGTGTGGTTTGTGAGAAGAACACACATGCAATGACTCTGGCTATGGTTCATGGAAAGAACACACATCCAATGACACTGGTGGATCCATGTGTGGTTTGTGGGGAGAACAGACATGCAATGACTCTGTTTGTGGTTCATGAAAAGAAAACACTTGCAATTACACTGGTGGATCCATGTGTGGTTTTTGGAAAAAACAGACATGCAATGACTCTAGCCGTGGTTCATGAAAAGAGAAGACACGCAATGACACTGGTGGATCCATATGTGGTTTGTGAGAAGAACACACATGCAATGACATAAGGTGTGGTTTATGAAAAGAACACACATCCAATGACACCGGTGTATCCTTATGTGGTTTGTGAGAAGAACAGACATGCAATGACTCCAGCTATGGTTCATGAAAAGAATAGACATGTAATGACTCTAGCTATTTCCATGCGTGGTTTGTGAGAAGAACACACATGCAATGATTCTGGCTGTGGTTCATGAAAAGTACACACATGCAATGACACTGGTGGATTCATGTGTGGTTTGTGGAATGAACAAACATGCAATGACTCTAGTTGTGGTTTCTGAAAAGATCAGACGTGCAATGACTCTGGTTGTGGTTTGTGAAAAGAATACACATCCAGTGACACTAGTGGATCCATGTGTGGTTTGTGGAAAGAACATACATGCAATGACACTGGTGTGTTTCATGAAAAGAGCAAACATGCAATGACACTGGTGGATCCATGTGTGGTTTGTGAGAACAACACACATGCAAGGACACTGGGTGTGGTTCATGAAAAAAAACACGTCCAATGACACCAGTGTATCCTTATGTGGTTTGTGAGAAGAACACACATGCAATGACTCTAGTCGTGGTTCATGAAAAGAACAGACATGCAATGACTCTAGATGTTTCCATGTGTGGTTTGTCAGAAGAACACGCATGCAATGAATCTGGCTGTGGTTTATGAAAAGAACACACATGGAATGACACTGGTGGATCCATGTGTGGTTTGTGGAAAGAACATACATGCAATGACTCTGGTTGTGGTTTGTGAAAAGAACACGCATGCAATGACTCTAGTTGTGGTTTGTGAAAGGAACACACATCTAGTGACACTGGTGGATCCATGTGTGGTTTGTGGAAAGAACAGACATGCAATGACACTAGTGTGGTTCATGAAAAGAGCAGACATGCAATGACACTGGTGGATCCATGTGTGGTTTATGAGAAGAACACACATGCAATGACAATGGGCGTGGTTCATGAAAAGAACACACATCCAATGACACTGGTGTATCCTTATGTGATTTGTGAGAAGAACAGACATGGAATGACTCTGTCCGTGGTTCATGAAAAGAACAAACATGTAATGACTCTAGCTGTTTCCATGTGTGGTTTGTGAGAAGAAAACACATGCAATGACTCTGGCTGTGGTTCATGAAAAGAACACACATCCAGTGACACTGGCCATGGTTCATGAAAAGAACACACATCCAGTGACACTGGTGGATCCATGTGTGGTTTGTGGGAAGAACAGACATGCAATGACACTGGTGGATCGTTATGTGGTTTGTGGAAAGAATAGACATGCAATGACATTGGGTGTGGTTAATGAAAAGAACAGACATGCAATGACTCTGGTTGTGGTTCATGAAAATAAAACACATGCAATGACACTGGTGGATCCATGTGTGGTTTGTGGAAAGAACAGACATGCAATGACACTGGTGTGGTTCATGAAAAGAGCAGACATGCAATGACACTAGTGGATCCATGTGTGGTTTGTGAGAAGAACACAGATGCAATGACACTGGGTGTGGTTCATGAAAAGAACACACATCAAAATGACACTGGTGTATCCTTTTGTGGTTTGTGAGAAGAACAGACTAGCAATGACTCTAGCTGTGGTTCATGAAAAGAACAAACATGCAATGACTCTAGCTATTTCCATGTGTGGTTTGTGAGAAGAACACACATGCAATGACTCTGGCTGTGGTTCATGAAAATAACACACATGCAATCACACTGGTGGATCCATGTGTGGTTTGTGGAACGAACATATATGCAATGAATCTAGTTGTGGTTTGTGAGAAGAACACACATGCAATGACACTGGGTGTGGTTCATTAAAAGAAAAGACATCCACTGACAATGGTGTATCCTTATGTGGTTTGTGGAAAGAACAAACATGCAATGATTATACCTGTGGTTCATGAAACGAACAGAAATGTAATGACTTTGTTTGTTTCCATGTGTGATTGTGAGAAGAACCACATGCAACGACTCTGGCTGTCGTTCACGAAAAGAACACACATGCAATGACACTGGTGGATCCATGTGTGGTTTGTGGAAAGAACAGACATGCAATGACTCTAGTTGTGGTTTGTGAAAAGAACAGACATGCAATGACTCTAGTTGTGGTTTGTGAAAAGAACACACATATAGTGACACTGGTGGATCCATGTGTGGTTTGTGGAAAGAACAGACATGCAATGACTCTGGTTGTGGTTTGTGAAAAGAAAACACATGCAATGACATTGGTGGATCCATGTGTGGTTTGTGGAAAGAACAGACATGCAATGACACTGGTGTGGTTCATGAAAAGAGCAGACATGCAATGACACTGGTGGATCCATGTGTGGTTTGTGAGAAGAACACACATGCAATGACACTGGGTGTGGTTCATGAAAAGAACACACATCCAATGGCACTGGTGTATCCTTTTGTGGTTTGTGAGAACAATAGATATGTAATGACTCTAGCTGTGGTTCATGAAAAGAATAGACATGCAATGACTTTGGTTGTTTCCATGTGTGGTTTGTGAGAAGAACACACATGCAATGACTCTGGCTGTGGTTCATGAAAAGAACCCACATGCAATGACACTGGTGGATCCATGTGTGGTTTGTGGAAAGAACATACATGCAAGGACTCTAGTTGTGGTTTGTGAAAAGAACATCCATGCAATGACTCTAGTTGTGGTTTTTGAAAAGAACACACATCCAGTGATACTAGTGGATCCATGTGTGGTTTATGGAAAGAACAGACATGCAATGACACTGGTGTGGTTCATGAAAAGAGCATACATGCATTGACACTGGTGGATCCATGTGTAGTTTGTGAGAAGAACACACATGCAATGACATTGGGTGTGGTTCATGAAAAGAACACACATCCAATGACACTGGTGGATCCTTATGTGGTTTGTGAGAAGAATAGACATGCAATGACTCTAGATGTGGTTCATGAAAAGAACACACATCCAGTGACGCTGGCTGTGGTTCATGAAAAGAACACACATCTAGTGACACTGGTGGATCCATGTGTGGTTTGTGGGAAGAACAGACATGCACTAACACTGTGGATCCTTATGTGGTTTGTGGAAAGAACATACATGCAATGACACTAGGTGTGGTTAATGAAAAGAACAGACATGCAATGAATCTGGTTGTGGTTCATGAAAATAAAACACATGCAAGGACATTGGTGTATCCATGTGTGGTTTGTGGAAAGAACAGACATGCGATGACACTGGTGTGGTTCATGAAAAGAGCAGACATGCAATGACACTGGTGTGGTTCATGAAAAGAGTAGACATGCAATGACACTAGTGGATCCATGTGTGGTTTATGAGAAGAACACACATGCAATGACACTGGGTGTGGTTCATGAAAATAACACACATCCAATGACACTGGTGTATCCTTATGTGGTTTGTGAGAAGAACAGACATGCAATGACTCTAGCTGTGGTTCATGAAAAGAACAGACATGCAATGACTCTAGATGTTTCCATGTGTGGTTTGTGAGAAGAACACACATGCAATGACTCTGGCTGTGGTTAATGAAAAGAACACACATGCAATGACACTTGTTGATCCGTGTGTGGTTTGTGGAAAGAACAGACATGCAATGACTCTAGTTGTGGTTTGTGAGAAGAACACGCATGCAATGACTCTGGCTGTGGTTCATGAAAAGAAAACACATCCACTGACAATGGTGTATCCTTATGTGGTTTGTGGAAAGAACAGACATGCAATGACTATAGTTGTGGTTCATGAAAAGAACAGACATGCAATGACACTGGTGGATCCATGTGTGGTTCATGAGAAGAACACACATGCAATGACTCTGGCTGATCCATATGTGGTTTATGAGTAGAACACACATGCAATAAACTCTAGTGGATCTAGCTTGGCCTAATTTGATGTATGCCATGATGTATTTCATTGTATAAGACACTCACTTTCGATTTTTATACTACTCAGTTTTGCCCTTGGTTTTTTGATACTACTCAGATTTGCCCTTCCCCTCTCTCTCTCTTTCGTAGAAGCCCAAACATGTGCTCACTCTGTCTATTACACCCTGATTGGTTGTCAAAGTCGTCACGCGGATCGTGCGCACGAACCGTTGATCCTATGTGATCCAACGATTATCATTGCACACGTCGTGCCCTTCACAGTACAGCGTGAGACATCACAGACGTCTCCCTCAGCGTGAGACAGCACGGACGTCTCCCTCTACAAGAAGGAACACGATGCCGTCTATGGAAAAAGTCGTCGAGTGGTCATGTCACATTTAATCTAGTCTGCAAAGGCTACTACTACTACTAGAACACATGCACATGGTAACGCGGTGATTGAGTGCATAGTTGTCAACAGGATGCTACAATTTATTGCCACTTGATTTTAATAAGACATATCCCATTTTTACACAACGCTCTCAATGAGTCAAGGGCCCCCCTCGAGTAGATCTAACGTTGCTACAAATTGGTTCCACACCACTTGCATGCAGTGGAATCGAGGTCTTCCATGAGCGTGTTTTCAATGCAGCTCTAAAGTAGAGATCGTGGTTGTTTCAAAAAAAGGGAACCCAAAAGAAAGGTGGAGATCGTGGTAGCCCCCCACCCCCGCCCACCACACGTGTCCACTCGAGGACTACAAACGGTCCAGTGTTTATAAACCTGCTCGACCTTCTTCTTCCATGTGCTCGTGTCATTTCCCCCCAATCTGTCTAGTCCCAAAACCCCAATCTGCACCTACCGCATGCGCCGAAGCTCCCTCGCTTGCACTACCTCCTTCCCTAGGTGCGCCATGAAGTGTACGCGTGGAGACGAGTCAGAGGTGAAGCCAGTTGAAGGCGTAGCAGCAGATGGCTTGGTCGTTGCCAAGTAGGCGGAGGCATCTTCTCCGGGCACTAACGCCGCTCGTTGCCGCACCGTCGAGGGTTCGAGCTCATCCGTCCAGCCAGTAGCCATCGCCGCCGAGTAGCAGGTGGCCGACAATGTCGTGGTGCCAGCGGCAGATCTGGATGGGGGGCAGACGGCAGGCAGAGGCAATCCGGTGCTCTACATCAACGACTCCATCGCTGTCCAAGAAATCTTTGACGCAGTCGTGGAGAATGACGAGTTCGAGGAGGAGGTCCCTAAGGTACTACATTGCTAGCTTCTCTAGTCGCAGCCGCAGATTTCACTATTCATACATAGGATTTGCTCAATCGTGTACATATTCTTTTGCTCTTGAAGTAGGGTAGTATATATATGGTTCGATCGGTCGATTGATGCATCTGCCACCTAGTCACAAAACCCCAATCCGTCTAGTCACAAAACCCCAATCTGCTCATCTGCCATCTAGTTGAGTTTGCTAGTTGGGTGTTGATTTCGATACATAGCATGCCTATAACATTACATTTTTATTCCTTATTGAGCCCAATATTTCAATTTTACCCCAAAATAGTGCAAGGGCATCTGATGGTGTCGTTTTCTTAGGGATGGTTAGTGAACCTGAGGCAGCAATGCACATAAACAATATAGGTTGTGCAGTTGGTATTTTGGTTCTCCGACTCCATCGCTGAAAAAAATGAGGCCCTAATTTTTTTCTCATATGGAACCTATATATATAATCTTTGTATTGTTTGTCATCTATGAATGCGTCGTATGATGCATATGTACATCCCTAAATATTGTTTTGTATGATTACATTTCAATTTCTTATTGTGGCGAATGATTCAAATTTGCCCCAAAGAGAGGCAAACACATTGGTATCAGATTTTTTCAGGGATGAGTTAGTGAACCTGGGGCCATGTACAAGATCAATATAAGCTGTGCAATTGTTACTTGCTTCGCTTACGCCGTCCCTGAAGAAACTTATGAGGCCGCAATCTTTATTGTACATTCATAGAACTATGATATTTGAATTATCTATTCCATGCATTCATAGTGTATAAGAATTACATTTCAGTTTGTCACCGAGGATGATGATTGAAATTTGCCCCAAAAGAGTTCAAGGGGAGACACGTATGATGGTGTCGTGTTTTAGGGATGGGATGGTGAATCTTAGGCAACAATGCACACAAACAACATAGGTTGTGTTGTTGGTACTTTGGTTCTCCAACTCCATCTCTGAAACAAATTATGAGGCCCTCGATTTATTCTCATATGGAACTACATATATGATCCTTGATTTGTTTCTGATCTTTGAATGATTCGTATGATGCATATGTAGACGAATGGTTTTGATCATAAGCATTTTTAACATGTACCTGGAGATTGATTGTTTGTTTTTTATTTATAATTATAATATTTAGGCTTGTTTTTGTACATGACTATGTATATCCCTGAATAATGTTTTGTACGATTACATTTCAATTTCTTATTGTGGCCAATGATTCAAATTTGTCCCAAAAGAGAGGTAGACACATTGGTGTCTGATTTTTTAGGGATGAGTTAGTGAACCTGGGGCGATGTACAAGAACAATATAGGTTGTGCAATTGTTACTTGGTTCACTAACTCCATCCCTGAAGAAACTTATGAGGCCGCAATCTTTATTCTACATACACTCTGATGCAATTATTTGTCATTGTGTTGAGATGAAATGATATATGAACTGATCAAACTATTGCTGAGATGCTTTCTCTTTGATATCCACGGATATATTGTCTTACATATACATGTTGTCAATTCTTGAGTTGTAATATAATTAAATCATATGTATGAGTTTTAAGTTATGTTCTTAAAAATCAATAGGAGGATGATCATGAAGTGGACGATAGCAAGGAATCCAGGGACAACAAGAGCCGCTACGTGCTGAGGCGGTTAAGGTGTGGGCTATTCCGTTTCTACCGTAGGGGAGACTGTTTTGCCCATTCTATGGCAGAGAAATCAACGTGGACCTCAACAGCATGATCCAAAATGCGGTGGGTGTTGCCAGAGGTGGAGGAAGAAGGCACATGCCGATTACCTTGGCACGGCACGCAGCCTTCGGCAAATTCCTCCGGGATTATGTTAGGACTGGCCTGTATCCCATCGACTAGGCTGTCCCTGCCCCTACTGATATGCCCCTGTCCTGCTAGGCGTCTCTGTGTCCCGGCCTCCTCCTGCTGCCCTGCTTTTATTTTGTCTCAGTTAATTATTATTACCTGTGTGTGGCATGTAAGACAATATATCCGTGTGGTGTCTGTGGTGAACCTTCTATATATATATTAATCTACTCCTTTATATGGAGTGCCTTAAAATTTCTAGTGTTCAATTATATTACTGATCATGCTCATGCACACTACAAAATATTTCTAGTGCTCGATTATATTATAATTGTCAAGGAATACATCAACAAGTTAAATTGGTCGAAATTTCGTATTAAAGTAACTAAATGATCTCACATCAGTGATGGACGTTGGCAGAAGCCGAATGCATCAGCCGAAGACCTTGGCATGGCACACAGTCTTCAGCAAATTCCTTACAGGTTCAACAATGGATTGCCACCGCCAAGCTCCGAATTCGCTTACAGGTTCAACATGGCAGAACTTGAGCTACCACAGAGACCTCGGTAGGGGTGGCAGAATTGGTGCAGGTGCGACCACGGTGACGGCGAGCTCAGATTCTGGAGGAGGAAAACATGACTAAGCATGGTCGACACAGAGACAGATCTCACCGGGAACCAATTCTCGTCCCCGAGTTGTGCCATGGGTGTGGCCATGGTGAGGGCGAGCTCCTACTTGGGATGGGGAGGAGAGCGGGGCCGAGCAGTTTCATCACATCCCTGCTCTGCGGCATGGCCGCGACCACAGATTGCCGTTCCGGGGAAGAAGACGCGTAATGGATGCATGCACCAATGCTTAAAGACTAATTAACGCCTAAGCGACGAGAGCGAGATAACAGCGAGAACTGACAGGGGGACCCCACTTGACAACCGTTAGCCTGATAGTTTGTATTGAAACGTAAAGTTCAATTCATGCCGAAAAAGACCCCCCCTGAGTATTTGGCACGCCAACTGTAGTCATCGCGGCTGATTACACACAACTTGGGTACCGCGTTGCCTGGGCGCCCCAACTTTCGGGATGCAAAATGATATTCTCCCGGAGTGGGCCACCACCGGAGGAGAAGGAGATTGTGCCGCCACCTCCTTATCTTTGGAGTCTGCAACTCCGGTCTCCTTGACAAATTGACAGTCGTCAGAAGACAATGACGCTGTTTGACTGCCAAATATCCAACACTACTTCAGAAGGAAAGATTTTGGGAGGACAAGACAAACTCGTACGAATATAAACACATACCCGTCAAAATTTTCGAGGTCGAAGGAATCCCCAGACGACTCCCTTCGACAACCTCAACTTCTTCCGCGAAGGAGGAGCCATGGCGCACACATGCACGGCAGGGATTGGCTCCTCTCCTACAGTGGGAGGACCCTCTGGCATCTTCGGCGAAGAGGCATCCGAGTCCTTGCTACGAGAGCGTTTGTGAGTCCCGTGCCCGCTGGACTCGGGGGCTTCCCGCTCCTCCCCAACAGGGACGGTGGAGCCCGACTCATCCTCCTCCTCCGCTTCGCCTGGAATGATTCCCTTGGGCTGATGAGGCAAGTTGGTGGCCACCTTCTAGTCCTGAAACCAGAACCAAGCATCAGTATAAAAGACAACTAGTAAGCAATCGAAAGAAATTTTAACAAAGAAGTCCACCTCAGGCGGAGGATGGCTTGCACAGAAGGGAGGCACGATTGAGTCACCTGGGAGATCCTCCTTGGAGGTGTACTTGGTCAGTAGTCGAAACCTCCTATCTACGTCTCCCAAAGAAATGCCCTCTGAGGAGATGCGAGTTACATCACCAACACCAGTCCAGCAGCACATGGGGTGCCCCTGGCCTGCAGCGGCTGCACTCGACAGCGCATCCAAGTGCGAATGAGATCAGTGCCGCCTATCTCCTTGCTTATGAGACGCTCGAGGTCACAGACACGCTGGTATAGAGTCTCTGTTCGACTTCGCTGGGCATCACAATATTCTTCCACGACCTCCTCCTCTTGTAAGACGCCACCGGATCAAAGGGCACGGGTCCGTAGGGCTCTTCGTCAACCTTCTGGTCATGAATGTAGAACCACTTCTCCCTCCACCCTTGAACATATGGAGTGAGGTTGATAGAAAAATATGTGACACTGGAGTCGACGTGGATACCATAACCTCCTATATTGTAGACTACAGATCTAGAGCTCGACTGGCGTTTGAGCTTGAAGAGTTTTTTAAAGAGGCCAAAGTGTGGCTTGATTCTGAGCCAGCACTCGCAAAGGGTAATGAAATAGACGATGTGGAGGATAGAGTTTGGGGTCAGTTGATGCAGCTCGAGCCCGTAGAAACAAAGCAAACCCCTCACAAACATGTGAAGGGGGAGAGAAAGACTGTGAATAATGAAGGTGAGGAACATCACTCGAAACCCCGTAGGAGGACTAGGGATTACCTTATCGCCGGGGATGCGACCGTCATCTTCTACGGTGGAAAGCGCCCCATCTTGGCACTGGGTGAAGAGCTCTGAAGGCTTGATGGTGGATGGACGCCACGACCCATTGGTGACACGGGTTCCTGGGCCTTTCTTCTTCCCAACCATGGCGGCAGTGCTGGTGCTCGTGGTGGCGGCGCATTTCTTCTTGGTCGCAGTAGCAGCAGCTGCAGATCCAGCGGTGGAGTTTCCTTTCTTCTTTCCCATCTGGCGCTGGCGGTGAGAGCGCAGAAAGTAGCTCAGAAAAGTGCGAAGCTGGTCCAACGCCGCAAAGAGGGAGAGAGCAATGGAGCAGCAAGAAGCAGCAATGGAGTCTATGCGCGAGGAGGAAGATGAGTTGTGGGGAATTACCGCACATAGGATCTCTACTTAACCTCATCGAAGATGTCATCCAACGGCCAGGCGAAAATCAACCAGATGCGTGGCACAAATCAGTGTTGATGCATGGTAAGGGTAAATCACGAATCGTCGCTCCACTCCTCCCATTACGTGCGAGAATCGAGGAGACACAGTTAAAACCAAAGATTATGCATGCCTGGTCAAGTCCAAGTCAGAAAATGGGATCCACTACTCATCACGTCTCATCAAAACCGCTCACGTGGGCAGCTGAGGTCATATCATCGTTAGAACTAACATCATTAACTCCAGCAGGAGCACATTTTGACTACTCTAGTCCTTACTCGAGGCTTTGAATTGACCAAGCACTTGGGGGCTACTTCTAACAGGAGCGCTAGCTGTGCACTCGAGAAACTTTGTAAGATATCCAAGCATTATGAGAACATATTTTTCTTGCAAAAACCCTTCACTCGAATCAACGATTCGACCGTGGACTCCGGGTTACTCCCATAGGGAGCGCTGAAAGCACATTTGACTGAAACAAGCAAAAGACGACAGCAGTCGCAAAATACGACAGCAGTCGCAAAATACTTATAGTCCCCACTCGGGTCTACGACTCGAATAGGCACTCGGGGTCTACTCCCATAGGGAGCACTGGCCGCACACCCTATGATTTTTCTTATACATAACTGTGTGTTGACTGCATCCACACTCGAAAGCTTTGGCGACTCCGCCTCATATTTTCCCTACAAAGAGACTACATCTCCTGGGCCACCCGAATCATCTCCGCGATGACAAATTTTGGATGCCACGCTTGCAGCATGAAGATAAGACCTAAAGAAGGCCTAGCAACACACCTGCTGCGCTCTACCAAAAACAATCCATGCCTACAGGTACGATGAATAAGCCTTGACGGATGCGTTGAGTGTTCACTGGGATTCGACTCTATAAGACCTCCACGGTCTGAGTCGAATGACGCCAGCACTTTTCCAAATTCGAGTCCGGGCACTCGAGTTTGAGTAGATTGCGTTGTTTTGTCCTAAGGCAGTTAACTGATCCCAATACATCACATGAATCAGGCACGTATATCAGCAATCCCTATGATACAAATTAGAGCACTCGAATACATGCTCGGCTATGCAATTGAAAGACATCATAAGTCTCCACTCGAATCTACGATTATACTGGACACTTGGGGGCTACTGACATGGTCATAACTTACAGGTACTCGAGTTTAGCATATACGGTACAGTCTAGTAGAAGCCCACGATGTAACCAGGGCCCAATCAAAGATTTGGGTGACCTAAGGAGACTCCGACTGCTTGCGGCACAAGGCGAGCTCAAGATAGAAAGTTTAAAAGGGACAAACCCTAACTTGTAACCTACTCGACCTGCTACCCGAGACCTAGCCTATCTATATAAAGGCTAGGAGGGGGCGGCGAGGAGGACAATCACGACCCTAGTTTCCACAACATCGCCAGATTGCATCTGTGTACCCCGTGTAAGTTTCAACTCCCTCGATAATTCCAAGAGCAAACAAGCAGGAGTAGGGTCCTCTATGAGGCCTAAACCTAGGTAAACCTTGCATCCCTATGTTCTTGTTTGCTAGCCGATTGATGCCTCCAGCGCTCCCTTCTTCTCCAAAACCCAAGTCCATAACAATCGACATTGATGAGTTTAACCCTCGTCATTTGGTATGTAGCGAACCGGGTTTGTGGCTGCTCCTCTTGATAAGGAACTTCTTGCTCCTCTTCTTGGTCCTCATACTCCTCCGGAACCTCCTCCCCGGGTTGGTGTTACTCAATCTACAAGTCATATAGCAAATGTCCTTCCTCGATAGGGAAAAGACCATTAGGCATAGGAGCGGGGTAGAGACGCCTAGCTCCAACAATATGCAGGTAATAAACACCACCTCTCCTAGTGAGCATTCCACAAGCTTTTAAAGTAGAGAAAGCAACACGTTGCTCACCTAGCATGGGTTGCAACTCACCTAGGTCGATGCCTAGGGTAGTGGCAAGCACGGTGATGATGCCTCCACATGTGATTGGTCCTTGGCTTTGGGAGGATTGGTGCTCTAGGTAGCGCACAAGGATTGCACCCAAGTTGAGTGACAAGCCACAATTGATGTAAGCAACCTTTGCGAGGACTAAGATGTCCTCCTCGTTGAGTCTCGTGAACTCATTATGTGCCTACAAGGTGTTAGCAATAACATAGAACTGTTGGGAATATTCCCTAGAGGCAATCATGTATGATGATATTCCTGTGTATTCATAAGGTTATGGTCCATGTATGAACTGCTGATATGTATCATCAAATATGTGATATGATTGTGGAACTACATATTCATGTTGTTCATAGTAATTGTCCTTGGTCATTGAGGTTGTGCCGGACACACAACTTAGACCAATGTGAAAGTCGGCAGATGACCAGGTTCCACTTGTCATAGGCATGGAGATGCTATTCCGACTTACACGGATTCGACTAAAGAGTTTAGCGAGTCGGACTGACCCATATTGAGATGCAACGAACAAGTCATCATTTGCATGTCTCAATCAATGTAATTCTTAGACCTGAGGTTATTGCACAATCCGAGTTGAGGATCTCCAACTTAGGTTCTGTCAAACGTTGTTCCATCACTAGGCAGTTATAAAGGCGGAGTTCGGGTCGACTAAGAATCAAGCTGCATGATGTGAATAACCAAGATGGGATTTTGCCCCTCCACCTGGAGAGATATTCTCGGGGCCCTCTCAGAAGATATGATTCGGAAAGCATGACCATGCGCGTCTCGGATTAAGTGTTAACCGAGGCAACCGACTAAGAGTTAGTCGGATGAATCACTTATCTCGGATCGAGAAAGAGAGTCGGACTATTTAAGGGATGACGATCATTCGCCTATAGTCCGACAAGGTATATTGTGAGGCAAAAGGGACTCAGACGAAAGTCGCATTGGAAGGTATGTCGTCATGTCTTATTGGTACTTGGGAGTTGGCATGTTCTGCTAGGAGCCGCTACCAACTGATCGATCACGAGTGAGACTCGGAATCGTGTCCGGGTTGCCATGAGCCTGTCGGGTCACACACTTAAGAACGGGAGAAAGTTTGGGTTAGACCCAAACAGGAAACCTATTTGGGTTGGACCCAAATAGAGACATGGACTTAGTCAGCAAGTGAGACTTGCAGTGGCTAATATAGGCCTTTTAGTGAATGGGCCACAAGTGAGTGGAGCCCACTTTCACTCCCTATATAAGCTGGGGCACAGGTTCTTAGAGCACAAGGTTAGGTCACTCCATGTGTTGGAAACCCTAGCCCCAGTCCATCCTGTCGCCACCGTACCGGGCCTAGTAGTCCATCGCCGACGCTCCTCCTCGTACGTGTGGATACTGGCGGAGGTGCTATACGTTCAGCACTTTGATGATCGTGAAGAAAGAATGGATCGTGGATCATGGAACCGGAACGGATCGCGAGGACTGCACTACATCAAGCGACGTGCTTCATCAATTCCGTAACTACGCGTCTAGTTGTAATTCTCGTGGCCTTCTACCTGAGCTGGATCTTGGGATCACCGCGTAGGGAAAAAGTTTTGTTTATCTCTACGTGGCCCAACAAGAACAAATAGCGAATTGCAGGATGTTGAATATTCTTCCCCTTTCTCACTGTAGTAGTGAAACTAATTCCATTATAATATTGTTCATGGGAAGGGTCTAAGCCAATAAAGGATACGCATAAGGAATTATCATCATTGTTTGACAAATTAAAACATGCGCACCATTCATCTAATGTTAAAGTGTAGTTGTTGTTCATAAGTTAGAAAGAAATCATGTCCTCTCCTTGCCATAGTTTAACGGTGCTTTGCAATGAACTTAGGAATTCTATAGTTAAGCGGCCATAAGTAGGCACATCATTGTACACAAATTTTTGCAAACCAACTCTATTGCAAAGTAAATTGAAGTCATCAGAAATACCGAGTTGGTTCGATATAATGGGACAAGCCCACTTGTTGACCTTCACTTCGCGCATCTTGATCTTGTCGAAGCGATCACGTTGGACCTCATTCCTGAATTGTATCCCCATGCGTTCTTGAGCGACAGCCCGAGAAGCGATAGCGGTGGCATGAGCACGAGTTTGGATCCTTGTGTTCATCATCTAAAACATTAAATAAAGACAAAAATAAAACTTTTTGATCCAACAACAGTAAGCATACCATATTCCTCATCATAGCACACTAAAGAATCTCCTCAATATAATAATCTAGGCAAGAGAATCATGGAAATTGGTTCATAGTAGGTCTCACCCTAGATTGATAATGACAATAGATCAAAGATGAATTTACAAAAAGTAATTGGAGGATCGGAGGAGAGACATAATGTAGATCACTTGTGTGCGAGGAAATCGAATGAAATTGAGTAGAGACGAAGATCTCTTGAGGTTTTGAGAGACTTTGGAGGTAGAAGAGAGAAAAAGGATTGAAGTTTTGGGGTTGGAGGTACCTCCCGTGGAGTTTTTGTGGTCGGACACAACTATACGGGCGGAACTATACGGCCAGAACATTGTGTTCCCGCCATATAGTTGGCCTTCTGTCAATATTTTAGGGTTTCCACCTGGCGGCGTAGCTATATGGCCGGAACAATATGTTCCCGATGTATAATTAGTCGTCAAACTGTCTGTTCCTAGAAAAGAATTTGTCCGAAAGCATCGATATCTATACGAACGGAGCTATACGGCCGGACTTTTTTATTCCTGCCATATAGTTGGTCGTTAAACAGTCAGTACATATGAAAGAAAAATTGTCGATGGCAAAAATATCTATACGACCAGAACTATATGGCCAGAATTTTTATTCCCGCCGTATAGTTGGTCGTTAAACCTTCTGTATGCATCAAAGAAATTATGTTTCTTCAAAAACTATTTCTTATCCTGTAACTTAGTGAAATACCTTGTTTTTTACAGAAAAATGATAGTAAATATTGTCGACCAACAACAGCATGTATAAAGCAGGATTTTTAGTACTACCGAACTTCTTCTCCTAGATTAGAGTTTCCTAGCACTCTTTATTAAACATAAACTTAAAAACTTTACTCAAACCTTTATTTCACATGAGTTGCCTCCCAGGAAGTGCTTTTTTATGATCAATAGCTTGACCTCAATGTTTCTCACTTAGGCCAGGTGAGTGGAATACCCGCTCCAAAGTAGTTGGCCTTCAAAGTGATGACCTCCTTTTCATCATGCATGGCCTTCTTCTTCCTGCGGAAATGAATAACAAAAGGATCTCGCGAAGGAAATTGAAGCTTCACATTCCCTTCATGTAGATTAATCAGAGACTTAATAGTTCTTAAGAAAGGACAACCTAATATAATAGGAGCAGTAGCATCTTCAGGCATGACAACAATAACAAAATCAATAAGAGCAGGACAACCTTTAATGTATACTAAAGTATTCTCCTTAATTCCTACAACTTGTTTTTAGGTATAATTTGTTGGATGCAACTTTAACTCAGTGATCTCAAAAGATCCAAGATTTAACTTGTTAAAAAGACTCTTTGGAATTGTTGAGACGCTTGCACCTAGATCACAAAGTGTAGCTATCTCATTGGTCCCAATTTTAATTTTAATAGTAGGCTAAAATATATCATCAAGCTTCACAGGTAATTTTTCAGCAATTTGCCTATATTCTTCCTTAAGCTCTCGTACCTTTATTGCTACTTGATTAACAAAGTGTTGGTACATAGCTTGTTCATTACCTTCACTTACCGGAATCTTAATGTTTATCCTTTTTACGAGATCTTCTATAGTGTAGCTTGGTGAAGGGGCATTATTATAATCTAGTTCTTGAGGCTCCTGCCTTTGGGTTCTCATCATCTTGAGGTCTTCAACTGGATTGGGCTCAGCTTTACCTACAAATTTGGCTAAAATGAGAGTTTGACTCTCGGTTATCTTACCTAGCTATGCCTCAATGATCCTCGTTCTTTCTTGAAGGGCCCGTAAATCATTTCTCAAACTTACAGCTTGGTTAGACAATTTACCAAGCATAGCATCATGGTTCTCCATTATTTTAACAATAATATTGTTTTGTTCATTTTGTGAGTCTATAAAAGACTTAAGTGTTTCTTAGAGACTACCGTTACTAGTTCCCATATTATTATTAGAGTTACCTGTAGGACTAGAATAATGTTTCTGAAAATTATGATTATAATTCTTCTTCCAAGCAGGGTTATAATCATTACGAGCTATGATGTCTATTTCTTCAATATTTGTTTCAGGGATAGCTCTTACCTGGGTTTCCTTACCTTTTACAGCTAGTATGAACTCATCCAACTTAGCATTGAGTTCTTCATTTTCTTATGGTGAGACAAAGTTCACCTTCTTCGTGCTTGATCTATCCACATGCCATTGGGCATGGTTGTCTAGCAACTGCTTTGCTTCGGTAATATGTTTTCCCATAAATGTTCCTCTAGCTGCAGTATCAAGCATAGACTTAGACACAAGGTTAAGAGCATTATAAAATAGATGGAGAATTAACCAGTCTTCCATCCCATGACTAGGACAATTTCTCATGCATTCTTTCATCCTCTCCAATGCAAGCGCTAGTGGCTCACGCTCTTCCTGTCTAAAACTAGTAATATTAGATCTAAGTTGCATTGTCTTTGTAGGTGGAAAAAATTTAGTCATAAATAAAGAAGTGCATTCCACCCATGATGTAATAGTATTTCTAGGCAAAGATAGAACCGTTCTTTTACTCTTCCTCTAAGAGAGAAAGGAAATAGACGCAATTTGACTGAATCGGGGTCAACGTCTTTTATACGCATCATATCACATATTTCAGTGAAATATTCAAGTGCATACCTGCGTCTTCAACATCAGAGCCTCCAAATTGATTTTGTTGAACCAAACTTAAATAATGGGGCTTAATTTCATAGTCATGGGCAGCAATTGCTGGCTGAGTAATAGGAGTACGCAAATAATCATTGTTGGGAGTAGCAAACTCCCCAAGCTTCTTTTCAGCCATATTTCCTATGTTTTTGGGTTTTCTTAAAGAGATACTTATAATAGTGAAACCAAGAATTTAAAGGCTAACTATCTTTTTTTTGGTTTATCAAATAAAGACTGAAAGCAAACTAACAAAGTTAAAACCAAGAATTAAAACTAGCAAGGTTCCTACTGACCTCACTAGGGTAGATATTGCTTCCCCGACAACGGCGCTAGAAAAGGGGTTGATACCTTCGATTCGGATTACGGATGTTGTATAGCTTCTTTTTCCCTAGTAGACCTAGGTTATCGAATCCTCGGGAAGGAGATGCGTAGTGAAGTTACTTTAACGAACCTTTGGGAGTTTTAAAATCCCTTTTGTGTTTTTACCGGACCAAGAGTTTGCATCTTTTTGTTGTTGTCGTTGATGGAGAGAGGGCCTAGGGCGTTTGGTTTCACCTGTAGCTATGCAAAAACATATGTGGGGATAAAAGATAAAGATAAAGTATGCATGTAATTGTTAGAGCAAGATAAATTATATGTGGGTAGTGCATCCATAATTGCTATTGCCTCCACAAACGCTTATAGCAATAACCTACTAGTCTCATCCATAGAAGAAATATAATTAATGATATGCATAGTGATGTCACCATTAATCCCAATTAAATCCCTCACATACAGTCGTACTACCCCTTCTGTCACTTGGGTTCCCAACCTGCAGATCAGTCATTACTCATACTCCCTATACCTAGCTCAACCCTTGGGGTCTTAGGGTACCTTAAAAGTCCTTAGATTGAGGCAAGAGAGGATACAATGATCATCATGTCATACAAACTAATACATGATCCCATCTATGATAAATAACATGCACAAACGCTACATGGCTAGGCCGAAGCCCTTAACCCAAGGAGAATTACTCACACATAGATATGGGATCAACAATCACAAACATTGTAATGGGAATCATGAGATTGATAGAAAATAGTCTTACAATGTCGCCAATCGAAGAAGAGATCTACTATTACAAGTGGTGGAATATGGCTATGGAGATGGAGAAGGGTTTTGAGATCTGGAGGCGGCTGATAATCTGGGGCAGAGACTTCAGGGCGAGGCAGGAGAGTTTTATCGCCGTCCGAGGCTTCTTTTTATAGGGGTCCCTTCAAAAAAGTTGTTCTATTTGACATAGCGGTGGCAGCGCCAACTATACGACCGGAAAAATATAGCCGGAATTTTATTCTGGTCATATAGTTGGTCGTTAATGCGCCTGCCTCCGCTTCAAGGCTCCTGGTTTCTTCCGGTTGTTGGAAATCTTGTATCTTTGACTTTACTGTAGTGATTCCCATCTTCAAACGACATTATCTGTGCAGGAAAAAATAGAAAGGAAGGATTGCATACCCCTTTGATTATTAGGCATTAGTGGCGGGGTTTAGAGAGATATTTCATCAAAAACATGAATAATATCCTGTTTAAATGTGGACGTAGATGGCTATATTTCAGAGCCACCACGTACCATGCATCAGGAAAAGGATAGGCGGAAGCAGAATCTCGTTGTTTCTCGTGCGAGGAAGCAAAATATGCAAAGAGGTTCTGCATCAAGGCGGCAACAAGGACAATGGCGTGGCTACAAAATCAAAGCCAAGGCCGAGCATGCAAAACCACGTGACAGCAAACATCCAAAGAAATCAGCATTAAAATGGATATAAATAGGATATAGTACATTACTCGCATTCGTCCTAAAGGAGCACCGTGTCCAGAAACATGTGTTTCGCGGAAACCGATCGACCCCACCGCTTCAGACAGGGCATCAGAAAACGACGGTTGTGCATATGTGCGACGCCACCATATGGCTGTCGCAGAAGGAAAGAATATGAGGAAAAAGAAAGCGAACTCGAAAAAATGAAAAAGAGTGAGAAAGAAGAAAGGTTAGAAGAAATATGGCGTCGGGCGAGCGGAAGGAGAAGATGAAATAAGCTTCTTTGGACACAACATGTGAGAGTGGTTGCCCACGGCAATGGGGCCCACCACGTGATACTTCCATGAAGAATTGAGTTCTTCACTTTTTTGATCTATTATCCAATGTGAAAAGGCCCCACAACCTCTTTGCGAGAAACCGCGGGCACCGAGGTTTTCCGTTGCCAGCTGGGTTGTCAATGCATGAGGATCCATGTAGCTCGAGGGTTTCTGATGCAAGCTGATTTACCAACAGGACCCACCGCATGATAGACTATGAACTTAGTATGTGAGAAAAGTGTTCTTCCGTGTGAACGGGACCCACCGTACGACCTCCAGGTAGGAGCCCACAGCGGGACCGTGTCTTCTCCGCCAGCCCGGCTCTTAGACGCGAGGATCCACGTACCACGAGGGTACACGCCACCGCATCGTCTTTTTATAGGCCCCATGTCCCAGTGAGTGCGGAGCGCCTATCCCTATGACACCCCCGGGATCAGGGCTGGACAAATCCAACAATTCAGTCTGATATAAGCCTAACCTAGAGCTTGAGAATATCCAGTGAGAGAATTGGTAACATAATAGTGACCCTATGGCACAAAAATTACTACAGCGAGCTCATATCCGAGAAGAGAACCAAATTTTTACAAGAAGAGGTCACTGACCAAAAACAACAAACAATGGAAGGCGAATTATGCTATTAAGTATAGCAAAGTTAAAAAATGTCCTAAGTGGCCTGAAGCATAATGATGATGTCCTAGTCTAAAGATTTCATCCTGCTGTCCGTGAACCCCAAGCTACTTGTCGGTATTCATGTCATACCAAACTCGTCTTCATGAGAACACATACTCTTCTACAAAAAGTATCAACGAAGCAACCGTGAGTATAGGGTGTACTCCGCAAGACTTACGACTGGTGGAGTTATTTTGCATAAAGCTACCTTTGTTCGTAAAACAAGAGGGAGTAGAAGCTTGTCTAATCAGAATATTTTAGAAGGGGATAAGAAAGCGACATATCCAACTAAATTGATCATCATATTTTGATATCCACCAAATCATCACCATCTCCAATCAACTAGGATCACCCCCTTGTACCCTGAGGAAGTATCCTTAAGCACACATTTACATGCCAAGTTTTATGATTAGTTTCATGTTCTCTATGATCATCACATCCGTTCCCAAGTCGTCCATAACCATGGACATGGATTTCCGAAAAGATTAAAACCTTGCATGGGTGTACAACTTTACCCACCCGTACCAGCCGACTCTTAATGCCAAGCTATTAACCCTCTTCCTTGGAAGGCTGGTAGAGGGTGGTTGACCATGACCTATACTTTTCTTTCGCCGAGACCATGAGTCACGCCCTAAGGAGGGTTCCACCATAACGGGTCAAATACCTAAGTCGATCCCTAGAGATGTGAGTCGAGGTTGGTTCACTAGGGTATCTATCCACCCCAAGTAACCCCGACCATCCTTACCTACCTGTTATGATGCACCTTTACCCGCCAAATCTTTCAAAACATTTTCTATGCATATGCCAATTGGAACGCCCAAACTATGTGACTCGTGGAATCTACTAGGCAAGTTAATTAGTCGAGGGGTTTTCTAGGCCCCGTGTGGCTGTATGCTCGTCTTGGTTCAGTAGGCAAGAAATCGGGTCCTAGTGGTGGCAAGTATGGGACTGCAAAAAAACCACATTCTCATGTCATTATTTTCTCCTGTCTTACTAGATTCTCTGTAGTTGATACATCATCTGGATGAACCAACACTAACATCTAAGCATGGCTAAGTAGGACATATATATAAGCTCTAGAAGTAAACACAAGCCAAACCTAGTTATGCTAGGAGAAGTGAATCAGGTAATATAGCTCAAAGGGAGTAATTCAATAGATATGATATTAAGTCTACCGATAAAAGTCCATAGTAGAATCGTATGTATCATGGCAAGAATTGAAATACTTTGAAAGCATGGGATTGTATCATGGTGGGGCTATGCTCGCCTTAGCCCATTGATAACCAATAAGTAGATCTCCGGACACTTGGTACTTGACTTAATTATAGTTGGTCAAGTATTGATCTTCTATCTTTGACGGTGTTGATCTCTATCTTCGATCTCGGTCTTGATCTCGAATTCTATCGGGAAGAAGCAGAAACGCTGAAGAAAGGAAAACAATCAACACATGGCATAGATGCAATACTCAAGAAATAATGATGATATGGCGAATTAAATTTTACTGATATGAAACCCTAATACATGCTTGATCATTTTAA
This sequence comes from Avena eriantha, assembly GCA_910589775.1. Taxonomy (NCBI): domain Eukaryota; kingdom Viridiplantae; phylum Streptophyta; class Magnoliopsida; order Poales; family Poaceae; genus Avena; species Avena eriantha. Next base: position 297,843,162 of record OU342745.1, on the reverse strand, counting down.
GCAGGCCCCGAGGGTTGAAAATAGAGAAACCTCGAAATCACCTGTGGGGGTTTATTTTTTCCTTCTAATTAAACTTGTCATGGAATTTGCTTAACAATACATGAATTTGATGCTAAGAGATAAATCTCACTTTTCTAAATGTTTTGATATATTATACATATTTTTCCGAGTTACAGATTAAAAGTGATTGAATTTGCAATATTTAAAACACTTTCTGAAATTAATAAGAATTAGAAAAACAATTTAGACCAGGCTATACCATAGCCAAAGTGGATTATAGAGGGGCCCGGCGCCAGCTCAGCTGCCGCGTAGGCAGAGGTACTCGCGACCTGTTTGACTAGGTTAACTCACGCTCGCCGACGTCACGCTGACATTAGTGTGACGTCACCATGGCGGTGTCTCTCAGATCGGTGACAGGGACAACGATTTGGCATGCGCGAGACAAAGGTTGGAGTAAGGGAAGAAGGGATCAAGGTTGCGACAAAGGTTGGACTAAGGGAAGAAGGGAGCTAGGTTGCGGCCTGGTTCTCTGGCTCTATGTTTTCTACAGAAAACATTTTCACAATTTTGAAAAATCAAATCCTTTTCTATTTTGAATATTCCAAAAATGCTAGAGGGTTTATAAAATTATTTGGAACACCTAGGAGCCTTTATATAGATTGGGCTCCATAAATTTTTCCTTTCCAAAATATTTTCAATACTAGTTTTGAATGGATTTTAGAGGGACAAGGAAATTAGGGTTTAGGGTTTTGCTTTACTGTTTTCTTTGCATGTATTTTTATTGTTAGGAAAATAAATGATGCTCATGATGCACAAACAAACCCTAATTAGTATTTAACTAGAACTAGGGGCTTACAACTTTGTCCCCCTTACGAGAATCTCGACCCGTGATTCCTAAAGTAGGAAGAGAGAAGGAAACCTGGTTACACTAAGGATAAGAGGGAAGAACACTAGGCAACACACTGAGTATCTCATGGTCAACTCATGAGAGGAGTGTTCAGGAACAACTCGGAGATGACAACATGAAGCACGTCAAGGTAGAGTAGGAACAAAAGGATAAGGTTTCAAGTTGATAGATAAATGGTTGTCATAAGGATTGAGACTATGGAATTTGCAGAAGAGTTTATACTTCTAAGGAAAGGAGGTTTCCAACAAATGGAACATGACCACATACTTTGAGATGTGAAACTCTACTAAATAGCTTAAGTACAGATTTCATCGATACAGAGATATAGATCAACAAAACCAAGTTGTTTAACTACTATTTGACACAGAAGGGTCACACTTTTGTTCAAAAAAAGGCAAAGACATAAGTTGTTTTGTGGAGAGGACTCACAAGAGTCACAAGGAACATGTAATAGGAGAAACGAATGATTACCAGAATCATAGTCGCTCTTCGAACATGTTTGGATAGAGTGGAAGGAAACTCTTTATTCATCCAGGTCTATCAAAATCTATGCCAAAGATCATGATATCACATTGCACCACTGATGGCTGTGATAATATAACACTTTTTAGCAATATAAATTATGTCATTTTCCTAACATATCATGCTCCATCTAACTATTGTTATGCCTGATATGCCTGATTACTTGTTTTTATTAAATTCAATATGAGCTTTGGACATTTAGTAGTTTAGGTAGAATTTTATCCCTCTTCCTTGTCTTTGCCATGTGTGTAGGTGCTGATAATGATTATGGATAAAACAAAGGCAAAAGAAACAAAGAGAACATAGTATGGAGGAGCTGTAGGGACCAGACTTAGCCATTTGAGGTGTTGGAAAAGTGAATTTTTCAAATCCTCTAAATAAATATCCAATACCACAAGGGTGTAACCCTCGACGATATGAACTCAACGAGCCCAAGAACACCCAAAGCTAAGTTTGTATGAAGAAATGGCGGCCAAAATACTAAAGAGTACTAAAGGATTAAAGACCAACTATACAGCGGGAGAAAAAATTCCAGCCGTATAGCTCCCGCCGTATAGTTGCCAAAAAGTCGTAAACGATGGGATTTCGCCCTCCGGAGGCTCCAAAACCTTCCCTAAGTCATATGACGGTATTTGAGGAACCCTAGGGCACCCCAAGGCCTATATAAAGGAGGGAGGAGAGGAGGAAGCCACATACACCATATACACGATCTAGATCCCATCTACCACCTCCACGGTGGCGCCCTGCCGCCGTGCCGCCTCCATAGCCTCTACAGCTCCACCAAGATCCAAATCTCCATCAACACCATCAAGCCATCCAAGCAAGAAGAGGAGAAGAAGAAGGACGCCGCCATCACCACGCTTACACCACCATCACCGCGTTGTCATCACCATCTCCATCACCGCTACTCCTTCATCCTTCCCCATCATGATCTCTGTGATGGGTTGTAACATGGCTTGAACCCCCTTTTATTAATGTTATGATGATTTGAGTAATTGAAGTGTGGTGTGTTCTTGTTAATTAATATGTTTGTGCTTTCTCTTTACATTGTTCTATTCAAGATATTATTCTAGTGATTGGAGACGTCCAATCCATTGTTGAGGAATTTACTAGGGATTCATGGAGTGTCACAAAACTTATCATTAGTCTTTGCTCTTCCATGGGTAGAACTAATAGGCTATTTGCTATAAGTGATTTGCGGAGGCAATAGCAGCTTAGGATGCACCGCCCAGAGTTCCCTCAAGATCACTCATGATATATATAGGCATAGTGTTGCGAATTGCTTAACCCCAAAGTGATAGACGGGATATCTTGTGACTAGCACACTTGCTTAGTAGTACGGTTTTCCATAGAACTTAATGCCTTTGCTCTGGTTTACCTTGATTGGTCTTGTTACCTTAATACACTATTCTCTTACGATATGACCCATGTCCGAAGAGGGTGTGGACAATTGAGTTGTCTAGTTGCCACTTACCAATGGTGGGAGACAACAATGTGTGAGGGATCACCACAATTATAGTTAACAACTATCTTATAAGCACTTATCATGCACACCGGTATACACAACATTACTTGAGGAATCATAGCATTAATATTTCATCCCATTGCATTCAACGCTTTTCAGCTTTACTTTTGTTCTAGTTTTCTTCCAGTCCTAGTAGTAGTTATTACAAAACATCTTAAATTCATTTATCCTAGCAACTTATAGAATAGGATATTTCCAAACCACGGCTTGGGTGCGAACGTGGTCGCATTGACAACATGGTTGCAGGGTCGTGTTCGCCGAGCTCTCATCGGGACAAACTCTTTAAATATTTGTTGCTACAAGTACTACAATAACCCTATTATTGGTGCAGGAACCCAGTCCATCAAATTGGCGCCGTTGCTGAGGAGCAAAGCATTTGGTTATCTACTCGCACATAGTTTATTTCTGTTTGTTGCTATTATCTTACATCTTTCTTTTATATTAAAAACAATAAAAATTACAAAACCAAAATTTTATAAAAACTATTGCTACTAATCATGTCTTCCGACATAAATGTTGTTCAAGAGATAATACAAGCATTGGAGGAGATAAAGGATTCAAGTTTATCAAGCCTGGTTGCTAGACATGAGCTAAAAGAAATTGGTGTACCAATTGGAAATGCATTCATTATGGTTGCGTGCTAATGATGGATCTTATCTATTATTTTTATAACAGATAACCACCTTAATTTTCAATGTGAGTGTTCCAACAATCCTACTCTAGCAAATTATAATAGAGATAAATCCTATGCTAGTTTGGAAGTACTAGAATACTTTCTTTTCAAAGGTGCATGCGAAATGGTATTTAGACTAGGAATTATTGATGTTGAAAGTGAAGCACTTGATGTAGTTTTTAATTTAGTATACCTCATATTCCTCTTTTGCGACAATAATTTAAGTAATAGTTCATTGGTATTATATTATTCGAAGCGTTCTATAACCGCCATGGAGAAAGATAACCTTTTGCAGGACTCACTAAAGAGCGAAGAGGAAAAGGAGAACAAGGAAGAAGAACAGATTGATCACTCGCTCACACCTTCCACTCCTACTTTTGATTCTATCATTGCTATTAAAACACTAGTCGATGAAAATGAGGAACAAAAATGTGAGGTTGACAAAGAGAGTCACACAACAACTTTTGTTTGTGATGCCACTCACTCTAGTAGTGATTTTTATGATGCTGAAACAATTGATAATTGTTCTGCGCAGGCCTTGTGCCTAGACACTCATATGGAGAGCATTAATTATAATGAACTAGAGATAGAACCTTGCTATACTAACATGCAGGGTCCTGAACTCCCTGCTATGAAGGAAGACTACTATGAAGTGTCCCCCTACACAGGTAACCAAGGTAAAGATTTAAAAAATTTATATGAATCTCAAATCCTCTCATTGCAGCTATACACGGAGGCATGTTCACCAAGCTTGGTGCATCAACACTCGCTTGAAAGCGAGAACTTGTTCATCTACAAGATGCCGATGCACCGTAAGAGGGTACGACTCTGACCAAACTCTACTTCAAGATGCTCCAAGCTAGTATGTACAACCTCACCTCGAGTCGATATCCCTTGGGATTCATATTGGAAATGTATGGAGTATCCTAGCCTGGCTTTATGGCTTTAAAGAGAGCGCTTCCTGGGAGGCAACCTAGAAGTCATTAGGCGTCTTTCTTAGTTTTGTGTCTTGAGTCTAGTTGCATTCATGTTGCATTGGCACTTTTATTCTTCACATGTCTTGCTATTAGAGTAATCTTGTTGAAGTTTTCAAAAGGTAGAATTTATTGTTACTATGTGTTGCATAAACTCGGTTGTACTTAAATCTCGTTTTATACATGCTAAATGTTAGTCCATAATTTAATCTGTCATTTTTCTGTCAAAATATGGTGTTTCGCTAAGTTTCAGGTTAAGAAAGAATCCTTGAAGAAATAGGTCAATTTTGGCGACTCCAGAAGGTTTAACGACCAACTATACGGCAGGAATAAAAATTTCGGCCGTATAGTTGTGGTCGTATAGTTATCGATGCCTTCGTCAAAATTCTTTTCCAGGATACAGAAGGTTTAATGACCAACTATACGGCGGGACCTTTTTGGTCCAGCCGTATAGTTTCCGCCGTATAGATATCGACACCTGCTTAGAATTCTTATTTCAGATTACTGGAAGTGTGACGACCAACTATACGGCAGGAAATATTTTTCCAGCCGTATAGTTCCGGTCGTATAGTTGGTAGACCACAAAATCGCTATGGGAAGGTAACCCTGGTATCAAAATTTCGCTATACTTTCTCCCTAATTCTTCTAAAACAAAAAAACAAAAAACCCTCAAAACTCCACATGGGATCTACTCCCTTGATCGAGGTGGAGCCGAATATCTGCAAGCAATAAAAGTTCTTCCTAAGAAACTTCCTAGACTATAATTCTATATATAAGTTCATGTTTTATTTTTATTTTCCTTTCATTGGTGGGGTAAACGAACTATGTTCGTATACAAAACCGATGCATTTTATTTTGTGTGTTATTTTCGCAGGGACTTTAACCTTGTGTGACAACATGTACTGTAGTGCCAACCGTGCAAACACTCGCATGATCCACTTGGTTGCTTCAATTCAATGTTTCAACAATCAGTGTCTGGTAAAACCTTCCAACTCAATCCTCTTTTAAATAAGCACATAGGGGCTGCACACTCGTGTTTCATATTTTGTCTCACTTACACTTCATCACAATCTAGGAGAAGCGCACTTATAGAATTAGTTTGTTGACTTAAGCGTGGTGTTTAGGTTGATGAACCGACTGAGTGGGACTTGTATTTTTATCACTTGTGAGCTAAACCCGTAAACACAAAAATATTTTGTCTTCTTTCTAGTATTGTTCCTACCAGGTTCTTAAGGAAGGCATACACCAGATCACGAAACATTCATTGAAGCAAAGGTTAAAAGCACCTCAACGGTAAAGTGTGTCACCCTTGCTTTAGCTTAAGCTTGGGGAGGTAACCACTTCTTATACTCTCGTTTGATAACTGCATTTTCTCTTTTGTTTTCATGATCTTCTCAAGTGGATACTGATGAGTGCATATTTTCATCATGTTTTATATTATTATTTTGCATTGTAGATGTAGGATCTTGGTATTTTATGGTGCTCGCGCGCACATTTTATGTCTATTTTCACCAGGATTAGGACAGATGATGGATACAATGGACACAATTCTTGGAGTAGTTGTACTGAGGAGAAAAGGAGTCAAAAACAGCGTAAGTCGCTTATTTGGGAAATATCAATAATACCATAAGAAAACCCGAAGCGATCAAGGCACATAGATGGTTTAACGACCAACTATACGGCGGGAATACTTTTTTCGGCCGTATAGTTCCCGTCGTATAGTTGGCGCCGCCACCGCCTCCTCAAATAATTTCACCCCATGCAACTGGATCAGGGAGACGACATACATAGCACCCAGAAATCGCTGAAACCTCACCTCCGGAAGGCATCTGGAGGGGGAATTTGCCCAAGGGGTCCATCTTCGCCTTACACAGATCTGGGAGACCAAGGCACTGATCTCCATCTTCATCAACCGCTGCACCACCACCATCTCCATCCATCCCATCTGCACCCCATCTAGACCTTGTTGTAATTTCCGTACTCGTTGTGTATTTATACAAGAACTATTCAGTTACAATTGTTTCCATTACCATTGCCATGATGTTGATTGCCTCCATGTCTGAGTAGATCTCTAGTTCTTGGGAGGATGGAGAAACCCAAGCATATGATTGAGATCAGATAGAGATCATTATGTTATACATCATTATGTGTGTGTGTTAATTGTCTTCATCTTGATGTTGGGAGTTGTGCACCTCCTTAATATTTGCCTCTTATGTAGACTCGATGAAGGGGATTACTTGTTGGTAGACGAAAGGATGATAACACTTACTATGACTATAAAGCTGTTGTCATTCTTTACGTACTAACTTGGGGAATCAAGGAGAAGTCATAAAGCCATGTCCATGCCACGAGAGAAATCCCTTAATAGCGGTATAATACGATTGATGTTGTTTATCTGTGAGCAGTGGTTATGAAGGATGATGTCAGCAGTAGTTGCTGCCTATTTGTCCATATGGAGGTCCTCCCACATACATACATATCATGAGAATATTTGTTATAATAATCTTGATTGCTTAGTCTAAATTGCTAGCGGTGTATCCACCACTCCTTGAGAATGCATTTTCCCTATTGCAGTTCCAAGTTCTTTTACACAGACGATTCTTACTTTCTGCATTAAGTTTTACTTTACTTTAAATTGCTTCATTCAACCAAAAACACAAAAACAATTCAACTTTTCTTGCATCTTAAAGTTATTCCTTAAGTACTTCGTTTAGTTTTAGTTAAAAGCATTTTAGTCTCTCGCCTACTGCTCCCTATGGGATCGATATCTTTATTTCGAAACTAGCTACAAACGATTTGTGCACTTGCCATCATCAGATACTTGGAAAGTTCTTTGCTTGGGGAGGTTATTTTGCATGTATAGAGTCTTGTGCAAAGTTCTTTATCTTAAAAAGTTTTCATGCTATTGTGTATCCCTCTGTTTTTGAATGCTTGCTTAGGTGAGTTTTTGTTCATATTTATATAAGGGATATACTTGCTCATGTTAGGCCCCATAGGAGACAATCCATAGCTTTGATGCACCTTTTTGAATTTTTATCTAGCTTGTGAAAAATATTGTGATCCTCTAAATATACATTGCCATGTTCTCTACATTTTTAAAAGAAAAAAATATATATAATAAAGAAGTTCTTCGGAACTTGCTAGTTGTCACTATTCAGAATTATCTTAAGTGAATGGTTATGGAGTAGCACGACCCCATAGTGTTGGAAATGATGGTCTTAATAGATGCTTACTGAGTGAGTTGTCAAATAAGAAATGATGTTTCAAAGTTTCGAGATTACACATGCCAAAATTTTGTCTTGGAAATCAAAGTGAGATATTGCTTTATGCGTGTCTTGCGCCACTATCGTACAACATGGGATGCTAACAACTCTGCTGGCCTTTGGACAATCCAAAAAGAGGAAACTCTTGGAGTTTGGATATGAGTTGCCCAACATATATAGCAAAAATGTTATATTTGGGTATGCATTGGTATTCTCATGGGCCTGCGTTAAAAGAAAAAGTCGGAATACTCCTCTGACCGTTATGAGAAATCATTATACTGAAAAGGGAAACCTTGGTAATGGTCACGAGTGTCCTTCCTAGCCTACAAAGTCTTTATTGAACATATACCACTCTTTTGGCATGGTCTCGTTACTAACAAATATATTTTCTACGAGCTCAACAATCGAAGTTTGCACTTGAGAGACTTTAATAGATGGCATGAGTGGGTAGCATTGGAAAACTCTATTTCTATTTATGATTGACAACTAACCGTGTTCAGCTTTGCCTTATACAAATAAAAATACAAAAATACAATAAAGTACGTATAGAAGGATCACAAGTTTACTTGCAAGATAGATTTAACTTCGACATGGGGCATAGAAGTTTTTGACTAATCTCTAGTGGTTTGGAATAATATAACTGAGCTTATATTGCCTTGTATGATTATGTTCTCTCTTGCTTTGAGCTTGCAGGACAAACAAGGATACGGTGCATTAATTTCCAATGATAAGCAAGATTGCATCGATTAAGTTATCGATCCCCTTTGCTCGAGGACGAGCAAGATCTAGCTTGGGGAAGTTGATGGCTGTGATAATACAACACTTTTTAGCAATATAAATTCTTTCTAATATTGTAGATAGAAGAAAATTGTGTCATTTGCATATCATATCATGCTCCATCTAACTATTGCTATGCCTGATATGCATGATTACTTGTTTTTATTGAATTCAATATGAGCTTTGGACATTTAGTAGTTTAGATAGAATTTTATCCCTCTTCCTTTTCTTTGACATGTGTGTAGGTGTTGATGATTATTATGGATAAAACAAAGGCAAAAGGAACAAAGATAGCGTAGTATGGAGGAGTTGTAGGGACCAGACTTAGCCATTTGAGGTGTTGGAAAAGTGAAAATTTACAACTCGTCAAAATAAGTATCCAAGACCACAGGGTTGTAGCCCTCAATGATACAAACTCAACGATCCCAAGAACACCCAAAATAGAGTTCGTATGAAGAAATGGTGGCTAAAATACTAAAGAGTACTGAAGGTTTAACAACCAACTATACGGCGGGAGCAAAAATTCCGTCCGTATAGCTCCCACCATATACTTGCCAAAAAGGTCACAAACAACGAGATTTCGCCCTCCGGAGGCTCCAGAACGTTCCTTAAGTCATATGACGGTATTGGGGGAACCCTAGGGCACCCCAAGGCCTATATAAAGGAGGGAGGAGAGGAGGATGCCACCATACACCATATACAAGATCTAGATTGTGGACTCCCTAGATTATTCATCCGAGAAATCCCTGTTATGCAGACATCCACGTTCCCATGATCAGTGAGCCGTGGAACATAACCAACAAGTAACATTACAACATCCGAAACATAACGAGTTACAAGACTTACATAAATGCCATTATGGCTACATCATCGTTAGCAGCGGAACATCACCAAGCGCAGAGCCCAATCGTGCCTCAACCTACACGCAGCTGACTGGGAAGACGGCCTAGCTCGATGGACGTCACCTCAGTCTCCCGATGTCGAACCTCTCAAAGTCTGGCCAAGTAAATAGCCAGGGACAAAGCCGTGAGTACATTGAATGTACTCGCAAACCACCACAATAAATGAACAAGGAAATGCAATTCTGGCTGTGGCGAGATAGCTCTATCTGGGTTTCTTTTGAAAAGCCTAAACTAACTTTTGAGGTTATGGAATCCCCCTATCTTTGTTGAAAAATAGTTTTGGAAAACATGCTTCTGTTTTGTAAATCAAGACATCTCCATATCTTTGTTGAAAAGGAGGTTTGAAAACAGTTTTGTAGTAAAGACCCTTTTTAAACATCTCAGACCCTTCGGGTCAAAACCAAGCTTTCGAACTCGGGTTCCCCCGGAACCTTCGTCCACTTGTTACTTGTTTCCCAAACAAGCACAATTTGGGTACTCCTAGCCAGCACCTTTACAACCGTCCTTTGACTGTGGACGCGACTATTCGAATAGGTTATACTCTGCAGAGTTTGCGCGCTTTCCCAACAAGAATCAATACATCCGCCGAGATACAACCATGGCCCACTACCACTGTAGATGGGGGTCCGGATAATCAAACCTAACCTTTCGCTTATCAACCCTAGCAAAGGCATGCTTTTCCTCTTGGGTTTGTTCTCCCCGGCAACGAGTATGTGGCTCCCAACCATAGTCCTTCCTTCCGTACACGCACATACCCAAGACGCAACTTGGCGTATACCTTAAATTTGGTGACTCCACTTCCTTCCGTACTACCTAAGTCATACCGTCCGCGGGAGACCCAATTGTTGCACCGGACTCCTGTCAGTTCAGGCTCACTCTTGCCGAAGCAAGCGACAGGCTTCAGATCCTTGATCTGGTGGCGCCTACCCGCAATTCTAGGGATCTCTCCCTATAAGCATGGTAGAAGTTCCTCGGCTAATGCGGACAAACTACGAGTGAAGCCCCAACACCTGGAGTAATGTGGTTGCGCCGATAAAAATTGTTCCAGTAAAGGCGTAGAACATCCCATCACATTCTCATGTCTCATCTTCACCCTTTCTTTTGTTTAAAAAACCTCCACTAGGAACGATGCCTCTTCCCAGGGTTTTACAAAAGCTGTTTTCAAACAGTCATAGTGGGGAAAAATCCCAAAACAGTTTATTTTCTCAAAACCGGGGTTTCCAAGGAGGTAGGATGCTAACCATCGTACTCTTGGTCTAAAGGGGATAAAATGATAGGTTCATTGGGGTGGTTCCTCGAAGGACACGAAGTCATAACTTGGAGGAGCCAAGTTACTACCGCAGTATTTGTAAAACAAAGCATGCAAGTAGGTAATGCAATTTATAAAGATGGTATAAAACAGGTAAAAGAGAGTAGGACATATATCAGAGTTCGGGAAATGGTGGCTTGCCTGTGATCAGCAATAAGTCCCTGGACTTCTTCAGATGGCCAAGAATACCCAATAAAATAATAATAAGAAGTCCCTTTCTTCTCGTCGTCAGACACTCACACTATCGTCGTCATCGGGAAAACATGCAAGCAGACAATACCACAATAAATACAAGGCATACAAACATCAAATCATACAGCAACCAAACAAAGTGAACTCTACTGAGCTTGGGAGGTTTTGGAGAAGTTGGGTATTGGTGGTGGAATTTACTAGATGGCCATTGCAGTGTTTCTCTCTTGGAAGATAGTTGTCAAGGCTAGATATCATGATCTTGGATTAGGGTTCTGTGGTTAGTAGGATACCAATGTGCAAAAGTGATATCCTCAGATAGGTCTTGACAAGACAAAACCATCACAAGTGGTTTCACTTGATTATCAATTTCCTAGGATTAGTTATGCTTTTTATAGTGGATTAAACTCTAGTTTGAGGAAATAATTCACCAAGAAAGTTCTGGATCTCCAAAAATTATTTACTTGGATGGTTTGGTAGTAATTGATGTACTGAAACACCTAGAGTTGGAATTTTGTAAAAATAATTACCAGAATGCCCTCAGGAAATTCCCAAAGGCAGTTCTGTATGATTCTTCTCTTTATCACCAGATTAATTCTACAGAAGCTATGGAGTTGTTTCCAAGGGCATGTGCTAGGCATGTCCAATAACGGATTCACTCATTTTGGAGTTGCCAAACTCCTGGAGTGATTTATTTAGTGAAAATACCCATTACTGAAGTATTTAAATCACCAAAATTAAACCAGAGCTCAATAAATTCTGAGCTGCTGGGTTTTAGTAGATGTTGATCCTAGTAAGTACTGGGAATTGGAATCAGGTCAAGACCACATTTTGTTAGACCTGGGGAATTTATTTAAGGTAGAAGGTTTCTGTTTTTGTTATTTTTGCTAAAGGCAGGATAATGGTCCACTTCGCCTAAGACTTGTGCTGGATGATGGGTATTTCAAATACCTTCCAGTAGGATTTTGGTTCAACTCAAATGGATAAGGCTAGCTCACAGAGGAATTTAATTTGTGCAAAGTATACTCTATAGCAGAATAAACACCAGTAATTAAAGAAATTTATTTTGAACTTGGGGTTACCTCTGCATGTTTGAGAAAACATCAGAGTACTACCAAAAATTTAGATCTGGGCCATTAGGCTTGATTTACATTTTTAAATGGATTTAAACTGGCAGGCTATTTTCTGGATCTAGAATAAAAAGAAAATAGCCGAGAAGGCTGGGCTGGCTTCTGGGCTGCTGGGCCGGCCGGGAGGGAAAGCGGCCCACGGTGCTCAGCGAGGCGCGCGGGAGCTGGCGCTCGAACCTGCCAGGCGGGGCCCGGCAATCAGCGAGAGGGGGATGCCAAAGCGGTACCGGCCAGATCTGGACGTCCGTTTAAGGCGCGATGGATGGCCCGCGCTCATTGTCGTCGTAGCGACAGAGCACCGGGGACAGAACCCTAGCTCGCCGGAGAGGGAGGAGGGGGAGCTCACCAGAGGGCTCGGGGGGCGAGGCAGAGGGCGTAGGGCGACGCGGTCGATGACGCTGAGCAGATCGGTGGGTGGCACGATGCAGTTTGACACCGTGAAGAAGCTCGTGCGACGGCGGCCGAGAGTAGACTCGTCGGAGCTCAACACCGACGACGGAGGAGAGGGTCCTGGACAAAAATAAGAGCACGGTCAGGTAGAGGAGGAGGGGATCTCGTGGGCTAACATGCAGAGAGAATGGAGTAGGGAGGAGAGAGTCTTGCTTGATTTGGTGAGGAGCCCGAGGCTCTCCTCTTCTTCTTCCTCCGGACAACATAGAGCTGGGGAGGGAGAGTGGAGCTGGGGGAGGTGAGTGGGAGGAGAGAGGGGGCAAATGAGGGAAGGGCCGAGCTGGGAGGTGGCATGCTGGCTTTATACCAAGGAGGGGTGCTAGAAGAGGTAAATTATCACTTTGGGCAAGGGGGAGGGCAATGTTGGCCAGGGGATTGGTCCAGAGGGAGGTGAAGAGGGGTAGGACTGGTATTTGCGTGTGCAGGACCAGAGAGGGTGGGGGTGGCATCAGTGGTAATTAAATGAGCAAGATCTTTGTAAGATTTATTGTTGTCTCTCTCTCCTTCTACTAGTACAAGGACAAAATGGGTAATTGGTGGGGTGGTGCTACAGTGCTAGTCGACCAGTGGTGTGCCCTGGTGTTGAGGGGAAGCTTGGAGCAAGATTTGATGAATTTTGGAATTGATTAGGATAGTGGTTTGCTTAGTTGGCAATTTTGATCCACTTGATGGTTGTGAAGGAAGTCCAAAATCTTGCATTGGACCAGAGGGGTAAATGGTACTGGTAGATAGATAAGGTCAAGGTAGACTCCTAGGATTTATTTGAGATTTTTAGGTGGGGTTTTAGTCCACTTAAATCCAATTACTCAAAAAGGACATAAATGATATTTAGAAGAGCATTTGATAAATTTGCATTGGGAAAGGAGGGATTTTGGTGTGGAAGGGTCCCAAATGTGAATACACACTTACAGGAATTTTCCCAAGATTTATTGAGGCATAAAAGTATTAAAAACAATAATTATTCCAATTCAGCCATTTAAGACAATGGGCAAAAATAAATAATAAAGGTTCTCAAAAATATTTATTTTTGAGATGGAAATATAGAGTATGATATGTGGAACTCACATGAGCCACAAGTTGGGGAAGGGTTTTGGTAAAAACCAAAATTTCCTTTATGGGGGGAGTTTTGGAGGTTTTGACTATTTGAGGAATTAAATAGTTTTAGGGCCATAATAATTATGGGTAATATTTTTTAAGTCTTGGTGATCAAGATGGAGGGTGTAGACAAGAGGTAGCAAGTGTTTGCAACCTTGGGGAAAGAAATTCCAACTTAAAAAGGATGGAAAACAAGGAGTTGATGATCTAGGGTGGTGTTATTTTTATGCCACCAAATATGCTTGCATGTTGGAGCTTAGGGCTCACCTTGGTGCAAGGGATAAATGGGCAGGTAATACAAGTCATATAGATGAACATGGAAAGAAGAGTTTGAATTAATTATATTCGGGGTGATCTAGAAGTGATGGCAAATTTTGTTGAAAATAAGGCTGCCATGAAGAAAGTGTCATGAAGCCTTCTAAACCAGGTGGGTTTAATAAGCTCAAAGGTCCACTTGGAACAAGTGAGGTAGGTTTTGATAGGAATCACTGAGTAGAACACAACCATGCAGAGAGTTGGCCCAAAGTAGGTTGGAGGGTGATGTGAGCTTCTACCAAAGTAGGTATGATGACTAGATTTGCAGGAATTGATATTTTCTTGTCTGCAAAATCATCATGGACCAATGGGTTGGAGGAGGATTTAACCAGAGGCAAATGTGGGCCTTGGTAGTCCTTAGGGTGGTTAACAAGATGGTTCAAGTGTATTTCCAAAAATGCACATGTATTGAGAAAAGGAGGCATTCAAAAAGGTGATGTTGAAACTGTGTCCATACTTGTCAAATTTGGCAGTTTTGAGGATTGTGACTAGAGTATGAGAGGGAATGTTCTTGGAGGAGTTGCAAGGTATCAGAGCATTAACAAGTGGTTGATATGGAAGTGTAGAGTGAGTATAAGAGATCCATGCTTGATATTGGTATTCAAGGACTTGGAAACATCTAGAATGGAATTCTTCACAATGGATCTGGTTGAGGGTTTTAGATGATCACTTAATGGCTAGGGATCATATCTAGGTTTACATTCTTGCTTAGGGTTGATGATTGGGAAACATCTTGATCCTAGTGAGGAGCTCCTTGAGTAGCTCATTCTACTTCCTAAGCAAGCAAGTCAATCAGCAGATCAAGGCAACTCATCAGACAGCAGATCAAGGCAACTCATCTTGTAAACCATCAACTACTCTAGGGTTACCATCAAGCTTAGCTTGAGGTAGGGTTGGGGCATTTTGAAGAGATTGAGTTTTGAATAATATGAGGGTTCTTGGTATCTCTACCAAGAGTAGAATTCAAATGCTTTGAACAAGAGTTTTGGGAAAACTAGAGGTAAGATTAGTGGAGTGTTTTATCTTGAAAACATAAGGAGATTGTATTATATATCTCTCCATAGTTTTGTTAATAGAAGCTACCAAAATAGTTTTGGTTGCATAGGCATCTTGGCTCCTGTTTTGAAATGCCAGAACGTTTGATAATATGTAAAGTAAGCCAAGATAGTTTTGGGTAAAAAGCTTTTGTCAACTGAGGGTGAGGTAGGGAGTATCCTAAGATACACATCATAGCACAAGTGCAAGCAAACAACAAGCAAGCACTACACCAAAGCACAAGAAAATGTTTTTGTTCCCAATGATTTTTGCATTCTGGACAACTAATCAGGGTTGCTAAAATTGGGATGTTACAGACCTTTCCCCCTTAAAAGAATCTCGTCCCGAGATTCCGGAGAGTACGGTTAGGGGATTTGTCTTACTTAGTGCTATGTGTTTCTTGCGGACTAACTTGCCGACTTTGTCTTCGAACAGAAACGCCTCTATATGGGGGGGGTGAACTTCAATCTTCTTGAAACTTGGGGGGGGGGGGTCGAGCTGTCTTTAACCATGGTTGCAGGGAGGGACCTTCCTTCTATAAGGATATACGGTGCTTCTCTTAAGTGGGTTATTGTATCCAAGTCTGTGACAGGTCTGTGCTTCGAGATTTGAGTCTTCGGGTCACACGGTCGGACAGAGAGGTTATCTATTTTGCAGGAAAGATGTAGTCTTTCCCCCTTAGGATTTGACTTGGGTAGGTCGGAGAGTTACAAAGAGGGGACTTTCTTAGGAGGGTGACAAGAGAGGGTTCTTAAGGTAGCAGACATCGACTTAAGAGAGGGTAGTATCATAGGTGGCGTTCCAGGGGGACATGGTCTAGATTATTACGAGCTACACTTGCTGACGTTCGGGAGTCCTGGAGTGGGTTAAGGAGCTTCTCTCTATCTTTACTTCCACGGGGAGTTGTCACCTAGGAAGGCGCGAGACATGTTCAGTCTTGAGCTGCGTGGCAGCGGGCGGTAGGGTGACCATCTTTTAAGAGGGAGGGGACCCTGGAGGTCTTCGAGCTTCTCTGCCGAGGCAATCTTGGCGGATGTTCTCTCGGGGCATTCTCGGCTGAAGTGGCCGGGTAGTCCACACGTGAAGCAGGGGCTCTTCTTCCTTTGTGGCTGAGTTGACGACTTTTCCATGCTGACGTCGGGAGGTTGACGGGCCTTGCCAATGAGGGGATATATTGGGCATTTCATGGGGACATGGTCTTGGCCTTCGCAGATGAAACAGGTGGTAAGTCGGGTTGGGCAAACTTTGGGTGGATGGGGTTCTCTGCAGTTGGGGCAGTGGTCGGAACATCTGTTGGCTTGGTGCCCTTCGTCTCCGCATCGGCTACATGCCTTCTTCGAGATTCCGGTCATCATGGCCATCCTGGGGGAGATCTTGTTGGTGGCAGACGTTTCGGGTTGGGTCTGATGCAATGACTTGGGTAAAACACGCAAGAAGGAACAATCAAACAATCATAGCAATCCACGGAAGTCATTACATAACTAACCAATCCGCACCCGAAGGTGCTAATAGTACTTAGGCATTACAAAACGCGTTCGGGGACGATACATGACTCTACCCTATTGCTGAATGGGCGAATACAACAACGCGGGTGATTACTCGGAGGGTGCATCTGTGGAGTCGGGGATAGCTTCGAGCAGATCAGTGGAGGTTTCCTGCGCCTTCTTGAGGGGCTTGAACCTACGGAGGTATTGACTGGCGGTGGTGCACTTCCTGCTTTTCTTGGGGGCGGCTTCTCCTGAGGTTCCCTCAGTTGCTGTTGCTCGTGCTTGATTCCTTTGCAGGGTTTCCAGGGCTTCCTTACGGTTGAGAATGGCTTGCAGGCGACGGAGCTCCATCTGGGAGTGGCGGTATTCGTCAATGACTGTTGTTAACACCTCATTGCTAGAGTAGTTGTAACGGGTCTGAAAGGAGAGAGCAGGATATGCCAGGCTGGGGTCTTGAGTTCCTCCGGTGCAGTCGACATTTCCCTTCATGGGGAGGTAGAAGGTTGTGGGCTGTCTCATCTCCGGGAGGGAACTACGGATCCTATCAAAGCTTCTCTGGCTACCAAGTCAATAGCAAGTATGAGACTAGGCATCCGAGGTCCGGTGGAGTAGATCGGGCTTCCATTGGTTCCTGGCTTGGCTAGTATGACAATCTGTCCCACATAATCTCCTGATTCCAGTCCCTTGTGGAGGGTGTAGGTAGGTTTCTGCTGGTAACCGCACAGTTGCATCGAGTCCCATAGGATTTGGGGAAATCCAATCTTCAGCCACTCTTCATCAATAGGCTCCATCTACAGAAAGTGTTTGGGTTCAGGTTGGGTTAGTGACATTGTGCAGGATTTTAAGCTTAGGAAATCATATTAATTCAAGTAGGTTTTCAAAATCAGAGGGGGAAAAGACATAAGCACTTTTGCCAATAGTCATCTTTTCTCCCTTGTCTTTTAGAAAATAGGTTTGTCGTTTCCCGGTCTAACGTCCATGCTAACTAAGGTATCCTACAGTCAGGATGGCTCTGATACCAAGTCTGTGGACTCCCGGATTATTCATCCGAGAAATCCCTATTATGCATACATCCATGTTCCCATGATCAATGAGTCGTGGAACATAACCGACAAGTACCATTACAACATCCGAAACATAACGAGTTAAAAGACTTACATAAATGCCATTATGGCTACATCATTGTTAGCAGCGGAACATCACCAAGCGCAGAGCCCAATCGTGCCTCAACATATAGGCAGCTGACTGGGAAGACGGCCTAGCTCGATGGACGTCACCTCAGTCTCCCGATTTCGAACCTCTAAATGTCTGGCCAAGTAAATAGCCAGGGACAAAGCCGTGAGTACATTGAATGTACTCGCAAACCACCAGGATAAATGAACAAGGAAATGCAATTCTGGCTGTGGTGAGATAGCTCTATCTGGGGTTGCTTTTGAAAAGCCAAAACTAACTTTTGAGGTTATGGCATCTCCCTATCTTTGTTGAAAAAGAGTTTTGGAAAACATACTTCTGTTTTGTAAATCAATACATCTCCATATCTTTGTTGAAAGGAGGTTTGAAAAAAGTTTTGTAGTAAAAACCCTTTTTAAACATCTCAGACCCTTCGGGTCAAAACCAAGCTTTCGAACTCGGGTTCCCCCGGAACCTTCGTCCACTTCTTACTTATTTCCCAAACAAGCATAGTTTGGGTACTCCTAGCCAGCACCTTTACAACCGTCCTTGACCGTGGACGCGGCTATTCGAATAGGTTATACTCTGTAGAGTTTGCGCACTTTCCCAACAAGAATCAATACATCCGCCGGGATACAACCACGGCCCACTACCACTTTAGATGGGGGTCCGGATAATCAAACCTAACATTTCGCTTGTCAACCCTAGAAAAGGCATGCTTTTCCTCTTGGGTTTGTTCTCCCCGACAACGAGTATGTGGCTCCCAGCCATAGTCCTTCCTTCCGTACACGCGCATACCCAAGCTGCAACTTGGCGTATACCTTAAATTTTTGACTCCACTTCCTTCCGTACTACCTAAGTCATACCGTCCGCGGGAGACCCAACTGTTGCACCGGACTCCTGTCAGTTCAGGCTCACTCTTGCCGAAGCAAGCGACATGCTTCAGATCCTTGATCTGGTTGCGCCTGCCCGGAATTCCAGGGATCTCTCCCTATAAGCATGGTAGAAGTGCCTCGGCTAATGTGGACAAACTACGAGTTAAGCCCCAACACCTAGGGTAATGTGGTTGCGCGGATAAAAATTGTTCTAGTAAAGGCGTAGAACATCCCATCACATTCTCCTGTCTCATCTTCACCCTTTCTTTTGTTAAAAAAACCTCCACTAGGAACGATGCCTCTTCCCAGGGTTTTACAAAAGCCGTTTTGAAACATTCATAGTGGGGAAAAATCCCAAAAGAGTTTATTTTCTCAAAACCGGGGTTTCCAAGGAGGTAGGATGCTAACCATCGTACTCTTGGTCTAAAGGGGATAAAATGATAGGTTCATCAGGGTGGTGCCTCGAAGGACACGAAGTCATAACTTGGAGGAGCCAAGTTACTACCGCAGTATTTGTAAAACAAAGCATGCAAGTAGGTAATGCAATTTATAAAGAGGGTATAAAACAGGTAAAAGAGAGTAGGACATATATCAGAGTTCAGGAAATGGTGGCTTGCCTGTGATCAGCAATAAGTCCCTGGACTTCTTCAGATGACCAAGAATACCCAATAAAATAATAATAAGAAGTCCCTTTCTTCTCGTTGTCAAACACTCACACTATCGTCATCATCGGGAAAACATGCAAGCAGACAATACCACAATCAATAAAAGGCATAATAATATCAAATCATATAGCAAACAAACAAAGTGAACTCTACTGAGCTTGGGAGGTTTTGGAGAAGTTGGGTATTGGTGGTGGAATTTACTAGATGGCCATTGCAGTGTTTCTCTCTTGGAAGATAGTTGTCAAGGCTAGATATCATGATCTTGGATTAGGGTTCTGTGGTTAGTAGGATAGAAATGTGCAAAAGTGATATCCTCAGATAGGTCTTGACAAGACAAAACCACCACGAGTGGTTTGACTTGATTATCAATTTCCTAAGATTAGTTATGCTTTTTATAGTCGATTAAACTCTAGTTTGAGGAAATAATTCACCAGGAAAGTTCTGGAGATCCAAAAATTATTTCCTTGGATGGTTTCGTAGTACTTAATGTACTGTACCACCTAGAGTTGGAATTTTGTAAAAATAATTAACAGAATGCCCTCAGGAAATTCCCAAAGGCAGTTCTATATGATTCTTCTCTTTTTCACCAGATTAATTATACAGAATCTATGGAGCTGGTTCAAAGGGAATGTGCTAGGCATGTTCAATACCTTTTTGTAGAAATTGGATTCACTCATTGTGGACTTGCCAAACTCCTAGAGTGATTTAGTTAGTGAAAATACCCATTACTGAAGTATTAAAATCACCAAAATTCAACCAGAGCTCAATAAATTCTGAGCTACTCGGTTTTGGTATATGTTGATCTTAGTAAGTACTTGGAATTGGAATCAGGTCAATACCACATTTGGTTAGACCTGGAGAATTTATTTAAGACAGAAGGTTTCTGTTTTGTTATTTTTGCTAAAGGCAGCATAATGCTCCACTTCGCCTAAGACTTGTGCTGGATGATGGGTATTTTAAATACCTTCCGGTAGGATTTTGGTTCAACTCAAATGGATAAGGCTAGCTCAAAGAGGAATTTAATTTGTGCAAAGTATACTCTGCAGCAGAATAAACACCAGTAATTAAAGAAATTTATTTTGAACTTGGGGTTGCCTCTGCATGTTTGAGAAAACATCAGAGTACTACCAGAAATTTAGATCTGGGCCATTAGGCTTGATTTACATTTTTAAATGGATTTAAACTGGCAGGCTCTTTTCTGGATCTAGAATAAAAAGAAAATAGCCAGGAAGGCTGGGCTGGCTTCTGGGGCTGCTGGGCCGACTAGGAGGGAAAGCGGACCACGACGCTCAGCGAGGCGCGCGGGAGCCGGCGCTCGAACCTGCCTGGCGGGGCCGGCAGTCAGCAAGAGGGGGAGGCCGAAGCGGTACCAGCCAGATCTAGCCGTCCGTTTAAGGCGCGATGGACGGCCCGCGCTCATCGTCGGCGCAGCGATAGAGCGCCGGTGACAGAACCCTAGCTCGCCAGAGAGGGAGGAGGGGGAGCTCACCAGAGGGCTCGGGGGGCATCGCGGAGGGCGTAGGGCGGCGCGGTCGATGACGCTGAGCAGATCGTTGGGCGGCACGATGCAATTTGACGCTGGGAAGAAGCTCGTGCAACGGCGGCCGAGAGTAGACTCGTCGGAGCTCAACACCGACGACGGAGGAGAGGGTCCTGGACGAAAATAAGAGCACGGTCAGGTAGAGGAGGAGGGGATCTCATGGGCTGACATACAGAGAGAATGGAGTAGGAGGAGAGAGTCTTGCTTGATTTGGTGAGGAGCCCGAGGCTCTCCTCTTCTTCTTCCTCCGGACAACACAAAGCTGGGGAGGGAGAGTGGAGCTGGGGGAGGTGAGTGGGAGAAGACAAGGGGCAAATGAGGGCAAGGACGAGCTGGGAGGTGGTCTGCTGGCTTTATACCATGGAGGGGTGCTAGAAGAGGTAAATTACCACTTTGGGCAAGGGGGAGGGCAATGTTGGCCAGTGGATTGGTCCAGAGGGAGGTGCAGAGGGGTAGGACTGGTATTTGGGCATGCAGGACCAGAGAGGGAGGGGGTGGTATCAGTGGTAATTAAATGAGCAAGATCTTTGTAAGATTTGTTGTTGTCTCTCTCTCCTTCTACTAGTACAAGGACAAAATGGGTAATTGGTGGGGTGGTGCTACAGTGCTAGTCGACCAGTGGTGTGCCCTGGTGTTGAGGGGAAGCTTGGAGCAAGATTTGATGAATTTTGGAAGTGATTAGGCTAGTGGTTTGCTTAGTTGGCAATTTTGATCCACTTGATGGTTGTGAAGGAAGTCCAAAATCTTGCATTGGACCAGAGGGGTAAATGGTACTGGTATATAGATGAGGTCAAGGTAGACTCCTAGGATTTATTCAAGATTTTTAGGTGGGGTTTTAGTCCACTTAAATCCAATTACTCAAAAAGGACAGAAATGATTTTTAGAAGAGCATTTTATAAATTTGCATTGGGCAAGGAGGGATTTTGGTGTGGAAGGGTCCTAAATGTGAATACACACTTAGGGGAGTTTTCCCAAGATTTATTGAGGCATAAAAGTATTAAAAACAATAATTATTCCAATTCAGCCATTTAAGACAATGGGCAAAAAGAAATAATAAAGGTTCTCAAAAATATTTATTTTTGAGATGGAAATATAGAGTATGATATGTGGAACTCACATGAGCCACAAGTTGGGGAAGTGTTTTGGTAAAAACCAAATTTTCCTTTATGGGGGAGTTTTGGAGGTTTTGACTATTTGAGGAATTAAATAGTTTTAGGGTCATAATAATTATGGGTAATATTTAATAAGTCTTGGTGATCAAGATGGAGGGTGTATACAATAGGTAGCAAGTTTTTTCAACCTTGGGGAAAGAAATTCCAACTTAAAAAGGATGGAAAACAAGGAGTTGATGATCTAGGGTGGTGTTATTTTTATGCCACCAAAACATGCTTGCATCTTGGAGCTCAGGGCTCACCTTGGTGCAAGGGATAAATGGGCAGGTAATACAAGTCATATAGATGAACATGGCAAGAAGAGTTTGAATTAATTATATTCGGGGTGATCTAGAAGTGATGGTAAATTTTGTTGAAAATAAGGCTGCCATGAAGAAAGTGTCATGAAGCCTTCTAAACCAGGTGGGTTTAATAAGCTCAAAGGTCCACTTGGAACAAGTGAGGTAGGTTTTGATAGGAATCACTGAGTAGAACACAACCATGCAGAAAGGTTGCGCAAAGTAGGTTGGAGGGTGATGTGAGCTTCTACCAAAGTAGGTATGATGACTAGATTTGCAGGAATTGATATTTTCTTGTCTGCAAAATCATCATGGACCAGTGGGTTGGAGGAGGATTTAACCAGAGGCAAATGTGGGCCTTGGTAGTCCTTAGGGTGTTTAACAAGATGGTTCAAGTGCATTTCCAAAAATGCACATGTATTGAGAAAAGGAGGCATTCAAAAAGTGATGTTGAAACTGTTTCCATACTTTGTCAAATTTGGCAGTTTTGAGGATTGTGACTAGAGTATGAGAGGGAATGTTCTTGGAGGAGTTGCAAGGTATCAGAGCATTAACAAGTGGTTGATATGGAAGTGTAGAGTGAGTATAAGAGATCCATGCTTGATATTGGTATTCAAGGACTTGGAAACATCTAGAATGGAATTCTTCACAATGGATCTGGTTGAGGGTTTTAGATGATCACTTAATGGCTAGGGATCATATCTA
Source organism: Avena eriantha (assembly GCA_910589775.1). Lineage (NCBI taxonomy): Eukaryota > Viridiplantae > Streptophyta > Magnoliopsida > Poales > Poaceae > Avena > Avena eriantha. Next base: position 297,820,204 of record OU342745.1, on the reverse strand, counting down.
GGTTTGCATTCTTCCTTAGGGGTTTATGATTGGGAAACATCTTGATCCTAGTGAGGAGCTCCTTGGGTAGCTCATTCTACTTCCTAAGCAAGCAAGTCAATCAGTAGATCAAGGCAACTCATCAGACAGCAGATCAAGGCAACTCATCAGACAGCAGATCAAGGCAACTCATCAGACAACAGATCAAGGCAACTCATCTTGTAAACCATCTACTACTCTAGGGTTACCATCAAGCTTAGCTTGAGGTAGGGTTGGGGCATTTTGAAGAGATTGAGTTTTGAATAAGATGAGGGTTCTTGGTATCTCTACCACGAGTAGAATTCAAATGCTTTGAACAAGAGTTTTGGGAAAACTAGAGGTAAGATTAGTGGAGTGTTCTATCTTGAAAACATAAGGAGATTGTATTATATATCTCTCCATAGTTTTGTTAATAGAAGCTACCAAAATAGTTTTGGTTGCATAGCCATCTTGGCTCCTGTTTTGAAATGCCAGAACGTTTGAGAATATGTAAAGTAAGCCAAGATAGTTTTGGGTAAAAAGCGTTTGTCAACTGAGGGTGAGGTAGGGAGTATCCTAAGATACACATCATAGCACAAGTGCAAGCAAACAACAAGCAAGCACTACACCAAAGCACAAGAAAAAGTTTTTGTTCCCCCTGACTTTTGCATTCTGGACAACTAATAAGGGTTGCTGAAATTGGGATGTTACATAGATCCCATCTACCACCTCCATGGCGGCGCCCTGACGCCGTGCCACCTCCATAGCCTCTATAGCTCCACCAAGATCCAGATCTGCATCAACACCATCAAGCCATCCAAGCAAGAAGAGGAGGAGAAGAAGGACGCCGCCATCACCACGCCGACGCCACCATCACATCACCGTCATCACCATCTCCATCGCCGCTACTCCTTCATCCTTCCCCATCATGATCTCCGTGATGGGTTGTCACATGGCTTGAACCCCCTTTTATTAATGTTTTGATGATTTGAGTAATTGCAGTGTGGTGTGTTCTTGTTAATTAATATATTTGTGCTTTCTCTTTACAATGTTCTATTTATGATATTATTCTAGTGATTGGAGACGTCCAATCCATTGTTGAGGAATTTACTAGGGATTTACGGATTGTCACAAAACTTATCATTAGTCTCTGCTCTTCCATGGGTAGAACTAATAGGCTATTTGCTATAAGTGATTTGTGGAGGCAATAGCAGCTTAGGATGCACCGCCCAGAGTTCCCTCAAGATCACTCATGATATAGATAGGTATAGTGTTGTGAATTGCTTGACCCCAAAGTGACAGATGGGATATCTTGTGACTAGCACACTTGCTTAGGAGTGCGGTTATCCATAGAACTTAATGCATTTGCTCTAGTTTACCTTGATTGGTCTTGTTACTTTAATACGCTATTCTCTTACGAGATGACCCATGTCCGAAGAGGGTGTGGACAATTGAGTTGTCTAGTTGCCACTTACCAATGGCGGGAGACAATGGTATATGATGGACCGCCACAATTATAGTTAACAGCTATTCTATAAGCACTTATCATGCACACCAGTATACACAACATTACTTGAGGAATCATAACATTAATATTTCATCTCATTGCATTCACCTCTTTTCAGTTTTACTTTTGTTCTAGTTTTCTTCTAGTCCTAGTAGTAGTTATTACAAAACATCTTAAATTCATTTATCCTAGAAACTTATAGAATAGGCTATTTCCAAACCACGGTTTGGGTGCAAACATGGTCGCATTGACAACATGGCCGTGGGGTCGTGTTCGCCGAGCTCCCATTGGGACAAACACTTTAAATATTTGCTGCTACAAGTACACCAATAACCCTGTTATTGGTGTAGGAACCCAGTCCATCAACCACCAAGATGAGTAGATAATAAGATTCCTAATAATGCGAGGAAAAAGAAACTTCACTACTCAGACTTCAAATACTTGGTACTACAAAATGCTTGCCAACATAAAAGGGTCTGAAAGATTGACCAGGAGACATTTATCAACACTACTTTAAATGTTCTCCTTGATGTTCGAGATACTAATATTAGAATTTTGACAAGCCTTCGATCAGTCATCAAGTAGAGGTCAGATTTTAGATACAAAGGAAACCGTAAGCACGACTCCTATAATACATCATAGAAGAAGCTTCATGAAGAGTGGTTGTTATTGCTGAATCAAGAGAATGGGACAATATGTTTTCCAACTAATTGTGTCAACCATTACATCAAACTTGCTGGTTTTACAAGGATATCAATGTCAAAACCTTGAGGAACACCAACCAATATATCTACTTGAGATTTAGATTTGGTTAGGTGGGATGATACTTTAGACTCAGCATGTCTGAATTGAAGGGAATATGCCCGAGAGGCAATAATAAAGTGGTTATTATCTTATTCCTTGTTTATGATAAATGTTTATTTTACATGCTATAATTGTATTAATTTGGAAACGTTAATACATGTGTATTTAATAAACAAAAAGAAAGTTCCTAGTTATGCTTCTCTTATAAACTAGCTTGTTGATTAACAAGATGATCAAGGTTTCCTGATCATGGACATTGGATGTTGTTAATAACGAGGTCACAACATTGGAGAATGATGCGATGAACATTCATCCGAAGTATAGCATTATGATTAGAGTCATTATGTTTATATTGCTATGACATCATATGAAGTAATCTTAGTCCTTAGACCATGAGATCATGTTAATTGCTAACACCGGAAGAGTATCTTGATAACATCAAACGTCACACCGTAATAGGGTGACTATAAAGGTGGGTTCAGTGCTACGAAGGTGTTATGTTGAGGCTCATGGATCAAGAGTGGGATTTGTCCATCCTGATGATGGATAGATATGCTCTGGGCCCTCTCGGTGATATCACATTGAAATAGCTTGCATGCAAGTGATGTGATCACTAGAATGTTATATCACAAGAACGAGAAAAGAGTGCATGTCGGTAACGAGATCAAACTAGGTATTTGGATGCCAATGATCGAATCTTGGACATGTAATATATCGCAAGACAATGGGATTTCGTTACAATGTTAAAGGTTCACACGACCACAAGAGTCATCGTTGAATATGTGGGAGTCAGTACGGATCTCTAGGTCCCGCTGCTGATTATTGATCGGAGAGGGGTCTCGATCATGTCTGCATTATTAGCGAACCGTAGGGTGACACACTTAAGGGATACCGACACCATTTGGAGCAAATGTGTTTCAGATAAAGATTTAAGAAAGCGCTGGAATCATTTCGATGGAAATCGGAACTGTTTCAGGTGAAATTGCAGAAACTGGTTCTGCATATGATATTGAAATGTTACAGGGGGTTTTATGTGAATGTTTGTTAATTAATGTAATTGACAAAATTCTGAATAAAATAAATAAAATAGTTTTATTTAATGAGAGCTTGCATTAAATTTGGTGGAAATTTAATGTATGTGTGAGTGGAATTTTTGAGTGGCAGCTTTTTATGGGAGTGGGAGCTCCACCCACATGAATGTGGAAGAGGTGGGGGCACCACCATGGCTGCCACGCCATGGCCCTTGGGTGCCCCCTCTCCCCTATAAAAGGCCCCCTCTCCTCCTCACAAACCACACCTCCTCGTGAAGGATCTCTCTCCCCACTCTAGTTATTCCCCATGGTCTCGGATTAGCGAGATACATGTTCCCAGTGGCTTTATCTAGAAAGGAGTTGCTGCTTTCGCTGCTTTGCTGGAGCGAGGAACGGAGGTTGTTGGGGTACCGAACGTGTGTGCGATCACGGATGCACCGCTGCTTTGCGGTGCTGGACTTGGTGGTGCTGGACTTGCTGGAGCTGGATCTGATGGACGTGCTGGAGCCGGACCTACTGGACTTCATCACGATCTTGAGATCGGTAAGTGTACGACTACATCATCCACAAGTTCCATCTCGTTAACAAAGCTTTGTTGTCTTCGAGGGTAAGTTCTCTATGGATGTATATCCACCCGTTGCTTGTATCTAGTAGATAGATCTTGGCGTATAGTTCCCATCGTAGGAATTTTTTTGTTTTCTATGCTGCGAACCCAACATGAATAGGAAGTGCGCAACATTTACACAGAGGTAAAGTCACTAGATTCTCAAGATATGAACTATAGTGTTAAGCTCCAAAATACTGAGCCAAATTGTTGGACCCATGTATTTGCAACTTGTCGAGGAACAACTACTCATACATCAAGTACTTGCAACTAAATACAACCATGTCCTTAGAGGGATCATAGGTAACTCTACTCGAATCCACGACGATATCTTTCAGCATTTGCACATGAATCGGAGAAGGTCACTTCGACATCTAGGACACATACTTAGAGATGACCTGAAGATGGTTCTCAGAAGTTTCCAACATTAATGCCAAATTTTCACATGAATCTAGTCTAACATGGAGAAGATAAAGATGTCATTAATGGGATCAAAAACAAACTTATCAAAACAATCCATGATGATGGACTCAAATGTTGCATGAACAAGGCAAAAGTATTGTCCAGACCAACATACATGAGAATGTACTCAAGTGAAACATCACGACTAGAAACAACATAAAAATAGTCCTTGGAACTGAGTTTGGTTTGACGATAGCCCAATCAAATCAAAGGCGGGGGGATAACATATCCATGAAGGAAATACTATCTTTCTTGATCAGGAACAAAACTAGACATCCCTTTACAAAGGAACAAAGTTAGATAGAAATTTTGTCTTACAACTCTCCAAGTTTGTTGTTTAAGCTCAACCAAATAGTTCAGGGGTATCCAGTACAGATCCTTGGAGAAGGAACCAGTTCAGAGAACTAGCTTGCTCAATAACTTGACAACATGATCATATGGCAGTATGGCGATACTTCTAGAAAGACGTCTAGAATCTCACGATCCACCAATATGTCACTTAGTTCAAGAGGAAACTTGCTCGGTAGAACAAGAATACATAGTCTCGCTTCGAAACAAGCCTAACTCTTTGACCGAATAAGAGTGTATATGAATAAAAGACTTGGTAGCACAATCATCCTTCGCTTAATGATAGGGTTAACCAATCACGCTAATAATGACACAAATGTGCTTAGATTTCAAAACAATATATATTGCTAAAGAATCTCAGATGGCCACGTTATTACGCACACACATCATTATCGAACATGAACATCCCATAGGAAGGGTGGGTAAATATGTGTAAGAGCATCACTTCAGTAAGAGGGTCATGAAACTCAGTGTGACCTCTTAGTATAAACTGGTGTGATACTTTAAGGAGGAACAAATAGAAGCTAATCATTTCTCTTGATCTGCGGATTACAACACTTTGACCTAGTCCTAGGTATGACGAGGTACTAGAGTTTGTTTCTCTTGACATCCCAAAATGAAATGTCTGATGGACAACAAGAGTATCTTGCATCATAAGGCACCAATGCGCATTACTACTTCGCTACCAACTGGCGGACAATGGTCGGAAACAACAAAGGGAAAGGAACATGCTTAGGATTGAATCCTGAGATGTGGATGCATAGATTAACAATTTTCCAGAAATCAATGCAGAAGAGGGAGGTGTGGAAGGGTCACAAGAGTATAGAAGCGAGACTCACTAAGAGAACTCTTGTCATGATCTGTTTAGTTCCTTTAAAGAACATCTGCCATAACATGTCGTAGAGGAAGTCCTTAGTTGTCACAACTTAATTATGACAATAACCACAAGCTTGAAGGCTACACTTGAAGTTATCCATCCTGAGGTAATGCTTAAACATTTACAACAGAGGTCAATGGAATGGATCTTGGGTTGAAGGCCAGCTTCATGTCCAAGATTCACAACACTAGAATCCAACACAATCTGGAACCTTCGGTTCAAAAGGGTTAAAACCCGAGAAAGGAGTAACTACTATCATAATAGTACAAACGGTACTACAAGGTAGTAACCGTGAGGTAGCTTCCGAAATAAGAAATGACTTCTGAAGCACCCAACAAGCAAAATGGAGGCACACGAGGCGGAAGGAAACCTTGAAGCCTAGAACACAACACTATGGCACCTACACTATAATATCGTGGGTCCATAAGATAGAGAGATCATGATGGAAAGGAATCTCTCAGCTAAAGTAGAACAAATAGGAACAAGGAATTCACAACACACATAACTCTACAGAACTCAACAACTAGGTCAGCTGGTTGAGATACGACATGCCAAATGGAGACTAAGCTTTTAAAGAGTAGAAGAAATATCAAAACTTTTCAAAATCAACACTAGATAAGATGCCTAGAGTTAGAGCGATACCAGGTGAGGAGTAAAAGAAGCATACTAGAATTTTCTCAAATACTTTTCATCTTTGAAATAGTTTTCACAAGCACCAGACTCAACATTGACCAATAACAAGGTTTTCCTATGGTTGGTACTACTCTGATACCAAAACCTATGACACCCCCAGGAAAATCCCCATACCTCAGTTTGACATAAGCCTAACCTAGAGCTCGAGAATATCCAGTGAGAGAATTGGTAACACAACAGTGACCCTACGACACAAAAATTATTACAGCAAGATCATAACTGAGCAGAGAACCAAAATATTACAAGTAGAGGTCACTGACCACAAACAACAAACAATGGAAGGAAAATTAAGATATTAAGTATAGAAAACTTAATAAATGGCCTAAGAGGCTTCAAGCATAACAATGATATCCCAGCCCATAGATTATAGGCTGTCGACCAGGAAACCCAAGCTACTCATCGGTGTAGATGCCGTACCAAACTCATATTTAGGGGAATACATACTATACTATAAAAAGTATGAACAAATCAAGGGTGACTACATGGTCTACTATGCAAGACTTATGGCTGGTGGAGTTATTTTGCATAAAGCTATCCTTGTTCGTAAAACAAGAGGGACTAGAAGCTCGTCTAAGTAGAATATTATAAAAGGGGATAATAGAGAGATATTATGGATGTAATCTCACTAAGTTGGTCGTGTGTATATTCCCGTCACACGGGTGAACAAATTCCGATCTTAATCCATAGGCCTCAACTATTCTTTTAGAATACCTGACACACACCTTTGTGGCCACCCAATTATGGTCATGATGGTTGATGTGATCAAAGCATCCTCAAGAGATAGTGATTAATATGATCTCATGGTTTAAGAAGAAGTATACTATGCTTCTAACTATTGCACTGATGAACCTTGTGACTTGATCGTGTCGCAATACCTATGATTGGGTAATTGCCATCATATCATATATGCCTCCGTTGTCAACTGGCATAAATGCTCCATGATCAGGAAACTTTTATCATCGGTTGCCCAATGAACTAGTATAAATAGAGGCTAATACGGACTCGGTATATTTTATACCACACCCATATCAATGTTTCTGCTTAATACAGTTATAGCAATATGAAACTATTATGAACTAATTGAGATATGATAATAAAATCCATTTATTATTTGCCTCTAGGGCATATCTCCTTCATCATTATAGGTCTTCTAGAATGTTCTAGATCCTTATAGGTTGCTCTAGGTAGTTAGTTCGATGTTACTACTCGACATGGTTACTATTGCTAAGTTAATGTTCTCTAAACTTTACTGAATTTTAGTGTCTGACACTTGCATTAGTTTACATTCTCTTAGTTAGGTGGTCTAAGTTCAGTTAGTGATGATATTGTTTTGGCGTTGGTTAATTATGATGTATAGGTGACTTCCAAGCTTAATCAAGTACTAATACACATATTTTCATGTTCAATACTGTCTAAACTTGTATGTTTGTAGTTATCTAGTTACTGTCCTGCTGTTTCTAATATTGTTGTTAGTTTTACTTGTATACACTAAGTACATACGTGTGTTTTAGTTACTAGAGTGGTCAAAATCCACAACTCAAATAGATTAGTTAAGTTAGGTTGTGTTTCCTTCATATCTTTTGCTAGTCGGTTACTTTTACTATCTGTGATTGTGATACTCATCCAAGCTTGTAGTTTCAGATGTGCTTTAATTAGGTAGACTTAAGGTTGTTTACTAATTACTTCTGAACTTTTGGTTTAGTGTTATTATAAATATGTTGATTAGGTGTGACTTACTTCTTTATGTAGGTTTAATACATTCAAAGATTATTATCTGCTTCTTCCTTTTCTTCCTTAGGTGATCACATGATCCTATCTAGGGAAGGAGATGGAAATGTGGAGTTTAAGTTCTAAGTTGTTTCCTAATGTGATCTAGGTTATGCCAAACTAGTTTAGTGGCATGGATTTGTGGTGTTCTCCAACAATGGATATGCACAAAACCTATCCCTAGGTAGTCTAGGTGCTACCTTAATTACTACTCTCTCTGCCTAATTTTATGCTAAAGTTTAGCTATAAAGCTTTCAAGACTCAAAAATGGGATTGAGGAAGATCTGATGCAGTTCTTTCCTCTTGTCACATCCAAATTTCTAGAGTTGGTACTACATATCATTCATGCATTGCATCATGCACATCATGAAAAATTTCAGTTTGAAAAAGGCTTTTCTCAAAAACCTCACACTAGTCCATAACCCACAATTTAGGCCAAGTGCAAGGATTTTAGTTCCATTGATTTTGGTGGTGTATAATACACCTCAGGTATGTCTAGGAACATGGGAAACATGATTACAAACCCGCAGGTTTTCGTTTCACTCAAATCGGAGTTGTAAATCTAAAGTTATGGTCAAAATTAAGAACATTTCAGAAAAATTCAGATTATTTTGATAGATACAGTTAAAAGGCAGACCCAAAAAAGAATAGAAGAAGAAGGAAAAAAGGGAAAACGTGTAGCCCACCGCGGCCCACCCGGGGTCCGCCAACGGCAGCAGCAGTTGTAGCAGCGCGCCGCGCGCGCGACAGCCTGCAAGCGCAGCCCTGCAGCAGGCTGGCCCAACTACCGCCCAACAAGCGAGCAACGGCCCAGGACAACCCACTGCATGCTCTCTCCTTTCTTTCCCCTTCTCCTATTCTATTTCGTTTTTTTCTTTTCCTTACCCAACATGCGAGTCCCGCCTGTCAGCCCCTGTAGCTGTTCTTCGTCGACCGGGACTCTGAGAGGAACCGTCGCCACGTTAATCGGCGATTCCGCCCGACTCAGTTCCCTCTCATGTTTTTCCTCTATCCCCACTATAAAATTCAACCTCCCTATAGTAGAACCCCCTCCACAAACCCTAAAATGACGCCAGGAGGCTACCATTTCCCCTCGCCGGAGTTCTGCCCACCACCGCCTTGTGACTGCAATATGAGCTCGACCCCGACTACCCTAAGCTCTCTCATCCCTCTCTGTGTGTTCACCATGAAAGACCGCATTGGCTCACGACCGCATTCCCCTTTCCCCTTGCAGCGAAATGACCGCAATCGCCCGCCGGAACTCGCCGCCGACCTTGTTATTCCAGTCGCCCACTACCGACAGGAGAGGAAGCAGGGGACCATCCTAGGACCACCAGGAGAACCGCTGCCCGCTGCCTCAGCTGCCACTGTCATCGTCGACGCCACCAACAGTGAGCCATGAAAGCTTTCCGTCCTAGCCGTCTGATCTTGGTCAGACATACCAGATTAGACCCCATGCATGAACTAGTACCCGCCAACTGCGTAGCGCTGTGTGGTGCCACATTAGCGAATCAGCGCGGTCAACGTTGACCCCTACGAATAAGAAAAATAAGAAAAGGAATTATAAATTGCAGATAATAAGTACAACTTCAAAAATTCATAGGAAATTAACTACTAGTCAAAAAATTTGAATAATATACCGTTGTAATCATGAAATTGTGTAGAATGTGATTCTATAATAATATTGCAGGTCTACAGTCCGTATATTTTTGAGTTTATTAAAAAGCATATTATAGCATAAAAATTCTATAGAAAGACCTGTAGTGATTCTTGTTGCCCCTGGCTTTGAATCATATAGTCTATCTAGTAGTATTTTTTTCAGGTTGAACAACACATTTTATAACAGAAGCTTAATATTTTTCTTAAAAGTCTATTAATTAGATCAAAAATTCACATTAAATGGGTTTGATGCATTAAAGGTATTCCAAACATGTCTTGAGTAGGAATATTGATCATAGAACATAAATTACTACTAAAACCTTGATCAGAGAACACCCGTATTTTTAAGTCCAGATGCCTGTTATGCCGTACATCGCAATCCTAGGATTACCATTTTTGGGAGACAATAGAATTGGTAACACGGTACATCATCCATTACAAACCATAATAGTCCTACAAATAGAGGATCTCACGATCTAGTCTTAATACAATCAAAGCAGCGGAAAGTAAACATAGTAGGGGCTCCATCTTCACTGTCACAGGAAATGCTGACGATGGGAGATGATCCTAGTTATCATAGACCTACTGCTGTCCATCTTCCGGGTAGTCTTCCTACTAGTCTGGCCATGGCAATAGATAGGGTCAGAGCAATGAGTACTCTTTAAGTACTCGCAAACTATCACTAACACAAGTAAGGTAATACTAGTAGGAATGCTAAGCTCTAATCTTCTTTGCAATAAGCCAATTTTATTTCATAAGTGCTTCATGTTAAGCCTATTTTAGTTCTCTAGATTACTTAAGTGGGAACCTAGTTTTCAAGTCCATTGCGGTCAAGTCAAAGTCATCTTTCAAGTCACAAGTCATTTGGAAAACCTCTAACAACGGAATAGTATGGCCACTCCAACTATCCATAACCGCGGATGTGGCTATTCAAATAGTTTGACACTCTGTAGAGGTGGTACACTTTAACCAGAAAATTCGATACATCCGTCCGGGAGAACCCTGAACCATCATACTTAGTATGCGGATAATCAATCCTAACTTTTCAATTACACCCCCTAGTATAGGCACCTCCCCTATGAGCTTGGCCTCCCAGCCATGGCCAACTGCCATCCCGGGAACTGCATAGGTGGACATTCACACTCACGAGGTAGCCTCAACTCAACCTCTTTCCACGAGGGAACTCATACTAAGACATATAAACTTCCAGTCAAGCCCTACCCACCTCCGGTATTATGGTTGTATGGTAAAATTGGAATGGTATCGCATTCGAACCCAACCATCAGTTTTTATCAAAGTCAAGCATATGTTTCATTTAGTTTCACCAACAAACCCTTGTCTTTCATAACACATGTCAAAACATTTAAATAGAATGAGTCATCATTCCAAGGTTTTCATAATCATTTTCACCAAGTGTTCCCATCTAAAGTGATCAAGTTTAGTTTAGTAGTAGCCACTAGGATTGAGTGTATCACTATTGAGGGGTGCTAATCAAGTATAAGTATCCAAGGCTAGTTCTATTATCTTGATGGTATCCATCCTATTTTCCACTAATCACAATTTATTAACTAGGTAAGAAACTTTAGTAAAGGGAAAAGTAAAGCTTGGAATAAAACTAGGAATTGGTAAAGTTGCATCTCAAAAGTTTGCATAAGTTATCAAGTCAGCTGGCATAGCTAAGCTTGCATGGATAGCTTGCATAGTGGGCTTTCCTTGAGTAGTGAACTTGTTGAAGTTCTCTTCCTCTTCTTCGAAGTATTCCTCCTCCTCGTACCCCGGGTCGGTACTGGTGTCTATAAATACATTCAATGTACACAATCACCAAACAATACTTAACTACTTTTATTCAGCACACATGAACTTACAATAGATGATCTAGCATAATCTCAAGCATCACATGAAATATTTACACCACCTTATTTATCTTATTTTAGAAAAGTAATTTCTACTCAGTCAAAGTACTTAAGATTTAATATCCTCTAATTAGAATATGGGATCATGCTGACACATGTCATCACCACATATTCCAATACTTGAGAGTGTGATTTAAAATGGTGGTCACATTATACAAGTTTTAATATTGCTATTTAGCAATATTAAAATGACTAGAGATGCCTATATAGCATTCTTTTAATACTAGTCCATGATCAATGCTTGTAAAACTATATATTTTTTACATATTCATAAGGAGCATGGCAAATGTGATTTTTGATAGTTGGAATCCACTCAAAAGCATTTATGGTTGATTTTATAAAAATGTTTGAAGTTATGGAAGTCTCTGTCTTGTTATTTTTACTATAGGTGATCTATAGTTTCAAATGGTTTGAATCCAACAGGAGTGATTAGATATTTTTAATACCTTTCTAACAGAATAGCAATCATGCAATTTGGTTCAGTACATCTCTTTGAATTGAATTTTGAATACAGCTATAGAACTAGGTTTTGAATTAAATAGAAAAATTAAGTTTGAAACACTGGGCTATGCGCGGGAAAATAAATGGGCTAGCCCAACTGCACAGTGCGTGCGCAGCAAGCTACTGACAGGCTTTTCCCACGCATCAGCGGCTCTATCTCATCGAAATGGTATCAGCTAATATCTGCCCTACGATTAGAATGAGATCAACGGTCCTAGTTCATCGTCGATGTCGTAGAGGGCACGCGAGGTTCTAAACCTAGCGGCACGGTGGGGGTCGTCGGGGGCTTACCAAGGCTCCAACTAGGTCCGGCGATGGGTGCGAACGGGCTGGTAGACAACGGCGAGTCGATTGGCGATCGTGACATCTCCTGGGATGGCTCCAATCGATGACGCCCTTCCTTCACTGCAGCGGCGGGCTCCGGCCAAATTTCGGCAGGGTGGTGCTCGCCTTGCTGCGGGGAAGAGTCTGGGATGGTTTTGAAAGAGAGGGGAGTGAGATGGTGTGCCGTTTGAGGCTGGGGAAGGGGCCTATTTATACACTAGCGATGGAGGCAGTGCGGCATGGCTCGAGCTTGCCGACGATGCTGCTACAGGTCACAATAGGCATGGCGGATGGCATAGGTCGATGCGGTGGACTACGGTGATCGTCACACGCATAGTGGCGTGGAAAGGGGCGGTCTTAAATGGTCGGGGGAGGTCCATGCTATGTGCGGGTATCGACATGTTCGTCATCGCGTATGGTGGTCACGGGGCGCGCAGCGACGAATGATCATGTCTGGGGTGTTGCTGGTGACGCGGCAAGTGCGGGTACGAGCGGAGAGGGCGAGACACGGCGTGACTGTGTGAGGCGGTTGCGGTGCTCTAGCGTGCGCTCGGCATAGCAGAGACATAAATGGGCGCGGCGATCCTAGCTTTTCCACTGCTCGCTGTTGGTCAAGGGGTAGACAGAGAGGGGCGGTGAGGTCACGACTAACGTCTAGGCATCATGGGAGAGAGCGGCGCGGTCTGTGGCGTCGTGTCCATGGTCGACCGGCATGGACATGCTCGGGTACGACATGGCACTGGCGCAGGTGGTGAGTGAGGGGTGCCAGCTGCACGGGCTGGTACTGGGGATGGTCATGGGTTAGTTATTGGGTTGATTGCAGTACAAGAATGAACACAATATTGATTCAAAATAGTAGATAGTGGTTGAACTTGTACTCTGTCTGCTAAGTGCTCGACGAAATGGCCGCATGAGCTAAACCTTTGAGTTTTCAAATGATTTTTGGTGAGTATGTTGGTCACATGCTTAGTAGTCTCTGGTTCCTGGGATATGTCAAGTGGTGTTGGTTTGAGTGGTTTTTGAATAATGACTATCTAGGTACCTACACTTGATTCAATTTTGAATTGCCTCTCAAATAGATTTGAAATTAGCTTTTGTAAGTTTGTAAAGTTTGCTTGTGTTCATTTTCACTTGGTCTTGCATTGGGTGAAAATAAGTTGAATTGTTTCTATTGGGAATCTTTTACCAGAGATGCCCAAAGTAGGCTAGTGGTTAACTTTGGCCAAAATGACCATTTGATCATTATACTTATGACTTGATTCTCTTTTGATTTGTTTCTATTTGAAGATGACCTAGATTATCTTATTTTCATCTTTAAGCTAATCTTTATCATTGACAGTAATCAAACATGGCATACCAAGCATTCATGCACTAATAATAAACAAACATGCATTCATATGGGTTTAATAATAAAAGTTTTTGTTAACCCTAAACTTGGGTGATTAGAACTTGATAATATTGTTTAGCATTTTTGAGGTGTTACAAACCTTCCCTCCTTAAACAGAATCTCGTCCCGAGATTCAGGAAAAACTAGGAACTAAAGAGATTTGGAAACTCTATCCTAATATATTCTTCTTGCTCCCAAGTAGCTTCTTCTTCAGTATGGTTACTCCACTGGATTTTGAGAAACTTGATACTCCTGGTCTTGGTGGTTGGAATGCTTCTTCCGAAATATGGATGGGTACTTCACGATAGGTTAAATCCTTGTTGATATCTATAACTCTGTCGTCGATGTTCTTGAAAACTTCAGTCTTCTCTGTCACTTCTAGGCATTTGCGAAGTAACGAGATATGGAACACATTATGCACGGCTGACATCTCCTCAAGCAGTTTCAGCTGATAGGATACTTCTTCTCGACGATTTATGATTTTGAAGGGTCCAATATATCTTGGGGCAAGATTCCCTTTCAGTTGAAAACGCTGCATTCCTTTCAAGGGTGATACTTTGAGATACAAAAAATCTCCGATATTGAAGGTCAGGTCTCGACGTCTTTTGTCAGCATAACTCTTCTGTCCGGATTGAGCAGTCTTGAGGTGTTCACGGATCTTGTGAACCTTCTCTTCGTCTTCTCGTAGGATATTTGGTTCGAAAATTTGACTCTCTCCTACTTGCAACCAATTCAAGGGGGTACGGCACTTCCTTCCATACAGAAACTCAAATGGGGCCATTTGCAAGCTGGCTTGATAACTATTATTGTATGAGAATTTCGCGAAAGGCAGATAATCTTCCCATTTAGATCCATATTCTAACACACAGGCTCTCAGCATATCTTCTTAGATCTGGTTTACTCATTCCGTTTGTCCGTCGATTTACGGGTCATAAGTTGTGCTGAAGTTCAGTTTGGTTCCTAATCCTTCTTGGACTTTCTTCCAGAATCTTGAGGTGAATTGGGTGCCTCTATCTGACACAATGGTCTTGGGGGTTCCATGCAAACTGACTATTCTAGCAATATACACCTCTGCTAGCTTCAAGCTTTGGTAAGTGGTCTTGACGGGTATGAAATGAGCTACCTTGGACAGTCTATCCACTATGACCCAAATAGAGTCATTTCCCCTACTAGATGTAGGCAGACCGGTGATAAAATCCAATCCAACAGAATCCCATTTCCATTTTGGAATCTGTAATGGTTGCAAAAGTCCTGCGGGTCGCTGATGTACCGCTTTGACTCTCTGACAGATATCACACTTGGTGATGTAGCTTCCGACTTCTCTCTTCATTTTGTGCCACCAAAATTGCTCCTTCAAATCCTGATACATCTTCGTTCCTCCCGGGTGAATAGAATAAATGGTGTCATGGGTTTCCTGCATAATGACTTGTTTCAACTCTGAATCTGCAGGCACACAGATACGTCATTTATACCATAGAACTCCTTCATCTTCCATGAATCCTGGTACCTTCCCTCTACCGATACGACGCTTAATTCCATTAATACTGGCATTTCCTTTCTAGGCTTCCTTTATCTGACAGATCAAAGTGGGTTTAAGTTCAAAACTGGCTAAAAATCCTTCGCTAACCAGCTCCACTCTAAAATTCTCCATCTCCTCATGCACACTTGGCTGAGCTTCGTTAATCATGGTGTTTAATCTACACGGCAATCTACTAAGAGCATCCGCTGCCACATTGGCCTTGCTGGGGTGGTAGTGAATGTCAAGGTCATAATCCTTGATTAACTCTATCCATATCTTTTGCCTCATATTCAACTCCTTTTGGGTGAAAATATACTTCAAGCTCTTATGATCCGAATAAATCTCACAGCGGTTACCCATGAGGTAATGATGCCATGTCTTCAAGGCTAAAACTACGGCTGCCAATTCTAAGTCATGGGTAGGGTAGTTCTGTTCATGTTGCTTCAGTTGTCTAGACATATAGGATATGACTTTTCCTTCTTGCATCAACACACACCCGAGACCAATCTTGGATGCATCACAATATACATCAAATGGCTTCTTGATATCCGGCATGATCAAAATTGGGGCTGAAATCAATCTTTTCTTGAGATCATGAAAACTTGCTTCACATTTGTCCGTCCATTCAAACTTCTTATGTTTCTTCAGTAGCTGAGTCATCAGCCTTGCGATGCTTGAAAATCCTTCAACAAACTTGCTGTAATATCCCGCTAATCCAAGAAATGCATGGACTTCAGTTTGGGTGGTTGGAGCTTTCCATTCTTCAACATCCTCGATCTTGGTGGGATCGACGGCAACTCCTCTTGCCGACAAGATATGGCCTAGGAATCCTACCTCCTTTAACTAGAGCTCATATTTGCTAAACTTGGCATACAACTAATGCTCCCTAAGGGTTTAAAGGATGGTTCTTAGGCGTTGTTCATGATCCTCTTCCGACTTGGAGTAGATTAGAATGTCATCTATAAAAACAACGGCAAACTTATCCAAGAAGTCCATAAAAATCTTATTCACGAGGTTCATGAAATAAGCGGGGGCATTTGTTAATCCAAATTACATGACATTGTACTCATACAATCCATATCTGGTGGTGAAGGCAGTGTTTGGAATATCCGTTGCATGGATCTTCAATTGATGATAACCAGTTTTAAGATCAATCTTAGAAAACACTCTGGCACCAGTCAACTAATCAAACAAGTCTTCTATCTTCGACGGTGGGTACTTGTTCTTGATGGTGACGTCATTCAGCTTCCGATAATCCGTACACAAGCAATTGGCACCATCTTTCTTATCCATAAACAACACAGGTGATCTCCATGGCGATGCACTTGGTTGGATCAGACCTTTACCCAACATGTCATCAAGTTGCTTCTTGGGCTCCACTAGTTAAGATGGGTTTATACTATAGGGTCTATGAGCTATGGGTCCAGTTCCTAGAACTAGTTCAATGATAAACTCGATATCCCGATCTGGGGGCATACCGGGTCATTCATCTAGAAACACATCAGGGTATTCACAGACTACTCGGACTTAGTCGATGGTGGACTGAGCTAAACTCTTGTTGCATTTGAATTGACGAGGCGGTGTCTCAGATACATGCTCTACTAATACTCCGGTGCTACTGGTCATGGTTATGGATTTCTTGGCACAGTCGATTAGTCCTTGATGTTTCGACATCCAATCCATTCCTAGTACTACTTCCAAACCTTTTGTTCCAAGTACTATTAGATTGGCATAAAAATATATCCCATGGATTCTGATAGGTACGGCCTTGCAAATTTTTCTAGCTTTGGTGGTTGAACCGGGTATTTGAACTATCATAACATGCTTCAAATTTGTGGGTTGAATCTTACTAGTGCATGCAAATTCTTCTGTAACAAACGAGTGCAATGCTCCAGAATCAAACAATACTCTTGCAAGAACTGAGTTAATAGAAAACATACCCAGCATGACATCTGGAGCTTCCTGGGCTTCTTCAGCATTCATGTGGAACAGACGGCCGATACAGTTGTGCGGGTTTCCTAGGCAAACCTCTTTCCAGGATAGACACGGCATTGCTGCCGGGCAGGTACCGTAACATTGGGGGCTGCATCAAGCTTCTTGGGGCACTCGTTGGAGTAGTGACCCGTGACTCCACATTCAAAGCAAGTGATCATTGACTTGTCTTTGCCCGCGATAGGCACATCGTTGCTTCCAGTCCTTGGGGCAGTATTGTTGTTGTTGTTGTTGGACCTTGGTGGTGCACGGTTGAAGTTATTGGGGTTGCTGGGGTTGTTGTTGTTCTGGTGGCCTCCGGTCCTCGGGTTTCCTGCTCCACGGTTGGGATAGTTCAGACGGGACATAGGGGGTATATTATTCCTCGGTGCATATCTTGCAGACAGGTTGGGGCGATACTTCAGAGTATGGTGGGGTCCTAGTTGGTGCATCATACGACGCTTACGATTCTCACTGGCTTGGTTGATCTTTCCTTCCATCTGAATAGCGGAATCCACTAAAGCTTCAAGGTCATCAAAGGTAATGTTGACTAACACTGTCTGCATCTCATCATGCAGACCATTTAGGAATCTCTCCTTCTTCTTGGCTTCAGTGTCAATCTCATCGGGGCATACCTAGCCAGAGATAGGAATCTGTCACGATACTCTACCATGGTCATCCTTCCTTGCTTCAAATCCCTGAATTCATCCCTCATTCTCTTGATCAAACCTAGGGGCACGTGAGTCCTGCTGAACTTGAGCTTGAACTCCTCCCAAAGCATGATCTGTCCTCTATTCATGGTACGAGTGCTATTCCACCAGGATCTAGCATAACCTGACATATAGTGGGTGGTAAATAGTACCTTCTCATTGGCATCAACTCTTGCGACTTGTAAATTGTTTTCCATGGTTTTCAGCCAATCATCAGAATCTAAGGGCTTTTCTGACTTCCTAAACATAGGATGATTGCTGTTTTGGAAGTTCTTGAGTTTGGATCCAGGATGATCTTGGTTTCCATGGCCTTGGTTATTGTGAGCCATTTGGGCTATCTGTTGCAGAGTGGCTAAGTTGGCTTGACGTTCATCTCTACCGGCTTCACGGTATGAAACTAACATCTGCAGAATCTGCAGCATTGGGTCTTGATATGAGCTGCTCCCACCGGGGTTTCCACGAGTCATCTGAAGATTGAGGTAGATAATGAGACAAGGGGGAAATTTATATGGTTTTAGGGGTATGTTTCACAAGTGTTAACTTTGAGGATTGCTAAGGTTTGAAAACTAACAACTCCATTTCATTCATTCATTCATAGCACATAATACAAACACACACCACAACTCTAAAAGCAGATGGTTTTAAGAACCATTATGTGAAGCTACGATACAATGGGACCGGATACAACTCACACCTAAGATAGTGCTCAGGTGCGACTACTAGTCATCAGAACTGTCAGGCTCCTCATCATCAATGAAGTTGGTGTCATCCTCCAGGTAGTCATCATCAACACTAAGGTAAGAGTAGGGAGCCCCATGGATGTCTTCAGCTTCCTCTTCCTCCCTGTCTTCAAGATGAATCTCCTGATCATGGATGGTCTCCTCAAGAATGGCCACCTTCTGGCGAAGAGGAGCGATGATGCGATCCTTTTTGTCGCGCTGGCGACAAAGTGACTTGTGCTCCCTAGCAAGCATGGCGAGGGTCTGGTCCTTCTCGACTGCAATAGCGTGCTTCTGGTTGGTGTATGTGTGAGCATTGTCCAACTCCTTCTGAGTCTCATGCAGCATGAAATCCAGATGATCCACATGGTGCTTCAGTTCCGGATGTGATGGCATGGTCAAGGGTTGTCCCATCGAGTCACGTCTAGCATAGTGGGCGAAATGGGTGCCAGCGATCTGGTTGATGTTCTGTGCACACAAACGAGCAAGTGCCTCCTGCATAGCTCTAGCGAGCCCATCTAACCAGTTGTTCTCCCTCAAGCTAAACTGGATCTTCTCCGAAAGAGGTGGCTCCATTTTGCCTCTCACATCAGCAACAATTAGCCACTGCAGTTCCACTCCAAATTGGTCATTGAGCTGGGCTCCGAAGAACTCCGGGTGCGGGCGTCCAAGATACTCAGCGAGTTGTCCCAGATCCTTCACAAAGATGAGCTCCCCACCATTGCCCAACTGGTAGAATTTGCTGTATTTCACCTCCATCTATAAGCAATTAGGATGAGTAAGTTAGTGAGGTGATCAAGTGTGTTAATATTTATGTAGTATTGCAAAAAAATTGAGGAACAAGTTCTCTCTTTTTGAAAGAATCTCAAGGTTAAGAGTGAGAATAGGTTTTCGTAAATACTCACTTCCTTTGTTTTGGAACTAGGTTTTTCAGACGTCCATTCTAACTAGGGTCTCCTATGGTCAGGATGGCTCTGATACCAACTTGTCAACACCCGGATTTTTAAGTCTAGATGCATGTTAGGTCGTACATCGCAATCCCAGGATTACAATTTTTGCGAGACATAACAGAATTGGTACCACAGTACATCATCCATTACAAACCATAATAGTCTTACAAATAGAGGATGTCACGATCCAGTCTTAATACAATCAAACAGCGGAAATAAACGTAGTAGGGGCTCCATATTTATTGTCACAGGCAATGCTGACGATGGGAGATGATCCTAGTTATCATAGACCTCCTGTTTTCCATCTTCCGGGTAGCCTTCCTTGTAGTATAGCCATGGCAATATCCATGGACAAAGCCATGAGGACTCTTTAAGTACTCGCAAACTATCACTAACACAAGTAAGGTAATACTAGTAGGAATCCTAAGCTCCAGTCTTATTTGCAATAAGCCAATTTTATTTCATAAGTTCTTCATATTAAGCCAATTTTAGTTCTCTAGATTACTTAAGTGGGAACCTAGTTTTCATGTCCACAACTCCGTTGCGGTTAATTCAAAGTCATCTTTCAAGTCACAAGTCATTTGGAAAACCTCTGACAACGGAACAGTATGGCCACTCCAACTATCCATAACCGTAGACGCGGTTATTCGAATAGTATGACACTCTGCAGAGGTGGTATACTTTCACCACAAAATTTGATACATCCATCAGGGAGAACCCTAAACTATCATACTTAGTATGCGCATAATCAATCCTAACTTTTCAATTATACCCCTAGTATAGGCACCTCCCCTATGAGCATGGCCTCCCAGCCATGGCCAACTGCCATCCCGGGAACTGCATAGGTGGACATTCACACTCACGAGGTAGCCTCAGCTCAACCTCTTTCCGCGAGGGAATCCATACTAAGACATATAAACTTCCAGTTAAGCCCTTCCCAACTAAGGTATTGTGGTTGCACGGTAAAATTGGAATGGTATCGCATCCAAACCCAACCATCAGTTTTTATCAAAGTCAAGCATATGTTTCATTCAGTTTCACCATCAAACCCTTGTGTTTCATAACACATGTCAAAACATTTCAATAGAATGAATCATCATTCCAAGGTTTTCATAATCATTTTCACCAAGTGTTCCCATCTAAAGTGATCAAGTTTAGTTTAGCACTAACTACTAGTATTGAGTGTATCACTATTGAGGGGCGCTAATCAAGTATAAGTATCCAAGGCTAGTTCTATTATCTTGATGGTATCCATCCTATTTTCCACTAATCACAATTTATTAACTAGGTAAGAAACTTTAGTAAAGGGAAAAGTAAAGCTTGGAATAAAACTACGAATTGGTAAAGTTGCATCTCAAAAGTTTGCATAGGTTATCTGCACAAGTCAGCTGGCATAGCTAAGCTTGCATGGATAGCTTGCATAGTGGGCTTTCCTTGAGTAGTGAACTTGTTGAAGTTCTCTTCCTCTTCTTTGAAGTATTCCTCCTCCTCGTACCACGGGTCGGTACTGGTGTCTATAAATACATTCAATGTACACAATCACCAAACAATACTTAACTACTTCTATTCAGCACACATGAACTTACAATAGATGATCTAGCATAATCTCAAGCATCACATGAAATATTTACACCTTCTTATTTATCTTATTTTAGAAAAGTAATTTCTACTCAGTGAAAGTACTTAAGATTTAATATCCTCTAATTAGAATATGGGATCATGCTGACACATGTCATCACCACATATTCCAATACTTGAGAGTGTGATTTAAAATGGTGGTCACATAATACAAGTTTTAATATTGCTATTTAGCAATACTAAAGTGACTAGAGATGCCTATATAGCATTCTTTTAATACTAGTCCATGATCAATGCTTGTAAAACTATATATTTTTTACATATTCATAAGGAGGATGGCAAATGTGATTTTTGATAGTTGGAATCCACTCAAAAGCATTTATGGTTGATTTTATAAAAATGTTTGAAGTTGTGGAAGTGTTTATCTTGTTATTTTTGCTATAGGTGATCTATAATTTCAAATGGTTTGAATCCAATGGGAGTGATTAGATATTTTTAATACCTTTCTAATAGAATTGGAATCATGCAATTTGGTTCAGTACATCTCTTTGAATTGAATTTTGAATACAGCTATACAACCGGGTTTTGAATTAAATAGAAAAATTAAGTTTGAAACACTGGGCTATGCGCGGGAAAAGAAATGGGCCGGCCCAACTGCACAGCGCGTGCGCAGCGGGCTACTGTCAGGCTGGTCCCACGCGTGAGCGGCTCTATCTCACTGAAATAGTATCAGCTAATATCAGCCCTACGATTAGAACAAGATCAACAGTCCTAGTTCATCGTCTACGTCGTAGAGGGTGCGTGAGGTTCTAAACCTAGCGGCATGGTGGGGGTCGTCAGGGGCTTACCAGGGCTCCAGCTAGGTCCGGCGATGGGGGCGAATGGGATGGTAGACGATGACGAGTCGATTGGTAGTCGTCGCATCTCCTGGGATGGCTCCAATCGACGGCGCCCTTCCTTCACTTCAGCGGTGGGCTCCGGCCAAATTCCGGCGAGGTGGTGCTCGCCTTGCTCCGGGGAAGGGTCTGGGGTGTTTCTGAGAGAGAGAGGGAAGTGAGATGGTGTGCCGTTTAAGGCTAGGGAAGGGGCCTATTTATACACCGGTGATGGAGGCAGTGCGGCATGGCTCGGGCTCACCGGCGAGGTTGCTACATGTCTCTATAGGCATGGCGGATGGCATAGGTTGACGCGGTGGACTACAGCGATCGTCACGCGCGTAGTGGCACAACAAGGGGCGGTCTTAAACGTTCGTGGAGGTCCGTGCTCTATGCGGGTAACGACGTGTTTGTCATTGCATACGGTGGTCACGGGGCGTGCGACGGCGAATGTCCATGTCTGGGGGGTTACTGGTGACGCAGCGAGTGCAGGTACGAGCAGAGAGGGCGAGGCGTGGCGTGGTTGCGTGAGGCGGCTGCGGTGCTCTGGCATGCGCTCGGCATGCCATAGACATAAATTGGCATGGCGATCCTGGCTTCTTGTTGGGGGGATACCCCCGGGTAGGGTCACGCCGGGGTAGAAAGGCCGAGTTAGCCGAGGTTCAGCAAGGCCAAGGCGGATGCTGGCCGGGTCACCTCAAGGCAGGCCGAATCACGGAGTAACCCAGACCAGGGGACCCCCACCTAACGTGGTCTCAACTGACTTAAGCCGTAAGTCAGAAAGATGTATCTAACTTTCATGCAGGAACAGGTGTGGCCGGATCAACTACGATCCGGGTCATGTCAAGCTTCTAGGAGAAGGAAGAAATCTCGTTGGTCAAAAGTAGCCCTGGTACGCACGACATGAGCGAAGCGGACAGAGGCAGGACCAGCAAGGTTTGGCCGACAGAGGTGACGACGCCAATGTCGGCTGACGCAGGCGCCGTAGAGGCTCACGTAGCCTCTGCATGGGTGACGCGGGGAAAAGCGACCCGGTCGGCTTACTATTTTGGGAGGAGGCATATTCCCTAGAATATGCCTCCACATATGCCCTAAGTGGAGACCTAGCCACCCCTATATAAGGAGGGCTAGGGCCTCTGTAGAAAGGTTAGGTTCTACGGTTTGATCTCTTGTTGGTCTTGTACGGGTTAGCCAGTGGCGAGAGTAAGAGAGTCCCTTCTTCCTCCTCTCCCCAAGACAGCTCTAGGAGCACTTGTAAACCTTGGAAGTGAATCAAATATAAAACTTCTGTGTGAGGAATCAGCTCACTATCCCTTCCTAGATTCCCCTAGTGCATTTAGTCCCCACCTTTAGCCTATCCATGGCATCTGCTGTGACACCACCACGACAGTTGGCGCCCACCATGGGGCAAGCGGCGCTAGCAGGGCTCAAGATCCGGACGGGAAACCTCATCGGCACCAGCGAACGCATCGTCTCCGGGCTCGTTCAGCGCTTTGGAGTGCTGGACTTTGTCAGCGACAACGCTGGCTGCTTCGGCACGCGCCCGCTTCCGTGCAACGGCCTCTTCGTCAAGCTCAGCGTGCACAAGGTCTACGTTGCTGTCGATGTGTCGTGCGTTCATCCGCAGCACGTCGTCGAGGCAGGGGAGCCACCCCTTAGCGTGGTCCATGGGGCGCGTATCACTCGCTCCCCGGACCGTGC
The DNA here is from genome assembly GCA_910589775.1 of Avena eriantha. NCBI lineage: Eukaryota > Viridiplantae > Streptophyta > Magnoliopsida > Poales > Poaceae > Avena > Avena eriantha. Next base: position 297,796,307 of record OU342745.1, on the reverse strand, counting down.
TGAGGTGATGATGACTGCGCCTGGTGCAGGCGCAAGCAAGGATCCGGCACCAGATCCAAAGGTAACGCCTAAGGCACCGAGGAAAGGTAGAGGTCCTCCACTAGAGAGGCCTGAGAATGTGCTGCGGGAAGCGATGGATAGCTTGGCAAACCCAGTAGCAGTAGTGGTAGATCCGGCACAGGCACAGGCCGAGCTAGAGGAAACTAGGCAAAAAATTCTAGAGGGTGCGAAAAAGATAGCCGCGGCTCAGCAGTCGTTGAACATGATGCTGCGTGAGTACGCAAAGGCAAATAAAGTAGATGCTGTAAAAGTAAAGGGGAGAAATCTCATGAGTGAAATGAACAAAGAGGGAGACACTAGGATTGAGGAGTCAGAGAACTGTTTGTCCGTGGGGCTGCCGAGGTATAGTACCCCGGCTAAGAACCTCAGAGCAGCGGATGCAGCTGCATCTAAGTTAGAGGGTCTAACGGGTGAAGCCCGTCAGAGACAACAAGATAGGGTCAATGAGTTGGTTCGGATCGCGAACAGGCAAAATGAGGAACTGCTCAGGGCTAACCCGGAGAGAGCTGGGGCCTCCAAGATCGTTCATTTGGCGGTGGGTAACCCGGAGAAATCCGCTGGAGCCGCATCGTCTCCTCATGGTGGTCCTAGGAGAGAAGAGGTAGTAACCTCGGCCGGAAGAAACAAACAGATTGTCCCGTACGACCCGACAAGGGTAGGGAAAGGAAAAGAAGTACAGAGAAGTGACGATCGACGAAGTATGAGCCGAGGTGAAGCTGGCCAAGGTAACCATGACCAAGGCAATGCCTGTCAAGGAAATGTTGTAAACGGCAATGCCGGACAGCGAAACTCGGCAGGAGCAGGACAACCACAGCAGCGGAATATACCAAGGCAAGAGAAAAGTGTCGGCCAAGGTTATGCAACAGAGAGGTGCTCCACGAGAGCAAGACCGGTATAACGATGGAGATTTAGAAATGGTGAACGCAGGATACCCAAGGCCGGACTATCATGTGATAGGGTCAAGGTTGGGAAGCAGGGATTTGATGCCTGATGATGCCAGGTTGAAACTGGATCGACTGTATAGGTCGGAACAGATCGAATGTCAAGGTCCATCGGGTCCTGCGTGTTTTGGGCCCCGAATCATGAAGGAGCTGCCGATACCTAACTTCCAATTACCCAAAGGCACAAAGACGTATGACAGCAGTACTAAGCCGGATGATTGGTTGATAAACTATGCTACAGCTGTGAAAATTGCTACAGGCAACTTGAGATGGGTTGTGAGATACGTACCCCAGATGTTGGAGGGGCCAGCAAGGGTATGGCTAAACAATTTGCCGCCCGGAAGTATTAACTGCTGGATCGATTTTGAGGAAATGTTTATCAGCAATTTCTCAAGTACGTATCAGAGGCCAAATAGGCCATAGACCCTAGCTATGTGTAAGCAGAGACGAAACGAGACGGAACGGGAGTTTTTAACCCGGTGGTGTACCGTGACAAACTCATGTGAGGGTGTGATAGAGTCACAAGCCATAGCGTGGTTTGCGCAAGGGTGCAGATATGCAAGCAAGCTATGGCAGAAGTTGCAAAGGAAAATGCCAACTACATTGGCAGAGATGATCCGGATTGCTGATTCGTATGCTTTGGGTGATCCGACTCAACCCAGGCTCGTGTCAAACGAGTCAAATGAGGAGTACTACTAGAGAGATGGAGCCGGATCATCCCGGAGGAATGATTACAGAGGTAAAAGAAGAGATGACAGACCAGATCACTGGTGCAGTTCGCAACAAGTTGCAGCTATGAATCAAGATCAGCCCGGAGCAGGAGGCAATCAACGTCAGAAAACTGGAGGGGGACAATGGACACCAAGAAATGATGGCAAGAAAACTTGGGCGCCAGAGCAGAAGAAACAATGGCAAGAAAAGAAGGACCGTCCAAGGTACACTTATGAGTCGATGTTGGATCAGCCATGTAAATTTCACACGCCAAATCCGAATAACCCAGCTAGACATACAACAAGGCAATGTGAGTGGATGCATAAAATAGAACAAGGTGGTTCGGGAAATGCTTAGGCACCCCGGAGTGATCAACCTCGGCAGGAGTTACCCCGGCAACAATTGCTCTCCGGAGCAAACACGCAACAGCTAATGTTGCCTCCCCCTCCACCGAGGTATGAAAACCATGAGAGAAGGGATGTAGTGCATCAAGTGGAAGACCAACATCAACGAGATCAAAGGTACCCCGGAAATGAGGGGAGAAATGAGTATAGAGAGCATCATCAGAGTTACTGTGTGTTCACCACGGAAGAGACAGATAGAAAGAGCTTGAAGCGCCGACACATGGAAGTCAATGCGGTAATGCCGGCAGTGACGAGGTATATGCCTTGGTCGGACCAGGAAATTACCTGGAGCATCAAAGATCATCCCAAGCTTATGCCAAGTCCTGGTTCGTATGCGCTAGTGTTGAACCCAACATTCATTGGGCCAAACATCAATGTGAGGTTCTCAAAGGTGCTGATTGACAATGGCAGCAGCATCAATATCATGTACTTGGACACGATGCGCAAGTTGGATATCTCGGAGAACATGCTCCAAGCTACAAGGACAACTTTCCATGGCATTCTACCAGGCATTTCCTGTGAACCTATTGGCAAGGTCCGGGTTGACGTGTTGTTCGACACGAGAGATAACTGCCGAACTGAAAATTTGGAATTCGAGGTTGTCAATTTGGAGAGCGCATATCATGCGTTACTCGGCAGGCCAGCCCTGAACAAATTCATGGCGAGTACTCATATTAGTTACTTGAAGATGAAGCTGCCCGGGCCAAATGGTGTCATTACCATAACTGGTGATTTCCGACGTTCCATTGAGTGCGCGTCAGCCGGGTCTAACCTGGCGGAGTCACTCGTGATTGCGTAAGAAAAGAGAAAGATCCAGGAGGTGGCGGCATTGGCTCAATTCACGCAGCAGTATATGTCGGTGTTGAGTAACCCACATGGAAGTGTCTCATTTCAAGCGACAAAGGATAGCAAGAAAGTGCCTATGGATGATATGTTCCTAGAGCGCACCGTAACAATTGGTGCTGGGTTAAATGATAAATAGGAAAGTGAGCTCGTCAACTTCCTCCATGAGAATCAGGATATTTTTGCTTGGTCCACACAGGACTTGCAAGGTGTTCTGAGGGAGTTGGCCGAGCACTCTTTGAATGTGAGACCCGGAGCAAAGCCGGTGAAGCAACCTCTCCGCCGCTTTGCCGAAGACAGGAGAAAGGTCATCGGAGATGAGATAGCTCGGCTCCTAGCAACTGGATTTATCATGGAAGTGCTTTACCCGGATTGGCTATCTAATCCGGTGCTGGTGGAGAAGAAGAAGGATGATCCGAACGTGACAGTGGTTTGGCGCATGTGTATCGATTACACGAACCTAAATAAGGCGTGTCCGAAAGATCCATTCCCACTGCCAAGGATAGACCAAGTCATAGATTCAACTGCTAGGTGTGAACTGTTGTCATTCATTGATGCATATTCTGGTTACCACCAGATACCTCTGAACCCAAGTGATCAAATAAAGACTGGTTTATCACCCCGTATAGGGCTTATTGCTATCGCACCATGCCTTTCAGTTTACGTAATGAAGGAGCAACGTACCAAAGATGTATGCAGAAATGTTTGCACGACCCAATTGGTCAAAATGTGCAGGTATATCTGGATGATGTTGTTATAAAGACCAAGGAAAGCAAAACACTCCTTGACGATATCAGGCAAACGTTCGCGAACCTGAGAAGATTCCGAATGAAGCTTAACCCGGAGAAATGTACCTTCGGTGTCCCGGCTGGAAAATTACTCAGATTTCTTGTCTCCAGCCAAGGTATCGAGGTTAATCCGACTAAAATCCGAGCCATAGAGCGAATGGGACTGTCGAAGTGCCTTAATGATGTCCAGAAGTTCACTGGTTGCCTGGCATCCTTAAGTCAGTTTGTATGTCGGTTGGGAGAAAAGGCACTGCCTCTCTATCAACTCATGAAAAAGTCGGACAAGTTCATTTGGACGCTACATGCCAATGAAGCCGTTATCCAGTTAAAGAAGATGTTAGCCACTGCACCAGTGTTAGCCTCTCCACTATCAAAGGAGCCAATGTTGCTCTATATAGCCGCAACCAACCGAGTTGTAAGTGCAGTAATTGTGGTAGAGCGCGACGAAGAGGGTAAATCAGTGCAAAGGCCAGTCTATTACCCGAGCGAGGTATTATCAGCGTCAAAGAAAAACTATCCTCACTATCAGAAGATGGCATATGGTGTGTATATGGCGGCTAAAAAGCTAAAGCACTATTTTGAAGAGCACCCCATCAAAGTAATATGTGAAGCCCCCATATCCGAGATAATGAGAAATAAGGATGCAAGTGGCCGGATTGCAAAATGGGCAATTGAGCTAGCCCCTTACGCGCCACAATATGATAGGAGAGAAGAAATCAAGTCTCAGGCTGTGGCTGACTATTTTGTGGATTGGGCCGAGGTACAATATGAGCCACCATTGCCAGATCCGAACTACTGGAGAATGCACTTTGACGGGTCAAAAACAAAAACTGGGTTAGGCGCCGTAGTTGTGCTTACCTCGCCCAAGAAGGACCAGCTGAAATACGTGCTGCAGATCCACTTCACAACGTCAAACAATGTTGCAGAATATGAAGCACTTGTGCATGGGCTCAAAGTGGCAAAAGGAGGTTGGAATACGTCGGATCCAATGCTTCGGTGACTCGGATCTCGTAGTCCAGCAAGTCTCCGGACAATGGGATGCTTTGGATGCAAATATGGCATTGTACAGATTTCATGTGCAAAAAATATCAGGATTTTTCCAGGGATGCGAATTTCATCATATAACTTATGAGTCGATGTTGGATCAGCCGTGTAAATTTCACACGCCAAATCCGAATAACCCAGCTGGACATACAACAAGGCAATGTGAGTGGATGCGTAAAATAGAACAAGGTGGTTCGGGGAATGCTCAGGCACCCCGGAGTGATCAACCTCGGCAGGAGTTACCCCGGCAGCAATTGATCTCCGGAGCAAACACGCAACAACTAATGTTGCCTCCCCCTCCGCCGAGGAATGAAAACCATGAGAGAAGGGATGCAGTGCATCAAGTAGAAAACCAGCATCAGCCGGATCAGAGGTACCCCGAAAATGAGGGGAGGAATGAGTACAGAGAGCATCATTAGAGTTACTGTGTGTTTACCACTGAGGAAACAGATAGAAAGAGCTTGCAGTGCCGACATATGGAGGTGAATGCGGTAATGCCAGCAGTGACGAGGTATATGCCTTGGTCGGACCAGGAAATCACCTGGAGCATTAAAGATCATCCCAAGCTTATGCCAAGTCCTGGTTCGTATGCGTTGGTGCTGGATCCGACATTCATTGGGCCTAACATCAATGTAAGGTTCTCCAAGGTACTGATTGACAATGGCAGTAGCATTAACATCATGTATGCGGATACAATGCGCAAGTTGGGTATCTCAGAGAACATGCTCCAGGCTACAAGGACAACTTTCCATGGTATTGTGCCCGGCATTTCTTGTGAGCCCATAGGCAAGGTCCGGGTTGACGTATTGTTCAGCACGAGAGATAACTGCCGAACTGAGAATTTGGTTTTTGAAGTGGTGAACTTGGAAAGTGCGTATCACACGTTACTCGGAAGACCAGCACTGAACAAGTTCATGGAAAGTTGTCACATCAGTTACTTGAAGATGAAGCTGCCCGGGCCAAACTGAGTAATTACCATATTGGAGATTTCTGACATTCCATTGAGTGTGCGTCAGCTAGGTCTAACCTAGCCGAGTCACTCGTGATTGCGCAAGAGAAAAGGAAAATCCAAGAGGTGGCGGCATTGGCTCAGTCCGCGCAGCAGTATATGCCGGCGCTGAGTAACCCGCATGGAAGTGTCTCATTCCAAGCCACGAAAGATACCAAGAAGGTACCTGTTGATGATATGTTCCCAGAGGGCACCGTAACAATTGGTGTCGGGTTAAATGACAAATAGGAAAGCGAGCTCGTCAACTTCCTCCGTGAGAATCGGGACATTTTTGCTTGGTCCACATAGGACTTGCAAGGTGTTCCGAGGGAGTTGGCCGAGCACTCTTTGAATGTGAGACCCAGAGCAAAGCCGGTGAAGCAACCTCTCTGCCGCTTCGCCGAAGATAGGAGGAAAGTCATCGGAGATGAGATAGCTCGATTGTTGGCTGCAGGATTTATCATGGAAGTTCTTTATCCGGATTGGCTATCTAATCCGGTGCTTGTGGAGAAGAAGAAGGAGGATCCGAATGTGGCAGTGGTTTGGCGTATGTGTATCGATTACACGAACCTGAACAAGGCATGTCCAAAAGATCCATTTCCACTGCCAAGGATAGATGAGGTCATAGACTCAACTGCTGGATGTGAACTATTGTCATTCATTGATGCATATTCTGGTTTCCACCAGATACCTCTGAATCCGGATGATCAAATAAAGACTGCATTTATCACCCCGTACGGGGCTTATTGCTATCGCACCATGCCGTTTGGTTTACGTAATGCAGGAGCAACGTACCAAAGATGTATGCAGAAATGTTTGCACGACCAAATAGGGCAAAATGTACAAGTGTATGTGGATGATGTGGTTATCAAGACCAAGGAAAGCAAGACACTCCTTGACGATATCAGGTAGACGTTCGCGAACTTAAGAAGGTTCCGGATGAAGCTTAACCCGGAGAAATGTACCTTCGGTGTCCCAGCTAGAAAGTTACTCGGTTTTCTTGTCTCCAGCCAAGGTATCGAAGTCAATCCAACTAAAATCCGGGCCATTGAGCTAATGGAACTGCCAAATTGTCTTAACGATGTCCAGATGTTCACTGGTTGCCTAGCATCGTTAAGTCGGTTTGTGTGTCGGTTGGGAGAAAAGGCATTGCCTCTCTATCAACTTATCAAAAAGTCGGATAAGTTCGTTTGGACGCCGCAGGCCAATGAAGCCTTTGCTCACTTAAAGAAGATGTTAGCCACTGCACCAGTGCTAGCCTCTCCCCTATCAAAGGAGCCAATGTTGCTCTATATAGCCGCAACCAACCGAGTTGTAAGTGCAGTAATTGTGGTAGAGCACGACGAAGAGGGTAAGTCAGTGCAAAGGCCAGTGTATTATCTGAGCGAGGTGTTGTCTGCTTCAAAGCAGAACTACCCACGCTATCAGAAAGTGGCATATGGTGTGTATATGGCAGCTAAGAAGTTGAAGCATTACTTTGAGGAGCATCTCATCAGGGTAATATGTGAGGCTCCCATATCCGAGATAATCAGTAACAAGGATGCGAGTGGTAGGATTGCAAAATGGGCAATTGAACTAGCTCCCTATGCACCACAATATGACAGAAGAGAAGCAATCAAGTCTCAGGCAGTAGCCGACTTTTTTGTGGACTGGGCCGAGGTACAATATGAACCACCGCTACCAGATCCTAATTACTGGAGGATGCACTTTGACGGGTCAAAAACAAAAACCGGGCTAGGCGTCGGAATTGTACTTACCTCGCCAAAGAAGGACTAGCTGAAATATGTGCTACAGATCCATTTCACGGCATCAAACAATGTCGCTGAGTATGAAGCACTTGCGCATGGGCTCAAAGTGGCAAAAGAAATTGGGATACGTCGGATCCTATGCTTTGGCGACTCATATTTGGTAGTACAGCAAGTGTTGGGACTGTGGGACGCCCTTGATCCAAACATGGCGCTGTACAGATTTCATGTGCAGAAGATATCTGGTTATTTTGAGGGATGTGAATTTCACCATGTACCCCAGGTGGAAAATGAGGCCGCCGACGTACTGTCAAAGCTCGGATCAACCCGACAAGCAATTCCACCGGGGGTAGCATTGGAACACCTCAGAAAACCGTCTATCAGGCCGTCCCCAGAAACCGACTCAATTTACATCCCGGAGGATACAGAATCTGGAGCCGTGCCCATGGACATTGACACGGGAGGTGGCGCGCGAAACCCGGGGACTGCTTCGCAAGAAACGGGGAAAGCTTCGCAAGACCCAGGGACTACTCAGCGTGATCCGGTTGAAGTTATGCTGGTGGCCCAGATGGAAATTGATGAGGATGTGTTCCCTGTGCGAGCAATACCAGCTTGGGCAGTACCTATATTTCGATTCCTGAAAGATGGAACTTTACCCACAGAGGAGGTGCTATCCAGGCAAACTCAGAGGAGAGCAAAGGCGTACACAATCATCAATTCCGAACTATACAAAAGGAGTGTGACCAATGTCCTCCAGCGATGCGTTGACCCGGAAGAAGGGCTTGACATCCTCCGAGATATACATCAAGGGGAGTGCGGGCATCATGCCTCGTCCCGAGCCTTGGTGCCAAAAGCTTTCCGGCATGGATTCTACTGGCCAAATGCCTTAGAACAAGCAGAAGATCGGGTGAGAAAGTGCAATGGCTGTCAGAGGTATGCTACCAAGACACATATGCCAATGTCGGAGCTCAAGACCATACCAATCACCTGGCCATTTGCCGTGTGGTGTTTGGACATGGTGGGCCCGTTTAAACCAGCAAGGGGAAATATGACTCACAATTTGGTCATGGTAGACAAATTTACAAAGTGGATCGAGGTGAAGCCAATAAGAAAATGTGATGGAGCTACGGCAGTGACATTTCTCAAAGACATCATCTTGAGATACGGTTATCCTCACAGTATCATAACTGATAATGGCACAAACTTTGCGGAAGAAGCATTTGCGCGTTTCTGCCGGGATAAGAAGATCCGGTTGGACGTTGCCTCGGTAGCCTACCCGCTTCGAACAGACAAGTGGAAAAACCCCAGCTCATTGAGCCGCTGCAAAGATCAGCGGGTGCTGGATAGAAGAACTACCAGCGGTACTGTGGAGTTTAATAACAACTCCGAATAGATCAACAGGCTATACGCCATTCTTTCTGGTATATGCGGCAGAAGCTGTATTACCAGCCGACATAGAGCATGATTCGCCTAGGGTCACCCAATACACAGAAGCCGAAGTGCAAGAAGCCCGGCAAAATGATGTTGATCTGCTGGAAGAAGCTAGAGAATTGGCATTGTCCAGATCCGCCATATATCAGCAAAATCTCCGACGCTATCATAGCCGGAAAGTAAGCCCCCAAGTTTTCGGGAAGGCGATCTGGTGCTCCGGTTGGTACAACGTACTTCTGCCATATATAAATTATCTCCTCCATGGGAAGGGCCATTCATTGTGAGCAAAGCATTGCACAATGATTCTTATTATCTTATAGATGCAAAGCCACATGAAAAGAATAAGGCGGACAGGTCCGGCGAGGAATCTAAGCGTCCGTGAAATGTAGCTCTACTTCGTCCTTTCTACACTTAGCAGAGAAGTGTATGTATCCGAGTCTTCTCATATGTCGGTATGTATGCCGACAATGAGCTTATCAATGAAATGTTGGCACCTCGAGCAGTAACTCGGGGACTGCCTTAATAATATTTGTTGTATTTTGTTATTTGTACGTCAGCTGGAGTAACTTGTTCTAATTAACTCGGATCAGTAGTGTGTGAGCACCAAAAACCCAACTCTTTGACTTGCTGCTGTCCAACAAGAATTGGCTTCATGGCAAGCAAGAGAACAAGTTTGGAATTGCGTAGCACATGAAAAACGACTAAGGAAAAGAACTTAATCGAGCCGACGTTTGTTTTTCGAACTAACCTTGTGTATTTTTAGTTTATTATGCTGATTTATTTTGAGCTAAGCCTAAAAGTTTGCAAGTATTGTTAAGATAATTTTTGAAGCTCGGATTCGTAAGTCGTAAAACCGAATTAAGGTCGACACGAGCCGAGCCAAAAGATTGGACGAACAAGAAAATGAAACTCGGGGACTACGCCCAAGTTAATCCGGCATAAAAACTTAGTAGCAAAATATCACATGTGTACTGGATACAATTCCACCCGGCATACCGGGGATCTGATAAACTTTAAAGTTTTTTCACTTAAGGAGCAGCAGGAGGAGCTAGTTCGGCGTCATCTTCGCTGTCTTCAATGTCCGAGGCATCACCCTCTTCGTCCTCATCCGAGCCATCTTCCACGTTTTTAGCGTTTTCGTCACCGGCGGCTTCCAGGAAGCTCGGTCCCTCAGTCCATTCGTGAATGGGAGCATATTCGATGAGGCTGTGGGCGCAAGCCTTGCGCCGAGCTACCCACTCCGGGTCACTGGTCCATTTGGATCCGGTGCGCATGTGCGCTAAGAGGTTGAGGTTGATCTTCTCGTACGACGTAAGTACATAGTGGAGAACGGTCTCAGCTGCGGCGCGTCCAGCGGATTCCCTCCAAAGGTCGAGATGGGTCTCGCATTCCATCAACTTTTCAACAAGAAGTGCGGTTCCCTCCGGAGTGTCTTCTGCGGGCCAAAACGTGTTGAAGATTTAGACTGCAACGTCAAGGATATCCTTGCCATAGTTCTTGATGATTTCCATGCGAGATGACAGGCTGACCAACAGGTCCTCCATGTCATAGGGAATCTCTTCAGCGTCAGGCCCAACGGGAGTACCCCTCTCTCGGCGGAAATCAGCAACAGCGGCGCTCGCGATGGCAGTGCCCTCCGGAAATTTGCCTGAAAACGAGATAAGAGAAGCAGGTAAAGAAAAAACATGTGAAGTAACCCAGAGAAGTATGCCAGATAAGGGAAAGGAACTTACATGAAATATGGCTGAGGATCCGAGTCAACTCCCTGGTATAGTCATCACGTCTTTTGCGAAGCTGCACAAGTTCAGCATTCGCCAACTCAAGCTTGACATCGGCCTCCTGGAAAAGTTCTCGGTCCTTGGCAATTTGGAGGTTGAGGTGCTCGCGCTCCTCGGTGAAGTCTCGGCCAGCCTTTTGGAGCTCGGATTGATGTTGTGCCTTCAATTTCTTCATCTCGGCCTTAAGTTTGGCGATCTCATCATCCTTAGTCCGGAGGAGGGCAAGCTCATTGTCTTTCTTTTTGAGCTCGGCCTGATGCTGCCCTGCTTGTTCGAGAAAATGCAGCATCAGATCATGCACGGGCACACTATCTTCCAGCGATACTGAAATAGTTTTTCAACCCGACAAAGCTGAGGTATGAATGTTTGCCGAGCCAAGGAGGAATGGAGATGGAAAGCATAGCAAGCTTGAGTAGATATAACTTACCCTTGATCTGATCCAGATTCTTCCTCATAAGCTTGTTCTCAGCCTCCACCCCAGCTGGCAAAACCGAATGATGGATTAGTTCGGCAGAAGAGGATGAAGGAAAATGGAGGAATGTCAAGGAAGAAACCTACCCCGTTTCTCGTGTTCAGCGAGAAGTGCGTTATGCTTGGCGCGCAGCATCTTATGAGTGTCCAGGAGACGCTGAAACTCAGCGCTACGGCGGTTGGTGGTCACCTGAAAAGAATACAAAAATACAACTTAGCCTTGTACGTATTCGAAGTGTACAAAATCTGGGCCAAGTGGAACTTAACCCGGCTCTAGGTGAGTGCATATTCGAAGTGTACAAAATCCGAGCATGGTGGAATTTAACCCGGCTCTAGGTGTGTGCATATTCGAAGTGCACAAAATCCTGGCCAAGTGGAACTTAACCCGGCTCCTGGTGTGTGCATATTCGAAGTGTACAAAATCCGGGCCAAGTGGAACTTAACCCCGGCTCTAGGTGTGTGCATATTCGAAGTGTACAAAATCCGGGCCAAGTGGAACTTAACCCGGCTCTAGGTGTGTGCATATTTGAAGTGTACAAAATCCGGGCCAAGTGGAACTTAACCCGACTCTAGGTGTGTGCATATTCGAAGTGTACAAAATCCGGGCCAAGTGGAACTTAACCCGGTTCTAGGTGTGTGCATATTCGAAGTTATCAAGGAGCTACGTTAGTTTTCTAAGGAGCATCCGGCCGAGTACCAAGTTACTCCCCCGGAGGCTCGGGGACTAATGGTTATATCATCAATATCTACAACATGCTAAGGAAAAGGGGAAGTAACGTACCTCCATCATCCGACCTGTGAGGTTAATTGCCTTAGCGGCTGTGTTCATTTGGGCAGAAAATTCAGCGGGGCCGAACTTCTCCGGAAGATCGTCGTTGTGGACGAACTCCGCCTTGTTCCAATTCATGACGAATTCAATCAGGGCCGGAGGGTATCGCTTGCCACTGGGCATATGGGGCGCCACCAAGCCCTTCGCGTGCGCCTCCCTCCTCTCAACCAGGGCAAGAGCCGGGCTGGTGTGCAAAACCATATGTAGCGCATCAGCTGGCTCGGCAGGGGCGTCCTTCGGTGCTGGAGGCTTCTTGGAAAGCATGGACGCGAGAGTACGCTGTCCAGCCTCGACGGATGCTGCCCTGGTGGCGTCAGGGGCCTTTTTGCCCTTGGGCTGCTAAGAGGAGGAAGTGGTTACAGCAGATTTACCCTTGGGAGCTGCCTGAGTACTTTCTCGCCGAGACTGGGAAGTCTCGGACGAGGCGGAGGAGCTTGGCGTTGCTGCTGTTGCTTTTGGTGTTGCTGTTGATGCTGGTACTGGTGCTGGAGTTGGTGCTGGTGCTGCTGCTGGTTTCTTCTTTGGTGGGGGTGTTGAGGTAGCCTCGGTTGTAGCTGGTTGTGGCAAAGCCGAAGTGGTGGATGTCGTTGCCTCGGCTGAGCCTGTCTCCCCCGCTCCAAGGTTGCCACCCTCTTGACAAGGTGGTGCGGAACCCGGAGCACCCGTTGAACCCTCCGGAATAGGGCTCAGCGGGCGTGAATTGTTGCCACGAGGGGGAGAAGGGCTGAGCCGGAGCGGCGAAGCAATGCTAGATCCGCTTTGGGGGACCTCCACTGCAGCCCTGCCGAATCAAACAGTGTCAGATGAGAAACTATAACAATGCAAGAACAAGTAAGTGGCAGAGTGAAAGGAGGCTTACGCATCCGAGGTTAGGGGATCCTTGGGCTTCCGAGCCCTTCGTGCAGGAGCCTTGGTTGCAGGCTTGGAGGTAGTTTTGTTCCTGGACTTCTTTCGCCTTTTGGCAGGCTGAGAAAGTCCGGAGGAAGAAGTAGATGCAGCTCCCCGCTTCTTCTTCGGTGCAACCGGAACAGGGCCACCCACGGCAAGGGGAGGGTCCTCATGGATCTGCCCACCGGGGTTAGCTGATGCCGGAAAAGCATAAGAAAGGGTGACAGCGTCAAAAGCTTCCATCACCTCGACATCCGAGTCATCTTCATCATCGGGCCAATCTGTAATGGAAGAGAGTTTACCGGTAGGTCGCTTCGTAGCGTCGGTCATTGGAAGGAACATCTCCTGATCCGGCTCCTCCTCATCCGAGGTCTCCCTGTCAGGCGCCCATTTGAGGGAGGGATCGGTGCCATCCTCGATAGTTTGCTAAAGGAATTGCTAAGGAGAGAAAAACGACAGAGTTAAATATACAACAGCAACCGACATAAGATTTAATTCAGAGAAAGTTTGCAGCACGAAGCTTACCAAGGGAGGAGGCCTATCTCGGCAATAGTGCTCAATTCCCCACGTCCACTCTGAGGAGAAGTCCTTGTGGGTGGTGAAGAGGGCCTTGACCCGGCGGTAAATCTCCGTATTACTCACCTCGAAAGACGAGGTACGGTTGGGGTCGCAGCCCCAGCTCATGTGACACAATTTATGAGTGCGCTTCTGGAGGGGGAGATCCGGTTGCGGACGAATGTGATCATGGCGTCCTCGTTGCGCAACCCGAGCTCCTTCAGCTCCGCGAACCTTTTGTTGACTTGGTTGGCCAAGACCGTGGGCTTCTTGGGGATAACATCCCACAACTCTGGGTTAGGAGGACCCGGAGTATAGGGGCGCAACCGGATCAAGTCTTCGGTGCCGGCGTTCCGGACATAAAAGAAAGTCCGGGCCCATCCCTTCCAGGACTCTAGCCCGGTGACTCGAGGGAAAACGGATAGCCTCCGAGGAGAGATGGATGCAGCCCCGAACTGCGTAAGCTGCTTGTCCTCCAGGTCAAGCTGAATGTTCGGAATTACGTTATGACGAAGGCCAAAAAATCGGATCCATAGCTCCTTCGTGGGCCATAATCCGGCATAGCCTTCGATCATGGAGGCGAAAGCAGAGAGAGAGGTGATTGCATTGGCCGGAAGGTGGTGTGGCTGGAGTTCGTAGGTGTTCAACCAATCGTGGAAAAAATCGCTGATTGGCAAACCGAATCCCCGCTGGAAATGTGACAGAAACACCACATACTCAACCGGATTGGGTGAGGGGGCGAGTTCGGTGGAGGCAAGGCGTGCGGTGACGCCTGCGGGGATGCGCCGGGTGCGGTAGAGCCAGTCCAGGTCATCCTGGCAGACCCAGGATCCGGCCCACGCACCGCGGTCCGCCATCGCAGCATCTTCCTCCATCTCCTGCTCGGCAACGGTGAGCTCCTCTTCAGTCATCTCGAGTTCGTTGACCTCACTGGTGCTAGCGGCGGTGGGGGGCAGCGGCATAGACTGACAGCGACCCGTGGCGGAGAAGGTGCGCAGCGGCGGCGGCGACGCAGATGCGTGTGGAAGCAGTGTGGTGGCGGCGGCACTACTACTCAATCGCGGTGGCGGAGGCGCTGTCGCGGGAGAAAACGAGGAAGAAGAAAGGGCAGAGGGGAGCGGAAATGGGGAAAGGACCCAAGGGGCGCACCCCTCCCCTATTTAACCGCTCCCTCTACGAGGAAGTGGGATCGCGTTTGCGGGCGGGCCACATCGTGTCGACGTGTACACACCGGGTTAACCAATCAGCATCAAGCCACATGGAAGGCCACAGGGCGCAGCGGATCCCATGACGCGACGCATTGATGCAGTTAACGAGGAGCCAGGCATGATGTGACGCGCGCATAGTAACTCCTGACAGTAACTGCGGTGGTTACTGTGGCTGGCCCTTAAAATGAGGCGATGTGATCATTAGCCTCCACGTGGGGAAGCGTACGAGAGAAGGAAGAACAACCCGGATGAGAATGTGGTAACCTGGCCAGCAAGTGAAAACTTGGAATGTGCCAAGGGAAAGTAAATCCATAGAATCCGAGATAAGGTGGTAACCCGGCCAGCAAGGGAAAACTTGGAATGTGCCAAGGAAAGTAAATCCATAGAATCTGAGATAAGGAGGTAACTCGGAAATAAGATCCAAAGCTCAGTGAAATGGAACCTGATGTGGCCTTAGCGGCCAAGGCAGCTAAGACCGCACCAGCTTCGGGGACTAATGTTGGGGGGATACCCCCGGGTAGGGTCATGCCTGGGTATAAAGGCCGAGTTAGCCGAGGTTCGGCAAGGCCAAAGCGGCTGTTGGCCGGGTCACCTTAAGGCAGGCCGAATCACAGAGTAACCCGGACCAGGGGACGTCCACCTAACGTGGTCTCAACCGACTTAAGCCGTAAGTCGGAAAGATGTATCTAACTTTCATGCAGGAACAGGTGTGGCCGGATCAGCTGCGATCCGGGTCATGTCAAGCTTCTAGGAGAAGGAAGGAATCTCGCTGGTCAAAAGTAGCCCCAGTACGCACGGCATGAGTGAAGCGGACAGAGGCAGGACCAGCAAGGCGTGGCCGACAGAGGTGACGACACCAATGTCGGCTGACGCAGGCGCCGCAGAGGCTCACATAGCCTCTGCATGGGTGACGCGGGGAAAAGCGACCCGGTCGGCTTACTATTTTGGGAGGAGGCATATTCCCTGGAATATGCCTCCATGTATGCCCTAAGTAGAGACCTAGCCACCCCTATATAAGGAGGGCTAGGGCCTCTATAGAAAGGTTAGGTTCTACGGGTTGATCTCTGGTTGGTCTTGTACGGGTTAGCCAGTAGCGAGAGTAAGAGAGTCCCTTCTTCCTCCTCTCCCCAAGACAGCTCTAGGAGCACTTGTAAACCTTGGAAGTGAATCAAATATAAAACTTCTATGTGAGGAATCACCTCACTGTCCCTCCATGGATTCCCCTAGTGCATTTAGTCCCCACCTTTAGCCTATCCATGGCATCTGCCGTGACACCACCACGACACTTCTCCACTGCTCGCTGTTGGTCAAGGGGTGGACATAGAGGGGCAGTGAGGTCATGGCTAATGTCTAGGCATTGTGGGCGAGGGCGACGCGGTCTGTGGCGTCGTGTCCTTGGTCGACCGGCATGGACATGCTCAGGTACGACATGGCACTAGCGCAGGGGGTGAGTGAGGGGTGCCAGTTGCACGGGTTGGTACTGGGGATGGTCATGGGTTAGTTATTGGGTTGATTGCAGTACAAGAATGAGAACAAGATTGATTCAAAATAGTAGATAGTGGTTGAACTTGTACTATGTCTGCTAAGTGCTCGACAAAATCGCCGCACGAGCTAAACCTTTGAGTTTTCAAATGATTTTTGGTGAGTGTGCTGGTCACATGCTTAGTAGTCTCTGGTTGCTGGTATTTATCAAGTGGTGTTGGTTTGAGTGGTTTTTGAAAAAGTGTTATCTAGGTACCTACACTTGATTCAATTTTGAATTGCCTCTCAAATAGATTTTAAATTAGCTTTTGTAAGTTTGTAAAGTTTGCTTGTGTTTATTTTCACTTGGTCTAGCAAGGGGTGAAAAGAAGTGAAATTGTTTCTGTTGGGAATCTTTTACCATAGATGCCCAAAGTAGGCTAGTGGTTAACTTTGGCCAAAATGACCATTTGATCATTATACTTATAACTTGATTTTCTTTTGATTTGTTTCTGTTTGAAGATGACCTAGATGATATTGTTTTCATCTTTAAGCTAATATTTATCATTGATAGTAATCAAACATGGCATACCAAGCATTCATGCACTAATAATAAATAAACATGCATTCATATGGGTTTAATAATAAAACTTTTTGTTAACCCTAAACTTGGGTGATTAGAACTTGATAATCTTGTTTAGAATTTTTTAGGTGTTACACGAATGGTATAAGAGCCGTGTGTTGACTATAGGATTGTGACCTCAGATTGGAGTAGGATGCCATAGTATTACTTGAGTCTATTTTAATTCTGTCTTTATTTTTATGCCCGTCATTCTAGTAAATTCTTATCGTTGTTATTCTCACACTTTCCTCTTTACAATTGATAGATGGGAGATGTCATCAGCGTTGAGTATGCCGGGATCCATTCACCAAGGTTCTTTATGAAGCAGTTGGGAGAGCTATGTCAGTCATTAGGCCTGCTGATGCCGATGTTTAAAGGAAGAAGGATGAATGCCTATGTGCCTGGAGATCACATATGGGAGATCACCAATATTATCGTTGCAGATCCCACTATGCTAGGCCTTGAGAACCTGAAGTACACCAAATGACATGTTACCTCGTAGCAAGGAGTGTACACAGCCATGCGTGAGGCATTGTCATGCCTATGCCAACTTCACCAACACGGGCTGCCATCAAATTCCCATTTCCATGCATTTGGAAAGCGAGATGAGGAAGAGAATGTATTGGTTAACCAAGGCAACAAGAACAATATGTCACACTATGAGAGGCATATGGAGGACATGGAGATCCGATCTTGGGAGCAGGGAGAGAAGGTGATGCATCTGAAGGAACAAGTTGACTTCGTCAAGGTCACGGTGGTAGTGCAGGAGCAGGAGGTGGAAACATTGCACACCGCTGTGAACACCATGGAACAAGCCCTTATTGGCAGGGATCAAACCATAGAAGAGATGAACGATACCATAGAGGAAATGGATGAGACCATTGAGGAGCTAAATGGAGTTGTGGTGGAAAGGGAGCAAACAACTGCTGCAAGGGATCAGAAAATTGTTGTGAGAGATCAAACAATTGTGGACATGGCTGCCCAAATTGCTGCTCTTCAAGCACACCTGAATCCTCCACCCAATGATGATAACAACGATGGTAATGATGATGATGACAATGGAGGAAATGATGACAACGAAGGTGATGATGGAGACAATGATGATGGTGGAGACGAGGCAGTGACCATTGCTGAAGAAAGCGAGGAGGAAGACCCCGAGGAGGTGGACTTCGAGAACTCGAGTAATGAGGATTCAGGAGAAGTGTACATGCCACCACCATGGATTGCCCGTGGACTAAAGCGCTAGCGCATGGATTCAAGGACCTATTGTAACCTATTTATCAAGTAGTTAGAAGTTTTTTGAAGCAAAGTAGTTAGAAGTTGCATTCCAAGTAGTCTTCGTCAGGAATTCGTTAGTTTTATGTCATTGATCAATGTAAACATTTGGTACTGTTAGTGTAATGTGTTTAGTATGCACTATTCTATACTTTAAAGTTCCAGAAATTTTTGTGTGTTTTCATAAATTATATTTGGCAAAGTTTTGGTTGAAAGTCGTGATATTACTACTGCAGTTTCCTGCCTGGCCTGCTGTACTGTGCAACATATTTTACTAGTTACTGGGAAAATCTAAAAATTGGGATTTGGTGAGTAATTACCTGTAATACATGCAGAAAAATCAGCAAAATTTGATGACGAGTTTAAGTCAGGCAAAAAAATCATGAACACAGCAGAACTGTTTTTGCAGAATTCTGCTTATTGTTTAATTGTTGCTTTGTTGTATCCTAATGTTGTTGCCATCATTTTTAAACTATTTTTTAGTTATATACTGCTAAGATAAACTCCTGGAACAATGCTTGATTGTGTGTTTTCTTATGTGATGCTTGTTTTTCATTGTTTGAGAATATATTGTTGTTGCATGAGCATTACACATGGGTAGGAATTATTTCCTTAGATGCTTTCTTTCTAAACTTACCTGTGCTGAACCGCAAAAGCCTCCCCATCGAGTACCTGATGAGATTTCTCAGCTCATGGCCGCTCAGGCACAGTTGGCCTAGGTGATGACACAATTTATGGCAAGTCATAACAACAACAACAACAACAACAACAACGAGAACAATTAGCCCTAGGGAGATGCTCTCACAAGGTTCCTAAGGCTGAGGCAAGCAAAGTTTTCCTCCGCACCTGAGCCCATGATTGTTCTCGACTGGCTATGTTCTGTGAACAAGGACTTGGTGACCGTCGGATGCACTCATGCTGAAAAAGTGAGGTTTGTTGCTCACTTACTGGAGGGACGAACTGCTTCTTGGTGGGACACGTTCCAGATCACCCACCCATTGGACACTATTACTTGGTCCATGTTTAAGGAGGGATTCAAGACCAACCATGTCTCTTCAGGGGTCCTGAGCCTGAAGAGGAAGAAGTTCAGCAACCTGCGCTAAACCAACGCACTATGGCTGACTACATAGAAGAATTCAACAACCTATCCTACTATGCCCCTAAAGATGTGGACACTGATGCCAAGAGGAGAGATAGGTTCCTATATGGTCTTAGATGATCTCTCACTTTAGCTATTCGTGGTTTATTGCCCAACATTTCAGGAACTGATGGACAAGGCTAGAATTCTGGAAGGGAAACATCATCAGGCGGAAAGATGCAAAAGGAAGAATAACAATCACTCCTCGTGATCGCACCTCCTATGATGGACACTCTAGATACTCTAGGCATGGAGGGGATGACCGCGGCCACCATAGACGTAGTGGTCATCGCAACCATGGAGGTAACAAACATCGCCACGACGGTCATAGGGGCAACAATCACCACCATGGAGGTAATGACCACCACCATAATGGTCACAAGAGCTACAGCAGCAACTCTCAGAGGAAAAATGGACACAACTATGTGAGCTATAAGGACCTCAGCAATGTGTAGTGTTACAAGTGCAAGAAGCTGGGCCACTATGCAAGCACCTGCCCGGAGAAGATCACATGAGTAGGACCCAAGATCGGCCCCAACCAAAAGGCGAATGTGAACCATGTGGACATGAAGGAAGTCTATGATGAGCCGGACCTCGTGATTGGTAAGTTCACAATCGATTCCCATATTGCACTCGTTTTATTTGATACTGGTGCATCACATTCATTCATATCAAGGGCATTTGTGGATAGACATAAGTTACCCATTGAGTCACTTAAGGGGACCATTAGAGTGAGCTCACCAGGAGGAGAAATGCTAGCTAGTAAGGGATGTCGTGACCTTATCCTAGGTATTAGAGCACACAGATTCCAAGCACACTTGGTTGTTTTGGAGTCACGGGGATTAGATGTAATACTAGGCATGGATTGGTTGGCTGAGCATGATGGCCAGATAGATTGTGAACATCGTGTCATTTCTCTCAGAACCCCACAGGGCATAAAGATTAAGTTCAAGTAGGAAACACATCTTAGGGGTGCTAAGGTGAACTCTCTTAAGGGGGTTAGCATGGAAACCGTACCCATAGTGAGAGAATACCCTAGTGTGTTTCCAGAAGAGCTACTAGGGATGCCACTAGACCTTGATGTGGAGTTTCTCATTGACTTAATGCCAGGACCTGGACCAATAGCCAAGAGGCTGTACAAGATGGATGTGGATGAAATGAATGAGTTAAAGAAGCAACTTAAGGAACAGTTGGACAAGGGGTTTATCTAGTCGATTTCTTCATCTTGGGGTGTACCTGTTATGTTTGTAGAGAAGAAGGACAGTACTGAGAGATTGGTGGTTGACTATCGCTCACTTATTGAAGTTACCAACAAGAATAAATATCCTCTGCCCTATATAAATGATTTGTTTGATCAGTTAAAGGGAGCAAAGGTGTCTTCCAAGATTGATCTAAGATGAAGGTATTTCCAATTGAATATCCATGAGCAAGACATACCGAAGACCGCCTTCACCACTAGTATGGTTTATATGAGTGCATAGTTATGTCTTTTGGACTAACAAATGCTCCGACATATTTTATGACCATGATGGACAAGGTATTCATGGAGTACTTGGATAAATTTGTAGCGGTGTTCATTGACGATATATTGATCTATTCAAAGGATGATAATGAGCATGAGAATCATTTGCGCTTGATTATGGAGAAGTTGAGAGAGCATAAGCTATATGCTAAGTTTAGCAAGTGCGAGTTTTGGTTGAACACTATTGCTTTTTCTTGGACACATAGTGTCAGGTGAAGGAGTTGTATTTGACCCGAGCAAGGTATCGTCAGTTACTGAATGGAGCCTCCCAAAAATGTGGGAGATATTCATAGTTTCTTAGGTCTTGCTGGATATTATAGGAGGTTCATAAAGAATTTCTCCAAGGTCGCAAAGCCAATGATGGAGCTACTAAAGAAGGAGAAGAAGTTTGAATGGATAGAGGAGTGCGAAGCTAGTTTTCGGGAACTGAAGCAATGCATAGTAACCGCACCTATCTTGTATTTGCCTGATATTCAGAAGGATTTCCAAGTGTATTGTGATGCCTCGTGTCAAGGTCTTGGTAGTGTGCTGATGCAAGATGGAAGGGAGGTATCCTTTGCCTCACACCAACTTAAACACCATGAGAGGAATTATACCACACATGACTTGGAGTTAGCGTCAGTTGTGCATGCACTCAAGGTGTGGAGACATTATTTGATGGGGAAGCATTGTGATGTATTCATGGACCACAAGATCTTGAAATACATTTTTACTGAGAAGAATTGAACATGAGGCAAAAGAGATGGTTAGAACTCATAAAAGATTATGACATGATCCGACAATATCATCCAGGAAAGGCTAATGTTGTAGCGGATGTGTTAATTCGCAAGGTTTAAGCTAATGGTTTGATTGTGGGGGAATTACCCAAGGATTTGTGTGAACAATTCAAGGACCTCGGGTTGGAGGTAGCACCTGAGGGATATTTGGCAATAATGGAAATGAAACTAACACTTCTGCATATGATTAGAGAAGCTCAAAAGAAGGATAGCGACATGGAAGGAATAAGTGGAAACATACTCGAGGGTAAGGAAAAAGGATTTTGCGAGGATGAGCAAGGAACGTTGTGGTATGGCGATCGTATGTGTGTGCCCAAGGATCCAGAAATTAGGAAGTTGATTCTCTAGGAAGCCCATGACTCACCATATTCCATACACACTGGTAACACAAAAGATGTATATGGATTTGAAGGAGAGATTTTGGTGGATTAATATGAAGGGGGATATCGCCGAGTATATTGCTTTATATGATGTCTGCAGTAGAGTGAAGGCTGAGCATTAGAAGCCAGTAGAATTGCTAAAGCCGTTACCAGTACCTGATTTGAAGTGGGATAAAGTTGGAATGGACTTTATTATGGGATTGCCCAGGACCAGGTCTGGCTATGACTCTATTCGGGTAGTGGTCGATCATTTGACCAAGGTAGCCCACTTGATACTAGTAAGGACCACTTACACCAGCGCTAGGTTAGCCAAGATTTACATGGACAAAATTGTGTGCTTGCACGGAGTTCCCAAGAGTATTGCTTAAGAAAGAGGCACCCAATTTACCTCTCACTTTTGGCGACAGCTGCATGAGTCATTGGGGACTAAGTTGGAGTTTAGTACGGCTTTCCACCCTCAGACAGATGGTCAGACAGAGCGGGTGAATTAGATTCTGGAGGATATGTTGAGAGTTTATTCTCTAGCTCATGGATCTAGTTGGGATGAGAATTTACCCTATGCCAAGTTTTTCTACATCGATAGCTATCAGTCTAGTATCAAGACGTCACCATTCGATGTGCTATATGGCAAAAAGGTGTATAACACCACTGTTGTGGGATGGTGTAGGTGAGCGTCAGTTGTTTGGACCAGATTTGATCAAGGATGCTGAAGAGAAGGTTAGTTTGATTCGGGATAGGCTGAAAGTGGCACAATCAAGGCAAAAGAGCTATGTTGATCCCAAGCGCAAGGAAGTGGTGTATGAGGTTGGAGATCGAGCATACCTTAGAGTTTCACCCCTGTGTGGAATTAAGAGGTTTGGAATCAAGGTTAAGCTGGCACCTCGGTTTATAGGACCATACAGGATCCTAGAGCGCAAAGGAGAGGTTGCATATTAGTTGGAGATGCCAGAGGCTCTGCTGTTCATGATGTGTTCCATGTGTCTCAGCTAAAGAAGTGCCACCCGAAAATGATGGATACACCATTGAGAGACATTGTGCCACTAGATGAGGTTCAGCTAGAGAATGACTTGACTTATGAGTAGAATCCGGTCAAGATTTTGGAAACAACAGAGAGGTTTACACGCAGCAAGACAATCAAGTTTCGCAAGGTGCAATGGAGCCACCACACCGAAGAGGAAGCCATGTGGGAGCGAGAAGATGACCTCTGGGAGGATCACCCACACCTATTTGCTAGCCACGGCGAATCTCAAGGACGATATTCATCTTAAGGGGATTAGTATTGTCACATCCCAATTTCTAGAGTTGGTACTGCATATCACTCATGCATTGCATCATGCACATCATGAAAATTTCAGTTTGAAAAAGGCTTTTCTCAAAAACCTCACACTAGTCCATAACCCACAATTTAGGCCAAGTGTAAGGATTTTAGTTCCATTATTTTGGTGGTGTATAATACACCTCCGATATGTCTAGGAACATGGGCAACATGATTAAAAACCCTTAGGTTTTCGGTTTACTCAAATTGGAGTTCTAAATCTGAAGTTATGGTCAAAATTCAGAACAGTTCAGAAAAATTCAGACAGATTCAGATAATTCAGATATATTCAGTTAAACATATAGACCTAGAAAAGAATAAAAGAAGGAAAAAAAGGGAAAACACGTAGCCCACCACGGCCAGACGAGCCAGCCAGCCCACCACGGCCCACCTAGGGACTGCTAGCGGCAGCAGTAGGCGCAGCAGCGTGCCCGCGCACGACAGCCAGCAAGCACAGCCGCGCAGCAGGCCGACCCAACTACCGCGCAGCAAGCCAGTAGCGGCCCAGGAGTAACCCGCGGTATGCTCCCTCCTTTCTTTCCCCTTCTCATTTTCTGTTTTCTTTTTTCTTTTTTCTTATCCTTACCGACAGGCGAGTCTCGCCTGTCAGCATCTACAACTGTTCTTCATCGACCGAGACTCTGAGAGGAACCTCCGCCATGTTAATCGGCGATTCTGCCTGACTCTATTCCCTCTCACGTTTTTCCTCTGCCCCCACTATAAAATTCAAACTCCCCCCGCAGCAGAACCCCCTTTGCAAACCGTAAAATGACGCCAGGAGGCTGCCATTTCCCCTCGCCGAAGTTTCGCCCGCCGCCGCCTTGAGCCCGCAATACGAGCTCGATCCTGACCGCCCCAAGCTCTATCATCTCTCTCTTCATGTTCACCATGAAAGACCACATTGGATCACCTTTTTTCTCCTTTCCCCTCCTAGAAAAATGAGCGCAATCGCCCACCAGAACTCGCCATTGACCTCGCTGTTCTAGCTGCCCGCTGCTAACGCGGGAGGACGTAGGGGACCATCCCAGGACCACCAGGAGAACATCCGCCTGCCACCGCATCCCGTAGACTCTCTCGCCGACCCCAAGGACCACTGGAGCCGCCACCAGCACCGTCGCCATCGCGACGCCACCAACGGTGAGCCAAGGAATCTTTCCGTCCCAGCCGCCCGATCTCGGTCGGTCGGACGGACCAGATTAGACCATGCACATGAACTGGTACCCGCCAACTTTGTGGCACCGCGTGGCGCCGCGTCAGCGCGGTCAGTGTTGAACCCTGCGAATAAGAAAAATAATAAAAGGAATTAGAAATTGCAAAAATAAGTACAACTTAAAAAATTCGTAGGAAATTAACTACTAGTCAGAAAAATACAAATAATATACCATTGGACACAAAATTGTGTAGAATGTGAGTCTGTAATAATATTGCAGGTCTATAGTACATATATTGTTGAATCTATTAAAAAGCATATTGTATTATAAAAATTCTATAAAAAGACATGTAAGTCCTTTTTGCGTGATTCTTGTTGCAACGGGCACTCAATCATATTATCTATCCAGTAGTATTTTTCTAGGTTGAACAACACTGTTTATAATAGAAGTTTAATATTTCGCTTAAAAGTCTATTAATTAGATCAACAATTCACATTAAATGGTTTTGATGCATTAAAGGTCTTCCAAACATGTCATCAATAGGCATATTGATTAGAGACCATAAATTACTACTAAAATATTGATTAAAATTTTCATGCATGCATTTGTGCATTTGTTTACGATTGTGTATGTTTATTTATATGTTACAATTATATTGTATAGATTGTAACGAGTGTAGCGCTTTTTTCTGCGAAGATTGTACTCTCGACACCTACCGCCAAGGAAAGTAGATGCTATTTTGTTCATGAATTGTCCTACTATTTTCCCTTATGCATGTGTAGTGTATTTCTGTAGATATATGTGTAGGAATTACTATATGATATATCCTAAATATATTATGGTAAGAGTCCCTTATAGTTGAGCCCCCATGCTTAGACATGCTGCAAAGATGGGGAAGGGATCAAACTAAAACAACATAATTTCAATGAACTACCTGGGCGGAGTGGTCCGATTGTCAATGGAGTGTGAGTAATGGTGGGGAATGCCGTCCATGGCACTGAGAAGGATTAGTTTCTTTATTATAGTAGATTACGTGTGCAACCATGTGCCAGTAAGAAATGGGTAGCTGGTTGGACTTAGTAGATCGTGGTGACCCGAACCCAGCAGAGCCAGAGATGTAGTGAATGGTTAGGGTGGACCGGTGAGCATGGGGTTTGGGAAACTACTTCAAGAAAGGTCTCTACTTGGACTTCTCCCTATCGTCACACAAAATGAGTATGGTGGTACGAGCGGGTTGGCCAGGTCACATGGTAAAGTGTACAAACTCCTGCAAGGCATAAAACTAAGAGCTTAGCCGTGTCCCTAGTTACGAACGATTGAGTTGCTAGATATCGAGGCTATGACATATTCTCACTCATCCTTATTTCTTGCTTACTAAAACTTGATGGGTAAACTTAATGGGTTGTTGTGAATCAAATTGGTTTATAAAAGTAGGACAAAGGTATTTGAAAAGTGCAAGCTAGCCAAAGCTCCACTAGCCAAATAAGCATGTAGATGCTAGGTGTATTATCTCCTTATTTTAGCGCCACTTGCCATACATTCCAAGTATTGATCATTCGGGGTTGCTATGTTTTATGTTGCAGGATATTCCGATTCTGAGTGGCCGACTAGGTCGCGGTTGACCACTCTTCACTTGTTCGCTTGTGGGCAATTTTAAGATTAGAGTAGTTATTTACTTATGATAGATACTTGAATATTTCTGATCTAGTGATACCTTCGATCTGGATTCATGGATGTAGTATAACAGCTTTTTCCCTAGAAGACCTAGGTTTAATCAAACCTCGGAAAGCACCGCTAAAAGGTAATAAAAAGGACACGTCTACAAGACTTTCTTTGTTTGTTTAACCTTAGTTTACCAGACCAATCTAGTTAACTTTATAACGGGTTTGAATCAATGGATGGAGATAGACCAGGGTTCAAGATCCAGCTGTAGCTGCACATCAAATGGGATGAAATATAATAATAAGCATAGTCATGTATAGTGTTTGTATTGAGATAATCTTTTGCGGGCAACACATCCTAATAATCTAGAGCCCTTGTGATGCAGCGGGCATAACAATAGACTTTTAATCCAACCGAGAGCACACCAAAGCCATCGGTTACAAATGATTATTAAGTGTAAACACATATTAAAGGTTTAAGTGGTGATGTTGTTGTTCATCCCGAATGGGGCGCTAGGTGAAGACCGTACTTCCCTTTCTGTCACTAAGTTTCCTATGAGATTGCTGCTAGCCAAGTATCTCACCACAAGCCTTTATCATTCTTAGGGATCTTTGGTACCTGCTAGTCTACGGATTGAGGCGACATACGAAGAAACAAAAGATATAAATTACGAATCCAAAAAAATACAATTCTCCCATGATTTAGATGCAAATAATTGTTGCGAGGTTTCTCTCCAACCCGTAGCCTGTGAGGACTACTCACTCATAACAAATAGACCGAAGATAGAAAATATCATGCAAATACTTAGATCAAAATCAAATATTCTTACAATGGTCGCCAAATCACAAGGAGATCTAAAAGTACAAAGCAATGGCTATGGCTAGTTGATGTCTACGCACGTTTCTATTCTTGTAGACAGTGTTGGGCCTCCAAGTGCAGAGGTTTGTAGAACAGCAGCAAGTTTCCCTTAAGTGGATTACCCAAGGTTTATCGAACTCAGGGAGGAAGTGGTCAAAGGTATCCCTCTCAAGCAACCCTGCAATCAAGATACAAGAAGTCTCTTGTATCCCCAATACACCCAATACACTTGTCAGGTGTATAGGTGCACTAGTTTGGCGAAGAGATAGTGAAATACAAGTAATATGGATGATTATAAGTGGTAATTGCAATCTGAAATAAGAGTGGCAGCAAGCAAACATGTAATAGAACTAATTGTAAATGATTTTTCAATGCTTAGAAACGAGGTCTTGGGATCATACTTTCACTAGTGGACACTCTCATATAAATATCTTCTCTTTATGATGCTACCCTTAACTACTCTCTGGTTTGACGGTGTATGGCCATAATAGCACACCTTAAAGTTTGCATTCCCCATCTAGATAACCCCTCACTATCACCTTGAGAGCTAGATGGTTCCAACAAACACCACAATATCATAGAGACATCCAACTCAAATTATACTCATGATAAGTATTTATGTAACCTTAGCCAAAGTGCCACACGGTGTGCACACTATCAACTTCACACACGTGGAGATAAGCAGAGATTAATTAAAGCACTTGAGTAGCAGAATAGATCTATAGATTACAAAGCTCATGATCTTAATAAGATCACGCATAGAGAGAGAGATGAACACATAGCTACTTGTAGAGCCCTTATCCTCGAGAGAGAACTACTCCCTCCTCATCATGGAAGTTAGCAACGGTGATGGAGATGGCGGTGGAGTCGATGGAGATGGCTCCGGGGGCACTTCCCTGTCCTGAAAGAGTGCCGAAACAGAGACTTATGTCCCTCGAATATCCTTGTCGGTGGCGGCGGCGCTGCGGAACTTTTCGTGGAATTCTGATACGGTACTTAGGGTTTTCATCCCGGGAGGCTTATATAGGCAAAGAGGCAAGGTCGGTGGGCGCCCGAGGGGCCCACACCACCCCCTGGCACGGCCTGGGTTGGCATGTGCCACCAGTTGGTGTGGCCACCTCGTGGCCCCTCTCCGTATCGTCTTCTGGCCCGTGTGTCTTCTGGTAAAATATTGACATGGGCTTTTGTCCGGTCCAATCCCGAGAATATTTCGTTTCTAGATTTTCTAAAACCAAAACAGTAGAAAACATGCAACTAGCATTGTGGAATCTTGTCAATAGGTTAGTTCCAAAAAATGTATAAAAATACCTCAAAGTGTGAACAAAACATAAGAAAGTAGATATAAAACAAGCATGGAACATCTAAAATTATAGATACGTTTACAACGTATCAACATCCCCAAGCTTAACTCCTACTCGTCCTTGAGTAGGTAAGTGATAAAAAGAATAATTTTTGAGGTGACATGCACCATCATAATCTTGATCAAGGTATTTGTAAATCATTGATAGCTAGGATCAAAGTACTCTAAACATGAACATGAAAGATAGAGCTCTAACAATTAGACATAGCAACTATGTTGTAACATAAAAAGGTACAAACAAAAGATCATGAATAACAATGCATTGAAAGACGTTTGTATGTTTCACCTACAGAAAACATAATGAGAATGGTATTCAGCTTGTCCCTCATGGTGTAGCAAAACTTAAATGCATAGGACACCTTCAAAGTTCATAAGGGTGACTACATACAAATAGTTTAAGAACAAGCAATATCAAAGTTATGAATCAATCAACAAGTTTTGGGACAATGCACACTAAACTAAGAATGACCACTATGCTCTCTCAATAGGTGCATAAAGATAGAAGATGGAGACTCAACATAAAAGTAAAAGAAAGGCCCTTCATAGAAGGAAGCAGGGATTCAAGTCTCATAAAGAGCTTCCAAAAATTATGGTACTTATTAGCTTTCAGCTCTCATTGCCCCTATCATAAGCATCTTTAGGTGATTAAGGTTAAAGTGAACATATATGAGGATATGCTTGAAAAGTTATAAGCTGAAAACCTCATGCCCCTTTCTTACGAGTACCATTCCTCATGCTACTCAACTTTAGTCACAAGTAAGTTCTTGGCATTGTAAGTACATGTGTATCATAGAGAACTGCCAACGGGGTACCCCTTGCCCGACGATACAGAAGCTTTCCCATATCAAAATGCCAAGGCAAGCAGACAATGAGCATATCAACATCTTTTGTATGCTATTTGCATAGGGTTTTCCCTTTTTTTATGCTTCACAGATTGCTCACTATGGCTATGCTGCAGGTTTCCACCATGATTAGGCATGGCTAAGACCAGCCGCCCGGGCATTTCTCTAACACATATACGAACTCCATGAGCCTTACAAGCTCCCCTTTCATTTCACACCACCGGGATCAATAAGAAAATGAACATGATATCAACTAAATAAAGTGCAATGTTGAAAGCATTCCCCATGATAACATGGTTCTGGTAATTCACAACTTACAAAACGCAAGCATATACGCAACATAGATGGGCACAATGGTTCAAGTTTATTGAGTGCAAGAAAGTAAAGTGTGTCATCAAGTTTGTGAGAGCTTTAATCACTAATTTTCACATAACAAGTTTAATTTGGAAGGTAGATAAAAACATGAATATACTTGGAATAGCAATAATGCTAATAGGTAGGTATGGTGGACTCTTTGGAATGACTTGGTTTTATTTGGAGTTGGATGCATGAGTGGAACTCAGACTTGGTACATGTGGAGGCTAGCAAAAGACTGGGAGCGGCCAACTAAGAGAGCAATAATGGCCATAATCATGCAAAGAGACAAAACATTATTAATTAAAGCATAAAGTGATATTACAAGTCAACAACTGAATGATTATAGAGGCTATGGTGACTTGGTATAGTCTTAACATGGTGTGAGCATGCGCCAAGTCAACCCAAATAAAGCATCGAAGGAGAATACCACAATATTATGCTTTTATATGCTAAAACAACGCATGATTCTTTCAAGGCACATTAAGCCATATCAATTGTTTGTAACAAGTCATGCTACAGCAATAATCACTAACCATAAAGTCATAGAAATATCAAACATGACATGAAGTCTAGGCCATAGTCAACACAAGACTCCTTTTGTACCACTATAAGCATGAAACTTCCTACTCTTTTCCAACACCAATCGAAAACTAAATCTAAACGCAGTGCTAGCAAAAGGACAACACTCGCAGAACAATAAGAGTGAAAAGTAGAGTGTTCTAGGAAATGAATAACGGGGTGTGTCTCTCTCTAAAAGAAGTGTGTTTGGATCCAACCAACTTATTTAAGCAAACCAACCAAAACAAAACTAAAAACCAAGATGCTCCAAGAACAACACAATTGTGCATGAAACAATAAAAACGAAGTGTTTGGAAGAAAACCTAAGATTTTTGATGAAGAAGGGGATGCCTTGGGCATCCCCAAGCTTCCACGCTTTTACTTCTTGAATATTTCTTGAGGTGACACGGGTGGCATCCCCAAGCTTGAGCTTTTGTACTTACTTCATCTCATCACATTATTCTTTCCTACACTTGAAAATTTCCATCATACAAAACTTCACACAATCTTCATTAGCAACATTAGTGTATTCAAGATAATAAGTCTTTGGGTTTAGTTTCAACACAAGTAAAACTTCCATTAAAACACAAGCTACTATAGCAATTCCTTATAAAAGCTCAAGTGATCAAAGAGAACTCAAAGAGAAAGAGATTAAGAGGCAAATGCAAATAATGGCAGAAATCTGTCAAAATAGACCAGCTGGAAAAACCCAATTTTTTCGAAGACCTTATATTGCTCAAATCGAAAGTGCTGAACTAACAAAAGTTAGATAATAACCTGGGGCAGAAGCAAAAAAAATTACAGCTCAATCCGACGTACAGAGACTTTTCACGTATTTTTACAGCGGAGCACAAAAATCTGTTTTGGGACAACAACTTTCCCAAGTCTTACTTCTCTCTCATTAGAGGTTATTCTTGGCACGAAAACCAAAAAAAAGGATAAGGAGAGGTTATTACAGAAGTAATAACTTCCAAGACTCAACAAAACAAAAATAAACTAAAAGTAAAAAATTTGGGTTATCTCCCAATAAGTGTTTTTCTTTAACACCTTTGAGCTAGGCATGATAATTTTGGTGATGCTCACATAAGAAATATGAATTGAAGTAAAAGCGAGCATCAAGAAGCAAATATAGAACAAACTTAAGTCTAAACCACTCCCTATGAAAAATAATCTTGTAAAGAAACAAGTCATGAAAGCACAAAGCAACAAGCATCGGATAGCAAAACAAGTGCAACTTCAAATTTTTCAACATAAAGAGGGGAACTTAATATTGTTGAGATACATAAAACCATGTTTCCCTCTCTCATAATAACTTTCAGTAGCATCATGAATAAAATTAACAATATAAATATCACATAAAACATTCTTATCATGAGCCACATGCTTAAAACAATTAATACTCTCCACATAAACATAGTCATTCTTATTAATCATAGTGGGAGCAAATTCAACAAAATAGCTATCATTATTATTCTCATCACCATAATCATCAATTATAGGAGGCATATTGTAATCATAATTAATTTTCTCCTCAATAGTAGGTGCACTGAAAATATCATATTCATCATTGTAATCATCAGATATTGGAAGCATAGTATCATCAAAGTAAATTTTATCCTCCATGCTTGGGGGACTAAAAAGATCATTTTCATAAAAACTAGCTTCCCCAAGCTTAGACTTTTCCATAGCATTAGCAATAATGGTGTTCAAAGAATTTGTACTAATAACATTGCTATTAGCATGCAAATAAAGTTCCATAGGTTTTTTAATTTTCTCTTCAAACGCGTCATGTCCTAACTCAAGATAAATATTATAAAGCTCTCTAATTTTGTTGTTGTTTTCTATTAAGCCTAACTAGTGAAAATAAAAACAAGAAACAAAAAGATATAATTGCAGAATCTAAAGGAAATAACTTTGAGCACTCACACACCAGCAACAATACTAGAAGATAGCTTAGTAGCCAGAGGATGTGAGTACCTTTTACCTTACCTCCACGACAACGGCGCCAGAAAATAGCTTGATGTCTATGCACGCTTCTATTATTGTAGATAGTGTTGGGCCTCCAAGTGCAGAGGTTTGTTGTAACATCCCAAAACTTCAATCTAAGCTTATCAAGATCCAAATCATCAAATTTAGGGTTAACAAAAGATTTTTCAAATTAAAAATGAAAGCATTCATGTGTATGAGCATTTAAATTAGGAATTGATTTGAATTGCCATGGTTCTATGATTCTTCGGTTGTAAAATGTTTCTTAGGTGATTTAAACATCATCTACATCATTTCCAAAAATTTCCCAGAGAAAATCAAATCAAAACAAATTAAAAAGGAGGAATGGTCATTTTGGCCATTTTAATCCACTACACTACTTTGAGTGTTCCTAGCACTCATTTCTCAACAGATATAATTCTAGATCTTTACACCCCTTGCTAGTACACATAATGAGGTACCAAGGCCCACCTTTTGATCTGCTAAAAACATTCAAACACTATATTTAAAAGGCATTGGAAAATTGAATCTATTTCATATGGGAAGATCCCACTTTTTCAAAAACCATCAATTTGAGCTCCACTTTCAAAACCCTTGCAACAAGAGACTACCTAGTACCAGTGGAGAACACTCAAAAAATTTGAACTCAAAATTCAAAAGTTTTTCTCTTTCGGCCATTTTGTCAAACACCTTGTGGGGAAGATCAAAGTGGCCTAACTATTACTATTTTGGGTTTGATATTGTCTAGCCAATTGAAGTGCTTTGATCACCCTTGTCTCCCCCAAGCCTAACCAGACCAATACCAACACATCCCCAACCTCCTAGCTACACTGCAAGGCCATGCCGAGAGCACCTTGCCGGCCAACTTGGCCCTCGCAGCAGCAGACCACTTCCCCCTCTCTCGCCATGTCTACACGCTAGCCCGTGGTCCACCGCCACCGTCCAACCAGCCCCAGCCCAGAGACAGAGACCAGAATGGCCAGGAACCGCCGTGCCCGGAGCTGGTCGACCATGCCGACACCGCCCGCAGAGCGCGCCCTGTTCCCGCGTGCACAGACCGCCCCTCGGCCGTAGCCCGTTCCCACCGCTTCGCCATGACCCAGGGAACACCCTAGACACCCCCGTTGGCTGCCCAACCCGCCACAGCCACAGGCTCGCCATCGAACCCGCAGCCTCTGCCGCCCAGAGTGTGTGATGCTCCCGACCAGCACAGAGCTTGCCTTGCTGCGCCTTTAAGCCTCAGAGCACCGCCAAGAGACATGCCATCGTCCCCTACCTCGAGCCACGCCGCTAGCTCCCTGTACCGCCCTCGCCGGAGTCGCTTGCCCACACCGCTCGGTCTCACCGTCGAGCCTATATAAAGCGGCCACCCTAGCACCATTTCTCCACACTCCCACACTCCCCACCTCTCACTGAACCTCACCCACCTCTCCCCGATGCCGCTCGAGCTCTGCCTCGCCGGAATTTGAGCCGAAGCCGCCGCAGCAGGAGGAGAAGGGCGCCTGCGATTTAGGGCACCCCAAGCTCCGCCGCAACCGCGCCTCATCTCGCCGTCGTCTTCCAGCCCGTTTGCCCGCCTCACCGACCTTGCTGGAGCCCTGGTACGGCCCCAATCGACCCCTACCGCTGCGTCTAGGTCAGACTCTCGTCGGAGTAATCCGTCAACGACGATGAACTCCCACCGTTAGATCCCCTTTTAATCGTGTGGCCAAGAATGCTAGATACCGTTTCGGTGTTTTTGTGCCGCTGACTGGTGGAGCCCGCTCGTCAGGCAGCCCGTTCCGCTCACTGTGCGTAGCTGGGCCGGCCTAGTTAGTTCCCGCGCAAGTTAGAAATTCAAATCTAGTTTTTTCTTTTTAGAGTTAAGCTAGTTTCTGTCCACTAGTTTAAAATTCAATTCTGGGAGTTTTACAAATCCAATTGGCATGAAACCAATTTTGCCTGAAAGGTATTGAAATGATCTATCCAAGCCCATTGGATTTAATTCAATTAGAGTTATAGATCTCTCCTAGTGAAAATAACAAAACAGAAGCACTTGCACCTTGCAACATTTTTATAAAATCAACTAAGATAGGTTTACATGCAGTGACTTTGGACTAGTACCAAAATAATGCTATATAGGCATTTCTAGTCACTTTAAATCATTAAATAATGAACTTAAACCAAAGTAATTATGATCCAACCTTTAAATCTCATTCCCACATGTTAGAATATATGGTGATGACATATGTCAACATGATCCCATATTTTAAGTGGTGAATATTAAATCTTAGTTAATTTTCAATGAGTAGAAATTACTTTTCTAATTTAAAAAGAATGAAACTAGTGATTTAAACTTGTGATGCTTGTGATGATAATAGATCATCAAATGTGTGTCTTAGAATGCTATTTAGCCTAGTTAAGTATTGTTTGGTGATTGTGTACTCCGTATGTATTTATAGATGA
Organism: Avena eriantha; assembly: GCA_910589775.1. Lineage (NCBI taxonomy): Eukaryota > Viridiplantae > Streptophyta > Magnoliopsida > Poales > Poaceae > Avena > Avena eriantha. The sequence goes on along the minus strand of OU342745.1, from coordinate 297,761,915 downwards.
TAGTACCGACCAAGCTTTCGAGGAGGAGGAGTTCTACCAAGAAGAAGAAGAAGAAAACTTCAACCACTGCACCAACCAAGGCAAGCCACCATTAACAATGCAAGCTAACCCTTGCAAGTTTCTTGCTGAGCAAGCTACGATCAAACTAGATGATTTAGCAAAGATGCTTTAGGCATGCTTTGATCACACTCCTTTGACTATTAGTTACCCCAAGTCTTATTTACAAGTTTTACCTCCCTTAGTTTACACAAAGTTCTTCACTTGTTTTGAAGGTAGCATAAAGAGTATAAAACTTGACCTATTTAGAACCCTTTAGATGTCATTCTACGGCATGAGATTGAACCCATCTTTTCCACCTTAGTGAACACTCTTAACTTAGTAGTTTAGAGTAGATCAAAAACTTGAGTCACTTTAGATGGTTACACTTGGTGAAAATGAATCATGAAAACATTGGAATGATGAGTCATTCTATTGAGATGTTTTGACATGTGTTGAGAAACACAAATGGTTTATGATGATGAAAATGTTGAGGCATGAGCCTTAACCTTTTTTTATAAAACTGATGGTTGGATTCGGATGCGATACAATTCCAAATTTACTATACAACCACACTACCTGAATTGGGTAAGGCTTAGCTAGAAATTTATATGCCTTAGTATTAGTTCCCTCGCGGGAGAGGTTTGAGCTGACGCTACCTCTCATGATGTCCACCTATGCAGTGCCCAAGATGACTGATGGTCATGGTTGGGAGGCCATGCTCATAGGAGAGGTGCTTATACTAGGGTGTGTAAAGGGAAGGATATGTTTGATTATCTGCATACCTATTATGATGATTCAGGGTTATCCCTGACAGATGTATCGAATCTTGTGGTGAAAGTGTACCACCTCTGCAGAATGTCAAACTATTCGAATAGCCGTGTCCGCAGTTATGGACAGTTGGAATGGCCATACTGTTTCGTTGTCAGATGTTTTCTAAATAACTTGAAATGAAGGATGAATTTTGACTTGACCACAACAGGGTTGTGTTTATGACATTAGCTTCCCAACTTAAGTGATTCTAGAACTTTACTTTATCTTTCTTTGCTTCTGAACTCAGCTTAGGTTTCAAACTTAACTTATAGTTAAACATAGAGTTAGAACTTTAACTTTAGAACTATCCTACTTGTTAGTGGTAGTTTGCGAGTACTTAAAGAGTACTCATGGCTTTTTTCCTTGGCTATTATCATGGCCAGACTATGAAGGAGACTATCAAGATGATGGCCTGCAGGACGGCTATGATAACTAGGACTATCTGCCTTCGTCAGCATTGCCTGTGCCCCTGAAGATGGACCCCACCGCTACGCTTATCTTTTATTTCCGTTGCTTGTTGTATTAAGACTGGATCATGGGATCCTTATTTGTGTAAGACCTTATGTATGGTTTGTAATGGATGATGTACTATGATATCCAACCTGTGATGTCTCGCAAAAATGGTAATCCTGGGATTGTGAGGTATGACATAACGGGCATCTAGGATTAAAAATCCGGGTGTTGACAAGTTGGTATCAGAGCCATCCTGACCATATGAGACCCTAGTTAGCTTGGACGTTCAAACAAAAACTTAGTTTCCAAACCAAAGTGAGTATTTATGAAAAACTACCTCCTCTCTTATCCTTGTGGATTCATTCTTTTTCAAAAATTCATGTTCCTCAAAATTCTTACAGTACTACTTAAAATTTGACACACTTGATCACTTCACTAACTTCCTCATCCTTAATTCTTGTAGAAGGAGACTCAGCAAGTTTTACCAGTTGGGAAACGGAGGTCAGCTGATCTTCGAGAGGGATCTGGATTCACTGTCAGAGTTACTGGGATGCTCACATCCGGAGTTACTTGGAGCTCAAGTTCCAGGACCCCCAGGAGGAGACCTACAGTGGCTAGTCACCGCAGATCTTAGAGGAAGCATTGAAGCACCAACTTCTGGGAGAATTCAGTTCTCCGTGAGAGAGAACAACTGGCTAGATGGATTAGCCAGGGCAATGCATGAAGCTCTCGCACGCCTATGTGCCCTCAGCGTCAACCAGATCCAAGGAACCCGTTTTGCCTACTATACAAGACGTGACTTCATGGGAATGCCGATGGAGATGCCAAGTCATCCAGCACTGAAGCGCCAAGTGGAGAACCTTGACTTCCTGTTGTATGACCGTCAGAAGGAGCTGGACAATGCCAGAGAGTTAGCCAACCAGATTCGTGCCATTGCCGACCAAAAGGCCCAGACTTTCGCATTGCTCGTCCAGGATCGCCAGTCTCTTCGCCGCTAGCGTGCAAAGAAGGATCGCACCATCGCCCGTCTTCGCAAGAAGGTGGCCGACCTTGAGAAGACAGTCAAGGAGCAGGCAGCCTAGCTTGCGGCAAAATAAGAAGAAGATGAGGGTGAAGACATCCAGGGAGACATGGATTCTTACCTTAGCAATGATGATGACTTTCTGGCGGAGGATGCCGTGGACTTCTACACTGACGATGAGGACTCCGACATCATCGACGATGAGTAGATGCACTAGAGCATTGTCGTAGCATGAGATGTATCGGTCTCATTGTACCATAGCTTGCAGAATGGTTCTTCAAACCATCTGTTTTCCCTTTGATTGTTGTGGGGTGTGTTGTATCGTGTGCTTGCTTGCCTGAATGAAATGGAGTTAGTTGAAAAACCTGAGTCTAACTCAAATTTTGAGCTTTGAAAACCCAAAACCATGAACCATAGAAATTCCCTCTTACCCCTATATCCATCTAAATCTTCAGATGACTCGTGGAAACCAAGGAGGGAGCAGCTCGTCGCAAGACCCAATGCTGCAGATCTTGCAGAATCTCATCGCAAACCGTGAAGCAAGCAGGGCAGAACGTCAAGCCAACTTAGCAACACTTCAACAGATCACCCAAATGGCTCTCAACAACCAAGGACATGGAAATCAGGATCACCAGGGATCCAAACTCAAAAACTTTCAGAACACCAATCCTCCAATCTTCAACCAATCTGAGAACCCATTAGATGCTGATGACTGGTTACAGACCATGGAAAACAACTTAGAAGTTGCAAGAGTTGATGAGAATGAGAAAGTTCTCTTTGCCACACACTATCTGGCTGGAGATGCAAGAGCTTGGTGGAATAGCATCCGCAATATGAACCATGGTCAAGTGATGACATGGAAGCATTCAAAGTCAAGTTTAGTCGCACCCACGTGCCGCAAGGTCTAGTCAATAGAATGAGAGATGAGTTCCGTGAATTGAAGCAAGGAAGAATGACTGTGGTGGAGTATCGTGATAGATTCCTATCACTTGCCAGATATGCACCGGATGAGATCAACACAGAGGCCAAGAAGAAGGAGAGATTCTTGAACGGACTGCATGATGAAATGCAGACTGTCCTCGTCAACATCCATTTCCAGATCTCGAAGAGCTAGTCGACTCTGCCATTCAGATGGAAGGGAAGATTAACCAGACAAACGACAACTGCAAGCGTCGTATGATGCAGCAGTCTGGATCCAATAGTCACCAGAAGTACCGTCCCAACCCTTCACCAGAATATGCACCAAGGAACAACCGACCCCCAACGCCTCGCCCAAACTACCCCAACCGTAGCGGGGGCAATGTGAAGTCCGGAGCAAACAATCACAACTCCGGTAATGCCAACAATTTTAACCGTGCACCTCCCAAGAACAACATCAACAACAACAACAACAACAACAACACTGCACCCAGAACTGACAGCAATGATGTGCCTGTCGCAGTCAAGGACAAGTCCCAGATCACTTCTTTCGAGTGTGGAGTGAAGGATCACTACTCCAATGAGTGTCCCAAGAAGACTGCAGCCAATGCCAATGTGAATGCCCCAGCTCAGCAGCAACATCGTGTTCAACCAGGAAGGAGATTTGCCCTAGGGAACCCTCACAACCGCAACGGCCGTCTCTTCCTCATGAACGCAGAAGAAGCCCAGGAAGCGCCAGATGTAGTGCTGGGTATGTTTTCTGTCAACTCAGTTTTAGCAAGAGCACTGTTTGATTCGGGAGCATCGCATTCATTTGTCACCGAATAATTTGCATGCACTAGTAAGATTCACCCAACCAACCTGAAGCATGTCATGATAGTTCAAATCCCCGGTTCAACAACCAAATCTAGAAAAAATTCCAAAGTTGTGCCTATCAGAATACATGGGATAGATTTTTATGCCAACCTAATTGTACTTGGAACCAAAGGTTTGGAAGTAGTACTAGGTATGGATTGGATGTCAAGGCATAAAGGACTGATAGACTGTGCTAAGAAAGCCATCACCATGACCAATAGTTCTGGAGTAACAGTAGAGCATATCTCTGAAACCTTACCCCGTCAATTCAAGTGCAACAAGAGTGTAGCCCTGCCCACCATTGACCAAGTCCGAGTAGTCTGTGAATACCCTGATGTATTTCCAGATGAATTGTCAGGTATGCCCCGGATAGGGATATTGAGTTCATTATCGAACTAATCCCTGGAACCGGACCCATAGCCCAGAGACCATATAGCATGAACCCCTTAGAGTTAGTGGAACTGAAGAAGCAGTTGGATGCCATGTTAGAGAAAGGCTTGATTCAACCAAGCGCATCACCATGGAGATCACCAGTGTTATTCGTCGACAAGAAAGATGGAGGCAACCGTCTATGCACAGATTATAGAAAATTGAATGACGTCACTATCAAGAACAAGTACCCCTTGCCAAAGATACAGGATCTATTTGATCAGTTGACTTGAGCCCAGGTATTCTCAAAGATTGATCTTAGGACTGGTTATCACCAACTTAATATTCGTGCAAACGGATATTCCGAAGACCGCCTTTACTACTCTCTATGGTTTATATGAGTATACGGTTATGTCTTTTGGATTAACCAATGCCCCTGCTTATTCCATGAACCTCATGAATAAGATCTTTATGAATTTCCTAGATAAGTTTGTAGTTGTGTTTATCGACGATATCCTTATCTACTCCAAGTCAGAAGAAGAGCATGAGCAACATCTGAGAGTCATCCTAGAAACCCTGAGAGAGCATCAGTTATATGCCAAGTTTAGCAAGTGTGAGTTTGGCTGAAAGAAGTAGGATTCCTAGGACATATTGTGTCTACCAAAGGAGTCTCTGTTGATCCCGCCAAGATCAAAGATGTCGAATAATGGGAAGCCCCAACCACTCAAACCCAAGTCTGTGCATTTCTCGGATTAGCGGGATATTACCGCAAGTTCGTAGAAGGATTCTCAAGCATAGCCCAACCAATGACCCAATTGTTGAAGAAGGACAAGAAGTTTGAATGGACAGACAAATGTGAAGCCAGTTTTCAGGAGTTGAAGAAGAGATTGATATCAGCCCCAATATTAATCATGCCAGACATCAAGAAGCCGTTTGATGTTTATTGTGACGCATCCAATATTGGTCTAGGATGTGTATTGATGCAAGAAGGCAAAGTCATCGCGTACCTGTCTCGACAACTGAAGCAGCATGAGCAGAACTATCCGACCCATGATCTTGAGCTAGCAGCTGTGGTTCTAGCATTGAATACATGGCGTCATTATCTGATGGGTAATCGCTGTGAGATTTACTCAGATCATAAGAGCTTGAAGTATATTTTCACTCAGAAGGAGATGAATATGAGACAAAGGAGATGGATAGAGTTAATCAAGGATTATGCCCTTGACATTCACTATCACCCCGGCAAAGCCAATGTGGTAGCGGATGCTCTTAGCAGATTGCCGTGTAGGCTAAATACCATGATCAAGGAGAAGCAACCAAGTTTGTATGAAGAGTTGGAGCAGTTCAGGACTGAATTAGTTAGCAAAGAATTCTTAGCTAGCATTAAACTTCAACCCACTTTGATTAGCCAAATCAAGGAAGCCCAGAAGGGGAATGAAAGTATCGACGGAATCAAACGTCGTATTGGTACAGGAAAGGTACCTGGATTCACCGAAGACGAAGAAGGAGTACTGTGGTACAAAGGACGTATCTGTGTGCCAGCAGATTCAGAGCTGAAGCAGGTTATCATGAAGGAAGCTCATGATACTCTTTATTCTATCCATCCCGGAGGAACGAAGATGTATCAGGATTTGAAGGAGCAATTTTGGTGGCACAAGATGAAGAGAGAAATCAGAAGCTACATCACCAAATGTGACATCTGTCAAAGAGTCAAAGCAAAGCATCAGAGACCTACAGGACTGTTGCAACTATTGCATATTCTGGAATGGAAATGGGATTCCGTGGGAATGGACTTTATCACCGGTTTGCCTACTTCTAGTAGGGGAAATGACTCAATCTAGGTCATAGTTGATAGACTGTCCAAGGTAGCCCACTTTATACCTGTCAAGACAACTTAGCAGAGTGCAAAGTTAGCAGAGCTATACATTGCTAGGATTGTTAGTCTGCATGGAACCCCCAAGACCATAGTATCAGATCGAGGAACCCAGTTTACCTCAAGATTTTGGCAGAAAGTCCAAGAAGGATTAGGAACCAAGTTGAACTTGAGTACCGCGTATCACCCGCAAACTGATGGACAGACTGAGAGAGTCAACCAGATCCTAGAGGATATGCTTAGAGCTTGTGTGTTAGAATATGGATCAAAATGGGAAGACTGCCTGCATTTCACAGAATTCTCATATAACAACAGTTATCAAGCTAGTTTGCAGATGGCACCATTTGAATTCCTATACGGAAGAAAGTGTCGTACCCCTTTGAATTGGTCGCAAGTAGGAGAGAGTCAGATCTTTGGACCCGACATTCTCCGAGAAGCAGAAGAGAAAGTTAAAAAAGTCCGTGAGCACCTCAAGACCGCCCAATCCAGACAGAAGAGTTATGCTGACAAGAGAAGGAGAGACCTGACTTTCAATGTCGGAGATTTTGTATATCTCAAGGTTTCACCATTGAAGGGAACTCAACGCTTTGGTCTAAAAGGAAAGTTAGCCGCCAGATATATCGGGCCCTTCAATTCTGAACCGTCGAGGAGAAGTATCGTATCAACTGGAACTGCCTGAAGAGATGTCAACCATCCACAATGTGTTCCATATCTTGTTACTTCGCAAATGTCTGGAAGTGCCCGAGAAGACTGAAGTATTCAAGAACATCGATCACAGAGCTATGGAAATCAACAATGACCTGACCTCTCGGGAAATGCCCATCCGTATCTTAGAAGAAGCCTACAGAACCACCAGAACCAGGAGCATCAAGTTTCTCAAGATTCAGTGGAGCAACCATACCGAAGAGGAAGCCACTTGGGAGCACGAGGATTACATTAGGACAGAGTTCCCAGATCTCTTTAGTTCCTAGTTTTCCTTGTAAATCTCGGGACGAGATTTTGTTTAAGGGGGAAGGTTTGTAACATCCCAAAACTTCAATCCAAGCTTATCAAGATCCAAATCATCAAATTTAGGGTTAACAAAAGCTTTTTCAAATTAAAAATGAAAGCATTCATGTGTATGAGCATTTAAATTAGGAATTGATTTGAATTGTCATGGTTCTATGATTCTTTGGTTGTAAAATGTTTCTTAGGTGATTTAAACATCATCTACATCATTCCCAAACTTTTCCCAAAGAAAATCAAATCAAAAACAATTAAAAAGGAGGAATGGTAATTTTGGCCATTTTAATCCACTACACTACTTTGAGTGTTCCTAGCACTCATTTCTCAACAGATATAATTCTAGATCTTTACACCCCTTGCTAGTACACATAATGAGGTACCAAGGCCCACCTTTTGATCTGCTAAAAACATTCAAACACTGAATTTAAAAGGCATTGGAAAATGGAATCTATTTCATATGGGAAGATCCCACTTTTTCAAAAACCGTCAATTTGAGCTCCACTTTCAAAACCCTTGCAACCAGAGACTACCTAGTACCAGTGGAGAACACTCAAAAATTTTGAACTCAAAATTCAAAAGTTTTTCTCTTTCGGCCATTTTGTCAAACACCTTGTGGGCAAGATCAAAGTGGCCTAACTATTACTGTTTTGGGGTTGATCTTGTCTAGCCAATTGAAGTGATTTGATCACCCTTGTCTCCCCCAAGCCTAACCAGACCAACACCAACACATCCCCTACCTCCTAGCTGCACTGCAAGGCCATGCCGAGAGCACCTTGCCGGCCAACTTGGCCCTCGCAGCAACAGACCGCTTCCCCCTCTCTCGCCATGTCTACACGCTAGCCCGTGGTCCACCGCCACCATCCAAACAGCCCCAGCCCAGAGACAGAGACCAGAATAGCCAGGAACCGCCGCGCCTGGAGCTGGTCGACCATGCCGACGCCGCCCGCAGAGCGCACCCTGTCCCCACGTGCACAGACCGTCCATTGACTGCAGCCTGCGCCCACCCCTTCGCCATGACCCAGGGAACACCCCAGACATCCCCGTTGGCCGCAGCCACCGCTCGCCGTCGAACCCACAGCCACCGCTCGCCGTCGAACCCGCAGCCTCTGCCGCCCAGAGCGTGTGACGCTCCCGACCAGAACAGAGCTCGCCTTGCCGCGCCTTTAAGCCTCAGAGCACCGACAGGAGACAGGCCACCGTCCCCTACCTCGAGCCACGCCGCTAACCCCATGTACCGCCCTCGCCGGAGTTGCTTGCCCACACCGCTCGGTCTCACCGTCGAGCCTATATGAAGCGGCCACCCCCGCACCATTTCTCCACACTCCCACACTTCCCACCTCTCACTAAACCTCACCCACCTCTCATCGATGCCGCTCGAGCTCTGCCTCGCCGTAATTGGAGCCGAAGCCGCCCCAACAGGAGGAGAAGGGCGCCTACGATTTAGGGCACCCCAAGCTCCGCCGTCACCGCGCCTCTTCTCGCTGTCGTCTTCCAGCCCGTTTGCCCGCCTCACCGACCTTGCTGGAGCCCTGGGACGCCCCCAATCGAGCCCCACCACCGCGTCTAGGTCAGACTCTCGCCGGAGTAATCCGTCGACAACGATGAACTCCCACCGTTAGATCCCCTTTTAATCATGTGGCCTAGAATGCTAGATACCGTTTCGGTGTTTTTGTGCCGCTGACTGGTGGAGCCCGCTCGTCAGGCAGCCCGTTCCGCTCACTGTGCATAGCTGGTCCGGCCCAGTTAGTTCCCGCGCGAGTTAGAAATTCAAATCTAGTTTTTTCTTTTTAGAGTTAAGCTAGTTTCTATCCACTAGTTTAAAATTCAATTCTGGGAGTTTTACAAATCCAATTGGCATGAAACCAATTTTTCTTGAAAGGTATTGAAATGATCTATCCAAGCCCGTTGGATTTAATTCAATTAGAGTTATAGATCTCTCCTAGTAAAAATAACAAAACATAAGCACTTGCACCTTGCAACATTTTTATAAAATCAACTAAGATAGGTTTTGAGTTGATTCCAACTCTCAAAAATCACATTTCATCATATCTATCGGAATATGTAATAATATTAAGGTTTACATGCAGTGACATTGGACTAGTACCAAAATAATGCTATATAGGCATTTCTAGTCACTTTAAATCATTAAATAATGAACTTAAACCAAAGTAATTATGATCCAACCTTTAAATCTCATTCCCACATGTTAGAATATATGGTGATGACATATGTCAACATGATCCCATATTTTAAGTGGTGAATATTAAATCTTAGTTAATTTTCAATGAGTAGAAATTACTTTTCTAATTTAAAAAGAATGAAACTAGTGATTTAAACTTGTGATGCTTGTGATGATAATAGATCATCAAATGTGTGTCTTAGAATGCTATTTAGCCTAGTTAAGTATTGTTTGGTGATTGTGTACTCCGTATGTATTTATAGACGATAGTACTGACCAAGCTTTTGAGGAGGACGAGTTCTACTAAGAAGAAGAAGAAAACTTCAACCACTGCACCAACCTAGGCAAGCCACCATTAACAATGCAAGCTAACCCTTGCAAGTTTCCTGCTTAGCAAGCTAGGATCAAACTAGATGATTTAGCAAAGATGCTTTAGGCATGCTTTGATCACACTCCTTTGAGTATTAGTTACCCCAAGTCTTATTTACAAGTTTTACCTCCCTTAGTTTACACAAAGTTCTTCACTTGTTTTGAAGGTAGCATAAAGAGTATAAAACTTGACCAATTTAGAATCCTTTAGATGTCATTCTATGGCATGAGATTGACCCCATCTTTTCCACCTTAGTGAACACTCTTAACTTAGTAGTTTAGAGTAGATCAAAAACTTGAGTCACATAAGAAAGTAGATACTCCCTCCGTCCCAAGGCACAGGGCGTAAAAAAAATCGAGTTTTCCTCAGAGCTTAAGGCGTACGTGTGGGAGACTCGCTGGCATGCCAGTTTTACCCCTCAGATCCGTTCCCTCGTAAGTATGCCCGGTTATTAAGGAGCGACTACACGCGCGTATATATGAGAGATAAATGGATAGAGAGAGAACACGGCAGCCACGAGCGAGAGAAACGAGGAGCCAGGAGAAACGTTTGAGAGAGAATTAAGGGCGTGCATGCAGGGGTAAATTAGGAAGGTTTATGGTAGTTTTCTTCTAGCCGATCGCTTCTTAATAAACGTGCCAGAAAATATACGCCCTAAGCTGTGAGATGGGGGGAGTATAAAACAAGCATAGAACATAAAAAATTATAGATACGTTTACGACGTATCACTAGTGGAGGGATGGATCTCCTTTGTGGGTGTTGTGATGCAATCTGAGAATGGCAGCTCTCTAGCCGGCGGCTGGAGCCTCAAAATATATAGGCGTCTTCATGAAAGTTGTAGGGTTTGACGAGACGAAGTCGTCGCCACCTGGTATGGGCAGGCGGTACGGGAGGACCGCGCCCATACCAGTGGTCGTTAAGCGTGCTGACGCCCTGGAACGCCTCTCCAATTACTTGACCATGTGTACTTCCTTAAAATCCTTTATTATGACTCCTTATTTCGCCTTAAAAGCAGTGATTTCCTGCACAACATAAATTCAAGAAGGGATTTGCATATCTTTGCAATTATTAGTCATTAGTGGCAAAGGTTGAGAGTTTATTTGGCAATTGCTTGACCAAAAATAATGTTTAAACGAAGTCGAAGATGGCAAAAGTCGGAGCCATCAACTTCCCCAAAGATCAAACCTTGATCGTTCTCGAGCAAGAAGAACCAAAAGAACTATCAACATTTAAAGTTGAAACAACAATAATAGTTCACTTACCGTCGGTAGTCGTATGTGCTCAACACTATATTCATTTGTGAAGCTTATCAAAGTTAGAGAGATGACAAGAATACTATACCAACTTCAGTAAGTCAAGATAATCAAAGTAAATTTTAATATAAATATAAATAACTAGAATTGTAGCAATCAATCCAATTCCTCTAATTAACTCTTAGCTTGCCAAGGAACACTAGGATGTTTAAATAGCATAATTGAGTAAGAGAGTTTCACATCCCAAGTGGTATAACAATGAAGTGTCTTATTTACACCCACATCAATAGATCAAGTCAATCTAAAACACTTCTAATCCAATCGTTGTCTTTCAAGAAAAATCGTAAAGTAGTAATGAGCCCATGCCAAGGACTTGTTATGTGGATCCTCATAGATATATTTTTTTAAACTCATTTTTCAAGGATCGTTGTTTGTTTCTTTTTGCTAGTGTTTACACAACCTTTGAGAGTACCAATACTTTTGCCCATACATTGACACAGATGCCAATCATGTCATCAACTCATAGCTGAAATCTGGGGTTATACCATAGATCGTTCAAAAGCTAGCAGAGTTGTTGGCATCCTAAAGGTGTGCATTAGAGACATAAAGCATAGTTGTCTCGCATCTTTCTCTTTTTTTTGAGCAAGAATCGCGGTTTGATCCACAAGGTTGGCTTTGGCATGCATCACAATTACCACTAGACTTTATTTCAGTCAAACAATTCCTTTCATGAGTGTTGTCGAGACTATCAAAATATCTACGGGGTTAAGTATAATCAAAGGTATACTCTCAAGACAATCATTCATCAAACAAGTCGTAAATTTCAGACTTTTTCTTGTTGTACTTGTTTGGCATTATTATTTCCAAGGAAAGACTCAGTTAACTAAAAGAACTAGAGCAAGCGCTTCAACAACTAATCATCATACTAACAAAAAGCTTCGCTCTAACCATATTAAATTACTTCCCACTACCATGGCATCTTAGCAAATCAACCAACTAAGATAAACAATTCGAACTTCATAAGTGGGAGACATAAGACGCACCTCTCATAAGTAACTTCATGATCCTCTTCCTTATAGGGACGTGTTCCTTCAAAACTCAAACATGATTACTCTCGAAATGATATTAAAGAAAAGAGGCAAAGCATCAATCCATGTTTACGAAAAAAGGATAAACAGAAAAATCTTTTTGTGTTTTTGAGGATAGGGATTAAAGAATAGAAAAGAACTTGCGACCAAGCAAGGGATTTAAGAAAATAAAAACAAAGGAAAACAAATAAACTAAAATGAAAGCAAATTAAAAAGCAAAGGAAAAAAGAAAAGTGTTGGAACAAGCCAACACGAGTGTTTCAAAGCTCACAAGGAGCTGGAGTACAAACTCGTTATTACACAAATAAATTTGCTAGGGGAAAACATCCCCAAGCTCAGGCTTTTGCAATCCCTTTTGTTGCTCATTATGGTGGTGGTGGATAATCTCCCATGTTCCATTGACTGCTCCAATCATGGAACTAGGTGGCGAGGCTTGCAGTGGCATCTCTAAGGTTGATGGAGAGGTTGTTCATGTTTTGAATATTTCCTTAGAGTGCAAAGATATCTTCATAGGTGGTGTAGTGCTTTGGTGGATGCACATCGTGTTCGGGTCCTTCTTGTTCTACTTCTTCATCTTCTCCTTCTCCCACGGGTATTTCTTGCTGGGGTAGATTAGCTTCAACCTGCATGTCATAACGCAAATGTCCATCCTCGATAGAGAATAAACTGTTAGGAAAAGGAGTAGGAATGAAGTGATCCGCTCCAGGTATATTGAAGAAATATCTACCATGATTTTTAGAAATCATATCGCATGCTCTTAGAGTAGATGGACCAAGATGGTTACCTCCAGTCAACGGTTGGATGTTACCTAGGTTGATGTGAAGTGCGCGTGCAAGAACGATCACAGCTCCTCCTCTACATATGGGTCCTCGAGATTGAAGAGCTTGATGCTTAAGATAAAAAACAAGTAAAGCACCAAAATTTGGCATTAAGTTACAATTGATAAGTGTAGCTTTTGTGAGGATCAACATGTCTTCCTCATTAACTCTAGTAAACTCACCACATGCCTGCAATGTGTTAGCAATAACATAGAACAAATATCGAATAGAAGGATGATCAATTTGGTTCCCCTTGGGTGTGTGCCCATGAATTCTCATCAAGTTAAAATATTGTGAAGGGGAAGGATCTAAAACAAAGGTAGTTGTTGATGTTTGCAAGAGCACAATTGTTTGTAGCTAGTTTCGAAGTTCAGCTATCGATCCCATAGGAAGCCCAAAGGTAAGTGTTTATTGATGAAGTCTCTGTCACACCCGAAGTTGTCACAGGTCTTCGAGTGAATTGACTGCAAGTGTTGAAACAAGAATGGGGTTTTGATTAAATGCGATAGATTTAAATAGAACTAAAATGTAAACTTTAGAAATATAAAGCATAAAAGTAAAGAACGACTTTGCTTGTTTGTTGTTTCCTGCAGATGGCGAAAGAAGGCGCGGGGATATTCAGTTCATGGTGATAGTGACTGTGCCAGGTGGACGAGTGGTAAATTTAACAATTATAATCTTATAGATGTATGTGTAGGCGAGCAACCCATAATTAGCCGGAACTCCTCTTGGTAGATTTCATCCCAACTTCAATAATCCTACTAGCCTGCTACCAAAACCATGGTCAGACACTAGATGATTAAGACCCTTCAGGTTGCTTAGCAGTTAAGCTCCTTGGATCGGACTAATGCGATAAGCACAGTGGTTACTCGTTATCCTCGAGTCAACTAGCTTTCCATTGATATCCTCGTGTCACCCGGGGTCGCCGGTCCACTAACGAATAAGATCTTATCTATGTAGAACAAGGTATCATGTTGTCTGGGCCCTTAATTGGACAACAAGCATTAGGCATCCCATAGATAGTCAAGCACACATAATATAGTAATTAGAATCAATCACAAACTAATGGAAAATATATGAAGGCACATCACATCTCACCTATTCCCTACATCTCCCATGCCCAAGGGAATTACTCACACATGAGAGAAGAACGGATCATCGATATAATTAAATAAAGGGAATTCGTCTTTGTATTGCCGTGGAGATCCACAATAAGGAATAGAAAAATATCCAACACAATTCAAGATGGGAAGAAACAATCTCAACCCCTAGTCTTGCAAGGTGGAGATCCCTCTCTCTCCCAAGTACAAGTAGTGGCTATGGGGGTGTATTGGCTAGGAGGTCGAAGATCGTGGAGCGAGATGAAGAACGTCTTCTCCTTCTTCTATAGATCTCTTCTTTCTCTCGTATGGATGGTATGGCGGCTGTTGTGTTGTGTTTTCGTCCCCGGTCCCTTCACGGAAGTTGTCCCTTTTGACAAGACAGAGGCGGCGGCAACTATACGGCCGGAACTATACGGCCGGAAAAATATTCCCACCGTATAGTTGCTTGTTAAAGCTTCTATGATCTCCCCTCGCGTGCTTCCAACGTGATACTCGCTTGTTTTCCCAGAATATTGTGTTTCTCTAGTCAAATCCTTATGTTGACGTTCAGAACCTAAAACACACATTAAAAACCAAGTATTCTTTGCCACCGAAGTATTAGTGTTAGGTAAAGCCAGAAAAATGATCAAATCCGGGAGAAAACCATCAATAAAAGCCATACAAAATGTGTCGAATCTCACAGCTATCAGTTGTGCGTACATCGGTGGTATTGTTGGTAAACCCAAAGCATTGAGCCTATTGGGTGAGTGTCAAAGTATACTCACAGTTCATAAGGCGGAATTTGATTCGATCAACTCCGGGCCTTTGTTCCTCGGAACAACCATAGGATCCACCGTGTGTGTCAAGGTGCGTAAGAACTCAACTGTCAAGCGACGGTACGTTACAATATCCTGAGAGACAAAATTGTACAAACCAACATTGTTGCAAAGTAAATCGAAATCAGCACAAATGCTAAGTTGGTTCAGGATATAAGGACACGCCCACTTGGTGGTCTTAATCTCTCGAATCTTGAGACAATCGAAATGGGTAAGATGGAATTCCTCTATGAACTCGATGCCAAGTGACTCAAGGGTTAGTGTATCAATGAGTGGCGCGGAGGACTCCGCAGCCATCTCACGTGTACGACTCGTCGTGTTCATCTAATAAATAAAAACAAGACAAAGTAAACAAAATTGCTAATAATTTTTTTGGTCCGATAGAAACATAGCATAAGTGATTCCCTACACTAACTACAAAAGAAACTCCTCTAAAAACAATTCTAAACATACTTAGTACCAAGATTGAATCAAGAACAAGACCCATGTCTAGATTGGCAATGATGAATGATTAAGCCAAGCTTTTGCACAAATAAGTTGGGGATCGGAGGAGAATCATACCTTAGATTGAGTGAGTGCGAAGAATCGAAGAAAGGTTGAGTAAATTTGAAGATCCAATGGAGGTGATTTGAAGTTTGGAGGAAGAAGAAAAATAAAATAGATGATTTGGGATTTTTAGGTTACCTCCTCGAGGTGCTTATGGCGTCCGCCTACTTGGTATGAGCGGGTGGTAGGGCCGGAGCCTTCCCGTACCGGGTGTCTTACCTTCGCGGTGACGACTGCTCCTAGGCGGTGCACTCGGTACGGGCGTGCGGTACGGTCGCGCACGCCTATTCTGCTGGTCATTATCGATGCGGTGACTTTGCTTGAAATCTAATGTTTTGCTCGGGGGTACGGTACAAGCATGTGGTACGGGCGCGTCCGGCCGTACCAGCGGTCGTTATCACCACTAATTCCTTCGCCAATCATCAAAATTTCTATCCCCCTTTGCCTTGAGGTGGTACAGGCGCATGGTATGGGCCACTCTGACAGTACCATTGGTCGTTATCGACACTGTGAACTACAGAAACTCAAGAATTTGATTATTAGCTCTGTGTGCCTTCACACATCTTATCAAAAGGTTAGATAGCAGCAAAAACACTAAGTAATGATTCAACAATACTTCTTAGGCCATGTGTTAGTAAAATAAAATATAGAGGATTACCTTATTTCTTCTCCTCTTTCCATATGTCTTCTTGAACACTCTTTATTAAAAACAAAAACAAGACTAACACAAAATAAAACATAATAATAAAAAACTTAGAGAAACTTTATTTCACATGGGTTGCCTCCCATGAAGTGCTTCTAGTTAAGGTCAATTTGCTTGACCTTGATGGCAATCACTTAGGTTTGGGGAGTGCAATGCCCACTCCAAAATAGTTTGCTTTTAAAGTAATCACACCATAATCATCATTAGGCTTGGCCTTCTTTTTCCTAGGTAAGTAGACTACAAAAGGATCTCCAGATGGTAGCCCTATCCTTACATTCCCTTCATGTAAATTAATCAAAGTTTTAATAGTTCTTAGGAATGGCCTACGCAGAATTATAGGTGCTATGGGATCTTCATGCATGTCTACAATACAAGATCAATAAGAGCGGGTGATACGTCCATTTTGCATCACTATTCTATATCATAATTTACTGTTATTCGTTGATATATTTCATATTAAGAGATGATACTTATGTTATTTCACCTGTTTTTGCATGGTTGAAGAATTTTGGAGCATGGACCGCTGCAGTCAGGATTCTGGTGGAAAAGGTGCTGTTTGGAGGCAAAATTCGCGAAGATCAGAAAATCCGGGAAAATACATGGAAAATTCTATTATTCCAAAAGACGGAGATTGCCAGAAGGGGAAGTGGAGATGGGCCACAGGGGGCCCACACCACCCCCTGGCATGCCCTAGGCCACGCCACCGGGTGGGGTGGCCGCCCTGGCCCACTCTAGGCTCTCCCCTCTAGCGTATATTATCCCTACAGAAACCTAATACCAGGGGAGCGACCACAGAAAGATCCCGCCGCCTCTGCAGGGTGGAAAACACCAAGAGAGAAAGATCTCTACGGCAGACAGAATTTTGCCAGGGGAATTCCTTCCCGGAGAGGGGAGGTCGTCGCCATCAACACCACCATCAAGCTGGACTTCATCGGGATCATCATCATCACCACCATCATCTCCATCACCACCATCATCACCACTTCATACCACTGTAACAATTGGGTTGAATCTTGCATAGTTCTTAGGGGAAACTTTCCCGGTGTTGATTACTCCTTGTAGTTGATGCTATTGAGTGAACCATTGAATTATTGTTTATGTTCAGATTGTTACATATCATTATATCATCTCTGATCTTGATCCATATGATGTCTTGTGAGTAGTTCGTTTAGTTCTTGAGGACATGGGAGAAGTCATGTTGTTAGTAGTGGAATTGTGTTGAGAAAGATTCAATGCTTTGATATTTAAGTTGTGGTGTATTTCTTCTAGTGGTGTCATGTGAACGTTGACTACATGACACTTCACCTTTATGGGCCTAGGGGAATGCATTGTGTATTTGGCTACTAATCGTAGGGGTTGCCGGAGTGACAGAAACCTGAACCCCCGTTAGGAAACCTTTGCACAAGGGACGTCAGGGTCTTAGAGCTTAAACCTATGGTTAGGTTTCTACCTTAATTACTTTCTTGTACTTGCGGGTGCTTGCAAGGGGTATAATCACAAGTATGTATTAGTCCTAGGAAGGTCGGTACATTAGCACAGGTTCACCCACACAACACTTAGCAAACTAAAGAAGATTAATCAACTATATGAAGCGAAAGCACTTGATAATATTCCCGTGTGTCCTCGAGAACGTTTGGTCATCTTAAGTAATACAACTGGCTTGTCCTTTGCTAAAGAAAGGATTGGGCCACTTGCTGCATTTATTCTTATTGTCTTTTATTTACTCGTACTTTATTTACTTGCATTATCAAAAACCCCTAAAAATCTGTTCGCTAAGTATTTACAGAGAATTCCTGCTCCAAGCCACTCGCCAACACCTTCTGCTCCTCGTTGGGTTTGACACTCTTACTTATCAAAAATACTGCGATACACCCCCTATACTTGTGGGTCATCAGCGGGACTACCTTTAATTTCAACAACTATATTTTATGTGATCCCAACAACTTGTTTATAAGTTGAATCAGCTAGATGGAGTCTCAATTTATGTGTAACAAATGGCCCTAAGTTTAACTTATCGAATAGGCTTTTGGAAATTGTTGAGATGCTTGCACCAAGATCACAAAGTGCTGATATCTCATTGACTCCCAACTTAATTTTAATAGTGGGCTCAAGTATATCATCTAGCTTAGTGATACGTCCAAAATGTATCTACTTCCCCGAAAACGTTTGCTATTGTTTTTCTCTAAACTTGTGTGATTTGGATACAACTAACACGGATTGACGCTGTTTTCAGCAGAATTACCTTGGTGTCTAGTTTTTGTACAGAAAATCAACTATCAGGAAAAATCCCAGAAAATATGCCAAAAATCCTATTTCACTGGAAGACTCACGGAGCCAGAAGACGAGACGGAGGAGGGCCACGAGGGGCCCACACCACCTGGCTGCATGGGCCAGGCCAGGCCACGCCAGGGGGTGGTGTGGCCGCCTCGGTCACCCCCTCGGCCTCCCTCTTCGCCTATAAGTTTCCTCTTGACCTAAAAACCAAGGGGGGGTCGGCATTTTTCTAGAACAAGTTCCTCTATGCCGCCACCACTATATTCTGTGAATCAGAACCAAAAACTCCGTTCTAGCACCCTACTAGGATGGGCAATTGGAGGAGATCATCGTCGTCATCATCACCATCGCTTCTCCATCAACCATCCATGATTCCCCCATCCATGAGTGAGTAATCCCCTGTTGTAGGCTATGGGGATGGTAGGGATTGGATGAGATCGTTCATTTAATGGCATCAGATTTTTAGGGCATGGTGCCTAGTATCTATTATTAGTGCTTTTTTACTTTGTTGCAACTTGTTATGCTTAATGCTTGTCACTAGGGCCTGAGTGCCATGATTTCAGATCTGAACATGTTATTGACTCATGATGATAGTATTGTTTGTGATCTTACCTGCAAGTTGTATACACATATTATTTTCTAGAACCAAAGGCCCTGAAGTGACAATAATCGGGATAACCAGAGGGGATGGCTTTGATGTAAGGATCACATGTGTTCACGGAGTGTTAATGCTTTGCTTCGGTGCTCTATTAAAAGGAGCACCTTAATTTCCAGTAGTTCCCTTGAGGCTTCGCTGCAAACGGGCTAGCAGGACAAAAGATGGTGTGCAAGTTCTCATTGCGAGCACGTATGACTATTTATGGAACACATGCCTATGATTATTTAGTACTTGGATGCTTTACCTTATTTATCTGCAAATGTCCTATGTCTTGATTGCTATATGAATTGTCTTGTCCATGCAACGCCCGTCCATCCATCCCTATGCCTACCGCGCTTTAATCCTACTGTTTACTGCAATTGTTACTACTGTCTTTACTTTTACTACTACTTTTACTTTGCTATTGCTACTACAAACCTGTTGCTACTGATAAACTGATGTGAGCAAGATTGTTTCCAGGTGCAGCTGAATTGACAACTCAGTTGTTAAGGCTTATAAATATTCTTTGGCTCCCCTTGTGTCGAATCAATAAATTGGGTTTCACTTCCCTTGAAAATACTGTGATACACCCCCTATACTTGTGGGTCATCAATACTATTTTCTAGCGCCGTTGTCAGGGAGCATAGCTCTATTTATCAAGTTCACTTGGAATCACTATTGTTCGCTGACCTCCATTCATCATGGGGAAGTCTCGTGATGGAGAAGTTCCTATATTACCATTCACTACAAGAAGAGGTACGGTTCTGAACACCTCTGTTTCTCTTGATTCACCATCTGTTATGAGTAAGCTCCTTACACCACCACATATACATGCTACACATACTGCTACTACTGCTGAATCTGAAACTGCTGATGCTTATGATGTTGCTTCTACTGTGCTTGATAAAAGTGGTTCATTAGGTCCTTTCCTAGATGCTATGATTCCTAGGACTATAGCTGGAAATACCGAAACTCCTAATGAAGATACTACTATACCTGTCAGTTCACCTGAGTCTAGGGAGAGCTAAGATATTGCAGATGGATATATAGAAATGACTAATGAATTTATTAAAGAATGCCAAAACACTCATGGTAGGATTGCTATTAAGAGTCTTCTTGAGAAACATACTGTTAAACCCAGATTATCTCCTAATGATAAGTTTGCTACATCTCCCATAAACATTAAAGATAAGGATTATGATTTCTCTCTTGATTTATCTTACATAACTATTGTTGAGAAAGAACCTTTTTGTGGGACTAAGAATGAAAGTGTTGTAGCACATATGACTGAGCTTTCTACCATGAGTGGCTTATTTCTTATGATATTAAGATGCGCACCTACTTTGTTGCTAAAATTTTCCCTTTTTCACTAAAAGGAGAAGTTAAATATTGGTTTATTAATTTACCTCCTGGATCTATTAATAGCCCTGATTGCTTGATTAGTACCTTCCTTCAGAAATATTTCCCTCCTAGTGCTAGACATGCCATTTTGTAGGAACTTTTTGATTTTAAACAGGGAGAAAAAGATATATTGCCTGAATCATGAGCAAGGTTTTGCGCTTTGATTCATGCACAGGTTGGATATCCATTACCTAAAAATGAGCTTCTTGATATATATTATAATGGACTAACTGAAGAATCTAGGACATACCTAGATAGTTGTGCTGATTGTGTTTTCAGGAATAGAACTCCCAAGGAAGTTGAGGAATTAATGGCTAAAATAAGCAAGAATTATGAAGACTGGATTTCACCTGAGCCAACTACACCTGAAACAACTACACCTGAGTTAATTGTGCCTGAGCCAACACCAACATCAAAGAAGAGGGGAGTTACTGAACTAAATGATGAAGGGATGAAGGAAGCTAAGAAATGTCTTAAGGAGAAGGGTATTAAATCTAAAGATGTGAAGAATTTACCTCCTATAGAAGAACTATGTAAGCCAATCTCCCACTCATCCACTATTGAGGTACACTCTCTCCAACATTTTGATGAAGGTGATATTCCTTATTCTAAACCTCCTAATCAATGCTTAGATCAATTTGATATTTTTATTGTTAAGCAAGATAATTTTAATAAAAGAGTGGAGAATCATCTGATGGAAAACTCCAGAGCTATTATTGAATTAAAGGATATTGTAAAAAGAACCTCTAATGATGTTAAAATGCTTGTTAAACATTTCCAAATGGTTCAAACTCAAATTGATCAACTTATTAAGGTACAAAAAGATTTGCTAGTTAATGCTTCTAAAGAAAAACATGCTTATGAAATTAGAACTAGAAGTGGTGCCGCCACCTAGGATACTCTATATCCTGAGGGGCATCCTAAAAGAATTGACCAAGATTCTGAAAAAATTGAAAATAGTGGTACTTCTCCTAAGAAAAGGAAAAAGAAACATAAAACTATTGTAGAATCCTCTGAACCTGCTAAAGATCCTAATAGTATATATGTCTCTGATGCTGAAACTGAAAGTGGTAGTGAAGAAAATGATGCTCCTGATAAAGAAAAAGTTGAAGAAGAACCTGAAAGACACACTAAAATGCTAAATACACTAAGGAAGATTTTGTTGCTAAGAAACATGGTAGTGAAAGAGAGCCTTGGGTCCAAAAAGCTATGCCTTTCCCTGATAAGAAACACAAGTCAAAGGACGACGAACACTATAATAAGTTTTGTGAGTGGATGAAACCTTTATTTTTGCAAATACCTTTGACTAATGCTATTAAATTGCCTCCTTATTCAAAGTATATGAAGGATATTGTCTCTAATAAAAGGAAGATCCCTAATGAAGAAATTTCTACTTTGCTTGCTAATTATTCCTTTAATGGTAAGGTTCCAAAGAAACTTGGAGACCCAGGGATTCCAACTATTCCTTGTTCGATTAAAAATAGCTATGTTAGAACTGCTTTGTGTGATTTAGGAGCATCAGTTAGTTTTATGCCCTTTTCTCTCTACAAGAGACTTCAATTGGAAAAACTAATACCAACTGATATATCTTTGCAAATGGCTGATAAATCTACTACTATTCATGTTAGTATGTGTGAGATGTACCTGTTCAAGTGGCTCATAATTGCTTGATATTAACTGACTCTGTTGTGCTTGAAATGCCTGAAGATGACAATATGTCTATTATTCTTGGGAGACCTTTTATTAATACTGCAGGAGCCATTATTAATTCTAATCAAGGAAAGGTGACTTTTAATGTTAATGACAAGGAGCATATTTTCTATTTCCCCAAGAATATTGATAGGACTTATGGTTTAAATTCAATCGAACATGTTGAGGGCATCCAAGTTGGAGAAATATATTGTCCCATACCACGATAAAAATATGAAACTATTATGATTGGGACCATTGCTATCAAGGTTGAGGTAACATAATCATTAGTGGAATACAAAGTTCTGTTTCATATAAAACTGTTTTGGTAACAAGACCTGATCAACCTTGTTAACAAAGGGATTTTAACACCATGATTATCTTTGCTTACTTTTAGTTTATCCATTTTAGTTTTTGCTTTCACTTAGTTTACTTTTCTGTAGTTAGTTGCTTGCATATTAGAGTGTCTTAGAACTTCTGAAGTCTTAGTTTTGTTTTGTTTTTGCATCATTCCAAAGTCATCTTTCTGTCAGAAAATCATTCATCAATACCTGAAAATTGATCAAAAGTAAAGTGTCTCGAAAATTTCTAGAAAATTCATATTAAATTTTTACGTGAAAAAACAGGCAGAGAAGTGCCTAGAGTGACCTAGGGGGGCCTACCAGGCAGGCACACCACCTGGTGGCGTGACCACCCTAGGGGCGCGCCTAGCCATGGTGTGGGACACCCTGGCCCTCCACTGACTCTCTCACTTGCCACTTCCTTCTCTCTCTCGAGAAAACATCAGTTCATTGCTCAAAATCGCGTTCTTGCTATTCTTGTCCACTATTTTTCGATCTCCTTGATCAGCCCATCTTTGCTGCTGAAATTTGGAGCATTTGTTCTCCAGTATGTGACTCCTCCGCTTGTCCAATTAGATTTGTGATTAGTGGATTATATCTTGAGTATTTTGCTGCTGTAGGTGACAGGTTTTGTGAGCCTGTAAGCTTGTTCAATGCTTAGAGAAATTGTTTTGATGCATGTTTAGGCCTCTTACAAGTCCCTATGAGTAGTTCCATTCATTATGTATTCACTTTGCAATCATTTGTATAATGTATGTTTAAATTTCAAAATTGAAGATGAATGAACACCAACTCAACCAACATGAGTTGAGGGTGCCAGCAATTATGAAGGTTCATCGTGAGGAGGAAGTCTTTCCCTCTGCCTATCCATGCCCCAAATTCATGAGGGCTACAGGGATTTCTCAAGATTTCCACACTTTGATTACTAATGCAGGATTAGAGCATTTTGTAGGAGAAGAACCTACCCAATATGGGAAATTAACTATGTCTGTGGTGCAGGATTTCTGGTTTAGTTACACTTTGCCTAACCCCATGGTCCACTACAAAATTTACAATGTAGATGTCGATCTCCCCTTTGATGACTTTTGTACCCAATATTGCCAAAAGCGTCCACCATACCTACCTAGTAGCATCAATTGTGTTTCCGTGCATATTCAGTATGCCTTGTTTTCTTCCGAATAAAATGCTTTCTTGTTATGAGAAAGTTAGTTAGTAAAGCTCTCACGAACTTGATGGCACACTTTATTTCTTGCACTTAATAAACCTGAACCATTGTGACTGTCCATGAAAGTTATATGCTTGCAAATTATAGGGTGGGGATTAGCAGAACCGTGCTGTCACGGGGAACACTTTCAACACCTGTAAATATATACCCCGTTGATATCATGCTCTTTTGTTTATGGATGTCGTCGGTGTGAAATAAAAGGGGAGCTTGTAAGTCCATGGAGTTATGTATGTGTGTTAGAGAAATGCCTGGGCGGCTGGTCTAATCCATGCCTAATCATAGTGGAAACCTGCAGCGTAACCATAATGAGCAATCTATGAAGCATTCTTCTTATAAAAAAAGAGATAGAGATTGAGAAAAAAAGATGAGAAAAGAGGAAAGAGAGAAAAAAGCACCATTTTCCCATGGTAAATAAGAAGATTGTTGAGATGCTCATTGTCTGCTTGCCTTGTCACTTTGATATGGGGATTCTTCCGTATCATCGGGCAAGGGGTACCCCGTTGGCGGTTCTCTATGATACGCATGTATTTACTATGATAAGAACCTACCGGTAACTAAAGTTGAGTATCATGAGGAGCGGCCCTCGTACTCAAGGGACATGAGATTTCCAATTTATGGTCTGTCAAGCAAATAACTCGTATTGGACCTCACTTTCACTTTAACCATTTAAAGATGCTTATGATAGGGGCAATGAGAGCTCAAAGCTAGCGAGTACCATACTTTCAGCATTTGGAAGCCTTTCAAACTTTTCAAAACCTTTTCATTTCCTTGTTGAGTCACCACCTATTCTATGAGAACTTTCTTGAGAGCATAGTTGTCATTCTTAGTGTAATATGCTTGTCTCAAAATTTGGATTAATTGTGTCATGACTTTGATGCTTGTATCTTTGATATCTTTACTTCTAGTCTTCACTTGAACTTGAGAGGTACCTTGGCATTTATGTTTCCCTACAATCAAAGGCAAGAGAGATACCACTCTATCATACCTTTTTATGAGCATTGCAATGTTGCTTATGTTTATGTTTCATGCTACTTTCTATTTTGAGTTAGAAGCTCTTAATAGCTTGCATTGACAATTGAGTAACCTTATTTGCATACTCCTTATTATGAATTGACCAAGTACTTGATCATATGCTGAGAATATATACATCTTATGAAGCAAATGTGTTCATAAAAGTTTCTTTTATTGCACTCAGTTTTCAACTAAATTGCTTGAGGACAAGCAATAAGCTAAGCTTGGGGGGAGTTGATACGTCCAAAGCGTATCTACTTTCATGAACACATTTGTTGTTGTTTTTCCTCAAAACTTGTGTGATTTGGATACAACTAACACGGACTCACGCTATTCTTGGTGTCTAGTTTTTGTGCAGAAAATCGACTATCGAGAAAAATCCCGGAAAATATGCCAAAAATACTATTTCACCAGAAGACTCGCGGTGCCAGAAGACGAGATGGAGGAGGGCCACGAGGGGCCCACACCACCTGGCCACACAGGCCAGGCAGCGCCAGGGGGTGGTGTGGCTGCCTCGGTCACCCCCTCGGCCTCCCTCTTCACCTATAAGTTTCCTCCTGACCTAAAAACCAAGGGGGGTTCGACGTTTTTCCAGAAGAAGAGTTCCGCTATGCCTCCACCACCAGATTCCGCGAATCAGAACCAGAAACTCTGTTCTGGCACCCTGTCGGGACGGGGAATTGGAGGAGATAATCACCGTCATCATCACCATCGCTTCTCCATCGACCATCCATGATTCCCCCATCCATGAGTGAGTAATCCCCCGTTGTAGGCTATGGGGACGGTAGGGATTGGATGAGATCGTTCATATAATGGTATCATATTGTTAGGGCATGGTGCCTAGTATCTATTATTAGTGCTTTTTGACTTTGTTGCAACTTGTTATGCTTAAAGCTTGTCACTAGGGCCCGAGTGCCATGATTTCAGATCTGAACATGTTATTGATTCATGATGATAGTATTCTTTGTGATCTTACCTACAAGTTGTATACACATATTATTGTCCAGAACCAAAGGCCCCGAAGTGACAATAATAGGGATAACCGGAGGGGGTGGCTTTGATGTGAGGATCACATGTGTTCACGGAGTGTTAATGCTTTGCTCCGGTGCTCTATTAAAAGGAGCACCTTAATTGCCAGTAGTTCCCTTGACGCCCCGCTGCAAATGGGCTAGTAGGACAAAAGATGTTGTGCAAGTTCTCATTGCGAGCACGTATGACTATTTATGGAACACATGCCTATGATTATTTAGTACTTGGATGCTTTACCTTATTTATTTGCAAATTCCCTATGTCTTGATTGCTATATGAATTGTCTTGTCCATGCAATGCCCGTCCATCCATACATATGCCTACCGCGTTGTAATCCTACTATTTACTACAAGTGTTACTATTGTCTTTACATTTACTACTGCTTTTACTTTGCTATTGCTACTACAAAACTGTTGCTACTGATAAACTGTTGTGAGCAAGATTGTTTCCGGGTGCAGCTGAATTGACAACTCAGTTGTTAAGGCTTATAAATTTCTTTGGCTGCCCTTGTGTCAAATCAATAAATTGGGTTTCACTTCCCTCGAAAATACTGCGATACACCCCCTATACTTGTGGGTCATCACTTAGCTGGAATCTTATCAGCTAGTCTTTTATACTCCATCTCTAAATCACGAACCTTAGATGCTACTTCTTGAATAAATTGTTGGTACATAGCATCATTACCTTGTTCTATACTTGGATTTTTAACGGTGATCATCTTCAATAGATCTTCCACTGTATATTATGGTGTTGGCGCATTCCTATAGTCCATCTCTTCAGGATTTTCATCATTGGTTACTACCCTCATCATTTTGAGGACTTCTACCAGATTTGGCTCAGGTTTGCCAGTGAACTTTGCTAGTACAAGAGCTTGGCTATCGGCTACTTTACCCAGCTGAGCCTCCACGGTCTTTTTTCTTTCCTGTAGAGCGTGCATATCATTTCTAATTGCAACGACCTGGTTAGATAATCTACCTAAACTACTTTCATGGTTCTCCGTAATCTTAATAAGCATATTGTTTTGTTCGGTTTGAGATTGCATAAATGTTCTAACAGTTTGCTAAAATGGGAGATTGCCATGATTTGCTCCATTAGTAGTATCATAATTATTACAAGGAGCTCCTGCAGGATTAGTATGATATTTTTGAACATTAGAAGCATAATTATTTTTCCATGCAGGATTAAAAGGAGTGTGAGCTATAAAATTAACATCATTAACATCGGTAGTGATAGCATTACCTTGGGTATCTTCCTTACCCTTTACTAAGCTAAGAAACTCATTTACCTTAGATGTAAGCTCCTCATTATTTACCTCGATAATTGAACTTACTCTCTTCGAGGTTCTTTCCACATGCCATTGGGCATGGTTATTTTTCATACCATCAAGTAACTTCTTTGCAACACTCACATGTTTTCCCATGATCATTCCTCCTACTACAGTATCTAGCATAGACTTAGACATTGGGTTAAGACCATTATAAAATAAATGTAATATAAGCCATTCTTTCATCCCATGATTAGGACGGTAAATTACAGCTTCTTTCATCCTTTCCATGCAAGCGCTAGTGGCTCACGGTCTTCTTGTCTAAAGCTTGTAATATTGGATCTTAGCTGGATAGTCTTAGTTGGGGGAAAAATTTATTCATAAACAAATTAGTGCATTCCTCCCAAGATTTAATAGTGCCCTTTGGTAGAGCTAGCAACCAATCCTTAGCCTTTCCTCTAAGAGAGAAAGGGAATAATCTTAGCTTAACAACATTTGGATCTACATCTTTAATATGCATCATGTCACAAATTTCAGTAAAAGTATTTGAGTGCAATCCCGAATCCTCAGAAGATGAACCCCCAAATTGGTTTTGTTGAACCAAACTTAAAAGGTTAGGTTTTATCTCATATGTTTCCGCATCAACTGCGGGTTGAGTGATGGGTGCACGAATAAAATCATCAGTGGGAGTAGCATACTCCCCTAATATCTTTGGAGCCATGGATCTTATATTTTTGGTAAATTTTCAGTAATGAAAACGAATAACAAGTAACTGATTTTTTTGGGTTTTCAAATATATAACAAGAAAGTAAACTATAACGAAAATTAAACTACAACTAATAATAAAACTAAAAATAACGTCTCTAATGAACTCACCAGGATAGCAAAATTGCTTCCCTGGCAATGACGCCAGAAAAAGGGTTGATACCTTTGATCCGGATTCACGGATGTAGTATAATAGCTTTTTCCCTAGAAGACCAAGGTTTAACCGAACCTCAGAAAGCACTGCTAAAAGGTAATAAAAAGGACACGTCTACAAGACTTTGTTTATTTGTTTTACCTTAGTTGACCGGACCAATCTAGTTTACTTTATAACGGGTTTGAATCAATGGATGGAGATAGGCCAGGGTTGAAGATCCACCTGCAGCTGCACATCAAATGGGATGAAAAATAATAATAAGCATAGTCATGTTTAGTGTTTGTATTGAGATAATCTTTTGTGGGCAACACATCCTAATATTCTAGAGCTCCCGTGATGCAGCGGGTATAGCAATAGACTTTTAATCCAACCGAGAGCACACCAAAGCCGCGGGTTGCAAATGATTATTAAGTGTAAACACAGATTAAAGCTTTAAGTGGTGATGTTGTTGTTGATCCCGAACGGGGCACTAAGCGAAGACCGTACTTCCCTTTCTGTCACTGAGTTTCTTATGAGATCGCCACTAGGAAAGTATCTCACCTCAAGTTTTTCTCAATCTATGGGATCTTAGGTACTTACAAGTCCACAGATCGAGGTGAGAGACGAAGAAACAAAAGATACAAATCATGAATCCAAACAAAATACAATTCTCCCATGATCTAGATGCACATAATTGCTACGAGGTTTCTCTCTAACCCGCAGCCCGTGAGGACTACTCACTCATAACAAAAAGATCAGAGATAGAAAACATCGTGCAAATACTTAGATTGAAATCAAATATTCTTACAATGGTCGCCAAATCACAAGGAGATCTAAAAGTACAAAGCAATGGCTATGGCTTGTGGAGGGATGGATGGTGGAAGTGATGAACTATTGATGAACTATGGTGTGGATCTCCTTTGGGGATGTTGTGATGCAATCTGAGAATGGTGGCTCTCTGGCCGGCGACTGGAGCCTCGAAATATATAGGCGTCTTCACGAAAGTTGTAGGGTTTGACGAGACGAAACCATCACCACCTGGTATGAGCGGGCGATACGGGTGGACCACGCCCGTACCAGTGGTCGTTAAGCGTGTTGACGCCCTAGAACGCCTCTCCAATTACTTGGCCCTATGTGCTTCCTCAAAATCCTTCATTATGACTCCTTATTTTGCCTTAAAAGCAGTAATTTCCTGTACAACATAAATCAAAGAAGGGATTTGCATATCTTTGCAATTATTAGTGATTAGTGGCAAAGGCTGAGAGTTTATTTGGCAATTTCTTGACCAAAAACAACGTTTAAACATAGTGGAAGACGGCAAAACTCGAAGCCATTAGCTAGCCTTCGAGCTAAGCGAATATTATAATAATTGAATGATTTGGATCTTTCATTATTTTTGATTCATGGATTATTACTTTGTTATTCATCTATGTTCTATGTAAGCCAATGAACCGATCCAGGGATTGGCATGTTGCATAGAAGCTACAGTTTTTTCAGTACTATAGTGTTACACCTCTCCTGGCTCCTATTCTTGCTCCTTTGTCCTCTCCATATCTCTCTCTAGAGAGTGTGGAAAGATGTTTTTCCTCTCTGTCAACCTCTGGTCTATGAGTGTTTCTTATGAGCTTTGCTATGAGGATTGTGAGCTCCGGGATTGAGTCTAGGGTGCTATTTATAGTACTTTGGGATTCGCCTAGTGTTGACACCTCACTGTTTGCTGCAGTGAGTAAGCTACTTATACCGCCTCTCTAGCTTAACTTCTAGTGTCCTAGTCATCGTATGTCATATGCTAAATATGGCAGTATCGGTTAAGGGACATTTTGGTAATTCTTCCCTTGACAGTTCGAGCAAAAAAATTGTTTTTAAGTTGAGAATTTTAGTAATCTTCTTAGCACTTAGCAGTGATCTTAAATTTTTTGTTGAGATGTTTTTCTGACAATTTTATCTATGTAGCTTCATGAACTGCAAATGTTCATTAGCTACATTTGATTCCTTAAAAGAATCATAAGTTTGAGATGTGTTTCACTTGCTATTTTTTTTATTCTATGAGTTTATTCTTACTACTGTTCTTTTGCTTTACTACTAAATCTGTTGATGGCTTGTACTAGATACTATGGTTGATAAGGTTGTTGCCTTGCTGGTTAGCTATTGTCTTAAAGGGTTATGTTTACTGATGTTGTTGTTCATGTAAGCTCTACTATGATGTGGTATCTGATCTAGTTGTTCCACTGCCATATGGTTATCTACTCAGTTGTATTGAATATTGGCTTGTGTTGTTGGTCTCAGCTACCGTGAACTATTGTTCTTGATGCATATACTTCTTTTGGAATATCATGTATTGTTGTTGCTTGGTTGCCTTTGCTACAAAACCTCAAACTAGTGAGGTTTAGGACAAGTTCCCGAACCTTGCCCATGGATTCTACACAACTGGATTCGTCACTTTGTGGATCCAACATTTCAAGCCCAAGTTGGTTTGCTTGTTGTATTTATTTGTTTTGCAGGTAAAGATGGGCTCAAAAAGCAAGAAGAGGAAGAATTGGATAAGAATGTAAGTTTAGTTTTTTACCTTAGTTTTTCCTTTTATTTTTATTTTTTAGTTGTAATAGGTTACTCCTGTTTGTAATATTCTTTTGTAAAGAACCTTCTTAGTATTGATATCAATAAATATTCCTTTTATCAACATTGTTTCCTTTACTTTCTATTATTTGTCAATTCTTATTATCTTACTTGTGAATATATGAATTCAAGTTTGAATTAATCAAACCTCAATTTTGAACTCAATAGTCACTATTATTTCTTAAGTGAACATGATGTATGTTCATGTGTGGTTTTGAGCAATCAAATCAATGCAATATATGATGAAAAATCATTATAATTTCCTAAATTTTGGATTTACAAGTTCACTTTGAAATTTGAATTCAAATCCTAGTGTTGACCTAAGTCAAACTTCCACACTAGAGTTTAATCTCAATCACTAGGAACCATTTAAAACAAGGTTTTAAATTGTTCACACTTTTACCAATGCATGCTATGCAAACACTCATCACAAATCAGTCCTCTAAACGTTCTTGTTCTTCAGGTCATCACATGTTATCCCCCTTATAAAAACTTCGTCCTGAAGTTACCGAACTCAGTACCCGAGGAGTTGAGGATAGTCCCAGCGTAAATCGTCCTATTTTCCCACACAGATTTGCATTGTGGGTGATGTTTCCATTGTACTTTGTGGTACTTAATGACTCTATTTCTTATACGTTTCCAATTTTATGCTAAAATCTTCGATGTTACTTCTTTGTAAGTAAGGTCTGACTGTTATTCTAATTTTGGATATTGTACTATGTACTCTGGTTCTTTCAAACATTTTTGTAACCGCGACACATGAAACAAGTTATGAACTTGAGATCACTCTGATGGCAACTCTAATTCATAAGCTACTTTTCCTTTTTTTACTTAAGATTCAGAATGGTCCAATATATCTAGGGCTCAACTTTACTTTCATCTCGAATCTCTTAAATATTGTAGCCGAACTAACTCCTAAATATACCATATCTCTGACTACTGATTCCAATGTTTGATGTTTCAGATCTTTGCGTGACTTTTCTATCTGCTATGTGCTATCTTTAATTGATTCCTGATTATGTCTATGATATTTTGTTTGTCTTTGATAAAATTGGGCTCTAATTCTTTGTCTCTGCCTTCTTCATACCAACAAATCAGTGCTTGATACTTTCTTCCGTATAGTGGCTCAAATGGCGGCATCTTTATACTACTTTGATAACTATGGTTATAAAAAAATTCGTAATGGTAGGTTTTTATTCCATGATCCACCAAAATCTAAAGCACAGGCTCTTAACATATCCTCAAGAATCTGATTGGTTCTTTCTGTTTTTCCCTCCTATTTCCTGATGATAAGCGATACTAAAGTCTAATTGTGATCCTAAAGATTCTTGTAAGTGTCTCCAAAATGCTGAAGTAAATATAGATCCTCTGTGTGTTACTATTTTCTTAGGTACTCCATGCTTACTTACAATCTCCTTCACATATATCTCTACTAATTTCTCACAACCGTCTCTCTGATTTACTGTAATAAAATGTGCACTCTTGGTTAATTTTTCTACTATTACCCGATCATATCTTTATGCTTCTTAGTCATTGGTAATCCGGTAATAAATTTCATTTCAATCTCTTCCCATTTCCATAGTGGAATTGGTAATGGTTGCAATTTTCCTGCTTGACTCTGATGTTCGGCTTTTACTCTCTTACAGGTATGACATTCTGAAACACATCTGGCTATCTCTCGTTCCATATCATTCCACCAAAATACTTATTTTAGATCCATGTACATCTTGGTACTGCACGGGTGTATTGAATACGATGTTTGGTGTGCTTCTCCGAGTATTACTGCCTTTATTTCTGGAATTTATGGCACACATATTTTTCCTTGGAACCATAGAAAATTCTTTTCTCCTAGTTCAAATATTATTTGCCTTCATTCGACAATTCTACTCATCTTTTCTCTGAAGAATATATCTTCCTTTTGCCTATTTATGATCTCATCTTTGAGATTCACATTCAGGTATCACAATTAAAGCTTTTGTGATTACCATGAGGGTTTTCCTCACCAAATTTCTATTTGGAATTGGTTCAGTTCCTTTTGCAATTCTTTTAGTAGCTTCCTTCCTATCAAAAAATTGCATGTAGCTTCCTTCCTACTACATTGGATTTTCCAGGTGCATAGTTTAGGTCATAGTCTTTGATTAACTCTAACCATCTTCTTTGTCTCATATTCAACTCCTTTTAAGTGAAAAAGTACTTGAGACTTTTATGACCTGTGTATAATTCACACATAGATCTATAAAGAAAATGTCTCCAGCTTTCGGTGCATACACTACAACTGCCAATTCTAAATCATGTGTTGGATAGTTCACTTCATGTGGTTTTAACTATCTTGAACCATAAGCTATCACTTTTTTGTCTTGCATCACAACACATCCTAACCCATTCTTCTATGCATCATAGTACATTGTATAGTATTTTCCATCCTCTAGGACTACTAAAACATGTGTTGTTGTTAACTTGGTCTTTAGTTCTTGGAAACTATTCTCACATTTGTCTATCCATTCAAATGGTACATTCTTCCTTAACAATTTGGTCACTGCTCTGGCTATCATAGAGAATCCTTTGATGAATCCCTGATAGTATCCTGCCATTTCTAAGAATCCTCAAATTTCTTTTACATTCTTAGGTTCTTTCCAATATAAAATTGATTGAACTTTGTTTGGACTAACTGCGATTTCTTCCTTAGAAATCACATGTCCGAGAAATTCCACTTTGTCTAGCCAGAATTCACACTTGCTAAACTTGGCATAGAGCTGGTGCCTTATCCTTTGCAACATGCTCTGCCTTATCCTTTGAATACACCAA
Source organism: Avena eriantha (assembly GCA_910589775.1). Lineage (NCBI taxonomy): Eukaryota > Viridiplantae > Streptophyta > Magnoliopsida > Poales > Poaceae > Avena > Avena eriantha. Next base: position 297,728,507 of record OU342745.1, on the reverse strand, counting down.
TATGTCATCGATGAATACTATGAGAGCTCATCGATGGAGAAGAAGCATAGGCAATCTTGGTGAGGACGGGATCGTCCTTGGCGTTAGTGCGAGTGTTACGATGATCGATGCCTAATTATCGTTCGATCTTTCGTGGGCCGTATTCCTAATTTAACTTTCTGCAGAAGGGGATTGGCATGTGTCCACTGTAGGGCTCTAATTACTTGCCGCTGCAAGTAATAAACTAATAATCGAGCCTACACTTGGCTCAACTACTGTAGAGCCGAATCTACAGGGTCCTTCGTACTACTACAGAAAATTCAAACCTGTAGACAAGAGCCTGATTCGGAAGTACCAAACGCCTTGAAGGTGTGACAGCTCGATGTACGTACTTGCTCCCGTACCTACAAGGAAAATGCTGGTGGGTACGTAGTACCGATGTCCGATACTTGTCCCCCAGGAGCGCTAGATAGCTCTGGAGAGTAATTAACAACACTGGAAAAATCTTATCTGTGTGCGCGACCAAACTTTTACTTCCCGTGAAGATCCCCGCGTTAAATTTGTCTCGCAGACTCTGTGCTGTACGTGTCCAAATCGACAGAGCGTACAGGCGCGCAGGTAGGGGGCATGAAACTATTTCCGACAGGCACCGGAGCGGGGCTGCTGGTCGCAAGATACGGAGTACGTACGCAGCTATGTACGGATCGAGCGGTTTGTGCTATACTATACCTCGCCAGCTCGATCTACCCAGGCGAGAACAATCCCAGCTTACAACGTCACGTCCCTAACACTACCATTAGACTGGGATTTTTTATAGGTCTAAGTCAATGCTGTAAAGCAGAATGTCGGTTTAATGAAACAAACGAAACTTGCGCTTCTTAGTCTAGAAAAGTTGCTAAGCTACCAAAACTGTTGTTTGACTTGGTTCAAAACCTGAGGCGTTGTCTGAGGATCTGAAATATGATCTCCTTGTAAGCAGTATAGATTAATAAAACCACTTTTACCCAGAAAAAAGTCACTGGACCGTTCGTTGTGGCTTTCATACACCGGCACAGGAAAATAAATAGACGACTTAGGTTTACAACATCGAGAAAACTGTCCTTGTTTCAAAAAACATTGAGAAACCGTGGAGGGAGAACTGACAAACCCTTTTTATTGCCTGCACGTGGGACACAAACTTAGCAAGCTTTGGTGTAACATTTTATGAATGGTCAGTAAATCTCCTTGTTATCCACCACAAGAATTTACTATTACGATCATGTGTTATATATTAACTCAAATTCTATAAAGTAAAGACCAACTTCTGACGGAGCAAAGCGAGACGCGTTGTACATATATATTCATTATTTCCTGGTGGGCCATGCCTAATCTGTTTGTATGTCGCTCAAACCTATGACTACGCGTGTATGCTTGTTTTTATTTCAGCCGGACTCTATGTTTATCTATCTTAAACGTTTTTTGTTCCCTTTTTCTTGGAGGAAGGTCAAGCATAATTTCAAATATTAACTGATTTTCTCGCACGTACATGTCTGGTGGTGGACCCATTTGTACGTGACAACGTTGCACTCTTTTGTAGGTGACAATGTTGCACGTAACTTTTTCGGTTAAAACAGATGAATTAAATCACAGCCATATATTACACATCTAATGGTCTAAAATAATTTAGATGTTGTGAATCAACGTGATGCCTCGAAAAACACTCTTATATTGTTTTTAGTATATAATAGACTACCTCTGTTTTATAATATAAGTCAGCAAGCTGTTTTAGCTTGCTAAAAAAGCTATAGTAGTATTTTAGCAAAGAGGTGATATTAGAACAAAATTGTGTATCGCATTTCTACGCTGCAGTTTCTACACTTCCCCTAAGTTCAAGTAAAGAAAAGTTTCCCTAAGTTACATGTCATGGAAAACATTTTTTGCGGCTTGCATGAAAGCATAAATATTTAAAGTTTCTTATGGGTTACTCAAATAGTTGTATTTGGAAAGTCAAACATACGGGCTTTGTCTAGCGGAGGCCATTAGCGAGGGGGGAGCATGAAGAAGGGAGACGATGTGGGTGGCGGTGGTTTCCCCTCTTTTGTCACCCGAGAAACCACGAGCAGGCTCCTTTTTTGTCAAAGATGTAATTATTGATCCAATGTTTTCTCTCACTTGTAATATTTTCTGCATGGTGTGCCATCCCACTGAAAACTATTTTGGTCATGCATGCGAAAGAGTTCGTTCTATAATTTCTATAAGAGGTCGTTTGGCACTCATATATTCATTTAAAAATAAAATGAATACATGGATTCATTTCATTTATATTATGATTCCGAAAACACTCACATATTTGGTTGTCATCAGAATTTGCAATTGACGGGTCTGGAATAGGAGTCGGGTTTACACATGGGGATATTTCGATAGATTTGACAAATGAAATGACAACTCAATTATGTGCCAACCAAACAGCACAGGAATAGAATTGTAAAATGAATTCCAGGATTTCGAACCCAAATGATGGATACCAAACGACCTCTAAACCTCACGTGACGTGCTCAGAGAGTTACATTGTAAAATTATATGTTTCTACTTTCTGTAAGGTCTCCTTTGATTCAAGGAATTCTAACAAAACTTTGAGAATGTCCGGTTCGGAGGAATTATAGAGGATTCTTGGGAATTTTTAGTATTGTGCTTGTAGAGAACTCTCTTCGACCTAGCTCTAGCGACTCGGTCGCTCCCCGCGGGCGTCTGGGCCGCGCGCCGCCGCCACCTCTCCCACGCCCCTCCTCAGCCTCCCTCCCCGCCGTCGCCGGCGTGCGTCGTCGGGCAAAGCCCGCGCGGTGCCGGCGGTGGCGGGACCTCGTCTCCATCTCGTGGCGGGGCCTACGCGGGGCGGCGTCGTCTTCGGGTGGTTCGGCTTTCGGGCGCCGGCCCTAGCGGCGGTCTGGCACGCGCGGCTTCGCGGTGCGGGCTGGCGGCGCTCAGGCGTGGGCGACAGGCGGTGGAAGATGGTGGGGTGGGTGGTGCGGGCCTACTGGCCCAGATCAGGGCCCAACCAGGCCCAATATGGGTGGGGGCGGGTCTGGCACACTTCCCCTGTCCCTCGACCACAGTTCGGCGGCCCGGCGGCTCGGCCCAAGGCCATGGTGGCGGCGTGGTGATGCCGGCGGTGGCCGGCAGGGAGGGGCCCGGCTGGCCTGCTCCCTCTGCAGCTCCGACTGGCCCAGATCTGGGCCCTCTTGGGCCTATTCTAGGTTCGGGGCGGGCCTAGCGCGGGGTTGACTCCCTCTGGAGGTGGTGGGGTGGGTGTGGGGCGATTAGGAGGGCGGCAACGGCGGCGGCTGCACTGCTGCAGCGTGGCGGCGGGGTCTTTACGGGCCTCTCTAGGCCCGGCCCGGCCGAGTGCCTGGTGACATGGGTATGCCCAATAGGCACTCAACTACAGCGTACCTGGTGCGGCTCGATGGAAGGCCCACTCGACGAATTGCTAAGGTCCACGACGCCTATGACGGTTCGAGTGGCATGAAGCCTATATGGACACGGACTCCCAAACGCACAAGACAAGGAAGTCTCAATACTAGAGTTTGAATCTAACTTGTAACCAACTCGTATTGGTACCTGAGACCTAGTCTCCCCATATATAAAGGCTAGGAGGGTCCAACGAGGAGGACACGCTACGACATAATCTCTCCATCGCGACTCCCACAATAGACAATAGATCTAGACGCTGCAATAGACAATAGATAGATCTACGATCTCTCATACGCCAGATCCAATCTGCGCGACACCGCCATCAGCAACACCTTGTAATCCTTTGGATCATCATCAATCAAGAGCAGACAAGCAGGAGTAGGGTCCTCTACGAGGCGTGAACCTGGGTAAACCTTGCGTCCATGTGTGCTTGTTTGCTAGCCGATCGAGACTTCCAACGCTTCCCAATTCCTCGAACCTAAGTCCATAACAATGGACACTGATGAGTTAAACCCTCGTCACCTGGTGTGCCCCTGCGGCTGCGTCTGGACGGCAACCGCCGTTGGCGGTGGAGGTCGATCTCCTCCGTGCGGCCGTGCTGTTTCCACCACCCTATGTCGGCCAGCCATATCCCCTCCGCCTCGTAGGTCACGCAAAGAACCTGCCTGAGTGGGTGCGAGTCCACGGATGCCGGGGCGGTGGCCCCGAAAGGTTGGTTGCAAGGCATTCCTTCGGCGGAGGCGGCTCAGGGAGGCGACTTGCGATGGTGCCATGCTCGTCCTGTGGCGGGGTTCTTCGGCAGGCGGCATTCCGGCGGTGCCCTGGATGGCGACGGGGCGAGGGAGCTGCTGATTGGTGGCGGTGGTGGCAGAGACGAGCTTGGCCGACGGCTCCAAACCCTAGGCGTGGTTTGGGCGGGCTAGCTCGCTCTCAGGTCGCTACCATGGTTGGCTTGGGGTACACTTCGGAACAGGGGGAGCGACGATGCCAATGCGTCTGCTGCAGCGCGGCGACGGGGGCTTCATGGGCCCGATCTAGACTCGGCCGGGCCTAGTTTGCCTGGTATGCTCCTGCTGCTGCGTCCGGTCTGCTACCGCTTTGCCGGTGGAGGTCGATCCCTCCCACGCGGCAGCGGCGCCGCTGTCCCTTGTCTTCGGTGGGTTCCTCGCGCCGGCCAACCTCGTGGTGTTTGCCTTGGTGAGATGCCGATGAAGACGGCGGGACCGTTTTGGCGCATGTTGGTGGTTGGCTAGTTGGTGGAGTGCCAGGATTGGCTGGGGTTTGGGTCTCTGGGGGGTCGGGAGAAATCCTTGCCGGCCGGGCTGGCCCCGGCGCTGTGACATCTACGGGTGCCGTCTTCCTTCTTGAAGGGCGCCGGATGTACCCTCCTCTCTCTCCCCTGCGTGTACCGGGAGAAATCCTAGGAGAAATTCGGGCAACAGCGTCGTCATCGTCGTCCCCCTTCTTGAAGGTGCTGCTTGGTACACGACAATTCGACGGCATAGGATCGTGGTGGGAATTTTTCGGAGCGCGCAGCGGTCGCGAGTCTGTGTCGGTGGTCGAGCCGGTGCTGTCGTGCATTTCTTTCTTTTTCTTTCTTTTCTTTTTCTCTTGGGCTTTTGCTTGTGCTGTTCGGCCCCAGCAGTGCTCGGTACTTCCTTTGGGCGTTGTGCTGTCTGGCCCAGCAGCGGTCTCACCTGTGTGCTTTATTTATAAAGCGGGGCGAAAGCCTGATTCGAGAGAGAGTTTTCTCGGGCTGTAGTATTAGTAACCTTATGATTTTTTGGATGGCCTATTTTGCATGTAAATTTTTTGTGTAGGTCTCAGCCTCATGGAAACTTTTATTTGTTTGAATGCAACTATAGCATTGACCAATTCCTCCAGACGAGTTTGTGTGTTTGTCCCGTGGTGTAACAAAACAAATTCTACTACAAGTTCATGCACTTTCGATTCTTGTACTAACTCTGTTTTGTAGAAAGCTAATTTAGCTATTTAAAAAGGCTTATATTTTAGAACGGAGGTAGTAGTATCCAGTACGACTGAACAATCCAATCCTGTGTTCTTTCGTCCTATTACCTTTTCTTTCGAAATCATGCTAACCAATGAGGCCTTCTACAGGATTTTGATTCTTAGGAATTTTCTCTACGTGTAGTTGTCGATTTGTATGATTAAAATCGTCTAGCATGATTGCTAAGGTTGGATTTGTCCGATGCGGAAAACTTCCATACGCTTAAACCTTTTGCTGAGATTTACATTGTCTTATAATAATGCCAAACGCTATTTGATGCAAATTCTCATACTAATACTAACTATAGTAGTTTTCAACCCGACGTGGCGCTGCGTTCTTGTATTTCAAAAAAGACGTCACAGTCCATAGTTAGAGACGACGTCCGGAAGAGACCCTAAACTAGTGTTATCTACAGTATTTTGTTGGTATGAGGTTTACGACTAAACTAATGGTTTGCACGAACACATATGGGGGTGAAACGGTCACCTGAGACTGAGAGGGAGGATTGACAGTCTTCTTGGGAGCTGGGAGTCGCGACGCGCGGGGCCCCTTTCGTAAACACAGAGGCAGGCTACTCCAATTGGTGCGCCATGGTGGCATGGTCTGCCAGCCACTACACAGGGATGCCACGGCCTCTTCCTTCTCTTCTACCATGGTGGCGTGGTAGTAGTATAGTGGAGTACTCTCGTCTTTCTTGCGCCCTCTCCTGCGACGCGATCCGGCGCGACGATGCGAGTTCATGTCTTGGCTAGCGAGTAGCGAGTGCGAGTGGAACAACTGTCGACGTGCTGTTTATTAGGCCATCTTCTGTCCGGGCGTGTCCGAACTTATTCGCGCATACGTGTGCGGTCTTCCAGCGGCACGACTCATTCGGATTGATGCGTCCGGCTTGATCCACCGGCGCACTAATTTACGTGACCGTTGCGTCGGCTCGGACAAGGGCGGATCGCGGACGTGTCCTCCACCACGTGCGCTGCTGGCCCACCCGTCAGCGTCCGTAGCGAGTCAGAGGCAAACGCGGCACCGATTCAGACACAACCGCGACAGCGATTCAGAGACACGGGCGGCAGACTTAACGGCGGTACCGAGTCAGACGCAACTACGGTAGCCTTCGCCATCAATGACGACGGGACGGGCCTCGCCTGAGTTCTCACGCCGGCATTGATGGCGAAGGCGAGAACCTGCGCGCGCTCCCACCGGCAGGGGCTACTTAAGCTGCCCCCTGCGACCGTTGGTGCCACACACCTCCCCTCCTCTCGCCATCGCCATCGTCGGAGCCACTCAGCATCTAGCTGCCACAGCCACCGTCGCCACCGCCGGCGATGAAGAAGCGGGGTGGTTCAAAAAGTCCAAGAACGACCACGAAGCCGGCGGTTCCGGCTCGAGCTGCCGGCGCCGTCAAGGGAGCGGCATGCCGGCCTTCCTTCGAGGAGTCGTGCCACCGCCGTCCCGGATGCAGGACGTCGTCGGCACCCCAGACGCGCGCCATGAGGAGGAGGGCCCAACCCGTGACCGCTGCTACTTCCGCGTGGCGGAGTGCGAGCGGCGGTGAGGGAGGGGCGAGACATCGCCCACCATGATGTCTCTCTCACCACGGACTGGCACCTCAACCAGGATCGGGTGTCGGTGCCGCCCGCACCGAAGACAGTGGCGGACCTACAGGGAGCATCCTACTTTAATCAACTCACTGATTAATCAAGCTGACGTAATGCATGCAGCACATGCATGTGTGGCTCAAGGACATCTCGCGTCCAACACATGTTGATTAGTATATTGGTTAGTTACTTGACCACGCTAGCTCAGGGACATCTCGCGTCATGTGTTGATTATTTTTGGTTACTTTACCAAGCTAATTGCTATCTAGCTTGTAATCATTGAGGTTAGCTATGGCCATGCACCTAGCTATTTTGGTAATAAATTTGACGTCGATGATAACACTAGTAGAAAACAGACCTTTGGTCCAGGGTATTAGCCCCGGTTTGGCTACAAACCGGGACTAATGCTCCGGTCCAACGGCTAGAACTGGCCCAGGGATGGCAGACACTAACCCCGGTTCGAACGGGATCTTTAGCCCTAGGTCGTATAATAAACCAGGGCTAAAGGGTTTCATGCAGGCCGGGTCGGGCGTCAGACCCTTTAGCCCCGGTTCTAGACACGAACCGAGGCTAAAGGTCTGGCTATATCTTCTTCTTTCCCTTGCCCGAGCCACCATTCAAGCTGGTGGCTCTCCTCTCTCTCTTTCTTGCTTCGAGCTCGAGTTCACGCCCTTTTTTTCCTCAAGATTTGTCTAGATTTTGTGGTGCCCCATCTATCCAAAGGTTTTAAAAGGTGAGCAACTTTATCCTTTGAACTCTCATTGCTATATTAGCTCATTTCATGATGTATCTTATAGATGGATTTGTGGATTTAGTTTGGTAGTAATTTTTGCAATGATAGGATGAGATCGATGTTTAGATTCTATCTATATCTTGTATTAATGTAAGGAACTCTAAGGTAAATATCACAATATGTGGATTCTATCTATATATATCTTGTTTTGGCACATAGTCTCGAAATTTGATTTTAGAAGCACACACATGCGTGAGTTCATCATTCTAACTAGCTAGCTGGGCAAAATATCCTTCTTCGTCTACCTGCGTTTAACAAACTGAAAAAATTGTAACAAAGATAGGGTTAATTCATAAAAGCTTGATAAGAAGACATCACAATTCACATATTAGGGAGTGCCTCTATGGCGAGCTCCTCGAAGATGTCTGAGGACGGGATCCTAAGACATATTCGAGAAGCTCGGTCGTAGTGGTGTCCCTGCTCTCCCACACCATCTTTCGGTTTATATCTTCTCTAGCTAAATCAGTATGATGGTGGAGCTAACTAATTTCACATATTAGAGAGTGCCTCTACGGCGAGCTCCTCGAAGATGTCTGAGGACGAGGTCCTAAGACATAACATAGTGTCGGGCACTCCTCTTGCAGTTCACACACCATCTTGCAGTTCTTCACAAGAATGCATACCTATTTATAGATTAAGCAGCATAACATAGTGTCGGGCACTGATGACATAATGTCGACACACTCACGCTGACATAGTGCTGCCACCCACCCAAAATAGTGTCGGCATTTAATTTACTGGCTTAGTGCTGCCCACTAAGGACATGGTGTCGACATGTTGTCTCCACCACATTTAGTCCCGGTTGGTGCCTCCAACCGGGACTAAAGGTTCATCATATCTTTAGTCCCGGTTGCTGGTTTTAGATTAGTACTAATTAATTATGATTATGTTTGATGTACTTAATTAATTATATATTGCAGATGAGCCGGCAATGGATGTACGCTGACCGACTCTCTAACGAGTTCATTAAAGGCGTGCATTCTTTTCTTCTTGTGGCCGAGGCAAACAATCGGAGTGGTTTTATGTCTTGTCCATGTGGTGTCTGTCGGAATCATAAAGAATACTCTTCCTCAAGAGTCCCTCACAGCCACCTGTTTCGGTCCGGTTTCATGACCGGCTATAATTGTTGGACCAAGCACGGAGAAAGAGGGGTTATGATGGAAGACAACGAAGAAGAAGAGAATGAAAATGAATACCCTGAATACGATGGTACTACAATGGAATATATTGATGAAGAAAAAGATGAAGAACGGGCATCAGATCTGCCCGATGATGATCTTAGTCGGACCATTGCTGATGCCCAGGAAGAATGCGTAACTGAAAGGGAGAGGTTGAAGTTCAAGAAGATGTTAGAGGATCACAAAAAATTGTTATACCCAAATTGTGAAGATGGGCACAAAAAACTGGGTAGCACACTGGAATTGCTGCAATGGAAGACAGAGAACGGTGTGACTGACAAAGGATTTGAAAAGTTGCTGAGAATAATGAAGAAGTTGCTTCCAAAGGATAACGAACTGTCCGCCAGTACCTACGAAGCAAAGAAGGTTTTCTGCCCTCTAGGATTAGAGGTGCAGAAGATACATGCATGCATTAATGACTGCATCCTCTACCGCGGCGAGTACGAGAATTTGGATGCATGCCCAGTATGCACTGCACTGCGGTATAAGATAAGACGAGATGACCCTGGTGATGTTGAGGGCGAGCGCCGCACGAAGAGGGTTCCTGCCAAGGTGATGTGGTATGCTCCTATAATACCACGGTTGAAACGTTTATTCAGGAACAAAGAGCATGTCAAGTTGTTGCGATAGCACATGGAAGACCGTAAGAAAGACGAGATGTTGAGACACCCCGCTGATGGGTCGCAGTGGAGAAAAATCGAGAGAGAGTTTCCGGACTTTGCAGGTGATGCGAGGAACTTATGGTTTGGTCTAAGTACAGATGGCATGAATCCTTTTGGGGAGCAGAGCTGCAGTCATAGCACCTAGCCTATGACTCTGTGTATTTATAACCTTCCTCCTTGGTTGTGCATGAAGCGGAAGTTTATTATGATGCCAGTGCTCATCCAAGGCCTGAAGCAACCCGGCAACGACATTGATGTGTACCTAAGGTCATTAGTTGAAGAACTCTTACAGTTATGACACGGACAAGGTGTACGTGTGTGGGATGAGAACAAACAGGAGGAATTTGACCTACGAGCGTTGTTGTTCATAACAATCAATGATTGGCTTGCTCTTAGTAACATTTCAGGACAGACACACAAGGGATACAATGCATGCACACACTGTTTAAACGATACTGAAAGTATATATTTAGATAAATGTAAGAAGAATGTGTACCCGGGGAATAGTCGTTTTCTTCCACCCTCGCACATCCTAAGAAATAAAGGTAAACATTTCAATGGTGAGGCAGACAGCCGGTGTAAGCCTATCCGCCGTACTGGTGATGATGTATTTGACATGGTGAAGGATTTAAAAGTAATCTTTGGAAAGGGTCCTGCTAGACAATCTGTTCCGAAGGACGATGTCGGACATGCACCCATGTGGAAAAAGAAATCTATATTTTGGGAGCTACCCTATTGGAAAGTCCTAGAGGTCCGCTCTGCAATTGACGTGATGCACCTGACAAAGAATCTTTGTGTGACGCTGCTAGGCTTCTTGGGCGTGTATGAGAAGAGGAAAGATACACCTGAAGCATGGCAGGACCAACAACGTATAAAAGACCGAGACGGCATGCATCCAGAGCTGTTTGAAGGTACTGCTAGCTACGCTCTTACCAAAGAAGAGAAGGAAATCTTTTTTAAAGTCCTTTACAGTATCAAGGTCCCGTCTGATTTCTCGTCGAACATAAAGGGAATAATAAATATGGCAGAGAAAAAATTTCAAAACCTAAAGTCTCATGACTGCCACGTGCTTATGACCCAGCTGCTTCCGATTGCATTGAGGGGACTCCTGCCGGAAAATGTTCGAGTACCCATTGTGAAGCTATGTGCGTTTCTCAATGCAATTTCTCATAAGGTAATCAGTCTAGATAGTCTACTAAGGTTACAGAAAGATGTGGTCCAATGTCTTGTCAGCTTCGAGTTGGTGTTCCCACCATCCTTCTTCAATATTATGACTCACCTCCTAGTTCACCTAGTCGATGAGATTAATATTCTTGGTCCTGTATTTCTACACAATGTTTTCCTTTGAGAGGTTCATGGAAGTGTTAAAGAAATATGTTCATAACCGTGCTAGGCCAGAAGGAAGCATCTCAAAGGGATATGGAACAGAGGAGGTCATTGAGTTTTATGTTGACTTTATTCCTGACCTTAAGCCCATCGGTGTTCCTGAATCACGGCATGAGGGTAGAATTAGTGGAAAAGGCACACTAGGAAAGAAAGCAAGGATATGTATGGACGGACATTCTCTCACTAAAGCACACTACACAGTTCTGCAAAGTTTCACCTTGGTGGCTCCGTATATCGAGGAACACAAGAATATTGTACACTCCAACAACCCGGGGAAGCCTGGCTCCTGGATTAGAGATGAACATATGAGGAATTTTGGCGGTTGGTTGCAGTCACATCTCATGAATGACATAAATGTTGGAGAGCAGTTGTACTTGTTGGCCAGGTCACCATCTTCGACTATATTGATTTTCCAAGGATACGAGATAAATGGGAATACATTTTACACGATCGCCCAAGATAAAAAGAGCACCAATCAAAATAGTGGTGTCCGATTTGATGCAACAGACGAGAATGGGCAAAAGGATACATATTATGGTTACATAGAGGAGTTATGGGAACTTGACTATGGACCTTTTTTTAAGGTTCCTTTGTTTCGGTGCAAATGGGTCAAGCTGACAGGAGGCGAGGTTGAGGTAGACAAGAAATACGGAATGACAACAGTGGATCTCAACAACCTTGCGTATAGAGATGAACCATTTGTCCTAGCCAATGATGTGGCTCAGGTTTTTTATGTGAAGGACATGTCTACCAAACCGAGAAAAAGGAAAGATAAGCAAAAAAATACAACATCCGATGAGCCAAAGCGCCACATAGTTCTTTCAGGAAAAAGAAACATCGTGGGGGTGGAGGTTAAGACAGACATGTCAGACAATTATGATAAGTTTCATGAAATTCCGCCCTTCGCTGTGAAGGATGACCCAAGCATCCCGTTAAATAAGGAAGATGCTCCATGGTTATGGATTAGAAGAAAACCCTAACATGTGTGGATGTTGGTGATGTACAATATTATTAAACCTTTATTTTTAATGATCTTCTTATATGTATATGGATATGAACTTTCTCGATCTCAATAGGTAGTATTGCAACTTGTTGTGGCCAGATATTTATCCCTGTAGTACACAGCTTCTGGGTCGTCTTCGGAATCGTCATCATCATCGTCGTCGCTCGTAGCACGCGGATGGATCTCAGCCCTTCCTCGTAGCACGCAGATGGATCCTCCGGCCTCGGATTCACGACGCGAGGGGGAGGGGGCTCCCGGATGACGACCCCAGTACGTCCTAGGACTTCACCACCACCACCATTCTTGTGGCTATGCTGCTGGTGAAAGTGCGGGTACCTCAGGCAAGGACGGTCTCCCATGGCGATGTAGCGCATCACACCGGCGATAGTCCGGTTCGCCCACCACAGGCGGCGACCAGCCTCATTGTGGTTCACTAGGGGCGGGCCATCACCCTCGTACCTGGCGAGCTCCCTTTCCTGCCGGTTTGCGAAGAAGGCATTCCAGGTGTCGAGGTTGTCGGGATCCCAATGGGGATCCATCCGCTGCTCCGGCGTGAGCTCGAGGTAGAAGTGGTTCGTGATGGCCGCCTGGCGGGCCGAACCTTGAGACATAGGAGGAACAGGAACCCCTCTAGCGCTCAACATCCAGCCAGTGGGCAGCCGGTACCCCGGCGGGAATGGGTAGCTGGAGGCGCACAGCGCCTCGGTCTCCTCGAGCGTCAGAAAAGCCCAATAAGCAGTGTCCATTGTTGTGAGAGAGAAGGTGTGGATGTGTCGATGAAAATGGCGGTCGGCCTAGATATAGAGGGACATGGCGGGAGAACATGGCAGGAAGCGGGGGAAATGGCGGGAGAAACATGGCGGGAAGTGGGAAAAATGGCGGGAGAACATGGCGGGAAGCGGGGGAAATGGCGGGAGAACATTTCTACTATATTTTTGTGAATAATTTGCTATATTATATGTATTTTTCCATTTTAAATAATAAACTATATTTTTATTATTTTTTGTGAACATTTCTACTAAATATAATACTTTTAGATAATAGATAATTTCATTTAAGTTGTATAATAAAGTATGATAATGGATTTAAATTATAGATCTTTTTTTCTGAAAATTTTGGTATATAATACATAATTTTCTGAAAACTGTAAGCCATTTTTGGGTTTGGCGCCAAAAATAACCTTTAGCCCCGAAACCGGGGCTAAAGGGACCTTTAGCCCCAAAGGATTTTGGCGCGCGGGAAGTGCGGCGGGCCGAAAACAATACAAACCGGGGCTAAAGGGGGTGGTATAAATCCACCCCCGTCCCGGGTCGAGCCACGACCCGGAGATCCTCGCCAGTTTCTTTCTCCGCGCCCACGCCGTCCGCCGCACCGCCGCCCGCGCCTGTGAGAAGCCCCGTGCCGCCGCCGCGCCGCCACCCGCGCCCGTCTCCACCGCGCCGCCCCGCCCCGCCCGCGCCATCCCTCTGCGCCACCCACGTCGTCCCGCACGTCTCCGCGCCGCCCGCCTCCGCGCAGCCCGCCGCCGTCCGTGTCCCGTCTCCGGCCGCGCCGCCCATACCATCTCCCGCGCCGCCCGCACCGCCCCGCCGTCAGGTACGATGATCGCCGCCTCGCCGTCAGTTTTAGTATTAGTATTAGGTTTAATTATGTTTTAATTTTGGTTAGTAGTAATTAGGTTAGTATTAGGTTAGTATTAGTATTACTATTAGTATTAGTATTACTATTAGTATTAGTATTTGGTATTAGTATTTTGTATTAGTATTAATTAGTATTAGTATTAGTATTAATTAGTATTAGTATTAGTATTAGCTTAGTATTAGTATTAGGTTAATTGTATATGTTAGTATTATCTAGGGTTAGTTAGGGTTACTTAGTTAATTATGTTTTATGATTGTAAGTTATTGCTATTATTTAGTTATGCCGCGTCCATCTTGTCCAAGCCTACTGGACTCCGTCGGGGATGTCCGAGTCTGGGCTCCGCCGGGTTGGCACTGGGAGGTGCTACCTATCGGGACTCGTACATTGGTGAGGAATCCGGATACCATCGTCGACCCAGAGCTTCTTTGGTGGTGTCCACGAGGTTCAGGAGCGGTGCAGAGGGAGCCAGCCCCCGAGGAGGTGGTACGTCGTCGTATCAGGGAGAAGGACGAGCATGTACGGCGATACATGTATCTTTTGGAGACTAGGTTCTCCAATATCTGGCAGGTTCACGGATCTCACCCGAGCTATTCTCCGGTGATGGTTCCTCTTTTGTGGCTGTAGAGCTCCCGTAGCACAGAACGCGGCAGCCGCGTTCGCTAGTTTATCTTAATAATGTACTTTATCTTAATAATGTACTTTATCTTAATAATGTACTTTATCTTATACTTTATCCTATAATGTACCCGAGCTATTCTCCAGTGATGTATTAATAATGTACTTTATCTTATACTTTATCCTATAATGCACCCGAGCTATTCTCCGGTGATGTATTAATAATGTACTTTATCTTATATTATTATAATTTATCTTAATCACTAAGTACTGTATTCGAGTTGTCGCAGTTGTAATATTCTTTTACTTAATGCAATATTCTTTTTCTGTATTAGTTAAGCTATGGACGGTAGACAGAATGAAGAGGACATTCTCAACATGATAGATGAGGGTACTGGGGGGTCTTATTATGATGGCTCTGAATATCTTAATTTGTCTGGAGGAGACGATGGTGGACCAAATAGTGGAGACGATGGTGCTGACCATCGTGGAGACCATGGTGAAGACACCATAATAATGACAAACTCCGTGAAGGTATATAAAGCCTTTATCGATGGTTCACTAGTATAGATGCACTAATTGATTCGTATATATGTACTGATGAATGTTTCTTCTCTTAGACCTCCGCTTCCGGCCAATCTTCTACAAATATAAGAGGGCCGACACACAAGTTGCCCGCTGATGTCCGTTTCAGCATTGACTTAGTCTCTCCGCAGGGTCAACCGCTGGAGCCCAAAGAAGCTGTGAATGCATTTGCAAGTCAATGCGGAGTGATTGTTAGAGACAAAGTCTTGATCACCATGCGAAACTGGAACAATCCAGGAAAGAAAAAGGATCCAGCTGGGGCTAGTTTTGTAGATGACAGAGCGAAAGATACAATGTGGAATTCTCTCATGACACATTTCACCCTACCTGTCTTGGAGACTGATGAGCTCACACAGCAAATGACGAGGAAAGTCAAGCACTTTGCTCTTAAGAAGATGGCCGAACTATTCAAGGAATGGAAAAAAAGATTGTACCACAAGTATGTCTTGAAGGAAACAACTCCTTCATTCGTTGGCCCACTAGAGTTGCAGCAGGATAACTGGGCCGCATTTGTGAAATACAAGACCTCAGCACCAGCTAAGACAATATCAGCAAAAAATAAGGAAAATACAGCCAAAAAGAAATATCACCATCATATGGGCACAGGTGGCTACAGGAGTGCCATGCCTAAGTGGGATAAAGCTGAGGCTGACCTAGAGGCTAAAGGGGTCACTCCAGCTACGTCTAGTTGGCCCTTGAGGTCAAGAAATTGGGTATTCGGGCATGGGGCATCATTAGACCCAGAAACAGACGAGATTGTTGCAGCCGGAGAAATTTCTACACCCAAGAAAGAACTTGTTAAAGTGATCAAAGAGGTTGAAGAGGGAACATTTGTTTCCGATAGAGAGAATGATGAGCTGACAAAGGCTATCGGAAATCCTGAAAAGGCTGGACGAACAAGAGGGTTCGGACCTTCTTATCCATGGGTTATCGGGTTTCCCGAGCACCGTGACACATACAGAAGCCGATCGAGAAGAACAAAGCGGCAAAAAGAAGAGGATACGGAGCGGTTCGCGAGGTTTGAAGCCGCGCTGCAGGAGTATCGCCAAGAGCTTAATGAACTTAAAGGACTCCGATAGCAAGATCCTACACCGGACAGTACGGTCGGCCCATCGCAACGGAAAAGCAGCGTGGCTTCCACGGATGGCCACGGTAATGATGCAACGATGGATGTGTACCCCGTGGATGCAATTCAGGAGAAGACTAGTTGTGAGCTGCATGTTGAACTGAAGAATATATCCATGAAGGTGGCGGTCGGCTTTGCTTTACCTTCTGCACCGGGAGCGACCTACCATTGCAATCCGATTCCAGCTGGCTATGCTCGTATCAGTGTGGATGAAATTCTACCTATGTGTCAGTCACTACAGCTTGACATCCCTGGAGGTAAAGGGGAGACGACACTGGGAGAAGTCACGAGTGGCTTCATTCTTTGGAAAAAAGAATACATCAAATTTCCAGGCTCGACACCAAGGCAACCGTCTCCTCCCAGTGCACCGTCTCCTCCAAGTCCACCTCCAAGTGCACCGTCTCCTCCCAGTAATAGTCCAATCCATGACCCCAACACGAGCCCATCTCAATCTACGTAGCCGCCTCCACCCACTAAGGGGCAAAAGCGGAAGAATACCATCGCTCCGTCGAGCGATAACCAACGCCAGAAGCGATAGTTGTCGCCCCTCCCAAGAGTACTGCCGATTCCTCCCAAGAGGGCTTACGACCTGACCGATGAGGAGACCGATGCGGTCGTACGTGCCGAAGTGGATGCTCATTTTAAAAAGAAACAACCTGAGCCAGAGGTCCAAATAAAACTAGAAACCAAGGAGCACTTTAGGAAATTACTGACACAGCCATCCCAAGCTCAGTTAAATGTGCCAGATGACTATACACGATGTCTTCAGAAGACATTGAAACAAAAGAGATCAAGCGATAGAGAAAGCAGCAAAAAAGAGGTTCCCCAGCAGGGGGACAAGCAAAACAATCGAGTGGTAGCGGAAGCATTAGAACAGACGTCCCTCAGCTGGGGAAACAAGCAAAACAATCGAGTGGTAGCCGAAGAACCAAAAGAGATGTTCGCCAGCTGGGGAAACAAGCAAACCAATCGCTCCCGCCACTCTAGGTGAACATACCCAAACCTCAACTATATGAGGAAGAACATATGGATCCGGAAACGGCTAGGATATTGGCCGAGCAATGTGGTATGCCTATTCATGAAATTATTCACGGCGTTATGCCCAAGGCTGAGGTAGCACCCAAATTTGTTTTCGGGGAGCCTCTGATCAGTTCTGAGAGGCTTCGAGATATGCCAACACAAATGCGACGATTCCATGAATGGTACATGAAAGCATCAAAAGAACAGCGAAATTGGCTCATACTGAAAGTTCAAAAATCGCATTACTTCATTGAAGACGAGGTCCCTATTGAATTTACAGAATTATTTCAGTTATTCAATCTAAAGGAACTCGACAAAACTATCCTCAGTTCGTATTGTTTGTAAGTGATTACTTTATTTATGTAATTAGGTCTCTATCTCAGCTTTTTCAATTCATTTTCGGTAAGTATACTCACTATATTCTTTTGTACGCTATATATAATGATGCAGAATAAAGATGCACGATTGTAAAAGAAAGGCTATCAACGGATTTGGGTACATTGACCCACATCGAGTTCATGGGTCTATACTAAAGGATAAACCACTAGAGACCAAGCACAACTTGTTGCGGTTTCTCACGAAACAACATTTCTGTAACGAAATACTATTTCCTTACCACGACGACAAGTGAGTTTTTGTACATATTAACTTTTGCTTACTCGATGTTCAGTGTAAATGATGAGTTACTGACGTATGTAAACCTTGCGTAGGTACCACTGGATACTTCTAAGCATTTCACTTGACATGGGAAGAGTTCACATCATGGACTCACTAAACAAAGACATTGAAAACTACCGCATCATTATCGATGCGCTCCAGAGGTAATATCAACCATTATCGCACTATATCGGTTTCTTTCGTTCATTTTCTGGGATATCAAGTAGTTATTAACTCATACATTAATTTTCTTTGTCGGGTAGGGTTTGGACACAGTTCAAGAAACATGTTCGTGGTCAATGCCGTGAGGAGCTATTTTTTAAATCACTCTCGGTAAGTAGTACAAGCTAAGTTTGCGCATCTATTTAATTCTAGTTTATGTGCATTTATCATGCTAGCGTTATTATTTGATTGAATTCTATTCTTGTAAAGTGCGCGAGGCAGCCACAGGGAACTAATCTATGTGGATTCTACGTGTGCGAGTTTATTCGCATCAGTATTGAGAAGCCCTCGGAAAATGTTCGAGTAAGTAAACAATATATTCACCCTTTATTTTTATTACAAAAAATCGTATTGAGTCTAATCCATACGATCTCCTTTTTACATAGTTGGACGCGATGCGGGACAAGCTCCTACCAGAGGACCGCCTAATAGCAATCCAAGAGAAATTTGCTGCATTTTTTCTCGACAAGGTCATAGATCCACGCGGAGAATACTATATAAGTAGACCCTAAAGCTCCATGTAATGATCTCCATGTAATCAAATAGATATGCTCTGGACCTTGTTGGGACTCCATATATGCTTGTAAGAGTAATTATATTATATATTGCGTCAATGTGGCCAAGTACTATGTAGTAGCGTTCTGTATGTATACGAAAACTTGTTTCTAATAAAAACACAGAATGAAAAATAATTGAACACAAAACACAAAATAAAAAAAAACACAAAACCCTAAAACCCCATCCCCTGCCGCGGCAGCCAAATGGCCCGAAATGCTGCTGCGGCAGGGAACCTTTAGTCCCGGTTCGTAACACGACCCGGGGCTAAATGTCCTGCCGCCCAGCGCGCATAGCAGGCCACGTGGTTAGACCTCTAGCCCTGGTTCGTAACTGAACCGGGGCTAAAGCTTGGACCTTTAGTCCCGCTTCTGCAGCCCCGGTTCGAAATCCGGGGCTAAAGGCCGTTACGAACCGAAGCAAATTGCCCGGTTTCTACTAGTGTAAGCGCATGCACCTAGCTATTTTGTACCCTCTCCGTCTTAAAATAGATACATCAAATTTTAAATCAAATTTTAAAAAATCTACGATATATTTTACGACAGAAGGCGTAATAGATTGATGCAGATGATTAAGCAAAGATAATATCTTCTACTACATTTAGTAGTACATGGGGCAAGTTGCGTTGCATCAGCTGATAACCGCGTCAACTGATAATTAGTCTACAGGCAATGTAAATGTTACGTTGTAGTTTTTTGTAACACGTTTTTACATATTTTGTTATTTATTTTATAGTCCAATTTGACAATTAGATTTCTGTATTTTATAGTGTTGTTGGAATGATTACCCTCGCCGGAATACTTTTAAAATTTAGGGTCGCACGGGCAAGGACAAAACTTACTTCAATATAATGCAAAATCCCTTTTTATTAATTATGGTGTCATATTTCACAATTTTCATTTCTTCTTTATATTTTTATACATAATCTTTGTCAATACACAAGAAATTTCTTTTTGGTGTGGCATACCCTCTGCTTAAATCCTGGGTCCACCACTGGCCGAAGGAGGGTAGGCCACTGGAGGAGGAGATCGCCCGCCACATCTGCCAGCTCCCGTCGGCCTTCCGCTACGAGCACACCTATCACAACAAGAAGTTCTGGAGTAGGAGCACACGGCACGCCGCCTCAGCACCTACCACGGCGAGTTCGACCTGTGGGCCCCTCGCGACCTCCCCGCGGGTGAACCCGCCTCCGCCGACGCTGTCAACCGCTCTGATGCCGACCTCGGCGATGACGATGTCGACATCGTCGTCAAGGAGGAGGGGTCGCCATCCGCATCCGCCGCCGCGCACCTGCCCTCGGAGTACCAGGAGGTCCTGGCGCGGGGCTACGACGAGGACGCCTTTCTCGAGCAGGCCATCGTGCAGGAGGAGGACCGGATGTGGGACAGCTACCAGGAAGCCGTCCAGCTCACCGGCCTGGTGGCGCAGGTGAACGCGGGGCAGCCGCTGCCACCGCCACCGCAGGCGCTACGGGCGTGGGCTGCTCCGCCTGCGCCGGGGTGGCCTGCTCCACTGACGCCTGGGTGGTATGCTCCGCCCACGCCGGCTGAGACGGATGCGTGGCCGGCATGGCCAGGCCAGGACCAGCCAGCGCCTCCCGCATCGGCACCGGCGGCATCTCCGGGGCTGCCGCCGCCACACCTCTGGTCGGTGCCTGAGTACATCGACCTCGATCCATAGATGGATGGGGGCGACGGTCCGTCTTAGCCGGTACGGCAGGCCAGGACCAGCCAGCGCCTCCCGCACCAGCACCACGGTAGCTTCGGGGCTGCCGTCGTCACACCTACCCGAGTACATCGACCTCGATCCATAGATGGATGGGGGCGGCGCCGACGGCTAGGAGATTGTCAGTAGCTAGGGCTAGGGTTAGGGCCAGTTTTTTCTTTTTATAATTTGAATGTAATATTTTGTATAATTATGTACGAAATTTGGCAGTTTACGCGTGAAATAACTTGGTTTGAAATTCGAAAAAAAAAAGTCATGGCCAGGGAGGGACAAAAAGGTCGCGCTGCCGGGCGGAGCTGTCCGGACAGGCCAAAAACGACCCAAAGCAACCGCGGCCCGTCCAAACGGACAGGTCAGGCATGTGGAGGTGGAATTTCGGGAAAAAAAAGTACTACCAGCGGGAGGAGCTCGTGAGTGCCCGCTGCCTGTGTACGTGCGTGCTCCAGCTGCTGGTGTCACACACGCATCGGCATGCGTGCGTGCTGTGCACAACAGCTGGCTTCCAACGAGGACCTGGCTGCCACAAATATCGCAGCTCCCCTGTACGCTCTCTCTCCCTCGGTCGTATGCTATGGCACTACTACCTCGGATCGGATGAGTCACAACTCACAAGGGCGGGCAGATGCAAAGCCTTCCCTCTGTTCTAACCACCTTGCACGGCTAATTTTCTTGTGTGTGGCTCAGGTATGAAATTTTCTTGTGTGTGGCACAAGAACTTGGAACTTGAACGGAACGGTGTTTGGGTTTGCTTCCAAAGATGGATCCATAGGCGTAAGGCAAATTAGTGAGAGCGGACGCCCTTTTTATGAATGCAATTTAACTACTGTGACGTTGGGGCACACATATGTACTCTGTGACGTTATGACATTGTTTATTAACGGAGCTTCAAGTTCCAGTATATTTTACATACACTGTTAAATTGCATGACAAACGAAATTTTCACCACATTGTTTATCATGGTTTGATAATAAAGACATGTCATGTCGCATCCATAAAATTGAACAAAATAGTACTCCCTCTATTCCATATATATTAGTTCTCACTGATTCTGTACTAAATCAGCAACAACTAATATGAAACAGAGAGTGGCAAATTTTCTATAGTATAAATTTATGGCTACCAACGGTGCAGGATGCATTCGTTCGAATTGCCCCAAAAGAAAAAAAATTGACCATCGAAGCTCAAGCAATCCTGCAGTGGGACTGTGTCTTGCCAATATCTCCAACATTTGTTATTCCCTTATTCTAAATCAATTGACACAGTTTTATCTAGATACGAGACGTGTTTCAATGTATGGAAACAAAGCTATGTAAATTAATTACCCATATGGAGAAAACAGTTTTTCCTGTGAAGGAGACTTGGTAAGACTGTTCGATAAAATACATTTGATGAGGTTTTACGTATACAGGGAGATTATTTTGTACACAAACGTGCGGGTTATGTCATCTTGTATGCTCTCTCCGTCCCGGTTTACTGTGCCTAATCTGAAAAAATATTTGTCCCCACAATACATCCCCTCCAAGGCCTGCATGCATTTAATTAAGAGTAGTAGCCCCTCACTAATTATCCATACATGCGGGTGGGATAGAAAATAAAACCAGTTTGCATTCCCCGATTGATTGCATGTGTGTAGTGTTAAAGAGATGAAATTAATGGTGACAGCTAATTGGGGAGAGAGGAGAAGTCCAATGAAAAATTGTCTTGATCATGATGCAAAACGTTTTGAACCCTATAAATCGAGACAGAGGGAGTACGTAGAGTGTACACATATCTTATGCATGAGTTTTTTTTAGATCAAAAGGGCCCTAGAAAGGGGAGCCCCAGTCCCATTTTATTAAATGAAACCAAGCCTGACATCGTTTAATCACCAAGTACCGAATAGAAAAACGGATCCACTAATGACAGAAAGGAACTAAAAAAGACACAGGCACAGACAGGAAGTTTTTAGAACCGCTCGCTCAACAGCCACCGCCGTGAGCAAACAGGGGGACTACCGTCTAAGCTTCCATTTCTGCTCCATAGCGCTTGCAGATGTTGTAGAGCGCAACTCTGGTCTTCTCCGCAGGCAGCAACCCAGCGATTTTTGGCTTGGAAGCCCATGCCTGCACCCAGAACGGCGTCAGAGGCAAAGTCGCCACCACACCAGAGCCGCAGGGAGGGGTAGATGGGGCATCACGCGCTGAAGCTGCAGTCACCCCCACTCCAACGTGCAACATTCCTTGCACCTTCTGTACACCGCATCCGAGAAAAGATCCACCTGGGGAAGCATGTCCTTGCTGACTCGTGTATTAACGAGCTTGTTGGGGAACCCAAGAGGAAGGTATGATGAGCACAACAGTAAGTTTTTTCTCAGTTATGAAACCAAGGTTATCAATCCAGTAGGAGCAAGGAAACACCTCAAAGGTGTAGCTAGCTGAACTTTGGCAGGGCGCACTACCGGTGTCAGTAGCAACGTGGAGACCTGCACAACACAACCACAGAACTCTGTCCCCAACTTGCGATGAGGTTGTCAATCTCACCGGTTTGCTAAAAACAAAGGATTAAACGTATCAAGTGGAAGAAAATAATAGTTTGCAGAAAGCAAACACAAAATAGTAAACAATTGATTGTAGATTGATAGTAAAAGAAAGGACCGGGGTCCATAGTTCACTAGTGGTGGCTCTCCTTAAGATAGATGACATGTTGGGTGAATAAATTACAGCGGGGCAATTGACAAACATCGAGAAAGCATACAAGCATATACTACTCATCTTGACTCCTTTGAGATTCGATTGGGCATTATAACATTATACATAGACCGTCATCCAACTGCATCTATGACTAATAATCCACCTTCAGGTTATCATCTGAACCACCTCCAGTATTAAGTTACAAGCAACGGATAATTGCATTACGAATTGTGTGTAAACTAAACAATACGATTGTTCTATAAACAAAGGATTGTTGTTTTCTCCCTAGTAGCAACAGCACATCTAGTACCTTAGACATTTATGTCACTTCCCCAGATTACCATAGGCATGAACCCACTATCGAGTATAAATACTAACCCTTGGAGTTGCTAGTATCTATTTGGCCAAGATAGCTACTAACAACGGAAAGCATGCAAGATCACAAATAACAAAGACATGATAGAATCAATAATTAATCTGAAATAGCATCTCAATATCCATCGGATCCCCGCAAACACAACATGCAGAATTACAAATAGATGATCTTGATCATGAACGGAGCTCACAAGATCTAAACATGACAGCACAAAGGAGGAGAACCAGCCATCTAGCTACTACATGGACCCGTAGTTCAGAGATGAACTACTCATGCATCACACCTGAGGCTTGCATGATGATGAAGAAGGCCTCCAGGGTGAATTCCCCTCTCCAGCAGGGTGCCGGGAAGAGCTTCAGATCCCTCCCGATCTAGGAATGGAGATGACAGCGGCTACAGACTCTTTCGTGGATTTTTTGATCGGGTACTTAGGGTTTTCGTATCAGGGGCAATATATAGGCGGAAGGAGAGGCCGAGGGGGTGCCTGGGGCGGCCAGACCACCCCCTGGCACGGGCCAGGCCTGGCCGTGTGGCCAGGTGGTGTGGCCGGGCCCCAGCCCCTCTCCGTCTTGTATTCTGGCTCCAAGTGTCCCTCGGTGAAAAACTGACTGTGCGGCCAGGTGGTGTGGCCGGGCCCCAGCCCCTCTCCGTCTTGTATTCTGGCTCCAGGTGTCCCTCGGTGAAAAACTGACTTTGGCTTTTGTCCCGTCCAATTTCGAGAATATTCATTTTCTGACTTTCCTGGAACCAAAAACAGCAGAAAACAGGCAGCTGCCACTGTGGCTCTTGTTAATAGGTTAGTCCAAGAAATCATATGAAAAGTACTCCA
The DNA here is from genome assembly GCA_910589775.1 of Avena eriantha. Taxonomy (NCBI): domain Eukaryota; kingdom Viridiplantae; phylum Streptophyta; class Magnoliopsida; order Poales; family Poaceae; genus Avena; species Avena eriantha. The sequence goes on along the minus strand of OU342745.1, from coordinate 297,704,433 downwards.
AAGTATGGACAAAACATAAGAAAGTAGATAAAACCAAGCATGGAACATCAAAAATTATGGATACGTTTTCAACGTATCAACATCCCCAAACTTAACTCATGCTCGTCCTCGAGTAGGTAAGTGATAAAAAGAAAGAAATAATTTTTGAGGTGACATGCACCATCATAAACTTGAACAAAGTATTTGTAGAACATTCAAAGCTGGGGTCATAGTACTTTAATCATAACATGAAAGACAAAGTTCTAGCAATAAGACAAAGAATCTATATTGCAACATGAAAAGGCACAAACAAAAGATTAATGAATAACAATGCTTTGCAAGACGTTTATTTGTTTCACATAAAGAAAACATGGCATAGTGGCATTTAGCTTGTCCCTCATAGTGTAGAAAACATAAATGCATAGGACACCTTCAAAGTTTATAAGAGTGACTAGATATAAATAGTTTAAAACAAGCAATATCAAAGCTATGCATCAATCAACAAGTCTTGGGACAATGCACATAAAACTAAGAATGGCCACTATGCTCTCAAAGTAGGTGCATAAAGATAGAAGGTGGAGATTCAACAAAAAAGTAAAAGAAAGGCCTTCATCGAAGGAAGTAGGGATTCAAGTCTCATAAAGAGCTTCCAAAAATTATGGTACTTAATAGCTTTCAGCTCTCATTGCCCCTATCATAAGCATCTTGAAGTGATTAAGGTTAAAGTGAACAAACTATGGTGTATATGCTTGACGAAGTATAAGTTGGAAATCTCTTGTCCCTTGAATACGAGGGTCGCTCCTCATGCTACTCAAGTTTAGTCACCGGTAAGTTTTTGTCATCGTAAGTACATGTGTATCATAGAGAACCGCCAACGGGGTACCCCTTGCCCGATGATACGGAAGAATCCCCATATCAAAATGACAAGGCAAGCAGACAATGAGCATCTCAGCAATCTTCTTATTTACCATAGGAATATGGTGCTTTTTTCTCTCTTTCCTCTTTTCATAATCTATTTTTTTCTTTTCTCTTTTTTTCTCAATATCTAACTCTTTTTTTATAAAAAGAATGCTTCATAGACAGCTCATTATGGTTATGCTGCAGGTTTCCACCATGATGGCATGGATTAGACCAGTGGCCTAGGCGTTTCTCTGACACATACATAACTCCATGGACTTACAAGCTCCCCTTTCATTTCACACCGACGACATCCATAGACAAAAGAGCATGATATCAACTAGGTATAAAGTACAAGTGCAATGTTGAAAGCGTTCCCCATGACAACATGGTTCTGCTAATCCCCAACAAATAAGTGCAAGCATATACAACATAGACAACACAATGGTTCAAGTTTATTAAGGGCAAGAAAAGTAAAGTGTGCCATCAAGTTCGTGAGAGCTTTAATCACTAGTTTTCTCATAACAAGTTTAATTCGGAAGGTAGATAAAAACATGAATATACTTGGAATATCATATGCTAGTAGGTAGGTATGGTGGACTCATACATTGCAAATGTATCTATAATTTTTGATGTTCCATGCTTGGTTTATCCACTTTCTTGTGTTTTGTTCCAACTTTGGAGTTCTTTTCATATGATTTCTTGGACTAACCTATTAACAAGAGTCACAGTGTCAGCTGCCTGTTTTCTGTTGTTTTTGGTTCCAGGAAAGTCAAAAAATGAATATTTTCGGAATTGGACGGGACAAAAGCCAAAGTGCCTATTTTTCTGGAAGGGATCAAGTGCCAGAATACGAGACGGAGAAGGGCCAGAGGGCGGCCACACCACCTAGCCACGCGGCCAGGCTTGGCCCGCGCCAGGGGTGGTGTGGCCAGCCCAGGCATCCTCTCGGCTTCCCCTTCCGACTATAAGTTGCCCTCAGGATGAAAACCATAAGGACCCTATCAAAAATCCACGAAAGAGTTTGTAGCCGCCGTCATCTCCATCCCAAGATCGGGAGGGATCTGAAGCTCTTCCCGGCACCCTGCCGGAGAGGGGAATTCACCCTGGAGGCTTTCTTCATCACCATGCAAGCCTTCGGTATGATGCGTGAGTAGTTCATCCTTGGACTACGGATCCATGTAGTAGCTGATGGCTGGTTTCTCCTCCTTTGTGCTTTCATGTTTAGATCTTGTGAGCTCCGTTCATGATCAAGATCATCTATTTGTAATCCATACATGTTGTGTTTGCGGGGATCCGATGGATATTGAGATGCTATTTCAGATTGATTATTGATTCTATCATGTCTTTGTTATTTGAGATCTTGCATGCTTTCCGTTGTTAGTAGCTATCTTGGCCAAGTAGATGCTAGCAACTCCAAGAGTTAGTATTTATGCTCGATAGTGGGTTCATGCCTCTGGTAATCTGGGGAAGTGACAGAAATCTCTAAGGTACTAGATGTGTTGTTGCTACTAGGGAGAAAACAACAATCCTTTGTTCATAGAACAATCGTATTGTTTACTTTACACGCAGTTCGTAAAGCAATAATCTGTTGCTTGCAACTTAATACTCGAGGGGGTTCGGATGATAACCTGAAGGTGGATTATTAGTCATAGATGCAGTTGGATGGCGGTCTATGTATTATGTTGTAATGCCCAATCAAGTCTCAGAGGAGTCAAGATGGTTAGTATATGCATGTATTGCTTTCTCGGTGTTTGTCAATTGCCCCGCTGTAATTTGTTCACCCAGCATGTTATCTATCTAAGGAGAGCCACCTCTAGTGAACTATGGATCCTGGTCCTTTTTCTTTACATACAATCTACAATCTTTTACTGCTTTGTGTTTACTTTCTGCAAACTTTTACTTCTTTCCATTCGATACGTTTAATCCTTTGTTTTCCGCAAAACACGGTGAGATTGACAACCTCATCGCAAGTTGGGGACAAAGTTCTGTGGTTGTGTTGTGCAGGTCTCCACGTTGCTACTAGCACCGGTAGTGCGCCCTGTCAAAGCTCAGTTAGTAACACCTTTGGGGTGTTTCCTTGCTCCTACTGGTTCGATTAAACCTTGGTTTCATAACTGAGGAAAGACTTGCTGCTATATTCATCGTACCTTCCTCTTGGGGTTCTTAACGAGCTCTACGTCGAAAGTCGAGCGCATCAAGATTTTCTGGCGCCGTTGCCGGGGAGTCAAGGACATCTTCACAAGGGGAGTCCCTCATAACCAATCTCTTTACTTTGTTGTTTTTGTTTTGCTTAGTTTCTTTTTACTTTGTTTGCTTGTTTTGTTCTTCAAAAAAAACACAAAAAAAATTAGTTCTACTTGTTTGCTTTCTTATTTGAAAACAGAAAAAAATGACTACTCTTGAAAACACTAAGTTGTGTGACTTCACTAGCACCAACAACAATGATTTTATGAGCACACCTATTGCTCCACCTGTGGCTGAAAATACTTTCTTTGAGATAAAACCTGCTTTGCTCAATCTTGTTATGAGAGAACAATTTTTTGTTATTGGTAATGAAGATGCTGCTTCCCATCTAACTAACTTTGTTGAACTTTGTGAGATGCAAAAGCATAGGGATATAGATGGTGATATTATTAAACTGAAATTATTTCCTTTCTCTTTGAGAGGAAAAGCTAAAGAGTGGTTGAATTCCTTAACTAGGAATAGTATTGATTCTTGGACTAAGTGCAAAGATGCTTTTATTGGAAAGTACTATCCTCCTGCTAAGATTATATCCATGAGAAGTGAAATAATGAAGTTTAAACAACTTGATAATGAGCATGTTGCTCAAGCTTGGGAAAGAATGAAATCTTTGGTAAAGAATTGTCCCACTCATGGACTGACTGGTTGGATGACCATCCAAACTTTTTATGAGGGATTGAACTATTCTTCAAGAAACCTATTGGATTCTGCTGCTGGAGGTACCTTTATGACCATCACTTTGGGTGCTGCAACAAAACTATTGGACAATATGATGGTTAATTATTCTGAATGGCATACTGAGAGAGCTCCACAAGGTAAGAAGGTAAATTCTGTTGAAGAAACCTCCTCCTTGAGTGATAAGATTGATATTATTATGTCTATGCTTGTTAATGGGAAATCCCATATTGATCCAAATAATGTTCCTTTAGCCTCTTTGGTTGCTCAAGAAGAGCAAGTTGATGTGAACTTCATAAGAAATAATAATTTTGGCAATAATGCTTATGGTAATAATGCTTATAAGAACAATTTTGGTAACAACAATTATAAGCCATACCCTCCTAACAATGGTAAAACTGAATTACCTAGTGAATGAAGAATCTTAGAAGTTGAACGAGCCACTAAAAACTTCATGCAAATGCAATACGAGCAAAATAAGCTATTTACTAAAACTATGGAGGAACAATCTATCATTTTGAAGAACATTAGCCATCAACTTGAGAGTCTAAATAGGGAAATTCCTAGTTTACGATTGAAACTCTCTAATGGAAAAGGAATATATCTTCTCTATCTGAAGCTCAATCTTCATTGATTAATAAAATGGCTGCTAAACCTGAAACTAATGATAATCCCTTTGTAGCTACTAATGCCATACAAGTAAGAATTGATGAAAATGTTAGACTATTAGCTGAATTACATGCTAAGTGGGAAAGAGAAGATGAAATTGCTAGAAACATTAGTGTTTCTACTATTACCACCACTAGTGTTGAGGCTACTAATAGTTCTACTACTTTAGATGATAAAGTTGATTTTGATCTTGATGGCTGCAATATCTCTGAAGTTATTAAGTTCCTACAAAAGCTTGCTAAAAGTCCTAATGCTAGTGCTATGAACATGGCTTTTACAAAACACATTACTGATGCTCTCATAAAGATTAAAGAAGAAAAGATGAAACATAAAGCTTCTATTCCTATAAAGCAAGAGGATGGTTGGGAACCCATCATTGATATGAAAGAAGGCACCATTAAATATCAACTTCCACTCAAGAAAGGTATAGAACACTTCCCTAAAAAGAGAGAAAAGATTTATTTTGCTTCTCCTATGAAAACAAAATTTGGTCTTAATGCTTCTTCATTTGAGAACACTTGATTCTTTCTTTGCTTCTTATGCCTAACTTAAAGGCGTTAAAGAAAAGTACTTGTTGGGAGATAACCCAAGAGTTTTAGATGAGTCTTGGAAGTTATTACTTCTGTAATAACCTCTCCTTATCCTTTTTATTTGCTTTTTGTGCCAAGAGTAACCTGTAATGAGAGTGAAGTAATGATTGGGAAAGTTGCTGTCCCGAAACAGATTTCTGTGCTTCACCGTAAAAATTCCTGAGAGAGCTCTAACGTCGGATTGAGCTGTAACTTTTTGTGCTTCTGCCCCAGGTTGTTATATAACTTTCGTTAGTTTAACACTTTTTGATTTGAGCAACCGACGGTCTTCTAAAAAAATCATCTTTACCTGCTGGTCTGTTTTAACAGATTTCTGCCATTTTCTGCATTTGCTTCTTGTTAGTTCCTTCTTGAGTTTCTTTGGGGAATTGAGCTTTTTGAGGGAAGTGTTACAGTAGCTAGTGTTATAATGGAAGTTTATTTTATGTTAGAACTGAACCTTAAGAATTATTTATCATAAGTGCACTAATGTTGCTAATGAGATTGTGTGAAGTTTTGTATGAAGGAAAAATTTCAGGTGTATGGAAGGAATGAGTAATGAGATGAAGGATGGAATAAAAGCTCAAGCTTGGGGATGCCACGCGTGTCAACCCAAGAAATATCCAAGAAGTACAAGCGTCAAAGCTTGGGGATGCCCAAGGCATCCCCTTCTTCATCAATAAAAATCCCAGGTTTCTTCCAAACGCTTCATTTTTATTGTTTCATGCACTGTTGTGTTTTTCTTGGAGCGTCTTCTTTTTCGTTTTTGTTTTGGTTTTTAGTTTGCTTTGTTTTCTTAGTTTTCTGAATAAGTTGGTTGGACCCCCTCTTTCATACTTTGGTTTGCAAATAGTTTGGTTTGGTTTGGAAAAGAGTAGGAAAGCTCATGCTTATGTGGTAAAAAGAGCTCGTTTTTGACTGTGGCTATGCTTTGTCATGCCATGCTTGATATTGTTTTGGCTTTATGCTTAGTATTCTTTGCTGTAGCATGACTTGTTATAAACAATTGAGATTGCTTAATGTGTCTTGGATGAATCATGCGTTGTTTTAGCATATTAAAGCATAGTATAGTGGTATTCTCCTTTGATGCTTTATTTGGGTTGACTTGGCACATTCTCACACCATGTTATGACTGTCTCAAGTCACCATAGTCTTTATGATCCTTTAGTTTTCAACTTGTAGTGTCACTTTATGCTTTGATCAATGATGTTTTGTCGCTCTGCATGATTATGGCCATTATTTCTCTCTTAGTTTGTCGCTCCCAGTCTTTTGCTAGCCTTCACAACAAAGTATGAGTTCCACTCATGCATCCAACTCCCCAAACCAAGTTATTCCAAAGAGTCCACCATACCTACCTACTAGCTTATGCTATTCCAAGTATATTCATGCTTTTGTTTACCTTCCACTTGTTATGAAAAAACTAGTGATTAAAACTCTCACGAACTTGATGGCACACTTTACTTTACTTGCCCTTAATAAACTTGAACCATTGTGTCTTCTATGTTGTATATGCTTGCACTTATTTGTCGAGAATTAGCAGAACCATGCTTTCATGGGGAACGCTTTCAACATTGCACTTGGTACTTGTACCTAGTTGATATCATGCTCTTTTGTATATGGATGTCGTCGGTGTGAAATGAAAGGGGATCTTGTAAGTCCATGGAGTTATGTATATGTGTTAGAGAAACGCCTGGGCCGCTGGTCTAATCCATGCTGACATGGTGGAAACCTACAGCGTAACCATAATGAGCTGTCTATGAAGCATTCTGCTTATAAAAAAAGAGTCCTATATTGAGAAAAAAAAGAGAAAAAAAAGATACTATGAAAAGAGGAAAGAGAGAAAAAAAGCACCATATTCCCATGGTAAATAAGAAGAATGCTGGGATGCTCGTTGTCTGCTTGCCTTGTCATTTTGATATGGGGATTCTTCCGTATCGTCAGGCAAGGGGTATCCCGTTGGCGGTTCTCAACGATACACATATAATTACGATAACAAGAACTTACCGGTGACTAAACTTGAGTAGCATGAGGAGCGGCCCTCGTATACAAGGGACTTGAGATTTCTGACTTATACTTCATCAAGCATGTACACCATAGTTTGTTCACATTAACCTTAATCACTTCAAGATGCTTATGATAGGGGCAATGAGAGATGAAAGCTACAAGTACCATAATTTTTGGAAGCTCTTTATGAGACTTGAATCCCTACTTCCTTTTACAAAAGGTCTTTCTTCCACCATTATATTGAGTCTCCACTTTCTATCTTTATGCACCTACTTTGAGAGCATAGTGGCCATTCTTAGCTCTATGTGAATTGTCCCAAGACTAGTTGATTGATGCATAACTTGATATTGCTTGTTTTAAACTATTGTATCTAGTCACTCTTATGAACTTTGAAGGTGTCCTTGCATTTATATTTGCTACTCTATTGAGGGACAAGCTACCATATGCTATGTTTTCTTTATGTGAAACAAACAAACGTCTTGCAAAGCATTGTTATTCATGAATCTTTTGTTTATGCCTTTTCATGTTGCATCATAGTTTCTTTGCTTATTGCTAGAACTTTGTGTTTCATGTTATGATTGAAGTACTATGATCCTAGCTTTGAGTATTTTGCAAATACTTTGATCAAGTCTTTGATGGTGCATATCACCTCAAAAATTATTTCTTTTTATCACTTACCTACTCGAGGACGAGCAGGAGTTAAGCTTGGGAATGTTTATACATTGCAAATGTATCTATAATTTTTTATGTTCCATCCTTGGTTTTATCCACTTTCTTGTGTTTTGTTCCAACTTTGGAATTCTTTTCATATGATTTCTTGGACTAACCTATTAACAAGAGCCATAGTGCCAGCTGCCTGTTTTCTGCTGTTTTTGGTTCCAGGAAAGTCAGAAAATAAATATTCTCGGAATTGGACGGGACAAAAGCCAACATGCCAGAATACGAGACGGAGAAGGGCCAGAGGGCAGCCACACCACCTAGCTGCGCGGCCAGGCCTGGCCCGCGCCAGGGGGTGGTGTGGCCAGCCCAGGCACCCCCTCGGCCTCCCCTTCCGACTATAAGTTGCCCTCAGGACGAAAACCATAAGGACCCGATCAAAAATCCACGAAAGAGTCTGTAGCCGCCATCATCTCCATCCCTAGATCGAGAGGGATCTGAAGCTCTTCTCGGCACCTTGACGGAGAGGGGAATTCACCCTGGAGGCCTTCTTCATCATCATGCAAGCCTCCGGTGTGATACGTGAGTAGTTCATCCTTGGACTATGGATCCATGTAGTAGCTAGATGGTTGGTTTCTCCTCCTTTGTGCTATCATGTTTAGATCTTGTGAGCTCCGTTCATGATCAAGATCATCTATTTGTAATTCTGCATGTTGTGTTTGCGGGGATCCGATGGATATTGAGATGCTATTTCAGATTGATTATTGATTCTATCATGTCTTTGTTATTTGAGATCTTGCATGCTTTCCGTTGTTAGTAGCTATCTTGGCCAAGTAGATGCTAGCAACTCCAAGAGTTAGTATTTATGCTCGATAGTGGGTTCATGCCTCTGGTAATCTGGAGAAGTGACAGAAATCTCTAAGGTACTAGATGTGTTGTTGCTACTAGGGAGAAAACAACAATCCTTTGTTCATAAAACAATCGTATTGTTTACTTTACACGCAGTTCGTAAAGCAATAATCTGTTGCTTGCAACTTAATACTCGAGGGGGTTCGGATGATAACCTGAAGGTGGATTATTAGTCATAGATGCAGTTGGATGGCGGTCTATGTATTATGTTGTAATGCCCAATCAAGTCTCAGAGGAGTCAAGATGATTAGTATATGCATGTATTGCTTTCTCGGTGTTTGTCAATTGCCCCGCTGTAATTTGTTCTTGGACTAAGTGCAAAGATGCATCAGGAGGATAGTACTTTCCAATAAAAGCATCTTTGCACTTAGTCCAAGAACAAATTACAGCGGGGCAATTGACAAACATCGAGAAAGCATACAATTATATACTAATCATCTTGACTCCTTTGAGACTTGATTGGGCATTAAAACATTATACATAGACCGCCATCCAACTGCATCTATGACTAATAATCCACCTTCAGGTTATCATCCGAACCCCCTCCAGTATTAAGTTGCAAGCAACGGATAATTGCTTTACGAATTGCGTGTAAAGTAAATAGTACGATTGTTCTATGAACAAAGGATTGTTGTTTTCTCCCTAGAAGCAACAACACATCTAGTACCTTAGAGATTTTTGTCACTTCCCCAGATTACTAGAGGCATGAACCCACTATCGAGCATAAATACTAACTCTTGGAGTTGCTAGCATCTACTTGGCCAAGATATCTACTAACAACGGAAAGCATGCAAGATCACAAATAACAAAGACATGATAGAATCAATAATCAATCTGAAATAGCATCTCAATATCCATCGGATCCCCGCAACACACAACATGCATAATTACAAAAAGATGTTCTTGATCATGAACGGAGCTCACAATATCTAAACGAAAGCACAAAGGAGGAGAAACCAGCCATCTAGCTACTATATGGTCCCGTAGTCTAGAGATGAACTACTCACGCATCACACCGAAGGCTTGCATGATGATGAAGAAGGCCTCCAGGTTGAATTCCCCTCTCCGGAAGGGTGCCGGAAAGAGCTTCAGATCCCTCCCGATCTAGGGATGGAGATGACGGCAGCTACAGAATATTTCGTGGATTTTTGATCCGGTCCTTAGGGTTTTGGTATCGGAGGCAATATATAGGCGGAAGGAGAGGCCGAGGGGGTGCCTGTGAAGGAAATATGCCCTGAGAGGCAATAATAAAGTTGTTATTATATATTTCTTGTATATGATAGATGTTTATTTTGCATGCTATAATTGTATTGATAGGAAACATCAATACATGTGTGTTTAATAAACAAAAAGGGTTCCTAGTTATGCCTCTCTTATAGACTAGCTTGTTGATTAACAAGATGATCAAAGTTTCCTGATCATGGACATTGGATGTTGTTAATAACAAGGTCACAGCATTTGTGAAATGATGTGATGAACATTCATCCGAAGTATAGCATTACGATCAAGTCATTGTGTTTATATTGCTATAACATCATACAAAGTAGTCTTAGTCCTTAGACCATGAGATCATGTTAATTGCTAACACCGGAAGAGTATCTTGATAACATCAAACGTCACACCGTAACAGGGTGACTATAAAGATGGGTTCAGTACTACGAAGGTGTTATGTTGAGGCTCATGGATCAAGAGTGGAATTTGTCAATCCATATGACGGATAGATATACTCTGGGCCCTCTCGGTGATATCACATTAAGATAGCTTGCAAGCAAGTGATGTGATCACTAGAATGTTATATCACGGGAACGAGAAAAGAGTGCATGTCGGTAACGAGATCAAACTAGGTATTTGGATACCGATGATCGAATCTCGGACATGTATTATATCATGAGACAAAGGTATTAAATTGCTGACGTTAAAGGTTCTCACGATCACAGAAGTCATCGTTGAATATGCAGGAGTCAGTATGGATCTCCAGGTCCCGCTTCTGATTATTGATCTGAGAGGAGTCTCAATCATGTCTGCATTATTCGCGAACCGTAAGGTGACACACTTACGGGTTGCCGGACACCATTTAGGAGCACATATGTTCCAGCCAAAAGGTTTGCAAAGCGCAGGAAATGTTTCGATAGAAACCGGAATTGTTTCGATAGAAACCAGAATTGTTTCGGGTGAAATTGCAGAAAGTGGTTCTGCATGTAATATTGAAATGTTGTAAGGGGTTTTATGTGAATGTTTGTTAATTAAAGTAATTAAAAAATTCTGAATAAAATAAATAAAAGAGTTTTATTAAATGAGAGAGCATTAAATTTGGAGAAATTTAATGCATTTAAAGTGGAGACTTTAAAAGGGAATGTGAAGAGGCACTTTAATGTGGAGGGGTTACCACCACATGAATGGGGGAGGTGAGGGGTCACCCCCCCATGCGCCGGCCATGGAGTGAGGGGGCACCCCCCTCCTCCTATAAAAGTCCACCCATTCCCTCCTTCATCCTTACACCTCCTCGTGAAGGATCTCTCTCCCCCTCTAGATATTCCCCATGGTCTCGGATTAGCGAGATACATGTTCCCGGTGGCCTTGCGTCTGGAAGGAGTTGCTGCTTCCACTGATTCGCTGGAGCGAGGAGGTGGAGGTTGTCCGGTGGCTTGAACGTGTGTGCGAGGACGGATGTGCTGCTGATTTGCGGCGCTCGGACTTCCACACGATTTTGAGATTGGCAAGCGTACGACTACATCAACCACGAGTTCCTACTCGTTAACAAAACTCGTTGTCTTTGAGGGTAAGTTCTCCATGGATGTATGTCCACCCGTTGCTCTGTATCTAGTAGATAGATCTTGGCGTATAGTTCTCATCGTAGGAATTTTTTTGTTTTCTATGCTGCGGACCCAACAGCCTGGGCTGGCCACACCACCCCCTGGCGCGGCTAGGCCTGGCCCATGCAGCCAGGTGGTGTGGTGGCCCCCTGGATCCTCTCCGTCTCGTATTATGGCTCTAGATGTCTTCTGATAAAATAGCGACTTTGGCTTTTTTCCCGTCCAATTCCGAGAATATTCATTTTCTGACTTTTCTAGAACCAAAAACAGCAGAAAACAGGCAGCTGACACTGTGGCTCTTGTTAATAGGTTAGTCCAAGAAATCATATGAAAAGTACTCAAAGTGTGGACAAAACACAATAAAGTAGATAAAACCAAGCATGGAATATCAAAAATTATAGAAACATTTACAATGTATCAGAAAGCAAACTTGTAAAACTAATTTTTGTGTGTTTTCATAAAGAAACAAGCAAACAAAACAAAAGTAAACTAAGCAAAAAAAAATAACAAATTAAAGAGATTGGTTATGAGGGACTCCCCTTGTGAAGATGTCCTTGACTCCCTGACAACGGCGCCATAAAAAGTACTTGCTGACTCGTGTATTAACGAGCTCGTTGGGGAACCCCAAGAGGAAGGTATGATGAGCACAGCAGTAAGTTTTCCCTCAGTTATGAAACCAAGGTTATCAATCCAGTAGGAGCAAGGAAACACCCCAAAGGTGTAGCTAGCTGAACTTTGGCAGGGCGCACTACCGGTGCCAGTAGCAACGTGGAGACCTGCACAACACAACCACAGAACTCTGTCCCCAACTTGCGATGAGGTTGTCAATCTCACCGGTTTTTGCTGAAAACAAAGGATTAAACGTATCGAGTGGAAGAAAGTAATAGTTTGCAGAAAGTAAACACAAAACAATAAACAGTTGATTGTAGATTGATAGTAAAAGAAAGGACCGGGGTCCATAGTTCACTAGTGGTGGCTCTCCTTAAGATAGATGACATGTTGGGTGAACAAATTACAGCGTGGCAATTGACAAACATCGAGAAAGCATACAAGCATATACTGCTCATCTTGACTCCTTTGAGATTTGATTAGGCATTACAACATTATACATAGACCGTCATCCAACTGTATCTATGACTAATAATCCACCTTCAAGTTATCATCCGAATCCCCTCCAGTATTAAGTTACAAGCAACGGATATTTGCATTACGAATTGCGTGTAAAGTAAACAATACGATTGTTCTATGAACAATGGATTGTTGTTTTCTCCCTAGTAGCAATAGCACATCTAGTATCTTAGAGATTTCTGTCATTTCCCCAGATTACCAGAGGAATGAACCCACTATCGAGCATAAATACTAACTCTTGGAGTTGCTAGCATCTACTTGGCCAAGATAGCTACTAACAACGGCAAGCATGCAAGATCACAAATAACAAAGACATGATAGAATCAATAATCAATCTGAAATAGCATCTCAATATCCATCGGATCCCCGCAAACACAACATGCAGAATTACAAATAGATGATCTTGATCATGAACGGAGCTCACAAGATCTAAACATGATAGCACAAAGGAGGATAACCAGCCATATAGGTACTACATGGACCCGTAGTCTAGAGATGAACTACTCACGTATCACACCGGAGGCTTGCATGATGATGAAGAAGGCCTCCAGGGTGAATTCCCCTCTCCTTCAAGGTGCCGAGAAGAGCTTCAGATCCCTCTCGATCTAGGGATGGAGATGACGGTGCTACAGACTCTTTCGTGGATTTTTTGATCGGGTACTTAGGGTTTCCGTATCAGGGGCAATATATAGGCGGAAGGAGAGGCCGAGGGGGTGCTTGGGGCAGCCAGACCACCTCCTGGCGCGAGCCAGGCCTGGCCGTGTGGACATGTGGTGTGGCCTGGCCCCAGCCCCTCTCTGTGTCGTATTCTGGCTCCAAGTGTCCCTCGATGAAAAACTGACTTTGGCTTTTGTCATGTCCAATTTCGAGAATATTCATTTTCTGACTTTCTTGGAACCAAAACAACAGAAAACAGGCAGCTGGCACTGTGGCTCTTGTTAAAAGGTTAGTCCAAAATCTCATATGAAAAGTACTCCAAAGTGTGTACAAAACATAAGAACGTAGATAAAACCAAGCATGGAACATCAAAAATTATGGATACGTTTGCAACGTATCAGTCCTCTTTGAAAATGAGCCTCCATTTCTTGATTGTTCTGAGAACAAGCCACCACACCTGCTTCATAGAAATTCAAGTTTGAGAGTCAAATATCAAAGCATTTTTCGTTTTCCAAATACTCCACAACACCACAGCACATATAGCATTCAGAGTTCTATGCTTTTTATTTGAAATACAAAACTTAGAAATAGACAGGCAATCGTGATCAAGCTCAAAACCAAAGAAATTAGAAACAAACTCCCAGGTCCTAACAACAACAATACATCCAAAGAAAAGGTGTTCAATAGATTCCTCTTCAGCATAGAAAACACAATCAGTAGGTTTACCCAGTTTCCTTTTTTGCAGATTATCCCTTGTCATCAGTTTGTTATTAGAGAGAAGCCAAAGAAAATCTGGACTCGGGGAGGGACAGTCAACGACTAAATAGCTGGGATGTACACAGGTATCACTCCTCGAAAACTAATTATGTTATAACATGAACTAGTAGAGAACCGCCCACTAGTTGCGTACTCCCAGATAAGAGAGTCACAATCAGAAGAAATAGAAATGATGGTTGCACTCTGTAACAACTCTAACCAATGATCATTAAGCTTAGGGCCAAAGTTTCTACAAATAGTAAACCTAAGAGAGCTGCCATCCCAAACCAGCTTAACAATGGCTAGTTGCTCATTACAAATACAATATATTTCCCAGAATTGAACAGACAATGGACAAGTGCCAAACCAGACATCCTCCCATAATCTGACCTTGGCACCATCACTAAGAACCCATCGGTACCCAAACTGGAGTGACCTAGCTTCCCAGAGAAATTGTTTAAAGAAGTTGGAGGAATTGGAGCTCCCACAACAGAAAATGTTGGGGCTGTGAGTGTTATACTTATCTTCTATGATGTTTTTCCACACCTTATCCCTAATGGTAGCAAATCTTTTGAGCCAATAAGCGATCAAGCAAATGTTAACATCTCTAAGGTAAGGAACACCCAGCCCCCCAGTTAGGTAAGTGCAATTTCCTCTTGTCTTTGGAATCATTCCAAAGGCAGTTAGCCATCTGTGAATTAATGAGGTCCGAAGGCCATTTGGGAAATTTAAAGAAAGAAAGAAAATGGATGGGGATACTAGCCATGCACGTCTTAATCAAGATTAGCCTAGCTGCATAGGAGAGGATTTTTCCCCTCCATCATGCAATCCTTTGCAAGATTTTATCAATGATAGGTTGGAGGTCTTCTCTCCTAAGCTTATCGTGATGCAGGGGGACACCTAAACACTTAATTGGGAAATGACCAACCACATAGCCCATGATAGCACTCGGAGCCTCAGTTTCACCATCAGAAAGGTTGATGGGCATGAGCTCACTTTTACTATAATTAATTTTCATGCCAGCAACTTGCTCAAAATAGGTGAGGACCCATTTTAAATTTCTAGAAAGCTCGGTATCATTATCCACAAATAGGGTCGTGTCGTCTGCATACTATAGACTGATGACACCCCCTGGGATAAGATTAGTACAAAGGCCTTTGATGAGGTGGTTACTCGAAGCTTTGAATAGCATGCGGGTAAACACATAAACTACGCAATTAAAGAGGAGAGGGGACATAGGATACCCCTGCCTCAGCCCTCTACTAGTGGCGAAGAAATTGCCCTGCACACTATTTAGCTTGACAGCAATGAACCCACCTCTAGTAGCCAAATGAATCCAACGCGAGATGAGAGGGCCAAAGCCTCTCAAGGAAAGGACCTCATCAAGAAAATCTAGGTTAACTCTATCGAAAGCTTTCTCATAATCCAGTTTTAGCACAACCCCTTTTTCACTTCCATTAACAGCAGAGTGAAGGACTTCATGAGCTGTGACCACGCTTTCAAAAATGTATCTGCCTTTTATGAAGGTACTTTGTTTGGGGGCAATGAGAAAATCCATAAACATGCCTAATATGTTTGTCAACACCTTAGTGAAAATTTTAAAGATACAATGAAGGAGGCTAATTGGTCTAAAATTTCACATAGTGGACGCCTCAGGTTCTTTTGGAATGAGGGTCAGAACAGCAAAGTTTAACCTAAATATGTCTAACTTTCCTTCATAGAAATCTCTAAACAAGTCTAAGATATCCTCCTTAACTACATCCCAAATTTTTTGGTAGAACATAAAGGAGATACCATCACACCCTAGGGCCCCATTAGAGTAAGAATTAAAAACTGTTTTTTATTTCTTCCTCAGAGAAGGGAGCTTCCAAGGAGGCATTATGAGTGTCCTGAACGTTTTCCTTAGGAGAGAAGAAAGTATGGTCTAGGGAGAAACCTGACCTTGCCTCAGCCTTAAAAATATTTTTATAATAATCAGTAGGAATATCTAACATCTCTAGAAGTTTAGATGTAGGGCCCTCAGGTCCTTCCAAAGAAACAATCAGAGTTTTCCTACGATGTCGATTAGCTACAACATGAAAGTAAGCAGCGTTCCTATCCCCTTCAACAATACCTCTAGCCCTATACCTTTGCCTAGCCTTAGTTTCCTCTTTAAGCCAATTTTTTGCATTTCTAAGCTGATTTCTTTAAGCCTAGCATTTTCAGCATCAGACAAGCTTTCAGATTCAGCTTTCAGGTCTAGGAGATCATATTCCTGCATCATATCATGTTTAAGATGCCTGAGATCAGTCTCAATGTTTCTACTCCATCCCTTTGAGGTTTTTCTAAATCTACGCACTTTTTCTTGCCACCTATCTATAACAGATTTGCTTTTAGTAGATGCTTGCCAGGATTTAATAAGAAGATCTTTAAAATCCTCTCTAAGCAGCCACCATTTCTCAAATTTAAAATAAACAGGGTTATGTGAATGAGCCACTCCTGAATCCCACATGATAGGTGTGTGGTCACTCCCAATCCTGGTATAAGCTTGAAAAGAGTCTAGAGGGAACATAGCATACAACTCAGTGTTACAAAAGATCCTATCTATAGTAGACATAATGAGTTTCTCTTGATTGTTAGCCCAAGTAAACTTCCTATTGGACATCTTAACCTCCATGAGGCCCCATAGCTCGATCCAAGCATTAAATTTGTCACACCACTTTTGGTTGACCACACCATTACTTTTATCTTCCTGGAATCTAATTAAGTTAAAGTCTCCCCTAATGAAAGTAGGTAAATTGTTATCAATAAAGAGAGAGTGAAGTTTAGAGTTGAAATCCTCTTTCCCTTCCTCATAAGGAGACCCATAAACTGAAATATGTCTCCAAATTTTGTTGTCTTTCTTAATCCTAAGAAGACATGAGACAGAAAAAAGCTTAATCTCCCAGGAAATAACTTTGAACAAATCAGAATCCACTCCAACTAGGATGCCACCAGCAAAGCCTTTTGCAGGTAAGTGGTTCCACACAAAGTTTCTATTTAGGCTAATAGAATCCAAATAAGAAGTTGAAAACATTGTTTTTTGGTTTCTTGAAATGAAATGATGGAAGCATGAGTTTTAGCAAGCGTATCAGTGATGCATTTTTTCTACCAGAAGCATCGATCCCTCTAATATTCCAACCTAAACCATGAAGGAGATATGCCCTAGAGGAAAATAATAAATAGGTTTTTATTTCCATATCTCAATTAGTTTGTAATAGTTTCATATTGTGCTATAACTGTATCAAGTGGAAACATTGGTATAGGTGTGGTATGAAAAAAACCAAGTCCCTAGTACCTTCTATTCATACTAGTTCGTTGGTCAAGCGATGATCAAGGTTTCCTGGTCATGGGGCATTTATGACAATTGACAATAAGGTCATATCATTGGTGAATGATGTGATGGACATTCTGAAAGGATCGTATGGGCACCTAGAGGGGGGTGAATAGGTGCTACTTCAAATTTTACTCTTTTTCAAATTAAGGTTTAACTAGAAAGGTAAATTCTCTAGATTATGCAACTAAGGTGAATTTACCTATATGACAAACAAGCACAACCTAAACAATAACTAGATAAGTAAAGTGCGGTAAAGGATATAAGGAACCAAGGTGGAGCACACGGAGACACAAGGATTTGTTTCCCGTAGTTCCTTCCTTTTGAGGGGAAGTACGTCTACATTTGGAGAGGGGGTGGTTTCAAACCACCAACGCCACGAGAGGCCTCCCTTGTTCTCTGATGAACCTCACCCCAACGGGTTCGATTCACCTCTTCCACTATACGGCAACCTTCGAGGTGGAAGCCGGCACCTTTACAATGAGCTCGGGGCACACATCCACAACTTAATTGGAGGCTCCCAAATACAAGCAAGCTATCAAACCATCAAAGACAAGCTTGTAAGAACCAAATCAAAACCTAGGGTTTCCAATGAAACACTAGAGCATGGGGGCCGTCAAGTGAATGAGGGGGAAATGAAGATCTCTCTTGGTGAAGTTGTAGATCAAGGCCTCCTCCTTCGATTCTCCAAAGATCAAAGACTTTGGATGGTTGGATGAAGAGATCTTATTGATTTGGTGGCTCAAATGGACATGGTGTTCTTGAGGTGGACGAGCAGCAAGAACAAGGGGATAAGGTCCCCTATTTATAGCCCTTCTATCAGTGAACCATTTTTCTGACCGTTGGAGAAGAAACAGACCGAAGACTCCGGTCACCACACCGGAGACTCCGGTCTACACCGGAGACTCCGGTCAACCTCCAGACCAGCCTCCGGACCCCTTGACAGAATGACCCAGCGCATATGGGAGCCAAGAGGACCGGAGACTCCGGTCCCTCTACACCGGAGACTCCGGCCAGAGATAGGGACCGGAGACTCCGGACCCCTGGACAGACTGACCCAGGCAAGGAAATAGAGGCCCCTTCGGAGACTCCTGGGGAAACTCCGGACCACACCGGAGACTCCGGTCTGGAATCCCCAAGATACAAGAGGAAATGCAGGGAATGATCCGTAGGCCAGTGGTCCTTTTTCCTTTGTATAATATCAACCTGTAGACAAGAGCAAATTGTAAAAGGGTCTACTAGTTGTTAACGAACACCAAAAGTGATTATGACAGTAAATGTCCTTTCAATCTCCCCCTTTTTGGTGTTCGATGACAACTAGTGAATTTGCATGACCAAAACTTCGCAATTACTTATGACAGGGTATGGACATGCTCCCCCTGACTATGTGCACAAAGATAAACAAGTAAAGCAGGCAAGGTAGGTAGAACATGGATAAAACACATAGTTCACACATGAGTTACAATAAAGTTGGAGCACCCACAGAGTCACACACACACAAATAACAAACAGTGTCCCACAATAACATACGACAAATAGAGACGAGAAGGCAAATACGCAAATACGAATCAAGTAGCCCAAACCCATGCAAATCTCGATGACAATGTCTTCTCCCCCTTTGGCATCGAAACACCGAAAAAGGGAAAGACCTACGCTAGCATCCCAACGGATCAGTAGTCCTCGTTACCATCCTCCTCGTCCTCCTCATCCAAATCCCGATCCTCCTCCTCATCATCATAGTCCTCATCACCATCTGGAGCTGCAGGCCCTTTGCGGTGAGGGCGAGAAGAGGATGTACCTTGATACCCAAACCCAGATGTGACCTTAG
Source organism: Avena eriantha (assembly GCA_910589775.1). Taxonomy (NCBI): domain Eukaryota; kingdom Viridiplantae; phylum Streptophyta; class Magnoliopsida; order Poales; family Poaceae; genus Avena; species Avena eriantha. The sequence continues at coordinate 297,685,296 of OU342745.1, read as the reverse complement.
AGAAGGTCTTCCAATCCATCAAGCTATCCTGATGGGCATTCCATGCCCCAAACGAAAGAGTGTGATCTGACTCGGTAGAAGGCTGAGCGCCATGCTCATCAGTGTACTCATCCTCACCTTCGTCATCATACGCTTCACCTTGAGCTTTGATCTCCTTGAGTAGTTTCTCGATGCGGCGGTTGCTCTTGTAGGAATCATGATGTTGCTTGCGGATGTCCACATTCATGCAACACAAGGTCCTCTCCCAGAATGAGGCCTTCTTGACCCTCTCATGGACATAGTCACGTGTCATGGGTGGAAGAGGTGCATTGGAAGCATTCTTCCTCCGAGTCCTAGGAGGAGAGGGGCCCTACTAGTCTCTGAAATCTCCTCCTCCTCATGTGCATGGGAGCGTCTAGGAGGAGCCCTCATAGCCCCTTTCTGCTGCAGAGATATGAGAGTGTGCTCGGTAAGGTTGGGAGGCATAGCAAGCGGCAAGCCATGTTGCTGAGTGTTGATGAGTCTCATGACCAGGGGTGCATATGGAGGGGCCTTTTTGTATAAGATGGCATGATACATCTCCTCAAATATGTAGTCCATCACATCAATAGGATCAGCATCAGCATCCGGGCCAGCCATGTAAGTCTTGTGGGTGTGATACAGCAAGTTGACCAAACCACATCTGATGGCATCATTATTCCCAGCACTAGGGGAAATGGTCTGGCGGAAGATCCTCAACATCAGATGTGGCAAACAAGCACTCCCACAACACCCTCACTACCATATAAAGGGGCAAGCTTGTTCTTGTTCACCCCAAGAGCTGATGAGTGCATGCGAACTCCAACATGAGTAGATACCCCCTAAAAAGTCTCGAAGATGGCCTCAACAAAGTCATAGAAAGTGGCAGAACAGCGGTGGTCACCAGTCATCCAAGTCATAGTCCTGGCTTGGTCAGTTCCAAACACAATGGTGGCATAGAACTGCTGCACAAGGGTGATGTTGTAGTCTTCATGTATCTCCATCAAGTTGAACAGCCTCAACTTCTCACTAATCCATAGAGCATCAAAGAAGTAGGGGCTCTTCCTCATCTGCTCAACACTCAAGTACTTCTGGGGACATACAGGAGATCTCTTGAGCACATTGTAAATGTCTTTCATGAAGACACTTTGCTCCTTCCTCCAATAACATGGGTCATCACTAGTGCGAGGCAATTCATAGAAATTGGTCTTCTGCAGCTCACGGTACTCCTACTTAGACATGCGAGCCAAAGACTGAATGTTACCATATTTTGCCCTCTTGGCACGTTTCTCTTCCTCAGCCCTTTCTTGCTCCCGTCGCATATATGCTGCATCACGGGCTTGCTGTCTGCGGTTGGATGGGGGCACAATGTACTGACCCTCAGACTCATCATAGCGAGGATCCCCTCTCTTCATCTTGGCCTTGGTGTGCGGAGGACGACGAGAGCCAGAGCCTGTGAAAAGCAGCGAGGGAGATAGCATGGAGGTAAGTATATATGTCCCAAGGAGGCAGCACAGGATCCTTGAGACCTTGCACAATATGTTGGATACAAACCACACCGGAGTCTCCGGCTCAGTCCGGAGTCTCCAGTCAGAGGGACCGGAGTCACCGGTCTGGACCGGAGTCTCCGGCCAATGGACCGGAGTCTCCGGTCAGGAGACTCGAGGAAGATCATGGAGACTCAAATGGGGTAGTATCCAACAGATCGGGCAGTGAAACAATGATAAAGTACTGAGGTGCACGCAAACACAGAATTCCTATGGTCAAAACTAGTACCAATCCTCAAAAAACAAGGTAAGGGAAGAACCCTAGATGAAGAAGAGGAGGAGAGGTACCAGATCCGTCCATGGAAGGGATTCCACCGGTGGGAATCACCCAATGGTGGGAAGGAGAAGATTGGCCGGCAGCACGGCGGATCCTGGGGGCTTCTTGACCTCCGGGGAGAAGATTTGAGAGAGGAGGCGACGGGGCAGAGAGGGGAGGACGGGGGTGGATAAATGAAACTGCTGTTTCAGTTCACCCCGTCCTCCCTTTTAGTTGACAGTAACCGCCCAGACCGGAGACTCCAGTCCACACCGGAGACTCTGGTGTGAACACACCGGAGACTCCGGTCCTCCTCGACCAAACCCTTCCAAGGTGTGTGTGTGGGGACATATATTAGATAGAGAGAGTTTTCAAGACTGAGAGAGGGCTTGGGTTAAGATGTCATACTGTGAAAAATCAAGAAAACCATGGAAAACTCTTCAAATGTTCATCAAAGCGCCAAATAAATCCAAGCTAAGAACCAACTCTCCGAATGAGGAGAGGGTGGTGGCCGAAGCCACCATGTAGGAGTTTGTGGCATGAAACCGCGATGAATTATCCTTGGGTTCATAGCCACTACTCATCAATGATGCTCACATATCACTAAATGATACTAAGAGAATTTAATTTCTTAATGTTGGCATTATGGGGGGAGGGATAGTCCAATGAATTAGGACCGCACTCCCCCTATCTCCATGCCTACACCTACACCACATATGGGTCAAGACATAGGTGAGTATGCAAGGTAATGAAGTCAAGCTCCTAGAATCCACGATATTTAGTTCATTCCTCAAGTAACAGAACCTTTCTTCATCAAGTGGCTTCGTGAAAATATCGGCAAGTTGGTCTTTGGTTGACACATATGAAAGCTCAATATCACCTCGGGCAACATGATCTCTAATGAAGTGATGACGAATCTCAATATGATTTGTTCTTGTATGGTCCACTGGGTTATATGCAATCTTGATAGCACTTTCATTGTCACACAGAAGAGGCACTTTGTCACAATGGACACTGTATTCCTTTAAAGTTTGCATCATCCATAGCAATTGTGTACAAGCACTAGCAGCTGCCACATACTCGTCTTCGGCGGTGGAAAGAGATATACAATTTTGCTTCTTAGAAGACCAACATACCAAGGACCTCCTGAGGAATTGGCAAGCCCCGGAGGTTGATTTTCTATAGTCCTTGTCACCAGCCCAATCTGAATCCGTGTACCCACAAAGAGAGAAAGTTGAGCCCCTAGGATACCAAATACCATAGTTTGGGGTATGAACCAAATATCAAAAGATTCTCTTGACTGCCATCAAATGGCTTTATTTAGGAGTCGCTTGATATCTTGCACACACTCCTACACTCAACACAATATTGGGTCTAGATGCACAAAGGTAAAGCAAAGAGCCAATCATAGACCACTATACCTTTTGGTCCACATCTTTACCAATTGGGTTTAGTTCAAGATGAGTCTTTGTTGCCATGGGAGTGGGAGATCCATTGAGATCTTTCATGTTAAATCTTTTGAGCATATCTTGAGTATACTTGGCTTGGTTGAAGAATGTACCACCTCTCACTTGCTTGATCTCAAAGCCAAGAAATACTCTCAATTCTCCCATCATAGACATCCTGAACCTGTCAGTCATTAGCTTGGAGAATTCATCATTAAAAGCTTTGTTAGAAGAGCCAAAGATAATGTCATCTACATAAATTTGCCATACAAAAAGTTCCCCATTGACCCTCTTGGTAAAAAGAGTGGGATCGATTTTCCCAACCTCAAACCCACGATCTAACAACAACTCTCTAAGGTGCTCATAGCAAGTGTGTGGGGCTTGCTTGAGCCCATAGAGTGCCTTATCAAGTTTGTAGACATGGTTTGGAAAGTTGGGATCCTCAAATCCCGGGGGTTGTTTCACATATACCAACTCATGCAATGGACCATTGAGAAATGCACTTTCTACGTCCATTTTTTATAATTTAAATTTATGATGTGCCGCATAGGCAAGAAGGATACGGATGGACTCAAGGCAGGCCACGGGAGCATAAGTGTCTCCATAATCAATGCCTTCAATTTGAGAGAACCCTTGTGCAACCAATCTTGCCTTGTTCCTTATCACAATTCCATGTTCATCTTGCTTGTTCTTGAAAATCCACTTGGTGCCTATAACATTGCGGCAATCTTTTGGCTTTTCCACTAACTTCCATACTTTGTTTCTCTCAAAGTTGTTGAGCTCTTTGTGCATTGCATCCAACCAATCTGAATCTTCAAGAGCTTCCCATACTTTCTTTGGCTCCACCATGGAAATGTGTGCTTGGTGCTCACCAAAGTTCTTCAATTGAGCTCGAGTAGATATCCCTCTTCTTAGATCTCCAACCACATTCTCAAGAGTGTGGTCTCTTAATTCCAATATTCTATCCATTCTAGCTTGGCGACGAGTTTTGATCTCCTTGTTGTTTCTTGGTAGGAACACTTCATCATTTTGGTCCTCGTCTTGACCATTAACTTGACCTTGATCATCATTGGAAATATTCTCTTCTATAGGAGGAGAGGATTGACCTCGGTCTTGATCAGTCCCACAACTGGCCAGGTATTCATCTGTACTTATGGCAGTTTGTATAGATCTTGCTTGTGTAATGGCCTTAGCATCACTGAACATCCTGGCAAACGGAGACTCAACCACCTCTTGGCTGGAGGCATCTTCTTGATCAGTAGGTTGAGGGTCCACAACTTGTCTTTGGCATGGGTCGTTGTCCACCTCGACGGTAGCTTGTTGAAGTTGTGAAGATGAGGGCTCCACGTGAGTAGAGCATAGTTCTTCTCGATCCACCATAAGGGGTTCCTCAACAGGGCGAATGAAACCCGCACCCATTCTTCCTATGGCATCCTGAGGCATTTCATCATCTACATCACAAACATCAACACGCCCCGCTTGGGGACCATCATATTCTTCAAACACCACACTACAAGATTCTACGACAATTCCTGAGAGCTTGTCATAGATTCTATAAGTGTGGGATTCGAGACCATAACCAACAAAAATACCCTCTAATTCTTTGGAATCAAACTTGGATAAACGAATGCCCTTAATGCGATAGAAGCACTTACAACCGAATACTCGAAAGTAAGAAACATTAGGCTTGTTACCGGTAAGGATCTCATATGGAGTCTTGATCAATTCTTTGCGGAGGTAGAGACGGTTTGATGCATGGCATGCGGTGGAGATAGCTTCAGCCCAAAAATTGTAAGGAGATTTGAATTCCGCCAACATAGTCCTAGCCATGTCAATGAGAGTCCGGTTCTTCCTATCAGCTACACCATTTTATTGAGGGGTATACACAGCAGAATATTGATGTTTTATTCCCTCATCACTAAGAAGTCCATTTAATGCGTAGTTCTTGAACTCGGTACCATTGTCACTTCTTATTGTTAATACTGGGACATTGTGTTGACGTTGAGCCATGTTGATGAAGTCAATGAAGTTCTCTTGGGTCTCACTTTTTAACTTGAAGAAATATACCCAAGTGTATCTTGAGTAGTCATCGACAATCACCAAACAATATTTCTTCCCACCAAGACTTGCATGAGACGGAGGACCAAAGAGATCCACATGAAGAAGCTCCAAGATCCTCTTGGACTTGATGTAGTTCTTTGGCTTGTGGGGAGAATCATGCATCTTTCCTTCAACACATGCCCTGCAAACACGATCTTTGGCAAAGCAAACATTTTCTTTTAGTCCAACAATATGTCCATCCTTGTGGAGACTTTGCAAAGTTCTCATGTTGACATGGGCTAGACGGTGGTGCCATAGCCAGCCCACATCGACCTTTCTGAATAGGCACATCGGACATGTAGTGGTTTTCCCCGAGAAGTCCACCACATACAAATCATCCTCGACGTACCCAACGAAAGCAACCTTTAGAGTCTTGCTCCACAAGAGGATCACAATATCAACATCAATGAAGACAGAAAAACCCATCTTTCCTAGAGCACGGACTGAAAGTAAATTGTAGCCAAGGGTCTCAACAAGCATGACGTCCACGAGAGTGATATCGTGTGCCACCACAACTTTGCTAAAACACATTACCTTAGACTTTGATTTGTCAACATATGTCACAGATATTTGATCAACATTTGGTCTCAACTCCTTGACACTAGAAGTGCTTCCGGTCATATGACTTGTGCATCCACTATCGAGCACCCATTTTGACCCTCCGGAAGCATAGGTCTACAAAAGATCAAACTAGTTTTTAGGTACCCATTTCTCAATGGGTCCTCTTTTGTTAGCAACAAGGGTCTTGGGAACCCAAATCGACCATGCAATATAACCATCAAATGGGCCAACATATTGTGCATACACATCACCATAGTAATCACGCATTAAGACATAGTGAGGGTTAGCACTACCCGCAAAATCATTATGAGACATAGTTTTGCCACTTGTGGTCTTACTTCCCACAATGACCTTGTTCTTTTCTTGAGCGGGCTTGGCCTTCTTCTTCTTGTTATTCTTTTTCTTCTTGGCTTTAGAGACAAATCCTAAGCCCCTTTTTTCACCATTTGACCTTTGCTTGTTTAATAGGTCATCAATAGACTTGTTTCCATTGGGAAAGGAAGTCTTAGCTAGCTCTCCCTTCAACCTAGCATGTTCTTCAAGAGTGTTTGTACAACTAGAAGGAATGAATGTACTAGGTGAGGGAGTATCGATCAATTGAGTTTGAATCTTTTCACGAGACTTTGTGAGGGACGTGAGTTCACTTTCCAAGGCCTTGTGAGCCTTGTCAAGTGTCCCAAGTCCTTGACAAGTTTTTCATGAACAACATCAAACTCAATCTTATCCTTTTTAGCCTTTTTGTATTTAGCAATAGCATGATCACATTCCTTGATGAGTTTATTAATAATGAGGTCATTAGCTTCATCAAGGCCCTCTAGTTTAGTTTCAAGAGATATTCTAGTTTCTTGTTCTTCTTCTAGAGCATTATTAAGAGCTTCTACCTCAATCATGTGCTTCTTCCTAATTGGCATCTCTCATCTAGAAGTTCTTGTGTGTGTGAAAGTTGATTTAGGAGGTCCACGACATGTTTCTTGTGTTCCCCTTGCAAATTATTCATAAACACATCAAAAGCAACTAGTTCCTTTTTGACCTCAGGAGATAACTCATCATCAAAATCATCATTGATTAAGGAAGTGGAGTGTGATGATGGTAATACCTCCGTTCCTCTTACCATAAGGCAAGTGACATTCTTGTTGGAGATATTCTCATTTGGAGAGTCGAAGAGTGAGAATGAAGGAGTAGAGGTAGTGGAAAGAGCCGCCACACCACTTGGTATATCCTCTTCTTCCTCTTCATCATCACCATCGAAGGAGTACTCTTCATGTGTGATCAAGACAATTTCTCCCGGCTTCTTGTTGGTTGGGTTTCTTTTGATGAAGGGTTTCTTGTAGGGAGCTTTGGAGGTCTTCTTCAACACAAATTTACCCCCATGATCTTCTCTTTTCTCATAGGGACAAGCTGCAACGAAGTGATAGCGGTCACCACAATTGAAACAAGTTCTCAACTTGGACCCATTGTCTCTTCTCCCATTGGGTTTGCTTCTTCGTTGCATTTCCATCTTGGCCTTGGCGGGGTCTTTCTAGAAGTTTCTTGCATAGAAGGCCATGTATTCACCATGAGCAGTCTTGACATCGTCAGAGTGGCTCATTAAAGGTCCCTCATCACTTCCTTCATCTTCACTAGGCTCGAAGGGCATGAGAGCACTCACATACTTCCTTTTGATCCAAGCGTCATCAATGTGAGAGGCGCCAACATTCCTGAAAGCGGTGGCTGTGGATTTGAGTCTTCGATACATGTCTTCATGATCCTCACCATCCTTCATGAAGAAACCTTCGGCCTCATTGCTTAAGGCATCATATCTATTTATCCTCATACTCTCATTGCCAACAAACAAGTCAATGAGAGCATCCCAAGCTTCCTTGGCGGTGTTGTAGTGCTCAATGTGGGGAAAATCCTTTGGCCCCACCCCAAGTTGGATCATGTGCAAGGCAGTCGCATTGAGTTGGCTATTGACCACTTCTCTTCTCGTCAAGTTGGTTGGATCCTCAATTTTGAGTCCTTCTTCAATAATATTCCACAAATCAATGAAAGAGCTACTCACATGAGATTTCATTAACACTTGCCATTGAGCAAAAGTATGTGCAGCTAACTTAGGTGGGTCTCCTCTATTGTTTATATGTGGATGAGGGATAGGAGGGTTGGGAGAGTACCATCCAGGGACCATATGGAACTCTTCCTTCCCATCACCCTTTTTGGTGGTGGAATTAGTGGAATTATGTTCATCCCCTACCACTTCCTCCAAAGGCTTTGCAGGAGCATTAGCCTTTGGGTTTGGTGGTGTTTCCACTAGAGAGGGAGGAGGTGAGGTTTGCTTATCCTTAACAAGTTGCTCAACGAGTTGATGTAACTGTAGGATTTCGTTTCCCAAGGTAGAGCTCAAGCTTGTTTTCAAATTCTTGAGATCTACCATGGCCACCGAATGGCTAGCCTCACTTTCTCCCTCTTCTGGGTTGCCCATAATATCTTAGGCGGTTAAGCCCGAATAAAGAGCCGAGGCTCTGATACCAATTGAAAGGATCGTATGGGCACCTAGAGGGAGGGTGAATAGGTGCTACTTCAAATTTTACTCTTTTTCAAATTAGGGTTTGACTAGAAAGGTAAATTCTCTAGATTATACAACTAAGGTGAATTTACCTATATGACAAACAAGCACAACCTAAACAATAACTAGATAAGTAAAGTGCGGTAAAGGATAAAAGGAACAAAAGTGGAGCACACGGAAACAGAAGGATTTGTTTCTCGTAGTTCCTTCCTTTTGAGGGGAAGTACGTCTACGTTTGGAGAGGGGGTGGTTTCAAACCACCAACGCTACGAGAGGCCTCCCTTGTTCTCCGATGAACCTCACCCCAATGGGTTCGATTCACCTCTTCCACTGTACGACAACCTTTGAGGTGGAAGCCGACACCTTTACAACGAGCTCGGGGCACACATCCACAACTTAATTGGAGGCTCCCAAATACAAGCAAGCTATCAAACAATCAAAGACAAGCTTGTAAGAACCAAATCAAAACCTAGGGATTCTAATGAAACACTAGAGCATGGGGGCCCTCAGGTGAATGAGGGTAAATGAATATCTCTCTTGGTGAAGCTGTAGATCAAGGCCTCCTCCTTCGGTTCTCCAAAGATCAGAGACTTTGGATGGTTGGATGAAGAGATCTTGTTGATTTGGTGGCTCAAATGGACATGGTGTTCTTGAGGTGGACGAGCAGCAAGAACAAGGGGATAAGGTACCCTATTTATAGCCCTTCTGTCAGCAAACCGTTTTTCTGACCGTTGGAGAAGAAACAGACCGGAGACTCCGGTCACCACACCGGAGACTCCGGTCTACACCGGAGACTCCGGTCAACCTCCGGACCAGCCTCCAGACCCCTTGACAGAATGACCCAGCGCATATGGGAGCCAAGAGGACTGGAGACTCCGGTCCCTCTACACCAGAGACTCTGGCCAGAGACAGGGACCAGAGACTCCGGACCATCCCCCGGACCAACCTCCGGACCCCTGGACAGACTGACCCAGGCAAGGAAATAGAGGCCCCTCCGGAGACTCCTGGGGAAACTCCAGACCACACCGGAGACTCCGGTCAGTGTAGACCAGAGACTCCGATCTAGAATCCCCAAGATACAAGAGGAAATGCAGGGAATGATCCGTAGGCCAGTGGTCCTTTTTTCCTTTGTAGAATATCAACCTGTAGACAATAGCAAACTGTAAAAGGGTCTACTAGTTGTTAACGAACACCAAAAGTGATTATGACAGTAAATGTCCTTTAACATTCCTCAAAGATTACGATACAATTAAGTCACATAGTTCATTATTGCAATAGCTAGAGACATAGTCTCCTTCTTCTTAGACCGTGAGATCATATTACTCACTGTTTCCCGAGGCTGCCTTGACTGCATCAAACGTTACTCGGTGACACTGTGATCATAAAGGTGTACGTTGGGTATTCCAAAGGAACCGTAGATGGCATGTGACTCAAGAGCGGGATTTGTTCACCCACGTGACGGGTAAGATATATACGGCTGACTTGGTGATATTACATCCATAAATGTTGCAACATGTGACTAGGTTACGTGGATGTAATATCATAGTAACAAGTAAAACATAACTTGTCGGTAACAAGATTGAACAAGGTATGTGATACAATGACCGTATCTCGGACAAGTCGTATCAGAGAAACAAAGGAAATTGGACTCAACGTTTTACGGTTCATACGACATCGTCATCGTGGAATATATAGGGGTCATCATGGGCATCCCGGTCCCATTATTGATCATTGATAGAGATCATGTCTATACCATTCCCGAACTGTGATGATATACACTTAAGGGTACGATTAGAGAGATCATCCATAAGTTGGAATCATAGTTGAGAAAGAGAAAACCGGAATTGTTCCGCAGAGAGATCAGAAGCTGTTCGGAGAAAGGAAAAGGGACCGAAAGGTGTTCGGGTGAATATGTATTTATTATATGTTAATTATGAATTAATATATTCTAAATAATATTTTAATTAAGATTTATAAAGAAAGCCACATAAAAAGAGAAATAAAAACAGCATACAACCACTATTGGGCCGGTTTTGAACCAGCCCATGCGAGCGACGGATAAAGGGCGTTGCACAGGTGGCGGCTCGGAGCTGGTTGCCGTTGGCAGGCCAGAGGCTTGCGGACCGCCCGGGCAGATGCAACGCTGGCATTGCTGGGCCACAGTGGCCCACAGGCCGCGTGCCCAGGCCGCTATCCCTCCTGGCCGACTCGCGCGCTAGGCCGTCGGGGCTTCTGGCCCACCAGGGGGCTGCTGCTCCTGGCGCCTACAAGCTGGGCTATGGTGGGGCAGGTCAGTCCACCCGGTCAGCTCTGCTCCCAGCCTATTGCTTGCTGCTGATGGGTTGGCTACATGTTGGCACATACGGATAGTTTTATTGGTTTTTCTAGTTTTCCTTTTATTATTAGTCCCACGTGGTTAACCCAATGGAGAGGGCACGCCCGCCTCCGCCTATATAAAGGGGTGCCCATAGGTGGGATTGGACACATAATTTGAGAAGTCTTTTGATTGGCTTTCTCCCTCTCTCTATCCCTTGTGACCATGGCCCCATGTATGGGTCGTGCGAACAAGGCACACATGTAGCACGCCGTTGCGCTGCAAGGATTCCAAGCCGGAGATCTACTTCCGCACTCCCGACAGGATCAGGGAGACGGAGGTCTCATCGTACGCCGGATGTGTATGAAGCCACAAGGTGCAACTCTTGGGACACTTTGGATGTCGTGAGCTGGAGCTGCTGCATGATGAAGATGGAGTAAGGGGTGACCTGCGAGGAGCTTCATGACCTTGAGGTCGGCTACGAGTTTGACTGCTTCAACCATGTTCCCCTCAGAACGTTAACCGCGTACGGTCTATAAGGGTATGTATTCTATATGCATAACTACATAGATAGATTTTGGGCGTTAGGGAGTTCTATCATAGGATTTTTTTTGTTTTATGCTACGGAATCCTTCAAACTATTCATATAATTTTTTTTGTCTTCGGGTGCTTGCCCCGTCTATTTCTACAAAACTTGGTCCAGAGCATCTCACTATCCTCCAAGGCACCTCCAAGTGCCTCAGCACCTGTAGGGGTTCGAGGGCAGCTTGGACACACAATATAGGCAGAAGGACTGCCCTTAGGCAAGTCCTTTTGCAGCGGAGAAGAAACAAAACTTAAATCTAACATAGCAGGCAAAATAGAGATATTATCATCAATAGCTATAGTTGACTCGTCAACGTCACCACTATCCGAATCTAAAATGACAACACCTACAGATTTTGCCATGCTTTTCAAAGAATCTTTATGCAGAAGTTGGAAAGGGTTAGTACTTGCTATACCTTTGAAGGATGGCACATAGACCTCTAAATTCTTATTCTTATGCTCCCGAGCAAGCTCCAAGATTATTTTCCCAGCATTACCATGTGTCCTGGCACCCTGTCTGGTACCTAGCACCACCCCCATGGCTTATTCTTCTTATGCAGCTGCTCTAGGTTTAGATCCCCTGAGTCCATTCCTCTTTTGTAGTTGGTATCTTGAGCAGTTTCTATCCCAGCGACCTCTTGTTGTGCTTCCTCATACACAAAACAACCCTCGTCATCTACCAGCTCCATATCTCTCAGCATCTTGTAGCATTTTTCCTCATTAGGATTAGCCTTTGCCAACCATCCCATAATATCCCTTCTAACAGACTCCAAAAGGCATGAAGTGGAGCCAAGAGCTCACCCTCAGCGTTGTTGTTGAGCTCAACAATCATCCCACCCGTAGTCTTCTTGATTTGGACAGAAGTTGACCCTCTATTTGTACCATTTTTCTCGGTAGCCGACCCACCTTTTGAGATTGTTGAGAAGGGAGATTCTCCATATCCATTATAGCACCCTTGATAGGATCTACACCTGACTGGATATCTGGATCATCAGGCCCTTCATTGCTTGGAGCTGCATCTTTAGGAAATTCAGCAGTAATAGAGATGGAGTAATGCTTCTTCTTAACCTCAAACAAGTGACACTCTAGAAGGAGGTGTGGCTCTTTGCATTGGATCTTCACCCTGACCACCTCACACAAATTTTGGAACATACCAAGACAGTCTACATCCACCATTATGCATAGAACTGAAGCAAACTGGGCTAACAGGTTCCATTTGCACCATTCAGGCTTGAGACCTCTTAGCTGGACCCAGATTTCATGATTCTCTCCAACTAATTGGAACTCTCCATCCCACACCTCAACATTCACTGTCACACCATACTTGACCAGACCAAAACAAGGGTTTCCTGCAACATCTTCAACTGGCAAGTGAGGAGGGAATTTGACCAAGAAGGACCATGCATGAGTCCACAGCCAAAACCGCTTGTTATGTGCTGGCATGGATCTCTATCCCCAACGTTATGCACGCACGTGTCAAATTGTTCTAAGATGGTTGTGGAGGCCTATCAATTTCTTATATAGATAGACCGAGTCGCATAAACTAAAGAACTATCTCGCTTGCACCTCTCTACCTCTCTAGTGTTCTTAGGGGATGTTTCACAAAAAATGGATGCACGGGATAAACCAAAATATGCATGAGAGTACTAAGTTTTGCGAATGACTATATAGGAATTTGTCGAAAACCATGACATCATTGTAGAATTTTATTTTACACTTTTCCTGCTTTTTGTTATATTTAACAACACATTAGGATTAACTTGAGCGTGTGCTAACCACTTAAGAGTGCACGTAAAGAACATTAACAGGGAGATTAGGGTCAACTTATGGGTGATTGAGTTCGCCACCTTAGCATGCCTGTTGCAGGCTTGAAGCACATGTTGTGTTGACGAAGTTGTTGTAGTAGACGATCCAGGTATCCTCCTGATCCCTCAGGTCTCAAGTGGTACTGTCCAGGGATAGCACGCCGACATTCCAGCGTTTCCTGTTGATTGTGCACAACATGTGATCGGTGCAAATCTTGTAGTGTATAGGAGATCGACTAGGCTTAACACTAACTAGTAAATCACAACAAAGGGCTAGAACCATGAGTTCGTTAGGTCGGCCCGATCAGAATGTTTAGTTAGAGCATCTTCAGTCGCGAGCCTCAAACGACGTCCGGTAACAGCGCCAGATCGGTGAGCGTCGACACGAGTGGCCGCCTTTGGGGGCGCCTCTCCTTAGTCACGCCCCCTAAAGAAGGCTTCCTATGGGTTTTTAAAACAATTTTGACCAAATTTTAATGAAAATACAAATAGTTTAAACTCATAAATCAAATCTCAGTCACATTAGAAGCATAGTTTTAACAAATAAAAATAGAAGTTCTACAATAGTCCATACAAATAAAATAAAATAAAATAAGGACAAAGTCCACTCTTGCGGCCCCTTCTTTGAGCCTCCACAAATGCTCAATCATATCATTCTTAGTTCGTAATGAACAACATCGTCACGAATTTCCATATGCATGGCGAGGTAGTCAACCCAATCTGCCGGCACCTCGTGATCAACATGTGCAAGAGGACACTCACACTCATACGGTCGGTCATCATTTGTTGAATATTTGCGCTCACTCTCCATGATCATATTGTGCGTGATCACACATGCATTCATCACGAGTCAAACGGCTGAACACATGTGCGCGAGGCAGGCAAGCGAGGTCGCCGCGAGCTTCTAGAAGACCCACAAACGCTAGAGGAAGCTTGGCAGCGGTAGGCGACTCGGCCAGTGGGAGGACGGGATTCGATGGTGCCCTATCGGGGTCAACAAGTCGTGACGGCGATTTGGCGGGGGTGGGAGACATGTAGAGAGACGCAACACCGGGCGGGAGGAAAAAAGGAGGCTCGGTCGATGGCAAGTGGAACCCGCATGTCTGTATGTGATGTGGAAGGGTGCACGACTTGTGTCTGCCGGCCAGAAGGCTGCCTAGGGCGCGGGGTGGCTTGGGCGTGCTGGAGAGGTTACTGGGCCACGCCAGCCAGAACGTGGCTGGGCACGACTTCGTGTCTGGCTCGCCCAGTAGCCACTTAGGGAGCCTTTTAGGGCTCGCAGCTTGAGATGCTCTTACATGTGGTGAGATCCCAAATCTTGGTTCGTGGGACTTTCCTTTTATTTCTCTCATACAGTTATTTGACTCTTTCTATTTGTGTTTAAACCGAGGATTGAACAACACTTTCTCAAAAGTAAACTTCGTAGGTCTAATCGCCTTTGGGATACTGTCATGTGTTGTGATATTTATGTTCAACAAAAGCATGCGTGTCTTCTAGAGCACACTTTCATTCCATCATGCCAACTCGCAAGGAAAACGAACCCTAAACCAGTGTATGTTCTGATGTAAAAAAGAACCAGTTTGTTGAAACTGATATGCTGGTCATTTTAGAGCAAGTATAATAAGTCTTAGTTAGTTGGCTATAACTTATTAAACTAGTATTGTTTTGCTTAGTTGGATGAGAGAGAAGAGGTGAGAGAAGAGAGGTGGGCTCTCATGCAATAGCCGGCTCTTGCGCGTGCTCCTAGGCACTTTGTGAGTATGTGAGTGGGCCATTGACATATAAAGTAATAAATTTTTGAAGTTATTGTACTACTTGACTATAAGCTGGCTATAGATGACCTTATAGCCAGCAAGCCGGCTATACTATTGGAATTGCTCTTAAAGGTAGTCTAAGAGCAAGTACAATAAGTCCTAGTCAGCTGGCTATAAGGGTTAAAATATTATTTTTTTATCTAGTTGAAAGAGAGAGAATAGGAGAGAGAAAAAGAGTGGGCTCTCATGCAAGAGTCAGCTCTAGCACGTGCTCCTAAGCACTTTGAGAGATTAAAAGGTGGGCCATGTAGTGCTAAAATAGATATTTTTATAGCTCACTATTGTACATGCTAGCTCTAAGTTGGCTATTGTTCTCGTTCTAAGTTGATCTCAACCCCTGCAATTAATAAGCCAATTATAGTGCTATAATTGTGTTTTCGCAATAAGTTGATCTTGAGTTTCTTTTCTCACAAACAAACTCCAAAAAAGTGGGCGCCCACAACTAATCGCCCCATTTCTGCGTTTTTTAAAAACTTTGCCCCCACAACGTGGCGCGTTGACGGCCAGGTGGCGACACAAATCTGCGTGTGACTCGCAGCAGTCCGGATCCATGCATGCCATCATCTGTTCATTTCTGGTCAACAGGCTGGACCCGTACCTGCTACTCCGACGAGCCATCTGGTTAAGATCAGACAGCATGTGTACGGCCATGATTAAAGCTAGGAGTTGATGGAAATATGGCGTGTATGCAAACACGCCAACCAATATTTTCTTGCTTAAGTTTTGAAATATTGTTGCTCAAGTTAGTAGGCACAGATTAGGGGCACGCTCCCGGGAGCATATGCTCCAGGTTTTTGAATGGCAAGTGCTAGGCATCCCGGACGATGAGGCTGGCCCTAGTGGGGAGTATCATAGTCTAGTATCATGCATATGATACTAGTCTATGATACTACTTTTATAGTGGGGAGTATCATATGCGTAGTATCATAGAGACTTTCATGTATTTGTTTCTAGGATCTATTGTAGCACCTCAACATTGTGATCTAGTTGTGGCATGTATCAATATGAAATATTATTTGTTCGTACAAGGTAAATACACGAACAAAAAATAGGTCCATACTAAATAATAATGTTCCACGATATTATAAATAACGTAAGTGGCATTACATAGAACAAGAATATTATCTAGCGTGGCCCAAACTTTTTCCAAATATGCTCAATCAAATCATTTTTCAGAGCTCTGTGCATCGTACGATTACGAATTCTTGCATCTCTGTCAAGGACGTCGGCAAATGCTGGTATATCACCATGAGTAAATACCGATGGAAGGACAATCGATGAGCCTGCTTCCTCATTCAAATCTAGAATATTGCCTGCCTCTTCCTTTTCATCATCAACTATCATGTTGTGTAGAATGATGCAAGCCATCATAATATGACAAAGATCGCCACGGTCAAATAAATGTGCCGGCTGCCGTAAAATGGACCATCGGGCTTGGAGCATCCCAAATGCACGTTCCACATCCTTCCTTGCTGCTTCTTGATACTGAGCAAACAACGTGTGCTTATCTGTCTGAGCCATCGGTATTGACTTCACAAAAGCTGCCCACTCGGGGTATATTCCATCTACAAGGTAATAACCAAGCTGGTATTCCTTCTCGTTGATACTATAATTCACCTGAGGAGCTTGCCCTTTCATTTGCTCGATGAACAATGTCGATGTGAAAACTACAGCACCATTGACGTGAAAACTAGAAACTGAAACACTTGAGCTTCACCCAATTAATAGAAAGTAACTGACCGAGACACCAAACATCACACGTTCACATAATTGACACCAAAATAGAAAGTAATTGAAGGAGACACCAAACATCACACGTTCACATAATTGACATCAAAATAAAAAGTAACTGACCAAGACACACAGACCAACAGACGTTCAGTCAGAGACAGGCCATCCCAGACGATCACGTTCACACAATTAAAATGTAAATGGCCATGACACCAAACCATCAGCTTCACTGAATTAATATCATGATCAGGTTCACTGTCGAGAATGGACACCACCATCAGGTTCTATTCCCCTTGATCACCTTGTGAAACTGTCGACATACAGAATAGTCAGTTCACATAAATATTATGATTTAAATACATTTCATATTGGGTTACTATGCATCATACCTGAATCTCCTTCAGAAAACAGCTTGGACTCCATACTCTTCAAAGATTTAGCTCGGCCAGCTTTTGAAGCATCATCCATACGAGACGTGTCAGCTAATAGCAATTATTGATAAACATCCAACATTTTTGTCGTGTTAGTGATCTTTGCAGTTTCAAGCTGTCGATTTGACAGAAACACCTGGGTCTCTATAACCTTTTGGCGCTCCTCCATAGACTGATTGTTAACCTCAATAAATTTTTCAAGTTTTTCTCCTAACTCCTGTGAGACTTCTCTTGCCTTCCCTTTACCGGTGCGCTCAGCTTTAGCCTTATCACGACCAGCTATTGGCCGCTGCTCACTCTCCAAGTTGATCACATTTGGTGGACTCTTCCCATCTTTCGCTATCATTCTATTGTAACATGCCAGCCATTTTCCATCATCCTTGAGTTTTACCCACATAGTAAAATGTTGGAATGGATGGCCATTGTTGGCTTCATACTTCTCCAAGGTCATTGTCTCTAGGTCTGCAGTGCTGACACCACTACGATACACACCAGTCACATCAGTCCATGCGCCATGGAAAGCACCAAGCCTTTTCTTGACCCTTTGCCACTCTTGCTTCAGCTGATTGTAATCTCTCTTTCGGTTGTTGGGTGTGGTACAGTTGTATAGAGTAGCAATGTCATCCCAGAACTTCTCACCCTTCTTACCATTTCCATCGATGGGACCAGCTGAACACTCCAACCAAGCATTTGCCTAGATTGTGAACATTTAACTCAGATAAGCCTAACAAGCTACAAGAATATAAATGCATATAAAAAATTGAGCAATAATATCATTACCAATCTGACATGTTCCTTAGGTGTGTAGGGTAGACGTTGTGCGGTCCTTCCATTTGGCTCATCATCAACAACAACAACATTGAGATTCTTCCTTTTCCTTTTGGAAGAAGTTAAATTCACTTTGGCAGGAGCAGACTGAGATGCAGCTTTTGGGTGCGGTGGTGGTGGTGGTGTTGAAAAGGAATCATGTGGCGAAGTACCAACAAAGTGCAAATTCTCCATCCATTGGTTTCCTTGTTCATGATGGTGCACTGGTGGTGGATGGAAATTATACATATGCATTGGTGGTGCAGGAGTATACAATGGGTCCTGTTAACTTCATGAGTTTAAGATAAATGTGCTTGCATCTCTTCAGTTAGCAATATATATATATATCTGCTACATTCATGTGTGGATGTATGTGTACTAAAAATATAGCATCAATGATTATTTGGAGAAATACACAAGAATCTCTAAACTGCAAATAAAAAGCTCCCTGCCAATGTACTTTAAATATAAAGCTCTCAATTGTACTGACCATGGCAATCATCTAGACTAGTTGTACTGGTTGGAGTACTGACCATGGAAATCAAAAGGGTTCTAGGTTGGAGTACTGACCATGGAAATCATCTAGAAAAACATGAACTCAGCATTGATTCAAGGAGTGGGCGGAGTAGGAGCTTGCCGGGGCGGCGTCGGGATAGAAGTGTGGCGGTGTGGAGGGGTTCGCGGAGGAGATCGTCGGGCCACCGGAGAAGAAGTGCGGCGGTGGAGGGGGATTAGCGCAGGATCCCATCTGTGCTCCGGCGAACTGCTGCGGTGGCGATGTGGCCGGCGACAGGACTGGCGCCGCCTCCTTGCGGGCGCTCGATCTCTGAAGGAAATATGCCCTGAGAGGCAATAATAAAGTTGTTATTATATATTTCTTGTATATGATAGATGTTTATTTTGCATGCTATAATTGTATTGATAGGAAACATCAATACATGTGTGTTTAATAAACAAAAAGGGTTCCTAGTTATGCCTCTCTTATAGACTAGCTTTTTGATTAACAAGATGAACAAAGTTTCCTGATCATGGACATTGGATGTTGTTAATAACACGGTCACAACATTTGTGAAATGATGTGATGAACATTCATCCGAAGTATAGCATTACGATCAAGTCATTGTGTTTATATTGCTATAACATCATACAAAGTAGTCTTAGTCCTTAGACCATGAGATCATGTTAATTGCTAACACCGGAAGAGTATCTTGATAACATCAAACGTCACACCGTAACAGGGTGACTATAAAGATGGGTTCAGTACTACGAAGGTGTTATGTTGAGGCTCATGGATCAAGAGTGGAATTTGTCAATCCAGATGACGGATAGATATACTCTGGGCCCTCTCGATGATATCACATTAAGATAGCTTGCAAGCAAGTGATGTGATCACTAGAATGTTATATCACGGGAACGAGAAAAGAGTGCATGTCGGTAACGAGATCAAACTAGGTATTTAGATACCGATGATCGAATCTCGGACATGTATTATATCATGAGACAAAGGGATTAAATTGCTGACGTTAAAGGTTCTCACGATCACAGAAGTCATCGTTGAATATGCAGGAGTCAGTATGGATCTCCAGATCCCGCTTTTAATTATTGATCTGAGAGGAGTCTCAATCATGTCTGCATTATTCGCGAACCGTAGGGTGACACACTTAAGGGTTGTCAGACACCATTTAGGAGCACATATGTTCCAGACAAAAGGTTTGCAAAGCGCTGGAAATGTTTCGATAGAAACATGAATTGTTTCGATAGAAACCAGAATTGTTTCGGGTGAAATAGCAGAAAGTGGTTCTGTATGTGATATTGAAATGTTGCAAGGGGTTTTATGTGAATGTTTGTTAATTAAATAAAATAAATAAAAGAGTTTTATTAAATGAGAGAGCATTAAATTTGGAGAAATTTAATGCATTTAAAGTGGAGACTTTAAAAGGGAATGTGAAGAGGCATTTTAATGTGGAGGGGTTACCACCACATGAATGGGGAGGTGAGGGGTCACCCTCCCATGCGCCGGCCATGGAGTGAGGGGGCACCCCCCTCCTCCTATAAAAGACCACCCATTCCCTCCTTCATCCTTACACCTCCTCGTGAAGGATCTCTCTCCCCCTCTAGATATTACCCCATGGTCTCGGATTAGCGAGATACATGTTCCCGGTGGCCTTGCGTCTGGAAGGAGTTGCTGCTTCCGCTGATTCGCTGGAGCGAGGAGGTGGAGGTTGTCCGGTGGCTTGAACGTGTGTGCGAGGACAGATGCGCTGCTGATTTGCGGCGCTCGGACTTCCACACAATTTTGAGATCGGCAAGCGTACGACTACATCAACCACGAGTCCCTACTCGTTAACAAAACTCGTTGTCTTCGAGGGTAAGTTCTTCATGGATGTATGTCCACTCGTTGCTCTGTATCTAGTAGATAGATCTTGGCGTATAGTTCTCATCGTAGGAAATTTTTTGTTTTCTATGCTGCGGACCCAACAGTGGTATCAGAGCTTGATCTATGCGTAGGTGCTTTGCACGGGTAGTACACATATGTTTATATGTGGGCGATGATGATCATGTTATTGCATCTTCTATGTACTTTGGATATTGGTGGCATTGTGGGATGAAGCGGCCCGGACCAACCTTACATGTCATCGTATATGAGACCGGTTCCACGACTGACATGCAACTTGTTTTGTATAAGTGGCTGGCGGGTGTCTATCTCTCCTACTATAGTCAATATCTGATTTACAACGAGTTGCTAATAACTTGGTTATCCTCGTTGTGGTTCATGTTCGTAGGTAGGACCGGTTCTATCTCTGAAAGCCCTAAGCCACGTAAAACTTGCAATTGATAAATTAGAGGCGTCTAGTTTAGATCGTTGCTGGGCTAGTGTCTTGATATGGTATTGTTGTAAGTAGATGATGATAGATACTCTTACAACTCACTTAACGTGTAAGTTCCATAGACCTTGGCCTTACACACAAAGGAATGATAGAGATCATACCACGATGCAAATGATAGAGATCAAATGCATAGACCATATCACCTCACTTCACACATTAGATGTTAGCATCTTATATTGCTAGTTTGGCGCTTTTGGTAGCATTATAAGATGATCCCTCATTTAGATATCAAGATAAAATGTGTTCTTCATTAAGTATGCACCGTTTTGTGGATCGTGTTTTGAGGCATCACGTGATGATCGGGTGTTCTCGACTCTACGCTTTCATACAACGGGTGTAAGACAGTTTTACACACGCGAATACTAAGGTTCTTACTTGACGAGCCTAGCATGTACATGGCCACAGAACACGGACCGAAAGGTTAAGCATGAGTCATATAGTTGATATGATGCCTATATAGATACTCGCCTTTGAAGCTACACCGACTCACATGATGATCGGACTTGGTGTAGTGGATTTGGTTCATGTCATCACCAAAAGGACACGAGGGATGTCGTTTTTGAGTGGGAGTTCATTAGTAATTTGGATTAGTTGAACTCAATCTATCATAAACTTAGTCTAAATATATTTTACAAATTCTGTTGTAGATGGCACCACCTGCTTTTAATTTCAATGTGTTCATGGAGAAAGAAAAGCTTGCTGCGAATGGTAGCAACTTCACCAACTGGGCTATAAATTTGAGGATTCTCCTCACTGCTGCATAAAAGCAATATGTGCTAGAGGCGCCGCTAGGCCCCCCACCAGCTCCTGATGCCCCTGACGAGGAAAAGAACGTCTATATAACTCGTCAGGAGGACCACAACTTAGTTCATTGCGGCATACTGTATGGGCTAGAACCAGAACTTCGAAAACGTTTCGAAAATGGCAATGCCTTTGATACCATGGGAGAATTGAAAACGATTTTCGATACCCATGCTGCCGTAGAGAGTTATAATGCTTCTGAAAAGTTCTTTAGCTGCATAATGGAAGAGAACAGCTCCGTTAGTGAGCACGTACTCAAAATGTCTGGGTACGCCGATAAGCTTGTGTCCTTGGGAATAATGATTCCCATTGACTTAGGCATACATCGTGTTCTCCAATCTCTGCCACCTAGCTACAAGAGCTTCGTGATGAACTATAATATGCAGGGCATGAAGAAGTCTCTTCCCGAGCTTCTGTCAATGCTTAAGACTACAGAAGTGGAGATTAGGAAAGAACATCAAGTGTTGATGATCAATAAGACCACCGGTTTCAAGAAGGACAAGAAAGGCAAGCAAAAGGGAAAAGAAGGGCGGCAAATCTGTTGCCGCGCCTGAAAAGAAACCCCGAGCTGGCCCTAAGTCTAACACCGAGTGCTACTATTGCAAGGGGACTGGCCATTGGAAGCGCAACTGCCCCAAGCATTTGGCGGACAAAAAGGCCGGCAAGGCAAACAAAGGTATATGTGACATACATGTTATTGATGTGTACTTGACTAGTACTCGCAGTAGCACCTGGGTATTTGATACGGGATCGGTTGCTAATATATGTAACTCGGTTCAGGGGCTGCGGAACAAGCGACAACTAGCAAATGATGAGGTCACGATGCGGGTCGGCAATGGATCAAGAGTTGATGTGATCGCCGTCGGAACGCTGCCTCTCCATATGCCGTCGGGATTAGTTATAAACCTGAATAATTGTTATTTGGTGCCTGCACTGAGCATGAACATTGTATCCGGATCATGTTTGATGCAAAGTGGTTATTCGTTTAAATCTGAAAACAATGGTTGTTCGATTTATATGAATAATATCTTTTATGGTCATGCACCAGTGTTGAATGGTTTATTTCTATTGGATCTCGATAGTAGTATTACGCATATTCATAATGTTGATGCTAAAAGGATTAAACTTGATAATGATATACCTGCATATATGTGGCACTGCCGTCTAGGTCATATTGGCGTTAAACGCATGAAGAAACTCTATTCTGATGGACTTTTGGAATCACTTGATTTTGAATCATTTGATACATGTGAGCCATGCCTTATGGGCAAGATGACTAGAACGACATTTTCCGGTTCAATGAAACGGGCGACAGATTTATTGGAAATCATACATACTGATGTGTGTGGACCAATGAGTGTGTGCGGCGACGCGTGCAAGCACGATCAACAGGCGGGCATGGCGGCGGCAGCGCGTGGCGGCGACGTGGCCAATAGGGCCCGCGGAGCCAGCGACGAACAGCGGCCAGGCATGCGCGTCTAGCAACAGCCGCACGCGGACGCGAGTCGACCCGGACGATGGCCGTCCGGGAAAATGGCATCATTTTCCTTTTTCAATTGAATTTTAAACACAAGTTAAAATATTAAAAAAATAACAAAAAGTTTGGCACGTACATCTTGATATTCTATGTGCCCACAAAGTAGTTTCACGGGAAACCGATATGTTTTATTTCATGTGTAAAAATACAAAATTTGGCGCTTAAAAAATGCGGGTAACGAGATATTTATTGTCTTTTCACATAGGACACAAAACATATCAATTTTCCGCGAAACGACGTTGTGAGCACATAGAATGTCAAGATGTTTGCGTCAATTTTTTCCAATTTTTTTGACAATTCTTTAAAAAAAATCAGCTAGCAGAAGCATGTGCACCGAGATCGAGAGTGGATTTCGGCAGATTAGAGGTCTATATATCTTAGCCATGATTTAGTTAAACACTGCGTGTACTCTGTGGCCAGCATGCATGTAGCTACTGTATGAGAATGTTCTCCACGTGTACATCCCTTTGCTGTTAACTAACAGATTTTTCAAAAAAGAACTAATCGATCGATTTTTATACCTCATCCCAAAGCGACGTGTCTTTGCATACGGATTCAAAAGACGAATAGACACGAGAATCCGGTTCTGTCGACAAGATGGGGTTAGATGATTAGTATTACCGTCGTTACCAAATACTGTACTGTACAATATTTTGGTAAACCAAAATAGACTACTAAAACATATTATACTCCTTTGTTCTAAAATAACAGACTTCACTCTGGCCCGATACGCATGTATCTGACGCATTTTAGTATTTAGATATTTGTGGCAGAGAGTATTTAGGAGTAACAGTATAGTAACTGCTCTTTTTGTTGGGGTGGAAGGAGGAGATAAACACACAGCCTCCAACGCTCCTGCCTGCGGCGAACCTTCGAGTATAGTATCAATCAACAGATATGCAGCAGAAATAAAACAACGAGCACATATACATGTGGCACAAGGATTTACGTGAAAAAACCTCCTCAAGGTGAGAAGGAAAAAACCACGGGTGCGGACCAACCGGTCCACGCGAGCTTCACTATGAGCAACTTGGGTACATAGTCTTCTCTAAAACATCTAGAGATATACAACACACTCAGCACGTTGTCAACCGGCAACAACAACAACAACCACTTGAGAGAAAGATTACAACAAAGCAGCGTATCTTAGTTTCTGTCCCCTTCGGTAATCAGCAAACTGTTGTTAAATCGCAGATCCAATCAGCACCAAACTTGGTAGACAAGCTGACATATAAGTACTTAACATACACACCAAATTTCAGGTCAATCGGACACCGTTTGCCTGCCCAAACTGTTCGTCTACCAAAACTGCTCTGTGCTGAAACTGCAGCAGTCCGAACTGAATAAACCGCTTCCAAATCTGAAGCTACACTGACCTAGACCTCAAACCAGCTAACCAGATCGAAGTACTCAAAGCAAGGAAGGAGCACACCAAGTTTGGAGTCAATCCAAGCACCTTTTAGCCTCCAAACACCAGCTTGAAGACAGACCGGTCAGATCTCAGAAATCTAGACAAAAATCACCTCTCCTCTTCTTTCTCCCTTCTCACTATGTTGTGGTGTTCTTGTGTGTTCTCTCACCCTCTCACAGCAGCCACGATGGCTTGCTTCTCTCACTTTCTCACTTTGCTCCCACACACAGCCACCAAGGGTGGCTAGGGTTTTCCTTTATACTCCTCTCTCAAGGAGCACTTCAGCCGATGGATAAGAACATCGATCAACGGTTGAAACGTGTTGAACTTCACAGGCTGATGTTGGGCTGCCAACACACCTCTATGTGGAGGGACCTAGCCCGACAAACTCCCCCTCCTGACATCATGGAGGGTCTCACTGCCAACCGGCAGTCATGCCAGCGAGCCGACGACATACCTCGAGCTTTCCTCTTGTCACCACCTTGGTCAACATATCAGCCATATTGTCATCTGTGTGCATCTTCTCAATTTGCATTTGCTTGGAAGTCAGCACATCTCGAATCCAATGATAGCGCACATCAAGATGCTTCGACCTCGAATGAAAACTTGCATTCTTACTCAAGTGAATGGCACTTTGGTGGTCACAAAACAGCACATACTTGTCTTGCTCAAAACCAAGCTCACAAGCCAATCGTTTCAGCCACAATAGCTCCTTGCTCGCCTCAGTTACTGCGATGAACTCGGCCTCAGTTGTGTTCAGCGCCACACACTTTTGCAACCTGCTTTGCCATGCCACTGCTCCCCCTGAATGGGTAATGAAATAACCTGAAGTAGACTTTCTTCCATCGACATCTCCAGCCAAGTCTGAATCTAAATATGCAATCAGTTTGGGCTCACTACCACCTAAGCAAAGTGATACATTGCAAATGTATCTATAATTTTTGATGTTCCATGCTTGGTTTTATCCACTTTCTTGTGTTTTGTCCACACTTTGGAGTACTTTTCATATGATTTCTTGGACTAACCTATTAACAAGAGCCACAGTGCTTGCTGCCTGTTTTCTGCTGTTTTTGGTTCCAGGAAAGTGAGAAAATGAATATTCTCGGAATTGAACGGGACAAAATCCAAAGTGCCTATTTTTTCGAAAGTCATCAGATGCCAGAATACGAGATGGAGAAGGACCAGAGGGCGGCCACACCACCTGGCCACGCGGCCAGGCTTGGCCCGCGCCAGGGGGTGGTGTGGCCAGCCCAGGCACCCCCTCAACCTCTCCTTCCACCTATATATTGTCCTCGGGACGAAAACCCTAAGGACCCGATCAAAAATCCACGAAAGAGTCTATAGCCGCCATCATCTCCATCCCTAGATCGGGAGGGATCTGAAGCTCTTCCCAGCACCCTGCCGGAGAGGGGAATTCACCCTGGAGGCCTTCTTCATCACCATGCAAGCCTCCGGTGTGATTGGTGAGTAGTTCATCCTTGGACTACGGATCCATGTAGTAGCTAGATGGCTGGTTCTCCTCCTTTGTGCTTTCATGTCTAGATCTTGTGAGCTCCGTTCATGATCAAGATCATCTAGTTGTAATTCTGTATGTTGTGTTTATGGGGATCCGATGGATATTGAGATGCTATTTCAGATTGATTATTGATTCTATCATGTCTTTGTTATTTGTGATCTTGCATGCTTTCCGTTGTTAGTAGCTATCTTGGCCAAGTAGATTCTAGCAACTCCAAGAGTTAGTATTTATGCTTGATAGTGGGTTCATGCCTCTGGTAATCTGGGGAAGTGACAGAAATCTCTAAGGTACTAGATGTGTTGTTGCCACTAGGGAGAAAACAACAAACCTTTTTTCATAGAACAATCGTATTGTTTACTTTACACACAGTTCGTAAAGCAATAATCTGTTGCTTGCAACTTAATACTGGAGGGGGTTTAGATGATAACCTGAAGGTGGATTATTAGTCATAGATGCAGTTGGATGTCGGTCTATGTATAATGTTGTAATGCCCAATCAAGTCTCAAAGGAGTCAAGATGATTAGTATATGCATATATTGCTTTCTCGATGTTTGTCAATTGCCCCGCTGTAATTTGTTCACCCAGCATGTTATCTATCTTAAGGAGAGCCACCTCTAGTGAACTATGGATCCTGGTCCTTTTTCTTTACATACAATCTATAAACTGTTACTGCTTTGTGTTTACTTTCTGCAAACTATTACTTCTTTCCATTCGATACGTTTAATCCTTTGTTTTCCGCAAAACACGGTGAGATTGATAACCTCATCGCAAGTTGGGGACAAAGTTCTGTGGTTTGTGTTGTGCAGGTCTCCATGTTGCTACTAGCACCGGTAGTGCACCCTGCCAAGACTCAGCTAGCAACACCTTTGGGGTGTTTCCTTGCTCCTACTAGTTCGATTAAACCTTGGTTTCATAACTGAGGGAAACTTGCTGTTGTGCTCATCATACCTTCCTCTTGGGGTTCCCAACGAGCTCTACATCAACATCGCACCAGCTTTTTCCTGGCGCCGACACTGAGCCATCACAAAGCTTCATATTAGTGCTGCCCCGGATATACCTCAAAATCCACTTCACGGCTTTCCAATGTGGTTTACCTGGATTTTACATAAATCTGCTCACAGTACTAACCGCTTGAGCAATGTCAGGCCGTGTGCACACCATAGCATACATCAAACTCCCAACATCTGAAGCATAAGGAACCTTTTGCATTTCCTTTTCCATCTCTTCAGTGGAGGGACATTGCTTTTTACTCAACTTGAAATGAGCTGCGAGTGGACAACTCACTTCCTTTGCCTTGTCCATCTTGAACTTGCGAAGTGCCTTCTCTATATATTTCTCTTGAGACAAGTACTACTTGTTGGATTTTCTGTCTCTCTCAATTCTCATGCCGAGAATACACTTTGCTGGACCCAAGTCTTTCATGGCAAAACTTTTGCTCAACTCTTTCTTTATCCTAGAAATTCTTGAGACATTATTGCCAATAATCAAGATATCGTCTACATAGAGCAATAACATGATAAAATCGTCACCTGAGAATCTCTGGATAAATACACAATGGTCTGAGCTACACCTCTTGTAGCCTTGCTCCCCCATGACAGATTCAAACTTCATGTACCATTGTCTCGGTGCTTGTTTCAGGCCATAGAGACTTTTCTTCAATTTGTACACATAGTCTTCTTTGCCTTTAACAAGAAACCCCTCAGGCTGCTCCATGTAGATTTCTTCCTCCAACTCTCCATGAAGGAAAGCTGTCTTCACATCCATTTGCTCAACCTCCAAGTTGAGACTTGCTACCATGCCAAAGATCATTCGGATTGATGTCAGCTTCACCACCGGAAAAAATATTTCATAAAAGTCAATACCTTTTCTCTGGCTGAATCCTTTTACAACTAGCCTGGCCTTGTACCTTGGATGTGACGTGTGCTCTTCTTGCTTGATTCTGTAGACCCACTTGTTATTTAGAACTTTCTTGCCCTTGGGCAACTTCACCAGCTCATAAGTATGATTCTTATGCAAGGAATCCATCTCTTCTTGCATAGCATTATTCCACTCCTTCTTGTTCTCATCTTTCATTGCATCTTGAAAGCACTCAGGTTCTGAACCATCAGACAATAACACCACATATTGGTCTGAATCGTACCTGGTGGAAGGAACACGGTCTCGGCTGGACCGTCTGAGTGGAGCAGCTAGTGGACTATCTGGTTCAGGTGCTTGCTGATCATGATCATCTTCTTCAGCATCATACTCTTGCTGCTAGGGAGCTTCCTCACCTGTACCACTATGTGCATCACCTTGCACATCTTCTGCATCATCATCTTCAGCTTCTTCTTTAGCTGAATCTGTAGGAACTGGGTCAGAATCAGATCTGTCTTGCTGCTGATTTCGAGGAGGAACATGCACCGGAACTTGCACCGGAGCCTACACCTTGGTATTCACAATATCCTTAATTGTTTGGTCTTCAACAAACACAACATCACGGCTTCTCACAACCTTTCTTGCTATTGGATCATACAACTTATAGCCGAACTGATCACCACCATAGCCAAGAAAAATACACTGTCGTGTCTTTGAATCAAGCTTTGACATTTCATCTTGAGGGATATGAACAAAGGCCTTGCACCCAAAAACCTTCAGGTGCTCATACGAGACGTCCTTGTCATAAAAGACCTTGTTTGGAACATCTCCCTGCAATGGATAACTTGGTGAGAGATTAATAAGATAAACTGCAGTCGACAAAGCCTCACCCCAGTAATGTTTAGGCAGCTTTGCACTCGATAGCAAGCATATGTAACTCTCTCAACAATTGTCATGTTCATCCTCTCAGCAAGACCATTCAGCTGTGGTGTCTTCGGAGGAGTAAATTGGTGCCTAATTCCCTGCTCCTTGCAATAGGCATAAAATGGGCCAATATACTCTCCCCCATTATCAGTGCGAATGCACTTGATCTTCTTCTCAGTTTCTCTCTCAATTGAGACTTGGAATTGCTTGAACATACTTAGTACTTGATATTTGTTCTTCAAAACATAGACCCAAACCTTTCTGGAAAAGTCATCAATAAATGTGACAAAGTACTTTTCTCCACCCAATGACCTCACCGACATTTTGTAAACATCGAAATGTATCAAGTCCAGCACCTCGGGCTTCTTGTGAGGAGGTTGACTCTTGAACGCAACTCTGTGTTGCTTCCCCGCTAGACAATCTGAATATTTTTTGATGTGAACACCCTTCACACCTTTCAACAGATTTTTCTTCACTAGCACTGTCATCCCCTTCTCACTCATGTGCCCAAGTCTCTTGTTCCATAAGGCACACACATCCTCTTTCTGCAACACATTAACACAAGCAGCAGAAAGCTTAGCATGAACATGATACAAAACTGAAACCATGTTACCTTTAGCAACAATCAGATTTCCTTTGGTCAGCTTGTACTGTGTATTTCCAAATCTACTCAAGTACCCATCTTTATCAAGCAATCCAACCGAGATAATGTTGAGCCGAAGGGCCTCAACATGTCTCACCGACTTGAGGACTAGTGTCATACCATTTTCAGTCTCCAAGTGCACATCTCCTCTTCCAATGATTTTTGCTCTATCATTGTTCCCCATCTTCACAACACCAAAATCACCTGCTGTGTAGTTGGTGAAGAGCTCTCTACGAGATGTAGCATGTATGGTAGCACCGCTGTCCGGAATCCAAGTCATCTCATCACCATCTGCAAGGCTGATGGTATCATCAGAAACTACAGTGATCCTCTCCTCAATGGTGGAAACATTGCTGCCATCGTGTTCTTCATGCATGAGAAACATGATCTCTACCGCAACAATCCGGCCTCCCTCACTGTCACTGTCACTGTCGGTCTGTTTCTAAACTTTCTTCTTTTTCTTTTTGTCTTTCTTCCATTGTTCACAATGCACTTGATGTGACCCTTCTCACGGCAGTGATGGCATATAACACCAGCATACTTGTCTTTGCCTCTTGATTTGCTTCTACTTCTTTCTCCTCTCTTACTCGGACCTTTGCTCTTGCTTCTCCCCCGTGACTCGGTCACTAACACTTCAGAATGTCAGGAAGAACCGTTATTATCCGCAATTTTTCTAGACTCTTCATTTAGTACCTTGGTCTTCACAAGGTTCCAAGTGACAACTCCATTAGGTGCTAAATTGCACACGGTGACCTTAAAGGTCTCCCAACTGTCCGGTAATAAGCCAAGTAGCAGCAAGGCTCTGACTTCATCTTCAAATGTAATTCACATTGAAGATAGCTGATTTATAATGCCCTGAAATTCATTTACATAGTATGCAATTGGAGCGCCCTCCTTGTACCTCAAACGCATCAATTTCTTGATCAAGAACATCTTGTTGGTACCTTCTTTGCGGGCATACAGCTCCTCCAATTTCTGCCATAAGGTACGTGCATGTGTCTCCTCAATGATATGGTTCAAAACATTGTCATCCACCCATTGGCGGATGAACCCACAAGCTTGGAGATAAAGTACCTCATGTTGATCTTCTTTCATATCGCTGGCATCTCAGTGGAGAAAACTGGCATCCAGTAATCCTTCACATATAATAAGTCCTTCATCTTGCACTTCCAAGATTGATAATTTGTACCATTCAAAGAAATCATTCTGTTGGTATTCACTTCCATCTTTCACCACATGCAAATGCAATCAGCCCAAAACAAACCTTGCTCTAAAACGGAATACAAAACTGAACCTCAGCTCTGATGCCACTTTGTTGGGGTGGAAGGAGGAGATAGACACACAACCTCCCACGCTCCTGCCTGTGGTGAACCTTCGAGGATAGTTTCAATCAAGAGATATACAGCGGAAATAAAACAACGAGTACATGCATAGGTGACACAAGGATTTATGTGAAAAAACCTCCTCAAGGTGAGGAGGAAAAACCACGGGTGCGGACCAACCGGTCTACGCGAGCTTCACTATGAGCAACCTGGATACAGAGTCTTCTCTAGAACATCTATAGTATACAACACACCCAGCATGTTGCCAACCGGCAACAATAACAACAACCACTTGAGAGAAAGATTACATCAAATCAGAGTATCTCGGTTTCTGTCCCCTTCGGTAATCAGCAAACTGCTCTTAAACCGCAGATCCAATCAGCACCAAACTTGATAGACAAGCTTACATACAAGTATCCAACATACACACCAAATTTCAGGTCAATCGGACACTGTTTGCCTGCCCAAACTATTCGTCTACCAAAACTACTCTGTGCTGAAACTGTAGCAGTCCGAACTGAATAAACCGCTTCCAAATCTGAAGTTACACTGACCCAGACCTCAGACCAGCTAACCAGATCGAAGTACTCAAAGCAAGGAACGAGCTCACCAAGTTTGGAGTCAATCCAAACACATTTGAGCCTCCAAACACCAGCTTGAAGACAGACCGGTCAGATCTTAGAAATCTGGACATAAATCACCTCTCCTTCCTCTCTTCTCACTAGGTTGTGGTGTTCTTGTGTGTTCTCTCACCCTCTCACAGCAGCCACAATGGCTTGCTTCTCTCACTTGCTCACTTTTCTCCTACACACAGCCACCAAGGGTGGCTAGGGTTTTTCCTTTATACTCCTCTCTCAAGGAGCACCTCAGCCGTTGGATACGAACATCGATCAACGGTTGAAATGTGTTGGACTTCACGGGCTGATGTTGGGCTGCCAACACACCTTCATGTGGAGGGACCTGGCCCAACACTTTTCTCGAATAAACTTGACTAATTGGTTTCCGAATCAGGTTGCTTTTTTTTCACGTGCCGGCAGAGAAGATGTGTATCGCGGCATCACGGTTGTATGTGCGCTGCATTCTGTAGTTAATTGTACCATGCCTCGACTAATATAGTCTCTCGCAGCATATTTCACCTAAAAACGACCATTTTATGGTATGATTGGATCCCAGGATCAAGAAAGGTAGCAACATGAAAAACAAGAGGCTTTGACACCGACAGGCTTGCTAGTGCAAAACTCGAGATTGTAAAACAACCCTAATGGAAATAAACGTTTTCATGGAACATAGGAAAAACAAAAATGCTCGATCCTATGCCACCATGTATCAAAACGAGGTCCAAATGGATTTTGAAAATTCTTAACAAATGAAACCAAAAAAAAATCTAATCCAAGAATTTTACTCTCTCCGTCGTAAAATAATTGACGTGTGTTTGTCTAGATTTGCATGTATCTATATACTAAAACATGTTTAGATACATGTGAATCTTTTTTTTTGAATGACAGCATGAGAGCTGCTATATTCATTGCAATAGAGGAGAACATTTTACAAGATTAGGTCAGGCATAAAAACAAGGAGTAGCCTGCCTGCAAAAAGAAACTACAAGAAATCAGCCTGGGACAAACGGTGCCCCTCCGTATTGATCAACTAGAGGGACGGGGGCGCCTGCTAATTTTCAAAGGGAGGCTTCTTCCCTGATCTTGTTAATAAGACCGAGCAGAGGCAGTTCTTCTTTTTGAAAAAATTGTCTATTGCGCTCTTTCCATAATTCCAAACAGATTAGTTGAATGGATGTAAAGATCCGCTTTTTTGATCACTTGGCTTATTGCAGATTAAACTTGAGTACCATTGTTGGATCTAGGAGGAGGCGCGGCGGCTCTAAAGAAACCCATCTAGGGTTCCGTTCCCCTTGCCGGTGTTGCCGGTCCACTCTGCCTCCATTGGCCTTGGGGTCTTGAAGGTATGGCGGACTACGGTCACTCGCTGGCGGGAGGTTTTTGTTCGTTGATTAGACTGTTTTTCCATGTCTTTTTGGGATGGTGAGGCGGTGGCTACATCCTGAAGTCAGAATAAGGTTCTTCCCGCCTTATCCTCGCTCTGGTGGTGTATCTAGCGTCAGCGGAGGGCGCGTGGAGTCATGTGCCCGGCATATCTCCTCAGATCTGTTCGGTTTTCGTGTTTATTGGTGTCTTTTCAAGTTAGTCTCTTTCAATCTACGGATGTTATCATTGGCGATGGTTGCTGCTCTAGTGTGTTGTGTTGAATATAAATATACTGCCTAGCCCCTTTTCATCGAATCGATCTTTTAGGATAATTGGCTAGTGCATAAATCTTTTACGGTATCAGAGCCTAGAAGTCTTGAGTTCAAGACCCCGCTCACGTAGTATTAAAAAAAAGATTATGCGTCCTACTCCTATCCCACGCTAGACGTGCGGGGAGTGTTGAATATAAATATATTGCCTAGCCCCTTTCCATCAGATCGGTCTTTTGGGATAATTGGCTAGTGCATAAATCTTTTTTGTTGGTCCTTCGGGTCCTTAGCACGCGAATTCCTATCTGTCTACTACAACAAGCTCTACTACGATAAGCTTTGTCCGGCTCTGGTGTTGGAGGGGCAAGGACGACGACGCGTCTTTGGCTCGTGCTAGTGTTTGTAGTCGTCGTTAAGTGATCATTTGACCTAGTTGTAATTTTTATTACTTTTAGACTTCTTTATACTATTATTAATGATTATTAATAGATCGGTGAAATTTTGCAAAAAAAAGATACACGTGAATCTACACAAACTCGCGTGACTTATTGTGGGAAGGAGGGAGTACAAAAATCTAGATTCCTTTGATCCGAAGAAGACCTACCCTGTGTCAGCGAGGACGCCATGAAGAGCCAACGGTTGGGAGGTGACCACCTTCGTATCATTGTCTCCTTTTACGAGTGAATACTGAATAAGACGTGCTCTATTTTAAATTACACTTTTTCTTTAGTGTATCCCTCTTCCAAAAATAACGAAACTGAAAACATAAAAGACGGCCAGATAAAGAGAAACCCTTCGGTTCTGGGTATCCTCCTCATGTGGTGGTTATGAGGAGATGAACTTTCTGGAGCTTTTCAGGCGATCCAAACAGGTGTGAGAGTCCACAAACTTTTAAGGTTACGACCAAAGATCATTTTAGACGCACATGATAGTGGCAATGAGTTTGCATAACATTTAACCCACGTCTGAGCAACAGACATTTAACCCACGCTCGATCACACTCCATCTGGTACTACCCGTAGTGTCTCTCACCCACCAACAAACGGTCTCAGCTTCTTTTCTCTGCACATCAGTACGTTCACCAAAGAGATGAAAATAATTGAGCGCGCTTGCTATAGATCTTCTCCAACCGTGCTAGCTATAGATCTAGCTAGGGAATAAAGAAATGCAGCAACAATGTCAACAAAGACATGCAGTAACAACGGCAACAGGAGCTAGCCATTGCTCACTTTAACACCTCAGTTGCTCATCAGCTCATGTCTATGTGGCACGTGTTAGCCCGGCTGGAACCTGAACCCATTTTGCAACGACGGGTGGTTGTTGCTGGGCTTTTCAGTTACCCTTTCCAACACAGAAAGAACTGCATGCATGCTTGCCTTTGAAGGATAGCTAGGTATCCTAGGTGATTACTGTTTGGCAAAAAGAAAGCAGCATAATCCCGCTGATCAGGACCTAAAGGTTTTTTATAAGAAAGGTGGTCGATCCATGCTTGTTGCTAGCTAGGATGCTTGCTGAAAGTGATAGTTACCCATCTTTTTGATAGGTTAGCTAGATGCTATGAACTTGATTGCTTAATTATTGCTACTATCAGGAGTGTCCGTTACATTGTGACGCCGACTTGTTTGACTAATCTAAAAACATAGCTATCCTGATATGGCAACGATTAGCCATGTTTAAGCTAGTAAGAAAATTAGCGGAGGGAGGGAGGGAGGGAGGGAGAGAGACGCTCCGATGGTCGTTCTATTAGCACATTTACTCGAAACAGTCATGCGCCCAGTTATATTAATATAGCAACCACAATTGAGACTGCTGTTGGGACAGACAGCACAACGCCTAAAAAGTAAACCGTTCTATTAGCACATACGGACCGCCAATAATTTTTCTTTAGTTATAGAACGTGTATGTCTACAATCTGAGATCGAAATCCAGAAGAGATTTCGTCGTCGGTATATCCCAACTCGAGGTTGATGGGAACATGCGTGCATGTAAATCAAATCAGAGTCCGATCGATCGAGTCTCCGAGACGACTCTACCTACAATCAGTTAGGGATGCACGTTGCACGGAATATCTATGGCTCTACGCGCTTCCGCTCGTTCATATGTTGTTGATAGTGTGTATGTGCGCACGCTGAAGATTTATTTTGCTTCCATGATTCTTCTGGCTTAAACTGAACTAATTGAGCCATTGGATCTTCATCTTCCAATCAACCTCAGCCAAAGCTTTTCCAAGAGCTGTTTGAACAACTACGTCTGGATCCACCTGATGAGCGCCAGCGTTATTTAAGTTAGCAGCACAAACTGCGTGCAAGCACAAGAAAGGACCAGTGGACCAGAGTCACGTAGTACGTGCGTACGTGACCATTTTATTTCCTTGATAGGACGACGGTCTTGTGTCGTGTGATGAGAGGCCGAGACCTCATGTCTGAGCTCAGCGTCATGCGCGCCCCAGGCCACTCGGGGCAGTGCTCATTGATTCGACTACAGAAGTCAAGTATCGCGAGCCGTACTGCGCCAGATACGTATCGGTAGGCCCCGTATAAGTACCAGTACACTGCTATGGAATTGGAATGTAGTGTCGTACCGTACGTCTCAACTTTGATGAAGCGCAGTCACTCCAAATTAACTTCAGGCTACCAGTAGCAGCTGGAAGATACGCAGTACGACTCTACATTCGAGCTAGCACTTCAGCTACATTTTGTTTCTCAACGTAGTATTTTCGAGCAAATTCTTGCCGCGTCAAGCTGGGAATGAGAGTATTTTCGAGCAAATTCCTGCCTCGCCAAGCTGGGAATTAGCCGGCCCGGACCTGCCCCGTGGCCTCAAGGCTAATTTCAGGGGCCACATGTCGACTCACTCGGAGAAAATCTCGTGGCCATGCTGGTTGATTGGGTTGACGGCCTAGAATTTGAATGTAATTTAATCCAGATTTGTTACCAGTTTTGTCCAATTTTTTTATTACCAGTTTACATCTATAACATATGGTCTTTTTAGTTGTGTTTACGCATTGAATATCTAAACAAAAATACGACATCACATCAGGATTCTTAACTGAGCAGCTACGAAAAAATATGAAAAAAACAAATTTTACAGAGGATTAAT
This sequence comes from Avena eriantha, assembly GCA_910589775.1. Taxonomy (NCBI): domain Eukaryota; kingdom Viridiplantae; phylum Streptophyta; class Magnoliopsida; order Poales; family Poaceae; genus Avena; species Avena eriantha. The sequence goes on along the minus strand of OU342745.1, from coordinate 297,649,115 downwards.
GAGTCATGCAACACAATATTGTATGAACAAAATTACGAGCACCAAATTCCTCCACGGTGAAAACAACAGAATTAGAGGGCTCAACAAATTGCATTGATTCACATGAAGGGGTACATATACATGGTTACACAGGGCAACACCATGTGCATGCAATCCGATCTTGAAGGGGATCTATCGCTAGACTAGGTAAGCATGTTATACACATATAACGGTAATACAAACATGACATGATACATGTATTCAATAAAAATATTCAAAGCAAAATAACAAGCAAGTAATAGCAAACATCATGAATTTATATGATCCAAAATATCAGGACTTTCATGACTTTGCTTCATCATCCATCAAAGGGCCCATTGCTCCCACCTATTTGAGAGCACCATCATCTTCCATTTATCAAAAATAATCACGTATAGAATCGAGGCAATGGAGCAAGCTACAGTATGCATGAAAGGTTTTCCATTGTAATTTGTAAACATGCATTGCTGCAATGCAGGTAAATAAAAATAGAAAATAATTATATGAGACATGGTCCACAAAATCACCCCCGTGGACCAACTCATGTGATTGACACGTGTCCAATATAGAGAAAAATCACAGCATTTGACTGTCTATTTTGAATCTAAACTGCCATAAATAACACGTGTCAATCACATGAGTTGGTCCACGGGGATGATTAGTGTTATTTATGGCAGTTTAGATTCAAAATAGACAGTCAAATGCTGTGATTTTTCTCTATATTGGACACGTGTCAATCACATGAGTTGGTCCACGGGGATGATTTTGTGAACCATGTCAACTGGCAATTAGTACAACTAGTAAACTGGTTTTGCAGACTACTTCTAAGTCTATACGGTTAGCTACATGGAAGCTGGCATGCTAACACACTAGCAGAAACTAGAAAAAAGGATACAAGAAAAAAATGAATGTCAAATAGGTACCTTTTAAGTCCATTATCATGTTGTGGATCGAAGCTATGGTACGCTCAACATTAGCTGCAGAAAGCAACAATAAATGTTAAATGAATTTCTAAACTGAATCGTTAATAAGAAACAAACAAAAAAAATGGTGTCTTGCGGCTTTACCTGTGGACCTTATTCAGTCTTGTATGCAAATAAGAGCTTCAACTGTATTTGGGGTCATTCGACAGATGTACTAAACTGACTTTAGCTATATTTCATGATCAAAACTTCTTTCAATGGGAAGTAAAAACTCTTCAAACAGTATTCTAGATTATTGACGGAGTACATTAACATTAATTGACAAACACATGCCGTTGCAATAAGTGGTAAAAATATGATGCAAAATTTTCAGATATGATGTGGCTCACAAATGTGTTGGGAGTGCATTTTTACTAGTAGTAGCATTGAAGAGACGAGACGAGCTGGGTGCAGTTTGCGCGATTTACCGGGTGCGTGCTCTCCTTGGGGTCCCGGCGCGTGCGCTATCTCCCAGTCCCAGTCCCAGTCCCAGTCCCAGGTGAGGCCACGAGCCGCTCCGCTGCACAAGCCGGCGCGCAGGCCGCCGTGGTCGCGGTCCCGGCCGCGCGCGATCGAGATGCGCCGATCACGCCGAAAAGACGAGTAAACGTCCAGAGCCAGAGCCGCGGACCCCGCCCGGACGCGCGCCGGCCACGCAGAGGCAGAGGCCAGCCTCCGCTGGCAGCCACAGTCATCACATCGCACACATGGGCAACATCAGCAGCAGGACTGCGGGAGCTCAACGGCGCCCTAGCCAGCTGTGCGTGGTCCAGCCGAGCCGAGACGAGACGCGCGGCTTGGACAAATCCAGTCGCGCACGTCGAGCTGTTCGACCCGGCCGTCTCTGGAGGCAAAGATCGAGCCCTGTCCCGACGACCGACCGGCGACAGGCACCACGTACGTACCGGGTGTACCGCGTGCGGTTCGTGCACGCACGCGGGCCGGTGCGGTGAGGTCCGCGCGGCGACCCGATGCAAACAGGCGCGCGTGGGGATACGGAGTCGGGAAATAAAGCAAGATTGCCCCGACCGGACCAACATCGGATGCTCCAGTCCAGCCCGACCTCCTAGCGTCACACTGTTGCTGGTGCGCTCGTGGTACGGTCCACCTCGAATCCCACCGTCCCACGACCGATCGAGAATGCTTCTCGTCACATCGATTGGTAAAACGCGCCCCGTTATTTGTTGCCTCCAGTGTGTGATAGTCTTGTACTGCATGACTGTCGTAGCGCGAGCAAAACATGTACTGCTGAGTTTCTTTTTTTTGAACTTGCGCGAGCAAAACATGTAAGCAGACGCCTAGGCATCGGCCAGATATGGGGAGCGACATTTTAAAGCAAGATCGGTTTCCTCCTGGATAGTTCGATAAGACGATTTTGTGCATATTCAATTGTCTAATAAAATTCTAACGTAATGCAATAACATTGTATCTGACTCATAAGCACAATTGTACAATATTTTGTTATGTATGGAACAAAACTGTCTTTACGTGCAACAAACCAACACATAGAACATACAATCGACCTGGAAAGAAAAGGACCCAAAAAGAACATGACACCTTCAACATTAGGCCATGCACTATGACAAAAGCGATTCATTGAGCCATTTAAACCGGTTTCATATATTGTGGCGCATTACATCATGGAACCTGACAAAAAAATAGAACCAACAAGTTGGTTCGACTCGTAACGATTGAAAACGATTATTTTCTTGCCCAACATGTGGCAGGTCGCCCTAAGTCCTTGGAGACAATCCATTCACACACGATATGGAAGAAGTAAAATATTCTCTCTTACTCACGTTGGCCCTAATTAGCATGACCTTAGTTGCAACGGCTGAGCGCATGCAACACAAACCTACATACCCATGGATAGAAAAAATCGCAGCTTTCATAGAATCTTTCAAATAAATTACCCCAAAACCATGGCAAGATGTCGGCCCCTGCATGTAGCAACATATACAAGAGTTTGCAACATCCTAGAACAACGTGTTGTAGATGTAGAAACTATAACTGGACAGGGGTATCTCTTAGAGTTCAATAACTATGGATATTAAGGCGGGTATCGACAGGCTTATGATGGAGGTTGCCATACATTATTATTTTTACACGATGATGTTTTTAAATACGTTCAAATGCCATGTTCGGCGCCTACTCCAATGATAGGAACGTGATAAGTCCTTCCTCAAAACACTCACATCAACGGCAGAATGGACAAAATTGACCCAAGTTTGAAAGAAATTCACAAAATAAACTCGCGGCGAAACAATTTTTTCCGACTAACTCTTTTGTGTAGCGCATAACGCCAAGACTTCACACTATGCAGTGTAGCACCTTTAGCATAGGCGCTATACCTCGTGCCAGCGTGGTGGCTGCGGGGCCAAGCCGGGACCCACCCGTGGACGTGTAGCGCCTATGCGTCGGGCGCTACGCAAGCATAGCGCCTAGTGGGAAGGCGCTACATTTGGAGACTTAACGCACGCGCGGGCCAATGCCCTCAGCCCGACCCACTCTCTCCACCCTCGCCCCAAGAAGGAAGAACACACAAGGCATGCGCCGGCAGTTCCCCTCTCAAGTCCCCTCCCAAATTTCTCAAATTGGAATCATTCCTCCGTGGATTTCGAAACCCCCCAAATTTCTAGAGGTGCCCTCCCTCATTTCCCTTCATTTTACCCATTGAAATCTTGTATTTCGGTGGGATGTGGGTTGAAACCCTAAAAATTCAATTTGATTCAAAATGTTTATTTTTTTGGAGAATTGGCCAATGTTGGGTAGAATGAAGTCTATGAAGCATTTAGTTAGGTTTAGGGTTATTGGAATGTTAGGGTTAGGGTTCTTGCTAGGTCAGGGTTTGGTTATGTGACTAGGATTTTTGTGTTCATCTTGGCATGAGTAGTTAATGAATATATTCTCTTATGTGTTAGGGATGGCGAGAATTGTTCATGTTCATCATATGGACAATGATGACTTTTTGAAAGACAATCTAGAACCGGACCCGGATGAGCTTGACTTCGTATTTGAGCATAGTCTCACCTACGCCGAGGTCTTGGAGCAAGTGAGGATTGAATTGAAATGGATGGACCCAAGTGATGTTGTTGAGTTGGATGGAAGACATAATGTTGATTTGGGGTGCATATCCGCTGGAAGACCATGCGTATCTACCTTGACCCCATTGGGTTGCATACAAGGAGGTGGTTGTTGAATCACTAGACAAGGCTCTAGAGCTATTTGACACCAAGAAGGTTGATAGTACTTTGCACTTGCATTTGAACTGCCTTGCCTCCCCATTGGATTCTAGGAGTCCCCCACCCTTAAACCAAGAGGTATTGAGTGAACCTCCTTTGACACAAACATTGAGCCCGATTTCAAAGAACTAAGATGAAGTGTTGGAAGAGGACAATGATGATTATAGGAACGATGAGAATGGGTTGATCTCCATGATAACAATGTTGGATATTTGGACAAATATATTACACAAGAGAACATGGTCCGTGACATCCCGTATACTCGAGGCTGTGCATCAGACTCAGATGACGATGGTCCCGAATAAGAAGTTGATGAGGAGGGATTCATGGCCAAAGAGGACGAAATCCACGATACGATATTGGGGCAGGATCATCGGGTATCTTTGTTTTGTGATCTTAGTCTTGCAGATGAAGCCACAGTTGATGGCAGCAAGGGCATATTGCTTGGACCAAGGCCAACTTCTCAGTGGGATGATAATCACAAGAATAATGGGATTTCTTCTGGATTGAAGTTCAAAAGCTTGTTGGAATTTAAGCAATGGATCAAGGACTTCTTAGTTAAGTATCATCATTAATACACGGTGGTTCACTCGGAGGTGAAGAAGTGTTACACGGTGAAATGCGAGGAGGATGAATGTCCTTGGATTGTGCATGCAAGACCATTCAAGGGAGGACTGGTTCACACATATCTAGTTGTGTATCAACTCCCATGTGTCGAGGCAAGAGGGTGGATGTCAAGGAGCCATACAAATAAGGGCCTCCATCTGCTGGTGCCACCCGTCAGAATCTGTGCTCATACACACAGGCTTCCCCTCGATAGGAAGTGCAAGGATCATGGATACATCCTAAAGAGTAGGGGTGATCTCGCCGGTATGGAGGTGGAAAGTGCGAGTCTTCAGCCTCCACCGGTCAACAAGTGCGGTGATAGCAGCCGTTCAGGTTTGGCATTGAGCGGCTTACAAGCGCGATGAATGGGAGGAGACCTAGCATCTCGATGTACAGAGTGTACCGCTCATCATACGACATATCACTCGAGGACATGTCATGAGACCGAATCTTCAAGGGTCGGAGCTTCTGCATATGTACGAGTCAAAATATTATGCCATATCCTGCACAGTTGAATCAATACAAAATTAAAAACAAACAAGTCCAACTATGATTTCATTACCATATTCTTCTGTGCCATCAAGTAGTCCCGGTGTTCAATATCATAATAATCGTCAAGTAGCCACACCATCCTACAAATATATTCCAAACAATAGGCCATATGTGAGTGCTTCTTCCTATGTGGCCATTATTTAAATTTACAATCATATATGTGAGTTTTCTTTAATATGTGAGCAATATTCATGTCAACAATCGTACATAGATAGTACAAGAAATTACAAAGCATATTTGAGCATATTTTTAGTACATATATAGAAATTCATATGCAACCATGATATACAATACAAATGAACAACACACTTGCATTTCCTCATTAATACAACTCATATACAACTCCTAAATCACCAAAAATATGCACAAATCGAACAAAATATGAATCCATCTAGACCTAGGGTTTCAAGCAACTGAGACACAAATATGAAAGATTTATTAGATGAAAAAGGGGGATCGGAGGAGAATACCTTGAGAGAGAGATTGGGGCCCAAATCCACCAAGGGGATTCAGATCTGATGGATTTAGGAGAGGGAGGAGAGAGGGGAACCGAGGCGCCTCCCCTTTGTGTTCTTGCTGCCCTAGGTTGATGGGTGGAAGAGTGGTCGGTGTGGAGAGGCTGGCCACACACGTTTGTTAAGTTCTGGCGTGTAGCACCTCAGTCTTAGGCGCTATGCGTTCGTAGCGCCAGGCGCGTAGGTGCTACACATACACGGGTGGGTCCCGGCTTGGCCCCGCAGCCGCCATGCTGGCAGGGGTATAGAGCCTATGCCAAAGACGCGCATAGTGTGAAGGCTTGGCGTGAGACGCTACACAAAAGGGTTAGTCGGGTGAAATTGTTTCGCCGCGAGTTTATTTTGTGAATTCCTTTCGAACTTGGGTCAATTTTGTCCATTCTGCCCACATCAACATTGTTTTGGGTGGAAGCAAGTATTGTCAAAATCAACTCTAGAGCTCCCTGAAGCAAGTCTTGGATCTCTAGTGGCATCTTGATAAATCAATTCAAGCGGGAGGCCTTTTATAGCCTAGGGGTCCTTAACAAATGATAAACTCTATGCTTGTCTTGCTAGGTGGGAGGGGCACTAGAGGTACTCTTTTATCTAGTAGTTCATACTCCCTATGTTCCATATTACTCTGCATGTTACTATTCATCACGCAAAACAAGGCGACCCATTTCTCTCTCATTTTTCATCAAAAAATTCTATGATTTTTGGAATGGGTAGAGTAGACACGGTGCTACACATCCAAAAAAAACCGAGGAGCAAAAAAGTGAAAAATAAGATAGAAATCGGCCATATCGTTTTGCGTGCACTATAGCATCGTGTAAAGTAAAGTGGAACAGAGGGAGTAGTAGGAAGAGGATGTGGTGCATAAGCCATTGCACTATCCCTCCACCTAACGAGCTACTTTATTTGGCCCTTCACATCTTGATTTCATCTTTTTATTTTTCTTCTTGCTTTGATTTTGTTGGCCATGACTTGTCCGCTTGGACTTGTCTTGACTTTGTCAACTTGCTGCTAGGTCGCCACATAAAATTTAGTAAGATCCCTGGTAGGATTATTTATTCCCATAACACAAACTATGCACTATTGAGAAAAAATCACAAACCTTTTACACACTGTAATCCAGAGCATCGGATCACCAACTTAGCCTCGCTGGTGATAGATCCGGATCGCGGTCAGGCGAGCCGTTGTCTTCCTACAACTATGGGCGGTGTGAGATTCTTCGATTTAAGCATGGAAAAAATAGCGTGCTATTTCACGCTATTTAGCGTCACTGGTGGAAAAATGGCCTCTAGTCCCGGTTTATAAGGGCCATTGGTCCCGGTTCCCGAACCAGGACTAATCACTCGGGACTAATGCTAGTCCCGGTTCGCGCACGAACCAGGACCAATGGGTCTCCACGTGGGCGGGCGCGCGACGAGGGGGGGTGGATCATTCGTCCCGGTTCGTGGGAAAAACCGGGACCAATGGGTCTCCACGTGGCAGCGCCAGAGACGCGCGGGGGTGGATCATTGGTCCCGGTTCTTGGCAAGAACCGGGATCGTTGTTCTCTGTGCGCGGTAGGATTTTTGGGCTATTTTTCTGCCGCGGCAGGGTTTTGTGCCGCGGCAGGATTTTCGGGCTATTATTCTGCCGCGGCAGGATTTTTTTATCAATTTAATGGTACTACATATATACAGAAATAATGAAACCATGATATATATATTACACATCATGCATGATCACAAATATATACACCGTCTCATCCGTCTTCTTGGTCGAAACATATTATAATTACAAACGATACTCTCACACGAATTTGATCTAATTTACATCTTCTTTTTTACACTTCACCCTTCCAAATGAAGCGGGTAATAGTATTCTCCTTTCGGATCTATGACTTGTTCTAACAAGAATCCGGCAATTTCCTCTTGAATTGCTTGCACGCGTTCTTGTGATAGAAGACCGTCCCGCATCCGTTCGATCTAATATAAAGAAGGGGATCAATATATATGAATGAAACTAAACACAATTGGTGATAATAAAATAAAGTTGTGATTATTGTTTATCGTACTTCAATTTTTTGATGTTCCGGTCTGCCCCCTTCTCTTTGGTCGTCTGGCGAATGAACTCGCAGACATAGTATCCACATAAGTTATTCCCGGCTTCCTGCCTCAAGCACTTTACGAGAACGGAGTTCAATCAAAATAATAATCAAGCAAGATAATGGTGGTATTGAAACTAGAATCAAAGAGATGCATGGATCTAGCAAGTAGTACTTACAGTCAATGGTTGAAATGTAAGCTCTGGCTTCTAAACACCCCTAGTTTTGGCGGTGAACCGTTTCCAAGCCTTCTGGAGGCATTCCTGCATGTCCGCCCACTTTTCTAATGGTGTGCGTTTCGAGTCCAGGACTTTTACTACTCCGGTGTCAACAACAATGATTAACAGAATATAGTGGAAGCTTGACACACTAACAAAATATAATACGAGTCAATTATACGCTTAACATCGAGTAAGCGAAAATAGAATGTGTACAAGACAGTAACACTCACCCAGCGTTGTAAGGAAATAATATTTCCCTTCTGTTGCTGAAATACTTCAACGCTTGGAACAAGTTACCCTCTGTCTCTTTGGGATTTGTTTTTAGAGTAACTTCATGAACGAAATTATAGTCAACAAACCCAATGTCATAGATTTGTCCTTTGTTGCATTCTTGAATCTTCATTCTGCATATATAGTTAGTATAGTGATTAGTAAGATTATACAAGCAGCGAATGAGCTGATCTAGAAAGACTTAATTACAGAAATTAATAATACTTACAAACAATAGGCACTGACGATAGCTTTGTCGAGGGCGTCTTGTTGGTAAAACTGAAATAGTTCTGGAAATTCAATCAGTATGAAGCCATCTCCATGACCGTAATGGTGGTGTTTATATACAGCATAGATCCAGTTTTTGGAATCAGCACAGGCTTGGATGTACCAGTTATGCACTAACTCAGGTTTGACGAGAGGACCCCCATACTGGTACACGTATGCTGTTTCTTGGTACCCCTCAAACTCATGCATACGGCTCATGTACTCAGTAATAGACAGTCCATATAATTGGGCTTTTTCTCCGTACAGTCGAACAAACTCCAGATCAATGTTTGGATCATGCCGCTCCTGGATCATCCACTCATTGGTATCGTACACTTTGAGCGGTTCGATCGATTGATTTTTCTGTTGTCCGAGCTGGGCAACTTCTTTCCCGAATCTCCGCTCTTTTGCCTCAGCCGACTTGGTAATAGAGCGATTATAGTCTGATGTTAGCGCTATGTGTTGGTGAAGCTGAATCTTAAGCGCGGCTGCTTTGGCTTTATCTTCTGCGGTGACCGGGAAAAATGCCTCTATCGGCTTTTTCTTGTTAGCCATGTCAATCTTCCACTTTTCATAATGGGCAGCTGCGGCCGCATCAGTTTCCTCATCTGTCTTCTCGCAAGGTAGCTTCTTCATATTCTGATGAGGTACTCTTGGGAGGGACGATAGCTTACGTTTCGGTGATCAGAACGTGCTCTTGTTGCTGCTGGTGGTGCTGCCCCCCCTTAGTATACTTCCGCTTTTGTCTCTGAGGCTCAGGGGACGGAGACGACTAACACGGCGGCGGAGACGGCTGAGGCGGCGATGGAGACGGTTGCGCTGAGTGGTGAGGCGGTGAAGGCGACGGTTGCGCTGGAGAATGGTGAGGTGGCGACGAAGGTGGATTGCTGCTCTGAGGAGTGGGTGGCCTTGGCGGCACATAATTTGGAAGTATGATGTGCTCCTTTGGCCATAGAATAGTCCCCCTTTGGCTTCTCCTAGTTGAGTCAGCTCCATATCTTCCCCTGCAGGATAGTCTAGCTTCAGCTCCTCAAAATCTTCCTTCACCTCATCCACCATGACGATAGCGTACCCTTTTGGAACCGGTCTGCAATGCCAAGTTGGGTTAGGCGCAATTGGTACCGCCATGCCGACCGCCGCCGTCACCCTTAAGTTCATAACCTGCACCTTTATCTCACAAGCTGTTGTCTCCGTGATATCATCCACTGGGTAGTGTTTAGGAGGATATGTCGTCGGTGCATCATCATCAACATCATGGAGCTGCGTGGAAGCGATGCTTCTTTTCTTATTCGATAGGGCGCCGGTACCCTCGAATGCAGCTTCTACCACGTGCCACTGAGATTGGCCGCTAGTACCTTGCTGGCTAAGTCTGTCGAGTTGATCCTGGTGCCGCTTTAATGCTTCTTCTACATTACGCAGTCGGTCTGCAGTGGCCGCTTTCTCAGCTGCCTCCCTTTCCTTTCTCCTCTGATGGCTTTTATCAGGATATCTCTTCATTTCCGGTGGGAAGGCAACCTTCCACGGCTTGGAGCCTGGTGTGCCTCGTGCTCGTCCGTCATGTTCAGGATTTTTAAGGGCCCGTGTGAGCTCGTCGTTCTCTCTATCAGGAACGAACTGTCCCGCTGTAACATCATCTACTGCATTTCTAATATCGTTGATGGGCAGTAGGGGATCATCTTTGTGTTTCTGATTATATATTGCCCTCACTTCTTTGTCCAACATGCCCCCATGGCCGTAAAACCAGTTTCTCGCCCGTGGTGTCCATGTTGCGGGCTCTGGTCTGATCCCGGCAGCTATGTAATTGACCTCAAGTGCATCCCACTTAGGCATGCAACTGGCGTAGCCAGCAGGCCCCATGTTATGATGGTACAGTTTCTTAGCAGCGTTCTCCGTATTTATTCTATACCTTTCCTTAGCTTTCTCTGATGTCTTGTACTTCACAAAATCCTCCCACTGGTGTCTTAACTTAGCGTAGCCGGCTTCATTGAAATTCGGAGTCTTCTCTACCTTGACAAAGTTATTGTACAATTTCTTCTTCCAGTTCTTGAATGCATCGGCCATCTTGTTGAGAGCAAACTTCTTGACTCTTTGCACAAGCTCCCTTATTGCTCTCTCCTCCTCATCTGGATTCATATCTGGTACCGACAGGAGGAAACTAGTCATGAGCTTGTCAAAAAGCTTATCTTTGGCGTTGTCGCCGACATACGGGACTCCACCGCCGCTTGGCCGATTCCATTCTTGAACGGTGATCGGTATGTAGTCCCTCACAAGAACTCCGCATTAATTGACAAATTTTCTTGCGACATCGACGGGAGCTTGCGGTTCGCCATCTACATCGACCACGTCGATCCTATACCTCACAGTGTCATCCAACTTTTTTGTTGGGCCTCGTTTCATTCTTACGGAAGAAGTTCTCGATCTGGAGGGCTAAAAGAAGAAAGAGTGTTAATATATGCATGTATATATATAGACAGCAGCATTTAATTACAAAAATACATATATACACCTCGCCGGTGTTTGCGAGATTTAAGGTTCCGCCGGAGCCGTCACCTTCTTCCTTATCGGCTTCTCCCCTGTCCCAGGCTTCGGCTTCTACCTCACCGGAGCCGTCTCCTCAGTTGAGAAACTCATCTCCCTGATCGGAATCGTTCAGAAACTCACTCGTGATATCGATATCGATATCTTCATTTTCGCAGATCATCCCTTGGAGGATGTTTTCCGGATGTGTTGGATCCATAGTATCTGCAAGTTAAACAATCAACACATGGCATCAATAATGATATGACAAGTTAAACATTGTTGAAATTTAACCCTAAGGCATGCTTGGCAATTTAAGTGGGATCCGAAGGGTCCAAACCCTAGTACAGGAGAGACCCCGAAATCACCTACGAGGGGTTGATTTCATTCTCTTATTAAACTTGTAATTAAAGTTGTTGAACAATGCATGATTATGAGTCTATTGTGTAGGTATCATTTTTCTGAACATTTTGATATATTATACATATTTTTCTGACTTAGAAATAATTAGTTATTGAATTTATAAGCTTAAACTCTTTTCTGAAATTATTTAAGCAATTATTAAACTTTTATTGCGTCAGCATAGCTAAAGGCTGACGTCACCTATGGCTGGGAACCTTTTCTCACAGATGCATCGCCTACCCATAGTGACTGATTAGTGGGGCCAGGGCCACGTCGGGCTGCCACACTGGCAGAGCTTACTCGACGCCCACGTCAGGGCGCCACATGAGCGCCACATGGGCTCGCCGAAGGACACGTCGGCCGACGGTGGTTAGCGGCACTAGAGTGCTTGCTGGAACGCGCAGAAGGTTGGGTTCGAACGAGCGCGTCGCGAGGAAGCTAACGGTGGTCGCGCCGCCCCTTATTGGTCATCGGAGCGTCGTCTGCGACGGCGGCCGACGGCGACGGACAGTGGCGCTCGGCGAGAGAAGGAAACGGAGCGAGAGAGAGACAAAGAAGAGGTCCTGGAGGACCAGCGGCTCACCACGAAGACGATGGACGGGTTGACGAGGCCGGAGGAGCTTGGAAGTAGCGGCAATGGCGACGGCCAGAGTCGGAGCAGACGGTAACCGTGGCGTCGATATCCAGCGTGCGCGGTCGATTCCTCAGACGGTGGTAGGGCAGCGGCAGCGGGCGTCGACGGCGTGAAGCGGCCGCTCTGGATTTGGGTAGACTGCCGGCGTGATTTTGCTCCGCCACAAATTTTCCTTATCCGCGCATTGATGTGCTCTGTGAATTGGGGGGAGTTGGAGGAGGAAGGCCCGGGGCTGTTAACTGTACAAACCATTGGTCCCGGGTTGTCCCAATAACCGGGACCAAAGGACCAACAATCCCGGTTAGTGCCACCAACCGGGACCAAAGGTCTGGGCAGGAGCGTTGCTGTGTTGCCACGTGCGCGGGCCTTTGGACCCTGTTCGTCCCACCAACCGGGCCCAAAGGATCAACGGTCCCGGATCGTGCCAACCACCGGGACCAAAGGCATGTTAATGGCAGCGCGCGCATCCAGGATCATCAGTCCCGGTTGGTGGGACGAACCGGGATCATTGACCCGTTTTTCAGATTTTGGCAAACCTTTTGGTCTTCCCGCCAATTTCAAATTTGTTTTCTTCTTTAATTAATAAGATGTTTCAATTTAAGATGATTATTTATTTGGAATTTGAAAAACTTTCAACAGGAAAAGTGCTTCAATTTACATAACTAATCAAAAACCATTTTCTGTTTTCAAATATTTTTATTTGAACTATACAATTTTACTATTTTCAATTAAAATTGCATTAACAAATATTTATTACATAATTTGGAATTTCAAAAAACTTTCAATAGGAAAAGTGCTTCAATTTACATAACTAATCAAAAACCATTTTCTGTTTTCAAATATTTTTATTTGAACTATACAATTTTACGATTTTCAATTAAAATTGCATTAACAAATAGTTATTACATAATTTGGAATTTCAAAAAACTTTCAACAAGAAAAGTGCTTCAATTTACATAACTAATCAAAAACCATTTTCTGTTTTCAAATATTTTTATTTGAACTATAAAATTTTAGTATTTTCAATTAAAATTGCATTAACAAATATTTATTACATAATTTGGAATTTCAAAAAACTTTCAACAGGAAAAGTGCTTCAATTTACATAACTAATCAAAAACCATTTTCTGTTTTCAAATATTTTTATTTGAACTATACAATTTTACTATGTTCAATTAAAATTGCATTAACAAATATTTATTACATAATTTGGAATTTCAAAAACTTTCAACAAGAAAAGTGCTTCAATTTACATAACCAATCAAAAACCATTTATTGTTTTCAAATATTTTTATTTGAACTATACAATTTTACTATTTTCACATCATAAAAAATCCTTCACAAAATGACCTATCATGTTCGAGGTTTCATGGCATTTAGGTCAAACCACCAATGTTATGGCTAGAATCAGGGCATAGTTTGTGATAATGTGCCCATATTGTGCACACATGTGCATCTTGGGATGGCTTACGATGTTGCAGGAGGAAGTTTTCCCTTTCGACGCACGAAAAATCCAATTTCCATTTTTGAGATGCCGAAATCGAGGTGTTCTGTGAAGCAACCACCAAATTGAAGTTTGGCATTGGTACCAAACCATTTTAAAAAAAATACTATACCACCTTATATGAACAATTTCCCAACCGGTGTATCTGGAACCTTTCTGTCCATCCCTCATGAAAAAGACAAATTCCTGCCGAATCGGTAGGAGGTTGCCAAGATTTGAACTACAAGTACATGATATAATGCTTGTGAATTTTTAAAAAAATCATTTATAGGTTCACAACATGTTATTTCATCAGAGATCCACTTCAAGTTCAGCGAGGCTCAGCCCCGGGCTAAGAAGTTTCTTGCCCGCCGTTTTGAATATAGTTTGAAACGGGCATAAGAAATTCAAAAATGATACAAACAATGTGAAACCTTCGCGTGGTGTCATATTATGTGTCACAGTTGCAAGGAAAAATATTGAACTTGAAAAATTGCAAACATCATAAAAAATCCTTCACAAAATGACCTATCATGTTCGAGGTTTCATGGCATTTAGGTCAAACCACCAATGTTATGGCTAGAATCAGGGTATAGTTTGTGATAATATGCCGATATTGTGCACACATGTGCATCTTGGGATGGCTTACAATGTTGGAGGAGGAAGTTTTCCCTTTCGACGCACGAAAAAGCCAATTTCCATTTTTGAGGTGCCGAAATCAGGGTGTTCTGTGAAGCAACCACCAAATTAAAGTTTGGCTTTGGTACCAAACCATTTTTCAAAAATACTATACCACCTTATATGGACAATTTCCCAACCGGTGTATCTGGAACCTTTTTGTCCATCCCTCGTGAAAAAGACAAATTCCTGCCAAATCGGTAGGAGGTTGCCAAGATTTGAACTACAAGTACATGATATAATGCTTGTGAATTTTAAAAAAATCATTTATAGGTTCACAATATGCTATTTCATCAGAGATCCACTTCAAGTTCAGCGAGGCTCAGCCCCGAGCTAAGAAGCTTCATGCCCGCCGTTTTGAATATAGTTTGAAACGGGCATAAGAAATTCAAAAATGATCCAAACAATGTGAAACCTTCGCGTGGTAACCTTTAGTCTCGGCTGGTGGGTGCAACCGAGACTAAAGCTGTCGGTGGGATAAGGACGCGTGGGTAACCTTTAGTCCCGGCTGGTGGGTGCAATCGAGACTAAAGCTGTCGGTGGGATGAGGACGCGTGGGTAACCTTTAGTCCCGGCTGGTGGGTGCAACCGAGACTAAAGCTGTCGGTGGGATGAGGACGCGTGGGTAACCTTTAGTCCCGGCTGGTGGGTGCAACCGAGACTAAAGTTGTCGGCGGGATAAGGACATGTGGGTGGACGCACTGCTCGCTGAGATAAAGCATGTAGCGCACGACGCCCTGTCGGAGGAACAAGACAAAGTAGAAGCGGCGCCGTGCCTATAAAAGGACCATCGATACGCCATGGCAAGCAGCTCAACAAGCCAACATAGGTAGAGAGAGTTTCATCCCCATGGATGGAGGGTTGGGAAATCTCCCGTGGCGGAGCTTCTCGAAGATGTCATTGGTGCACACGCCCTACGTCATCTTCGGAAGCTCCGCCTCGGAAAAATTTCCCTGCAAGCCCGTGAAAGACTCCATCTCCTCTAACAGTGTTGGGGAAAGGGTTGAGAAATCTCCCGTGGCGGAGCTTCTCGAAGATGTCGTTGGTGCGCACACCCTACGGCATCTTCGGAAGCTCCGCCTCGGAAAAATTTCTCTGCAAGCCCGTGAAAGACTCCATGACCTCTAACAGTGTTGGGGAAAGGGTTGAGAAATCTCCCATGGCGGAGCTTCTCGAAGATGTCGTTGGTGCACACGCCCTACGGCATCTTCGAAAACTCCGCCTAGGAAAAATTTCCCTGCAAGCCCGTGAAAGACTCCATTACATAAAGTTTCGATACATCACACAAAGTTTCCATACATCACATAAAGTTTCCATACATTACATAGATTTACATAGGGTTTAGGGTTTAGGATATGAATCTTTCGTCGCGTATGTCGATCCCTTGCCTATGATCGCTTCTTAGGCCGTAACCATGGAGCATCTCCTTTGCTTAACGGGATCCTTGGGTCAGTTTTCACGGTGAAGGGCGGAGTTTCATCAAACTTATCATAATCTGCTGACATGTCTGTCTTGTCCTCGACTCCCGCGATGTTTCTTTTCCCTGAAAGAACTATGTGATGCCTGGGCTCATCGTCTGATGTATTCGTTTCCTTATTTTTTTTCTTTTTTTCGGTCTAGAGGACATGTCCTTCACATTAAAAACCTAAGCCACATCATTGGCTAGGACGAATGGTTCGTCTCTGTAACCAAGATTCTTGATATCCACTGTTGTCATTCCATACAGCTGGTCTACCTTTACCCCTTCTCCATTCATGTTGACCCAACTGCGCCAAAACAATGGGACCTTAAAAGTAGGTCCATAGTCAAGTTCCCTATCTCCTCTATGTAACCATAGTATGTGTCCTTTTTCCCATTCTCGCATGTTGCATCAAAGCGGACACCACTGTTTTGGTTGGTGCTCTTTTTATCTTAGGCAATCGTGTAAAATGTATTCCTATTTATCTCGTACCCTTGGAAAGTCAATACAGTCGCAGATGGTGTCGCGGCCAACAAGTAGAGCTGATCACCAATAGTGGTGTCATTCATGAGATGTAATTGCAACCAAGTGCCGAAAGTCTCCATGTGATTTTCTTTAATCCAGTAGTCATCCTTCCCCGGGAACTTGGAGCGTACAACATTCATGTGTTCCTCGATATACAGAGCCACGAAGGTAGAACTTTGGAGAACTATGTAGTGTGCTTGATTCAAAGAATGTCCGTCCCTAAATATCATTGCTTTCTTTCCCAGCGTGCCTTTTCCACTCAGTCTCTCCTCATACCGTGATTCAAGAACACCAATCGGTTTAAGGTCAGGAAGAAAGTCTACACAGAACCCAATGACCTCCTCTGTTCCATAGCCCTTGGAGATGCTTCCTTCTGGCCTAGCACGATTACAAACATATTTCTTTAAGACTCCCATAAACCTCTCGAAGGGGAACATATTGTGCAGAAATACAGGACTGAGAATGTAAATCTCTTCGACTAGGTGAACTAAGAGATGCGTCATAATATTGAAGAAGGACGGGGGAACACCAACTCAAAACTAACAAGACATTGGACCACATCCTTCTGTAGCCTTTCCAGACTTTCTCGATCGATTACCTCCTGAGATATTGCATTGAGGAATGCACATAGCTTCACAATGGCTAACCGACCATTTTCCGGTAGAAGCCCCCTCAATGCAACCGGAAGCAACTGTGTCATAATCACGTGGCAATCATGAGACTTCAGGTTCTAACATATTTTCTCTACCATATTTATTATTCCCTTTATATTTGACGAGAAGCCAGCCGGGACCTTGATACTGTAAAGGACTTCAAAAAAGATTTCCTTCTCTGCTTTGGTAAGAGCGTAGGTACTTAAGTATTTACGTCCTTTATCAGTATGCTTGTTGTGTGGGTCTTTGATACGTTGCTGGTCCTCCCGTGCTTCTGGTGTATCTTTTGTCTTCCCATACACGCCCAGGAAGCCTAGCAGGTTCACGCAAAGATTCTTCGTCACGTGCATCATGTCGATTGAAGAACGGACCTCTAGGTCTTTCCAATACTCAAGCTCCCAAAATATAGATTTCTTTTTCCACATGGCCGTGTGTTCGGTAATGGGGTCTTTTGGAACAGATTGACCGTCAGGACCCTTTCCAAAGATTACTTCTAGGTCCTTCTGATGGGTTCGTAGCATGGAAAACAAAAAATTTCTACCGCAAGAACAAACAAAACCCAGATCTAATCTAGATAAAAGCCAAGATCTAATCTATTAGATATGTGCAACGAGATAGATATGTACTAACTCTCGTAGATCCGAAAGCGTTACGAGATTAGATCTCGTGGTTGATGTAGTCGATCACTTGACGATCTCAAGATCGTGTGGACGATCCTTCCGGCGCCGCGTTCCGGCAACGCTTCCGCAGTCGGTCACACGTGCGGAGTCGAAGCAGACCTTCCTCTCCTCGTTCCAGCGAGCAGCGGAGGTAGTAGATCTTCTCCACGGAATCCCAGCAGCACGACGACGTGGTCGTGGTGGTGGAGTAGAGAATTCTGCAGGGCTTCGCCTATGCCTGTGCAGAAGAAAGGAGGAGGAGAGAGGCGGCGGAGATTTGGAGTTGTGGAGGAGGGCTTGGAGGTGCGCCCCACCCCTCTATTTAAAGGGGGAGGCGCCATGGGAGGGGGAGTCCTTGTAGGACTCCCCTCCCTCCTATGGCCGGCGGATTGGGGAGGGGGGGAGGAGTCCTCCTCCCCCACGACTCCTTGTCTTGCCCCACCAGGACTCCTTGATCCCTTTCTTGGTTTTCAAGCAAACTCCAAGAAATCTTCTAGAACCTTCCGGAACATTCCGAAACCTTCTAGAATCCTCATACAAATACTCCGGAACATTTCCTAACTCAGAAAATGATCCCCAATACATGAATCTTATTCTCCGGACAATTCCGGATCTCCTCGTGATGTCCCGGATCCAATCCGAGACTCCAAACAACATTCGGTCTCCAACGCACATTCCATATCTACTTAAAACAACTTCGAACCTTAAGTGTGTCACCCTACGGTTCGTGAATATGTAGACATGACAGAGACACATCTCCTATCAATAACCATCAGCGGGACCTGGAGATCCATAATGGCTCCCACATACTAAACGATGACTTCGTGATCGATTGAACCATTTACATACGAAACCAATTCCCTTTGTCACGCGATACTATACTTATCCGAGGTTTGATCGTCGGCATCTCCATACCTAGTTCTACCTCGTTACTGATAAGTACTCTTTACTCGTTCCGTGATATGTCATCCCTTGTGACCCAATCACATGCTTACAAGCTAACTAGACGACATTCCACCGAGAGGGCCCAAAGCATATCTATCCATCATATGGATGGACAAATCCCAATCTTGGTCCATGCGCTTCAACACATACTTTCAGAATACCCAATGACACCTTTATAACCACCCAGTTACGAAGCGGCGTTTGATGTCATCAAAGTACCCATCCGGTGATGGTGATTAACACAACCTCATGGTCGAAGGATTAGGTTACTATGCATTTTAAAAGCTTATAGCAATACGAACTTAATGACTTGATCTTATGCTACGCTTACTATGGGTGTATGTCCATCACATCATTCTCCTAATGATATAACCTTGTTATTAATCACATCCTAATGTCCATGATCAGGAAACCATGATCATCAATTAATCAACAAGCTAGTTCAACAAGAGGCTTACTAGGGACTCTTATATGTTTACAAAACACACAAGTATTAGTGTTTCCTAATAATACAATTATAGCATGGGATGTAAACATTCATCATAAACACAAAGATATAATAATAACCACTTTTATTATTGCCTCTTGGGCATATCTCCAACACCTTCACCATACCAAATACATCAGCACCTTTAGGGAGCTTAGGCTTCTTCCGGTAATCTGCCTCACTGTTGAAATTCTTGCCTTTCTTTCTTACTTGATGATTGGTCGGAAGAAATTTACGACACCCCAGGTACACAACCTTCTTACATTTATCCAAATATGTACCTTTAGTATTATCTAAACAGTGCGTGCATGCATTGTATCCCTTGTTTGACTGTCCTGAAATGTTACTAAGAGCAGGCCAATCATTGATGGTTACAAACAACAATGATCGTAGGTCAAATGGCTCCTGTTTGTGCTCATCCCACACCTTTACACCTGGTTCTGCCCACAACTGCAAAAGTTCATCGACTAATGGCCTTCGGTCCTTGGATGAGCACTAGTATCATAATGAACTTCCGCTTCACGCACAACCAAGGAGGAAGGTTGTAGATACATAGAGTCACTGGTCAGGTGCTGTGACTACAGCTCTGCTCCCCAAAAGGATTCATGCCGTCTGTACTTAGACCAAACCATAATTTCCTCGCGTCACCTGCAAAGTTCGAGTACTTTCTCTCGATGTTTCTCCACTGCGACCCATCGGCGGGGTGTCTCAGTTTCCCGTCTTTCTTACGCTCTTCTTTGTGCCACCGCAACAACCTGGCATGCTCTTTATTTTTGAACAGACGTTTCAACCATGGTATTGTAGGAGCATACCACATAACCTTAGCAGGAACCCTCTTCCTAGAGGGCTCGTCATCGCCCTCAATATCACCAGGGTCATTTTGTATGATCTTGTATCGACATGCATTGCATACCGGGCATTTATCCATATTCTCGTACTTCTCACCGCGGTACAGGATGCAGTCATTAATGCATGCATGTATCTTCTCCACATCTAATCCTAGAAGGCAGATAGTCTTCTTTGCTTCGTACGTTGTCTCCGGCAGCTCGTTATCCTTTGGAAGCTTCAGCTTCATTATTTTCAGTAACTTCTCAAATCCCTTGTCAGATAAGCCAGTCTCTGCCTTCTATTTCAGCAGTCCAAGTGTGGTACCGAGCTTTGTGCTGCCATCTTCGCAATTTGGGTACAACAACTTTTTGTGATCCTTTTGCATGGCCTCCAACTTAAGCTTCTCCCTTTCTGTATCACATTGTTGCTTTGCATCAGAAATGACCCGACCAAGACCATCAGCGAGCTCATCCGATGCCCGTTGTTCTTATTCATTGCCGCCTCCCTCTTTTTCATTGTCTTCCATTGCAGTATCACCGTATTCTTCAGAGGACATATGATAGTTGTCATCATCCTCCTCTTATTCATTTTCTTCTAGCCTAACCCCTCTTTCTCCGTGCATGGCCCAACAATAATATCTCGGCATGAAACCTCTCCAAAGCAGATGGCTTTGAAGGATTCTCGGGGCAGAGTGCTCCGCCACGTTCCGACAGTCGACGCAGGGACAAGACATAAAATTATCCACTTTGTTTGCCTTAGCCAAATCGATAAATTTATGGAGGCCTACAATAAAATCGGAATGGCATCGGTCGCCATACATCCATCGCATCCGTGCATCGATCTGCATCATAATAATTAACCATTAAAATAACATCGTGGATAGTAAAATGACCACCCTACATGGACATATGCAATATTTTTGTATCAGCTACAGATAAAGAAGATAAGGTTGCTAACCTTAGCCGAGGATACCGTCTTGTGCGAACTAAAGTGTGGCTCAGACATTTCGTCGAACACCTTGTGTGCAATCAAAGAAAAAAAAGCTAGCACCCACACCTCACACACAATCCAGCAAAATTTGGTGGGCAAAGGGCTGGGCTTATATATAGCCATGGAAGGGTTTTTGGTCCCGGTTATTGCCACGAACCGGGACCAAAGCCCCTCCCACGTGACACGTGGCGGCCCAGCAGCTCGCACCCCACCCAAGTCATTGGTCCCGGTTAATGGCACGACCCGGGACCAATGAGCTGGGTGGAGGGCGCGCTGCTGGGCCGCCACGTGTCGCTCTGGAGGGGCTTTGGTCCCGGTTCGTGGCAATAACCGGGACCAATGTCCATCGTCGCTTCGTCGTCCCCGTGTATAAATATGAGGCCACAACACTCGCTTTCGCCATCGCCTCTGCCTCTCTGCAGTCCCTCTCCACCCCACCCCTTTAGCCATCGCCTCTCCACCGTGTCGTCGTCTCACCTCCCCTCCCTCTCCAATCTCTACCGCGCCGTCATGGAGGTTCCCACGCTCAACCACTACGAGGCGGCGATGTTTGTGATCTACAGCATCCTCGCGCCGCCGCGCGCGACCGTGCCCGCCGGATTTCGCATCAGCGAGGCGGGTGTGCTAGTGGCTCTACTCCTCAACCCCCGCGGATACGAGATGGAGTACGTCATTGCGGAGCGTCGCTGCCAACTGCCCGCGTGCATGAGGGCGTTGCCCCGGTACGCGGCGGCCAATGAGTACTGGCCCCGGCTGTTCAAGAAGGAGCGGAAGGCCAAGCTTGGCAACCGCTTTGTGGACAGGCGCCTAGTGCACCCGGATCGCCGCAACCAAGAAGGGTGGAGATGTTCTGGTCTGTCCCTGGATGGACCATCTACACCGCCATCGACGCCGCTAGGCGCGCAGAGGAGCTCCGTCTCCCGAGCAACACCGAAATCGTGGAGATTTCGTCCGACGACGACGAGGAAGCCGGCGGCTCGGAGGCTCGGAGGACAGCGGCAGCGGAAGTGTTGTCGACTAGGAATTTGTAATGTCGCATCTTTGTATAGAAAAATTTGTGGTCGAATAATAAAATGTCTCAATTTAGACCTTTGTCTCGATTAATTCGTGAAAGATTTTTTCAAAAATAGTGATCAATTTCTACCTCGAATTAATTTACATTAATTGTCCTGGACTGCTGACCGTCGTGGGTTTTTTGGTCCCGGTTCGTGGCATGAACCGGGACCAATGCCTCGCAGAGTGCCACGTGTGCGTCGCAGGGGCATTGGTCCCGTTCGTGCCACTAACCGGGACCAATGCTTACAGATGAACCGAGACCAATGCCCAGGCGGCATGAACTGGGACCGGTGCCTAGCATTGGTCCCGATTATGGAAACGAACCGGGACCAATGGAATTTGGGCGCTAGACCAAAGGCCCTCTTTCTACTAGTGCGTGTTATAGCGTATTTAGAGAGTCCACGCTATTTTTCAAGATTTTGCTCGCTATGGTGCTATTTTTTTAAATAGCTTGCTATATCGCGCTAAAACATCATAGTGTTAGCGCTATTTCAAGTATATAACGTTATTTTTTTATTGGCGGGTGTGGAGTAAGAGAGCATATGATGAATGTGTCAAGTAAGCAAACATACGATGCAAAATTTGATTGTTACACTTAAGTGATCGCGTCAAGCCGCCTCCTCCTCCTGTAGCACCCGATGTTGTACCTAGATTAAACCCTGTCGGTTCTCCTCCAACTTGGATAGCGCCGGAATTTGATTATGCATGTACAAGTATTACTCTAGCCAATTCATTAGATGCTGAAATCCTTGATATTCATGATATACCTATTATATTTTTAAATTTTTACAAAATGTATTTTGTAAAATAGCGTGTTGTTAGCACGCTATAACTTCCATGCCGTCTGGAAAAAAGCCATGCTAAATTAAATAGCACGCTATTTTTTCCTTGGATTTAAGAGCTCTAAGGATTAACCGCATGGTTATCCATGTCAACAAGTTTTGTAACCTCTTTCTGCGGTGGAGGAGTATGCACTCAAATGATGGGAGAAACTCAAGGTTGAGCTCATGTGGAGGAGTAGAAGACGGAGGTTTTTTTTGCGCCTTGGAATAGGCGAGCGATAGCAAAAAAAGGCAAAGGGAAAAAACACCCAACTTGATAAGCCAGGTGAAACGTGTTATATGTTGATCCAAATTCTACAAAGTAGAGGCCAACTTCTGACGGAGCGGTTACCACCGCTATATATACTTCTTGTAAGCCGCCGGCTGGGATAAGTTGCATCTGTGAAATCCCCGGCGTTGTGTAAACAGTCTCCGTTATAGTGAAGTTTCGCTGGCTGGCGCCCATGGTTTTTCCCCTCTCTTTGTTGGAGAGGGTTGTCCATGTTAAATCTGTGTCCCCTTGTTGTGATTTTGTTTTCGTTCTTCGTTATTTACTTGTCGCAAATCTAACAAGTGGTATCAGAGCCCCAGGTTCTAATCTAGGGTTTGCGACATGTCATCATTGAAGTTCGATCTACCGCAGCTGGACTACTCCACAAGATTCTGCTTGTGGCAGGTGAAGATGCGGGTGATTCTCGCCCAAACTTCAGATCTGGATGATGCGCTGGATGGATTCGGGGAAAATGATGCTAAGAGCTGGTCTGACGAAGAGAAGCGGAAGGACCGTAAGGCTTTATCTTTGATTCAACTTCATCTATCCAATAATATTTTGCAGGAAGTCTTGACAGAGAAATCTGCTGCTGCCCTTTGGGGAAAACTGGAATCGATCTGCATGTCAAAGGATCTAACCAGTAAGATGCATGTGAAGATGAAGTTGTTCTCGCATAGATTGCAGGAAGGTGGATCGATAATGAATCACTTATCTCTTTTCAGAGAGATTATTTCTGATTTGCAATCTATGGAAGTAAAATATGATGATGAGGATCTAGCTCTATTACTCTTATGCTCGCTGCCTAGTTCTTATACTCACTTTCGTGATACAATGTTGTTGAGACGTGATAAGATAACCCTTGATGAAGTGCAAGATGCCCTCAAACAGAGGGAAAAGATGAAATCTATGGTGCATGCAGATGGGGCGTCTTCCAAGGCTGAAGCTCTGCAGGTTCGTGGCAGGACCGAGCAGAGATTTAACAATCAAGGCAACCGAGATAAGAGCAAAGACGACAGAAGTCGTTCGAAGTCCAAGGGAAAGGACAAGTTCTGCAGGTATTGTAAGAAATCTAATCATGTTATTGATGATTGTTGGAAGCTACAGAATAAGGAGAAAAGGAATGGTACTTACCAACCGAAAGATAAGGATCAAGGTAATGGTAAGGCTGCTGTTGTTTCTGGTGATAGTTCTGACGGTGAATGTTTAGCCGTTTTTGCTGCTTGTGCTTCTCGTGATGATGCATGGATACTTGATACTGCATGTTCGTTTCATATTTGCTGTAATAAAGATTGGTTCAGTTCATATGAGTCTGTGCAGACTGGAGATTTTGTACGTGTGGGGAATGACAACCCATGCCATATTGTCGGAGTTAGATCTGTTAAGATCAAGACACATGATGGCGTGACACGTACGTTGACTAAGGTGAAGCATATACCAAGCATGGCCAGAAATCTGATCTCCCTGAGTACCATGGACGTTGATGGATACAAGTACGCTGGTGGGCGTAGATTGTTAAAGGTATCGAAAGGCTCTCTTATTCACATGATAGGTGATATGAATTCTGCTAAGTTATATGTTCTTAGAGGTAGCACTTTGCCTGGTACTGCTGCTGCTGTTACTTCTAATGATTCTGATGATTGTGGTAAAACAAATCTGTGGCATATGCATCTTGGGCATATGAGTGAACATGGCATGGCAGAATTGGTTAAGAGAGAGCTGATTGATGGTTGCAACTTGGGTAAGTTTGAGTTCTGTGAGCACTGCGTTTTTGGTAAGCACAAAAGAGTTAAATTCAATGCTTCCGTTCATACCACAAAAGGCATTTTAGATTATGTGCATGCTGATGTTTGGGGGCCTTCCCGTAAGACATCTATTGGTGGTGCTAATTACATGCTTAATATCATTGATGACTACTCAAGAAAAGTGTGGCCATATTTTCTGAAACATAAATCTGATGTTTTTGATGCTTTTAAGAAGTGGAAAGTTATGGTAGAAAAGCAAACTGAAAAGAAGGTAAAGGTACTACGTACTGACAATGGTATGGAATTCTGTTCTAATGAGTTTGAGGAGTTTTGCAGCAATGATGGTATGATCAGGCACCACACCATCCATTACACTCCTCAGCAGAATGGCGTGGCTGAGCGCATGAACAGAACCATCATCTCGCGGGCTCGCTGTATGTTGTCCAATGCAGGTATGCACAGACGTTTCTGGGCTGAAGCAGCCAATACAGCGTGCTACCTCATCAACAGGTCACCTTCTATTCCACTTGAGAAGAAAACTCCCATTGAGGTATGGTCAGGTTCGTCTGCTGATTATTCACAGTTGAGAGTTTTTGGTTGCACTGCTTATGCTCATGTTGATAATGGAAAGTTAGAGCCTAGAGCTATTAAGTGCATGTTCCTTGGTTATGGTTCAGGAGTTAAGGCATATAAATTATGGAATCCTGAAACTAAAAGGATTTTGTTGAGTAGAAACGTTGTTTTCAATGAATCCGTTATGTATCATGACAGCTTGCCATCAGATCCCTCTCCTGTTGCTATTGGAGAGGAGGGAGTTTGTGTGCAGGTGGAGCACCTGCAGAAAACTGTTGATAATAATGCTGTTGTTGATGATACTCATGAGGAAAATATTGATGATGATGTTGTTCAGCACTCACCTACTGTTTTGCAGCAGCCACATGAATCTATTGCTGCTGATAGACCGAGGCGTAACATAGTTCCACCTCGTCGTTTAATTGAAGCGTGTAATCTTGCTCATTATGCTTTGAGTTGTGCTGAACAGGTGGAACATGATACTGAACCTGCTACATATAATGAGGCTATTGCATCCGTTGACCGCGAGAAGTGGGTTTCTGCTATGCAAGGAGAGATGCAATCGCTTGATAAGAATGGCACATGGGAAGTTGTGCGCTTGCCTAAACAGAAGAAGGTTGTCCGCTATAAGTGGATATACAAGAGAAAGGAAGGTTTGTCTCCTAATGAGCCTCCAAGGTTTAAGGCAAGGTTAGTAGCAAAAGGTTTTAGCCAGATTCCAGGTATTGACTATAATGATGTTTTCTCTCCGGTTGTGAAACATAGCTCTATTCGTACTTTTTTTGGTATTGTTGCTATGCATGATCTTGAGCTTGAGCATCTAGATGTAAAGACTTCTTTTCGGCATGGTGAACTGGAGGAGGAGATTTACATGGACCAACCTGAAGGGTTCATAGTTCCTGGAAAAGAGGATTTTGTGTGCAAATTGAAGAGATCGCTTTATGGTTTGAAGCAATCTCCAAGACAGTGGTATAAAAGGTTTGATTCATTTATGATCTCACAAGGTTTTAAGAGATCTCAGTTTGATAGCTGTGTTTATATAAAGTTTGTTAATGGGTCACCTATTTACTTGCTGTTATATGTTGATGATATGTTAATTGCTGCCAAGAGCATGAAAGAAATCACTACTTTGAAGGCACACCTAAGTAGTGAATTTGAGATGAAAGATCTTGGTGCTGCTAAGAAAATCCTAGGTACGGAAATTAAACGGGACATAAAATCTAGGTTGTTGTTTCTTAGTCAACAAAGTTACGTTGAGAAAGTTCTTCAACGTTTTAATATGCATGATGCAAAGTCAGTTAGTACTCCTGTTGCTCCTCACTTTAAATTGAGCATTGCAATGTCCTAGTTTTGATGAAGATATTGAGTACATGTCTCGAGTTCCTTATTCTAGTGCTGTTGGTTCCTTGATGTATGCCATGGTTTGCTCTCGCCCTGATTTATCATATGCTATAAGTTTGGTGAGTCGTTACATGGCTAATCCTGGTAAGAACATTGGGAAGTTGTTCAGTGGATTTTCAGGTACCTACGTGGCACATCCAACGCTTGCTTGAAGTTTGGTAGGACTGATGAGGGACTCGCAGGCTATGTGGATTCAGATTTTGCTGCCGACTTGGATAAGAGGAGGTCCCTCACAGGTTATGTGTTCACGGTAGGTGGATGTGCCGTGAGTTGGAAGGCAACGCTGCAACCAGTTGTTGCTCTATCTACAACCGAAGCAGAATATATGGCTGTTGCTGAAGCTTGCAAAGAGTCTGTTTGGTTGAAAGGTTTGTATGCTGAGCTTTGTCAGGATGATTCTTGCATTAACCTGTTCCGTGACAGTCAAAGTGCTATTTACCTTACTAAGGATCAGATGTTCCATGAGAGAACAAAGCATATTGATATCAAATACCATTATGTTCGTGATGTTGTTGCACAAGGTACACTGAAGGTATGCAAGATAAACACTCATGATAATCCTGCTGATATGATGACAAAGCCTGTTCCTGTTGCTAAGTTTGAGCTATGCTCAAGCTTAGTTAGTATAACTGCTTAGCCCAAGTGGCTATTGGCGCCGAAAGTGTTTTCTTTGTTTGTTCAGGGAGATGATTACCGTTGATGCTACAAGAAGGAATTTGTCTCAAGGTGGAGTTTTGTTATATGTTGATCCAAATTCTACAAAGTAGAGACCAACTTCAGACTCCGCTCCGCATCGGCCCCGTGGTACGAATCGTTGATGACCTAGGTTACCACCGCTATATATACTTCTTGTAAGCCGCCGGCTAGGATAAGTTGCATCTGTGAAATCTCCGGCGTTGTGTAAACACTCTCCGTTATAGTGAAGTTTTGCTGGCTGGCGCCCGTGGTTTTTCCCCTCTCTTTGTTGGAGAGGGTTTTCCACGTTAAATCTGTGTCCCCTTGCTGTGATTTTGTTTTCATTCTTCGTTATTTACTTGTTGCAAATCTAACAAAACGAATAGTTTCCTTCTTCCAATTCCAAGGAGTTGTGCTTCCTGTGTTTGTGATACTACTTCGTCTGTTTTAAAATATAAGCTGTTTTTGGTAGGAAAATAGGCTAACAAGACGTCTATATTGTGAGGCGGCGGTAATACATGTTATTATGACAGGACTGCGAAGAATCCGAAACATGAGGCATGGCAACTCGATTCCTAGATCAGCCCCCCAACAAGGCAACAAACAACCGTTGTTCTTAGGCTTTAAGTGACATCGTAGCATTTCCTAAACGACAATAGCATAACTGTGTCTAACAACGTCGTAACGTCAAAGCAAACAGTGGCCAGGAACAGGAAGACATAAACGCGATCACGCCGTACCAAGCGTAGCGTCAACTCGTCATCGATTAATATAATCTGCAGGACGCTGTACTCGAACGTAGTCCTAAGACCTAGTAACAGCCTCCCATGCAGCACGGTTGACTTTCTTGTGGAGACAATCAGTTGGCTTCTTCCTGTTCCTCCTGGGAGTTGACGTGGGCGAGGAACCTCCCGAGCTGGCGGTTGTAGGCGCACGGCCGCTCGAGGTGCAGCAGGTGGCCGGCCTTCGGGATGCCCTGCAGGTAGCAGTTCTCGCCCAGCTGCCTGCAAATGCACCGTCAGGTTTCGGTGAGTTTGTTCAGAGATCACGGTTTCTTTGAACTGAAGATGGCGTCAGGGCTAGTGGGTGAGGATAGGGAGAAGTGATGCTTACTCTTTCATCTTCCTGGCCAGCTCTATGTCGAAAAGCTTGTCCTCCTCGCCCCAGATCAGCATTATCTTCTGCAATCATGAAAGGAGTTCCGTTAGTTTTTTTTTTTCAGTGGGGATTTTTTTTTTGAGAACTCGTGGTAATAATATACTACTACGCGTAACCCAAAGTCAGGGAGGCTTTCTTTCTCGAAAAGGGAAAAAAATCCAGCCTTTCATTGCCCAAGCTGCAGGTGGCCCATCTTAGATAAAGGGCCCATAAAAGTGTGTGTCGACTAGTACCCTAAACGTCGGCCCATCTCAGATATAGAGCCCATAAATGAGCATCCGCCAAGAAACACTGCATGGGACGGACAGACCGTTTTGCTAGTCAACAAAAATGGAGCCGGTCCCGATGGTGGATTTTTTTGGGAGCCAGTCCCTCCTATCGCAAAAAGCCACAAGCATCACCTGCATATATGCTTGGTCAAGAGTAGGTTGCCTAACGGGGTACAGGTGGTACTTACAGATGCAACTGAATGATATTAGTAACACGCAGGAATTTTTTTGTTTCAACAAGGTTTTTTCCTTAGCTGGTTTTGGCATGCATATAAAGCTGTGATGATGGCATATTTGCAGCTTACCAGTCACACTCGCTAGGAAACAGTTTTAGTTTCAGTCATCCTACCTCTATCTAATACAGGTTGGTGAACAAACCCTAACTAGGTGTTGCTTGGTTTGACTTAAAGAAGGTAGTACTGCTTGCTTGCTTATAACTTTACCTGTTGGAATGTAGGGATCTTGGCATCCATGTTGCTGTCTAGCAACCCCTGCAGCAGCTCCAGCCTCTCCTTCCTATTGGTGAACATCGCCTGCTCGTCGCAAAAGCAAACGTGTATGTCAGAATCAAAAGCACCCAACTAGCACTGCATTCCTAGGATAAGCACAATTGTTACCATGAGATTTCGGAAGTAACAACAATTTGAATTGGCATTTGATTGAGTAGGAGTAATTAATTTAGCATTCAGACATAAGACATGCATTGTTTGCTTATTTACCTTGAGGTAGTCCTTGTACATCCTGTCCGGGAACCACATCTTCCTGTGCATGGAGACGGAGAAGAGCGCCTTGAGCCCCTGCAACGTCTCCGGCATGAGCAGCTCCGCGGACGACCCGGACCCGAGCCGCGCCATGGTCTCCCTGTTCACGGCGTCCGTCATGGCCACCACGGACCCGGACACGGCCAGCGACCGCACCAGCTCCGGCCGCGTCTCGGCCAGCTTGAAAGCCACCATGCCCCCGTAGCTGAACCCGACCACGTCGCACCGCGCCACCCCGAGCCGTGCCAGGGCCGCCGCCACGCACCGCGCCTGGAAATCGGGGGACCGGTCCGCGCTGTCCGTGGTGGAGTACTTGCCGAAGAAGAGGAGGTCCGGGATGTACACGTTGTAGCGCGACACCAGCACGCCGAAGTTGAACTGGAACGTCACGTTGCCCTCGGCGGCGAAGCCGTGGATCAGGACCACGTTGGGCTTTGACTCGGGATTCTTCCGACGGCGACGCCGGCTGCTGCTGGAACTGGATGGCTTCGTCTTGGTGGCGGCGGCGGTGGGATCGAGGGGGCTGATGGTGGTGCCTTTCTTGCCGGCGTGGTGCTTGGGAGCCCAGAAGTGCATGGTGGTGCCCGGCTCCAGCTCGACGTCGATGGGGCGGAGCCCGGCCAGCCTCATCATCCCAGTTAGCAGCGGCTTCTGCGCCTCGATCAGGTTCACCATCTTCTTGGCTTGGCCGGTGTCTTTTCACGTATACCTACGTCTAGTGTGGTTGCGTCCACGGGCACGTTTGTAGCTCAAGTGTTTGAGCTGGGAACTGTGGGCGGTGCTCGTACTAATAGAGCAGACACACGAGAGCAGGGGTCGCCGGAAACCGAGCTGTCAGCTGTGAGCGTGGGACGAGGGGAAGGGGCGGTGTAACGGCCGGTGACGTCGACGGTCGACGGGCTTGAGGACTGGTGGGGGTTGGCTGGCGATCGAGGGGCCTCTGGCAGCAGCGAGAGGGGGTCGCAGGGGAACAGAGGGGAGCAGGCGGGACGGGTTTAGTGATCTACCGCCATGCTCAGAATCTCAGATGCGTGTTAGCTTGGATTGGTGGCTTTGGTTCAACCAATCTATCCTACCAATGTGATAACGCGCCGGCTGCTCCTTTCGTCACGAAAGACACATCCCCCCACTCTTTGGATGGTTAATTTGAATAACGGAAAATCCATGTATCTATCGACGTGAACGTGACGTTACAGTCACCTCAGGCTTCGGAACCGCGCGATCGCGATCGGACATCTCTCAGCGAGTCGCTATCCCCACAGTCTTTTTCGTGCGTACGTTTCCGGGGGTACGTAGGGAATTTCAAACATAGGGTACCGAGCCGTTGAGAGACGCATCCGTCGGTGCCCTGTTCGTTCCCCATTCCGCCCGACCACCTCGACAATGCCGGCGAGCGGGGGGGGGGGGGGGGGGGGGGGAGCATGGCTCCACCCGCACCACCCACCGCTCCAGCGAACGACATCGTCCGCATATCCCCTCTCTCCGGTGAGTATCTACCCCCACGCGTGCATTGGACTTGTCGTAGCGATGCAGCTTTGCAGTGGTTCGTGCTTCCAAAACCGAATTTCGACAGCGATTTTTTTGCGGATGGTAGTTCCTCACGGTAGATGACCCAGGGAATCTCCCACCTTTGTGGTAGGATGGTAGTCCCCCCCCTCCCCCACCTTTTGACAGAGATTTTTTTGTGAGATGGTAGATCCCTCCACTGTGGGCTAGTGAATCACATGCATGTGTGTAGAGAATGGTAGATTTCTTATAGGGATGGTAGGTTTCGATAGGGATGGTAGTTGCTTGTATGGCTAGGGATAGTATATCCTTCTGGTAGGAGATGGTAGTTGTTTTGTATGGCTGGAGATGGTAGTTATTTTGTATGACTAGGGATGGTAGATTTTTCTTCTGATAGGAGATGGTAGTTGCTTTTTGTATGGCTAGGGGTGTTGGTACTTGCTTGCATGGACAAGGATGGTAGATTTTCTCGATAGGGATGGTAGATTTTTTTGATAGAGGGATGGGTAGGTACCTATAGTCCCTCGTTCTGATGGTAGTTTTGTTTTCAGTAATGGGTGGGAGGGTGTAAGGGGTAAGATGGGGATGATATTTTGTTTTGTTTTAGGATGGTAGTCCAGGGATGGAAGACTTACATGTTTTTTCATGGATAGTATGATGGTAGTTCCTTTTTCTGTTCTGATGATGTAGTTTGGATAGTAGATTAGATTTTGCTGGTATGATGGTAGTTCCTTCTTGGTATCATGGTAGTCTTGTTTTTCAGTGTTCCATGTGTTTCTTAACTCTGATTTTTTCAAAAATAGTGTAGTAAGATAGTAGATTTGCTGGTACGATGGTAGTTCCTTTTCCTGGTACTATGGCAGTCCTCCTTTGCTGGTATGATCGTCATTTGAATTTTTTTCAAAAAAAAGTACAGTAAGATAGTTCTGCACTTGATTTCCATTGATGATGGTAGCATTCAGTTTTTGTTCATGCTTCTATGATGTTAATTTTTAGTGTTCTCCTATGTTAGTTCAGTTAAAGCTACTTCTTACATTTTTATTGGTAGGATTGCAGCCCCTGGTAGTTCCCTGGTAGTTCAAGGGGGGTAACATTTTATGGTTAGTGGAACACATAACTATCCACTGAACTTTCTTTTTGATAGTTAGCTTTGAATTCTGAATCATAGCAAAGGAATTGCGGGCACATCTCTGGAAAAAAGTTCAGTGGATACTTATGTTTTTCACACAACTTTTTGGGCAAAAAAGTGTTGTAGATATTTTTTCTGCCCTTTTTTGGATGTTAAGTTCAGTTATAATTGAGTCCTTTGGATATTAAGTTCAGTTTAGTGGTGATGGTAGTTTTTACCTATTTGTTTTATATGATGTTAATTCACTTCTTTTTTATGTTAGTTCAGTTAAGGTAGCGTGTAAAATGATGAAGTCAAATAGTAACAAGAAGGGCCATTCATCCAAGAAACTCACAATGTTGCGTGCAAAACTTAGTCTGCGTCCTCTGATATCCCCAATTACCTCATCAAGGAGTGCTCTAGTAGACATTGAAGCAGCACCCATGAAAGACCACGCAACAACCAGAAATGTTAGTTTCTTTTATTTTTTTATCCATACAGTGTCTTTGGTTTTTCAATCCCCGAACTTTTGGCTGAACCATTTTTAAATTTTGCATTTAGAGTAAAAAAGACAAGTTGTTTCAGCATGCATCACCAATGAAACTTGTGAGCCTGTATCCGAGCATGTCACTAAAACATAAGAAATTAATCGAGGAGTGGGGGTACAAAGGCTTGGTCAACATAAAGTGTTCAAAACTGCAGCCCGATCTATGCAAATTCCTCATGGAGAGTTTTGATCCATCAACAAGCAAGATGGTATTCCCTGGAAGAGGTTCCATCAACGTCACAGAAATATCTGTCAAGGAGGTAATAGGTGTGTCGAATGGTGACAAAGAAGTTCAGTATGGGATGGATGCAGCGGCAATCAAGTTTATGACAGAAAATTTGGGAATGAAGGGCAAGAGACAACCAACAATCACATCACTGAAGAAGACGATTGCAGATATGAAGGAGGCAGACATGAATTATCTCAGGTTGTACATCACTTATGCCATGAGTTCCGTGCTCGCGCCAACAAATGGTGTTCACATTAGCCCTAGGCTGTACCCATCATTGGTAAAATTCAAATATGCGCATCGGCTAAACATGTGCAGGTTTGTCATAATGATGCTTCAGAAAGCAACTAAATCAAAGGCAGAAAAAGCAATTCTCAAATCCTGTATGCTCTACTTAATAGTACATTTCCCTACTATCAACCATGTTTTACCTTTTTTGGTTGAGCGTGTTATCTACATTCACCTACACATGAACCAGTTTTTAATACCAATTTAGTTTATCACTCACAAAAACATGTTTCCCGTAGGTAAAATACCTAGACTCATTAGATTTAAGGGATTTCTATTTTCATGCTCTCGGTTCGTTAGTTGTACTCAGTTTTCCCCAGCCGCTTAGTTTTTCCTCACTTTTCCTCTCCCTCTATTCTGAAACCCTCACAAGCACTCGGACAGGGGGATGCCGTCAGGTCAAAGGCTTGACCGTTACATGCTGACTAGTGGGACCGCGTTGGGGCGGGTCATGCGTTGAGCGTTATATTACGTCGCCTCGACCGTTACGTGCTGACAGGTGGGGCCGCGTTGGGTCGAGTCTTGCATATGTGGTGAAGGGTGGGGCCGCATGGAGACACGTCGGACCGGCTATTCTTGCTCATCCAAAGCATTCGCTTCCCCGAGCCTGGAACAGGTCCCACACCGCCCCTCTGCTCCCCTGTCGTCGTGCCCTCCTACCTTATGTCGTCCTCGGCTGCCGAGCCGCCCCTCCCCTAGCCGTGGAGCCCACTCCACCTCCGGCTCCACTCCCGCCCCCGCTAGATCTACCCCTTTCGCGGAACAGTATGCAACACCGGCTGGTGTACCGGTCCTCCATGTCAAGCGCGGTGAAGATTGGGTGGAATCGGAGGGATCTAATGCACGGATTCCATCTGGGTAAGCATCGTTTCCCATTGTGGATTGATTATGGGAAGTAATTGAGCGCGAATCGCTGGTGCTCAGCTAACTGCCTTGCTTTTCGAATAGGATTGATCCAGCGCTAGCATTTCGGCTGGCGGTTAGACTAGATACTAGCATAATTCGTGGTTGTGAACAGTATCTCTCTGGATTTTACTTCCCAGTGGTGGTTGCAACCTCCATAACTCTCAGAGATTTGAAAGATAAAACATATTCTAAATTCCCCTAGAGCAATGGCGATTCAATTGATTTGCAATATTTCAACA
The DNA here is from genome assembly GCA_910589775.1 of Avena eriantha. Taxonomy (NCBI): domain Eukaryota; kingdom Viridiplantae; phylum Streptophyta; class Magnoliopsida; order Poales; family Poaceae; genus Avena; species Avena eriantha. Next base: position 297,614,581 of record OU342745.1, on the reverse strand, counting down.
TTAGCGAGCAAAGATTGCTCCCACTAACTAGGGAAGCTAATCTGGTAATGCTTTTCTCTTTGAATGCTGCCAAACGTTTTGGTCGAAATCGTCTCCATGTGCAACCTAAAGTTAAATATGCGGGAAATAAGGTTAAAGCATCATCTGGTGGTCAGGCATCATTAGGTGGTCGGGCATCATGTGTCTTTGTTGTCTCTGCTAATAGTGTGCGCCCACGCTCCTTGTAGGTCCACAACAGTACCATCTGTTCCCACTGCGAGTGTAAGCCAAATCACTCGTGCGGCCGATGTGGAGTATGAAGCAGAGCCTGCGAGGGAGCGCCTCCACTAGATGATGAGGATGAGTTAACGTTTCCTGAATTGGTAGATATATTCAATAAACAGACACTAGAGGATCAGTACATAAAGGAAATGGCCCATGGTGCCAGATTTGATGACAGAGATGATGAAGAGAACGATGATAGTCTCATTTTTGCCATGTACGATGGTGAGGACTTGCCAGTAATTGAGTGGGACATGAACGATCCTAAGATTTCAGAAGGCATCGTATTTGAAACGATGCTATACTATTGTAAATGACCTTACTACATATTGCATTCACACCAATAATGATTATGATGTTATTAAGAGTGAGCTAACAAGGTTCACATTGAAGTGCCCATACAAGAGGTGTAGGTGGAGGATGCATGCATCCACTATGTTCAGGAGCAGTTTGGTTCAGGTATTACAACCAGTTGTGTATTTTAGATCATTGTGTAGAGTTTGTTAACTGTACCTGACATTTTAATTATGTTTTAGATAAAAAGTAACCGATTCGAACATTCTTGTCCACCTCAAGTGGGACAGCGAAAGGACAAAACAAAACTAGCAAATACTAGGTGGTTGGCAGATGCAATCATGGATTGGATGAGAGCGAATCCATCACTTGGTGGAACAACGATCATAAAAGAAGTTTCTCAAAAGTTTAATATTACAGTACCTTACATGAGGATGTTCTATGTAAAGGAAATGGCTCTTGATAGGATCAATGGTCTATGGAATGAAAGTTTTCAGTTGCTTTACATCTTCAAAGTTGAAGTGGAGATGACTAGTCCATGTAGTGTTGGACAGATAGACATGCATAAAGTTCAGTACAAAATAAGAGGGAAGAGAAAGGAGAAGGAGTGCTTTAGAAGAGCTTTTGTTTGTTTCAAAGCTTGCCAGCAAGGGTTTTTGGATGGCTGCAGGCCTTATTTGGCTGTGGATGCAATAGCTCTTCATGGCAGATTTAATGGATAGCTAGTAGCTACTACTGCAGTTGATGGCCACAATTGGATGTTCCTTGTTGCTTTTGGAGTTTTGGAGATTGAGTTAGAGGAAAGTTGGACTTGGTTTCTGGAGAATTTTCGCAACCTTATAGGTCATACACCAGGACTTACTATCCACACGGACGCTTGCAAAGGTTTAGAGAAAGCTGCAGAAGCAGTATTCCCCGGAGTGGAGCATAGAGAATGTATGCGACACTTGGTGCAGAATTTTACAAAGAAATTCAAGGGTAAAGTTTATACTGACAACCTATGGTCAGCTTCATACACATGAAGTTTGAGGAAGCATATGTATCATTTGGAAGTGTTGTGTAAACAAAAACCTGCGGTGAAGTACTTGCATGCACATCATGGAATGGTGTGGTCAAGAAGCCAATTCAATGAAACTTGCAAGGTAGACTATGTAACAAGTAACCATGCTGAGAGTTTCAATGCAAAGGTCAAGTCATTGAAAGGGCTTATGTTGTGGCAAATATTTGATAAGATTAGGCAGATGATCATGATAAAGATCGATTTGTGTCAAAGAATAGCATCAACAATATATGTTGTCCATCTCATCCTCCCATCTTTGGTTAAGGCTTTGCATGCCAGTGCAAAACAATTGAAGATGAAATGCATTAGAAAAGGAATGGAGGCTGAGGTAACGTACACTGATAGTAAATATAGGAAATGGAGGTATCCAGTGAGTTTGGTTGACAGGACATGCCATTGCAGGAAATGGCAGCTTCGTGGGAAACCCTGCATACATGCATTGTTTTTCATGGGTGTTCTAGGAGGTGAAGAGGGTGAAGTTGATCAGTATGTGTCAGAGTATTTCTCCATTACCAAATTTAGAGCAGCATATGCTTAGAATGTTCCAGCCTTGTTGGGAAAAGACTAATGGATGGGAGTGGATCCAGGCTTCAAGTTATACCCTCCAGTTTTTACTAGACTAGCAGGTAGGCCAAGGAAGAATAGGATGAGAGCTAGTGCAGAGGGTGGTGCACCACCTCGACGACGTAAGTGCAAACGTTGTGGGATCCTAGGGCATATTGCTAAGCTTTTTAAAAATGCAGTGGACCCAGCTTATGGAATTGATGATCAGGCAGGAGCAGCAAATGCAGATGAGAATGAAGTATTTTAACAAGAGGAGAATGAAGCAAAGAATACATTGCAGATTGAACCAACAAATCGAGAGGAGATTGAACCAAATGCAGATGATATTGAACCAATTGTAGGGGAGATTGAACCAATGGATCTAGAGGAGACTGGACCAAATATACGGGAGATTGAACTAATGGATCGAGAGGAGTTTGAACCAATGGATCGAGAGGAGAATAGAGCAATTTATTCATGGAAGCAGAGTTCAAAAGTAAAGGAATTATACAAGAGGATATTGAAGAAATGACGCCAATGCATTTTGAACTGTATGAACCAATGGATCGAAATGTGATTGAACCAATTGTACGACGGACTGAAGCACTTGATTCATTGGATGCAGAGAAAAAGAACAAAGGGAACAAATGGAAGAAGCTGATGGCGGACTCCGCGAATATTCCAGCTAGGATCACCCGGAGCAAGGTGGTGAACCCAACAAAAAACACTAGGAGCAAGCAAAAAACGAATTTGAATTATTAATTTGAATTTGTATGATGAATTTGAACTACTGTCAATGTTTGTATTGAATTCGAACTAGTGTGATGCTCCCAAGTTTGTATGTTGGATAATCCCATACTGTATGTGTTATTGCAAGTTTCTATGGTCATCCACCTAGTTGCTTAGCACTACTTAATTTTTCCCTCGACATGTGGTCAACACATGGGGTTTAGCTAGTTCGTGGCTTAAACCATAGCAAACGTTGACCAATTGATCCAAAATTTGGCACACTTGTGTATCTTGGATTGATTTACCATATGAAATTTGAAATTTTGGATTTACTTGTAATCAGCCACATTTTTCTTTTTCTAAGTGGTTAAATTCAAAAAATGGTTGTTAGTTTAATTCAAAAAAAGTCAAAACATAGTGCAACCTTCGCATGGAATCTTGTTATGTTACCTACAACCTAGCATGAATAATAAAGGAAAAGGAAATAAAGAGAAATGGAATTATCCCCTAAACCATTTCTTAAACCCTTCTTGGAATGAGATACTAGCTATGAAGTTGCATGGCTTTCTACTCAATCAACCTCCAAAATAACCCATCCCAAAACATACTTTGTCTACATGAGGCCAAATTTGGAACACTCGTGTATCTTTGAGTTGCAAACAATATAATGCCGGCCAAGATGGATTATTTTGTTCAAATAACACATTTTCCATTTGTTATGCCAAAATCTTGAATTTTCCCTTACTCATTTTTTATCTGAGTTCCCTTCCTTAGCTCTTCTCAGTTTTCCCCTCCAGCTAAAGTTTTCCTCAGTTTTCCCCTCCCACTAAAGTTTTCCTCACTTCCCCCCCGCTAATGTTTTCCTCACTTTTCCCCTCTCTCATGTCTTAGTTTGACTGTGCTGTGATTGGTCGAGATGTATGTCACACGGATCTTGGCCAAACACCGTTGGATACATCATGATCCAATGGGCTGGAGGTCTCTCTCTCCCGTTGGGCGCACCTAACCTTGTATGGCGAGGAGAGCCCGATAGGCTGGATGTCTCTCCCTCCCTTTCTCTATCGCTCAGTTTGGCTGCGCTCTGATTGGTCGAGATGTATGTCACATGGATCTTGGTCAACCACCATTGGATACATCATGATCCGACGGGCTGGAGGTCTCTCTCTCCCGTTAGACTACGGAGAGGAGAGCCTGACGGGCTAGATGTCTCTCCCTCTCGCCCCTCCCTCTCCCTATCACATTTATACCAGCTGCATCTTCCTCCCCTCCTATTGACATACAGCGACGTGGCAGTCCGAATGGTGTGCGGCGGCATGGATCTAAGCGTGGCGGTCCGGATAGCATGGAGCAGCGTGGATCTAAGAGTGGCGGTCGGAATGGTGTGCGGCGGTGTGGACCTAAGCATGGCGGTTGGAACGACGTGCGGCAGCGCAGACCTAAGTGTGGGGATCGGAATGGCTTGCGGCGGCGTGGATCTAAGCGTGGCGGCTAGAACGGCGTGCGGCGGTGAGGATCTAACCGTCTGAAATTTTTGTCTTTGTCTGTCTCACTTCCGTTCACATCCCTAGATCCGTTGCTGATGAAAGACACCGATGTAAGCCATCATCCGCAACATCTGTGCGACGGTGGTGGTGCCGACAGTGGTCATTGAAGCAAAGACGATTGAAGCCATCATCCGCAACGTCACTGTGATGGCACAGTTCAAGCCCTCGTGAACCAAAGTTGTGGGAGGAAGGCCACGATGCGGCTGGCACCTCGAGGTGCACTTCGACGGTGAAGGCCGAATGTACCTCATGGCCGGGTGGGAGCACTTTGCCCATACTTCTTGGAGTACACATACGGCGGGGAGGGCGGCTAGCTCACCGTCCACTTATATTTGGGACAAATTTGAGCCCAGTTTGAGCGCAAATTCTGTGACTTAAAATATATCTATGACTTGAAATTTTTTGATATGTATTTGAGCCGTGAGACCGGTGGATATGCTCTAAATCCGATTCATAAGTAGTAGTACTTGCTTTGACAATCTCCGATGGGCTTGTATAAATTTGATCGAAATATCTATGATTTTAATCAAAAATGATATGTATTTGAGCTGTGAGGATGGTGGATATGCTCTAAAGATGATTCATAAGTAGTACTCCCTCCGAGCCAGATTAGTTGATTTACATTTGTCTAGTTTCGATTGTATATTGACGAATTTGAGTCAACTAACTTGGATTGACAATATTAGCCACTAATTTGGAATGGGGAATGGATGCTACCGCCAACGCTGCAAGTCTACATGGCAGCCACGGTGGCAGTGTCAAAACAGTCAAAACTGATAGGGACCCAACTTGACCCTCTAGGCATTTAGCACGCCAACTATGGGCAGCTAGATCCAATGGCAAGCAACTCGGGCCCCGCAATGCATTCTCTCAACAACTTTCGGACCGCTAGATCCAATGGCAAGCAACTTGGGCCCTGCAATGCATTCTCTCGACAACTTTGGGACCACAAAGTGACTAAATTAGCAGGAACTCATAACCATCCATTGAATAACAATTATACTCTCTAAATTAGCTATCTATTCAACTAATCATTACACGTGCCACCCTTCACCGCAACCGCATACTGTAACTGATAGGACGTGGATGACAACTACTAAAACAACCCACATGAATCTACTATTATCCTCCCCCTTCACTTGAAGTTCATGTTTTAGATTTTCTACCACTTGATCAGATACGGAAAGATCAACCTCAAGTGTCAACTTCTCTTTGCAAATAACCTCTGAATTCTTCCTCGATAGTACGCTTCAGCTCGAATATCAACAGGTTTTTATGGGCCAATTCATCACCTAACTTGGAAACCATCTCCTCCAAATCCATCCTCTGGCTAGACCACTAGGTTGATTCATCTTGGTATGCAATGTACCATGGATCATCGGCCTGCATCGCACACTGTAACAATCGAAAAAAACAAACCCAATTGAAATCAGTCCGACATGCCATGGTAGCACTTCAAATCCAATGGTAGTAGAAAGAGAAGGAGCTACATGCATTTCCAAAGTGGTAGGAGAAGGAGAATGTGGCCACAACATGATCGATTCCCCACCCGACCCGCTACGACCTGACATTGAGGACTAATTTGCACCTGCAAAATCGAGGAAATTACGGGAACCGAATCGATTAGGGTGGGCGGAGTAGGAGCGAAGGTCTTACCAAGCACTACTAGCAATTGCTGCGACTGTTCATCGAGCTATGGCGGTGGAACAAAATCCCGATCGTCATGGGCGGCGGACCTGCATGTGGTCGGTACTGCCTCGACGTACAATGCATGCAGACGAAATAGGTGCTGGAGCCATGGTTGAGGTGCAGCGCTGCAGTCCATCTGCCGCCGCCGTAGGACGGATCCGGCGACGCACCGACGATGGCTGCTTTGTCGGAGCTGCTCGGGGCTAGGGGTTGGGGGCGGATGAGAGAGAGAGCCGACGTGTCATACAAGACCCCACCTGTCAATGTTTGGGGGAGTAGATGCTCCGGGATTTTTGCATATTTGCCAATTTTGCATGTCTGCCAAACTTTTTCGTTGAAATTTTCATATTTGCCACATGACCACCACATGTCAGTGACACACAAAATGGCAAATATGCAAGTTGCAAAGTAAAACATGGAAAATATGCAAATACCCCCTCCAGCCCCACATGACGGCCCCACCGGTCATTCGCTTCGATGGCTCCACAGATCGTCCCCACATGGTGGCCCCATCGTTCGTTGGCTTCAATGGCCCCACAGAACGGACCCGTTTGTCATTGGTTGCACCGGCCACACAATCGGGAAAATGGGGCCCACAAGTCAGCGAGAGATGGATGGCTGGTCCGCCGTGTATCCTAGCTCCACCTGTCAGCATATAATGGTCGAGGTGACGTAACGTAACGCTCAACGCACGACCCGCCTCAACACGGTCCCACTGGTCAGCATGTAACATTCAAGCCTTTGACCTGACCGCATCCCCCCGTTTGAGTGTCCGTGAGGGTTTCAGAATAGAGGAAGGGGAAAAGTGAGGAAAAACTAAGCGGCTAGGGAAAACTAAGTACAACTAACGAACCAGGGGCACAAAAATAGAAATCCCTAGATTTAAAAGGCATAGATGTGCTCAATGAAGGAACAAGAGTAACAACATAGACCAATTCAATCGTGCTAAAGGCTTTTAAGCAGGACCAAAAGAGTGATGGAATATTCGGTGCATCACATGTATTTTTCTCTACTTTTTTCTATCTTTCCCCCTGAAAATACCATGAGTCTTTCCCCTTATAACTACATAGAGAAATATTAGATTATATACCTCATCTTTATTTTTGGTATTCTCTTTTTTGTTTTTGAAGCTCAAACCTAAATTCACAAATTCAGAGGTAGTACCTGAGCTTGAAGAAGAACAAGTACTTAGCAATAGAGGTCAATCAGATGAGGAACCATGCGAATAAACACACGAAGAAGAAGAAGTTGTTCCATTTAAACAAGAAGAAGGAACAAATAGCAATAAAGCTTCTGAACAAGTAGATGAGGAACCACGCAGAGGAACTTATGAAGAAGAAATTGAAGGGAGCATCCTCTTTTAAGATGAAGAAAATTTTGACATTTCATCCTAGCAAATGCACCTCCAGTCTGTACCTCAAAGGTGGGGTTTCTCCATTACAATTAGCAAATGTTTTTACTTTGCATGCCTCGGTTGCAAATAAAATTAGTTACAACAGATTTTTGAGCATCCTTTATATATTACAATACATGAAAGAGCAAGATACAAAGTAGCAGTCCAAAAAGTTTTCCATGATTTTGAATCAAGCTTGCAGATCCTTGTGAAGCAGCTTTCATTCAGACCAAGGAAGTATGCAAAGAGAAGGAAGCAAAGGTGTAATAAGGGAAGGAGAAACGAAGTGACACCAATAGCCAGCCAAAATCCAAAACCATTTGGGGAACACAACGGACCAGATAAGGATTGCAAGGTGGTCGAAAAGGAAGAGGGAAAGGAGATAAGTGTGTCACTGGAGGATGAGTTAGTGCATCTGAGCTTACCAGCACAACAGTAGGACAAAGAGGATCAAAGGAATAGAGCAACATATTTTTTTGAGGGGAGGAAGATTCTGCTGGGTGATAATGATGAGAAGACCTATCCTGTGGCACAAACCTACCAGAGAGATGTAACTACTATAGAATATCATGAGGTTGCTGAACAACACAAAGGTACATTGGATGGAGATACAGATAAAGAAGGAACCGAGCATTGCGAGAGCATCCTAAGCATACCAATTCATAACATTGTTTTAGATACAAAAGAACAAACACCCACAATGGTGGTTCTGCCAGTTCATGGTACATAGGAGGAACCTCAAGACGTTCAAGCACACCAGCCAAAAAAATAGTTACATGCTAAGAAACTTCTGTATCCAATAAGATGCACATAGAGGTAGAGCCAAGAATACTTCCAGATGGGTTGGCCAGCTTGTGTCAAAATTATTAGACCCCAACTAAGAGTTCAGACAAACTTCAAGAACTCGATGAGGGACAAAGTCAAGATAGTTACAAATCTAAGGAGTGGGATATCAACGGGAAGAAGTTCCCGGACTTCACGGGGACTAGACCCAAGGATGTGAGTATGCAACATCCAATATTTGAGACACCAGTCTTCTTCGACCTTGAGTATCACAGAGGTGCACAAGAAGAGGCAGAATCCATCACCAAAAATATACACCCAATGAAGCAAGATCCCATCCTAGATGTATTTCCAAATTTGGAGGGAGGGAGTGCAAGACAGGAATTGAAGAAGATAATTTTAGAGTTTGAAACTCCAAAACCACTGTCATGAAAAAGGAAAACAATAACTTTTGCAGATCAGCAACCAAAGATCTGTTGCTTCACCTTCACCAAGCAGATACAGAACAAGATCTGTTGCATGGGGAGAACTTGAAGTATCACCCAAACCCGTAGTTCAAGTATAATCACCAAGGAAAGTACATGTTTATCAAGGAAGATCATCAAATAGAACATCAGAAAGAGTAACAAGGTCAACAAGGTTAAGCATCGAAGGGTCTGCACCTAATACACTATCAAAAAATGTGTCAATCTCTACAACACAAGACTCGATGAATAGGAAGCTAAATTTTGATAGCAGCACAGAGTCGGAGAGGCAGAGGCAGATATTTGAAGAAGCATTGAGGCGAGCCCCTAATCCCCCTACATTTGACCTAGATACACAAGAAGAGGAGGATGAGCTAACTCAAACGAAATAACAGGAAAAATTAGAAGATATGACATAGCCACATAACAATTAAGCAAACGCAGATAACAATAGAAGATATGAGTCAGCTGCAAGCATTACACCTGTGCCACACGAGCTCGAGAAGAGGGTTGTGAAGAAGGGAAGGTTCACAAGGCCACCATTCATAAACCTCGAAACACAGAAGAACTACAATGTTAGTAAATCACAGGAAGATTTGTACAACATGGTAATTCAGCATGGTTCGGGAACTGGGTCCATGGATAATGATGGCATTATTTTCGATGATGGAATTTTATTCGCAAATATTGGACACCTAGCAGATTTAGTGAAACCAGGTCACAAACTGGTCAACACAATCGACGAGGTGGGAATCCATGTAATTGCATCCGAGAATCAAAACCCGAAAAAGTACATCATGCCACTATGCATAGCGGTATGTTTTTCTCTTTTTAATTTCTTTTTAAAATTTCTCATTTGAAGAACCATGTAATTTTAAATTACTGACATCTTCCTTTATTGCTTATTCTCATAAGTACCTAATAGATTGCCGATATCATCTAAAAGATGTCAAAAGATGCTTCCAAAGAACCCCTGGAAACATGCTCGACCACAAGGAGGTTGTGAGTACCTTTTTAAAATTTGTTCCCAACTGCATAACAAGCAAAATAATCACTTTTCTTGTTCTCTTTTTCCTTATTATTTTTGCCACATCAAACACAGATCTGTTTTCCCTGAGTTACCGAAAGATTCATCCGAACACTACTGGTTGGTTGTCGTAAACATTAAGGCAGAAAGGTTTGAGGTGATAGATTCCCTCGCAAGCATAGGCCGCAGATTATTGATGGAGTATTGCCACTTGCTTATTGCAAATATAAAATTCATGTGGGCATAGGAGTATGCGGATTCAAAAGTGGATATTGCTGATTGGCCAATGGAAATAATCGACAACCTGAAGCAGACCAATGGGTGAGTTTTCCTCTTTCTTGTCTACATAGATATCAATTTTTCTCTATGCATTCTTTGCTTTATTTTTTTATAGTGAAAATCATTTGCAAGATTTTAATAGGGATTTATCATTTTTTCACATCCAATGTATGACTGTGACTTCTTCACACTCCAAAATCTGGAAGAAAAACATTGAAGGACAATGACATCTTTCACGAAAAAAGATCTAACCAAGATAAGGATACTATTCATAGATCGGGTGATTCGTTTTGCGGACAACAAAGCATCATGGTCACTTTTTATTTAAGTACCACTTCTACAGGTAAAATTCAGAGAACAGAACCCCTTTCCCCTATATAAATACTCACTTTTATGTGTTAACTTGTTTCGTTACAACTTCTAAGTTCCATCTGTTGCACCAGATAGCCCAATTTTTTTATAGTACCAAACTGGAAAAAAATCTATATAGTACCAGGGAATTACACGTCATTATCTTCAAATCACAAAATTACTGAAATAGACCTAGAAGAGGAAACTTCTCAGGATTTTCCATCCTAACTAGACAGTTGTGTGCATCGTGATCCGTATGATTGCATGCACTGCATTTTGTCGGGCGAGGTTTCTTCAATTGTAGACCACTCTTCTTTGTTTTAAAACTAGGCCTTCCTTTAGTTATCACCACAGAGGGGGTCTCTTGCTATTGCATCATGAGCAGAATTACAGTTTGCTTCAATAGATTCCTGGTCAGGACTTGCTACAGTTTTACTTCTCTTTTTCCTCTTCTTAGCTTTTGCAGCATTTCTTTTTAGTTTAGCCATTTATTTTTCCATTGCCTTCATGTGCTTTTCAGCAATCTCAACTGTCTTCTCTGAAGACGCCATACCTATAGCTAGCTTGACAAAATTATTGCAGAGGTTGCCATAGCGTAGCAACCACATATCTTTCCTAGAGAGCTTGCAATCTACAGGCTTCACCTGTGTCTCCACATCTAGTACAATGATATCAGGAGGTGGCATCGACCACCTCGCTAGGATGTAGCGCTTTGGAATTTCAATCACCGTGCCTAGGTAGCTCATGACTTTCATCACATGGTAGCATAGAATGCCATCCTTATTAAATTTGTAGCACTGATAGTTGTAAATTTCATTATCGGGATCAACATCAACAAAGTAACTTCTCCTCCCATACCCAAACACAGAACCTTGAACTAGAAAAATTTCAAACATGTTAGGATTGTCGCTACAAACCCGGGCATTGTAGGATGTTATCTTGCAAAGCTCTAGCTGGAATATGCTATAGATAGGCAGAGTGTAAGTTTCCAAAATCTATTTCTCCATGGGAAAATCAGACCAAACTCTCATTGTTTTGTCCTCGCCTACAAACTCATGTGCATCCTCAGCAACTTCTATCTTCTCTTGCAATTTCATGTATTGCTTAAAGAAACAAAGAAGGCTGGAATGCGGATCAACATATTTCTTGAGTACTACATTAAATCCCTCACACCTAGCTGTAGTTTGCAAGAATGGGAAGAATCTTTCCTGAAAATAAGCTGGCACAAAGAAAGTTCTAAGGTCATAAAGGTCAAGGAAATGAGGGTGGTCCACAACCCCATGTATCTCAACCATTTCTTCCCACCTTAACTGAAATTCTTCCATAGTAACACTATGGTTAATCATATCATTGAACTGAATCGTCAAACCTTCACGTTTTGCAACAAAAGGACCCAATTTCTCCTATACCTTTTGCATGATATGCATCTACAATTCCTGTGAATAGTATACACCAAAACCATGAGGATAACACTTCTCATACCGGCATCCTGGTCAGTAATGATGTTCAGGGGATGCAATCCATCCATAGCCTCTAGAAATGCCTCAAACAACCAAACAAAGTTTGCAATCCTCTCATTCCTAATAAAGCCACAACCCAACTGAACTGACTGCCCATATCTGTTGATCCCAATGAATGGCGTATAGGGCATGTTGTACTTATTCATCATGAATGTAGTATCGAACAAAATACAATCATTACAGAACTTGTACACTTCTCTTGTAGCACCATCCACCCAAAAGAGGTTGTAAACCCTATCCTCTTCATCAAGATGGAAAGTGTAGAAGAATTTGGGGTCTTGTTTCTAAATTTCCTTGAAATAGGACAACATCTCAGGAATGTCCTTCACTTGCTGTGGGTTGCCAATACTAGCCATGTAGTTACTCACTGACTTAGTGTTGTAGGGCACATTTTTCTTGCTGCCATAAACCTCACCCATGATCTCCATAATTCTTCCAGCACTGAGGTTCACCTCATAAAGCAAGTCAATAAATCTTTTTCTTCCTTCAGAATTTTATTGTGGGATCTGAGGTACTTCTTCAGAGCAAATTTTGGGATCACCTCATGCATGTGATCTTCAACAAACTGAGTCACTTGCCATCTAGCAACATTCCTTTTGACACGCATTTTTGCTTTGCAGTCTGTGAGTTTGGTGATAGTATAGTTCCGCTGTTTTACCGGTGTAGGAGCCTCCTCATTGTGTTTCCCTATTTTTATGCACACATACACACATTTTTCTCTCTTGCCATCTTTAGCAAATATCTTAGAAGAATCAATCCCATCAGAAAAACCAACATGTTTTGCATACCGATTATAGTGCACAAGCGCTGCCTCGTCAGAGTCAAACTTCATTCCAACATGTGGAGTTTTAGGGACAAACCCCTCCAGTGTAGACTGAACCTCACCATCGCTACCACTATCCTCACTAGACAATGTAACGCCTGTCCGTGCACCTGAGCGAGTGTCCCACCCTGTCTCTAAAGGTCCAGATGGCAGCCCTGCCAAAGGTCCATCATCTAAATGAGTTCTTGGCTCTGAAGCCCCAGACGTAGAAGTTCTAGCACCAAAAGGTATAGATGTCAACCCTGTAGAAGTTCCAGAAGGTCCAAACAACACCCCTGTAGAAGTTCCTTCATCATCATGCAAATAACTATCTACCACTGGTTGGTTAAGGTCTAGCTCCCCAAACCAATAAGCAAAACCTTTAGTCATCTAGCCAGGGCCTGCAAATAGCAAAATACACACATTACATCAGCATTTTGTTTTCATTTGCATTCTATTTTTCTTACTATAATTGCACCAATACATTTTCTCATTTTAACAAGGAGCAAGGCATATGATAGTCAAGCTAAAAAAGGAGGCAGGACAACTGATAGATGGAGGTGGGGAAAGTATTCAAAATGTTTCCAGGAGTGTTTTTAAGAGGCGGATAGATGCGATGTCCGTTGTCAGTAACGACTATTTATGCAGCAAAGGGCAACTATCACGTAGAAGAACAACTATCATATGTGACGTTATCACCCATCGTCTTTCCATCTATGGTTTTTTGCTCATAGAATGTTTCTGCATCTAACAAGTCCCATACATCTATCATGAATGTTTCTTTTCTTATCCGCTATCAATGGTGATGGAAGCTCCGAGATCTGGGATCTGTAAAAGGGAAGGTGGATGGTAGCTAATATGGACCATCCAGGGAGGCGGCAACGCGTCTAGGGAGGGCGCCCTCGATTCCTGCACGCGATAGTTGTTTCCCACGTGCAAAAAAGGGAAATACGGGGGGGGGGGGGGGGGAGGTTTGCTTTCCGTTAAAAGGTTGTCGGGGCAACCTGGAGATACCCTAATTCTAGGCCGACCTGGATGTAGTCGTGCCCTTTGAATAATGGAATGGAAAACTCTACTCTCTTCAGCAACCATCACCGACAAAAGCTGCGAACTGGAGTACATTTTTTTTGGAAATGGACGCTTTATTACTTAACAGTAATTTTTACACCCGGCCTCTGCATAGTTAGAATGCACACAGCCGATCAACCACACAACTAGTGTCCAAAGCAAAAATACTAGCATTACAAAACATGCAATTAAAATAAATAATCTACCTCGAGCTATGCCAGGTCTATCTGCGGATCACGCTGCCATCCATGTTGGGAGAAAATATCCATCGCCGTGTCCTCCAATCGCGTACACCCCTCCACAAACAAGTCATGAAACTCCAGGTAGTCCATGATCGGAGGATAGCCTTGGCTTGATAGATAACCTGCAGGGAAGAAGACACAATGCTATTAAAAATCTTGTCATTTCTACATAGCCAAAGCGACCAAATAGTGGCAAGCGCTCCCACCCTAAACAAAGTCCTATATTTATCCCCCATCCCATGCAACTAGTTACCAAATACATTGGCTACCGACCGTGGAGGAAATAAACTAGAGGCTACTTGGATGATTGACCATATAGCACGAGCAAATTTACACTGGAAGAATAACTGCTGGATTGTCACATTATGGTGACAAAATATGCATTGTGTACTTCCATGCCAATTCCTCTTAACAAGATTATGTTTTGTAAGAATTTCCCCTTTATGGAGATACCACGTGAATATCTTCATTTTAAGGGGTATTTTCATCTTCGAAATCATACTATTATCATCGACTGGAATATCAGGTTGGATCAAAGCTTTATACATTGAGTCAATAGAAAATTTAGCACTCTCTAGTAATTTTCATTTGAACTCGTACACGCCCTCCGACAGCTGTATCATGGATAATCATAATAAATATTGTTCCAAGATACTACTCTAGGACCTATGAGACTTCTTCTAAAAGACACATTAAGAGGATTAGATTCCATTAATGTGGCATTTGTGCCTAACAATAGAATATAGAGATAGATATTGTTCGCGAAGAGAAGTTTGGCCAAGCCATTTATTTTACCAAAACCTAATCTGCGATCCATCATTAATACTGAAAACAGAAAAACAGAAGAAATGATTTTTGGATGCCATTAGTCCAGCCCAAAAGTGTGAATCACCGGGTTTCCAAACCACTTGAGACACAACTTTGGATCCAACATATTTCCTCCATAGAATGGTTTGCCAGACACCATCTTCTATAAGTAGTTTGAAAAGCCATTTACCTAGAAGCCCTGTGTTTTTGACTTGCAAATCATGTATGCCTAGTCCACCATATTCTTTCGGTCGGCAAACCTCATTCCATCTGGCCAGTCGTTTCTTCTTCTTTTCACTATCCCCTTGCCAAAAGAATCTTGATCGGAAATAATCCACTTTCTTCAAGACACCTTTTGGTAGCTGAAAAACGAGATCATATACAGTACCATGTTGGTGAGTACTAAATTTAAGAGTACAAGTCTTCTGCCAAGGGATAGCAATTTACCTTTCAAACTATTAAGATGTTTTTGAAGTCTTTCCTCAACAAGTTTCCGTTTAACAATCGCGAGACGCTGATAGTGGATCGGTATTCCCAGATAGTTGATTGGAAATTGCCCCTGGCCATAGCCGAATAGTTCAGCGTATAGGTGGGCCTCGTTTTGATCCTCGCCAAAGCAATACAAATCACTCTTATGGAAGTTAATTTTCAATCCAGAGAGTTGCTCAAACACTGATAATATTAATTTCAAATTCTTATCTTTCTCCAGATCATGTTCCATAAAAAATATTGTATCATCAGTGTATTAAAAAATGGAGAGACCACCATCAACTAGATGGGGAACCAATCCTTCATTTTGGCCATCAGCCTTGGCTCTCTCAATAAGGATAGCCAACATATCAGCCACTATGTTAAATAGTATAGGCGATAATGGATCCCCTTGTCTTAGCTTTTTTTGGTGTGAAAGTATTTGCCAGTGTCGTCGTTGACATTTATGGCAACACTACCACCAGACACAAAAGAATTTATGAGAGCACACCACTCCTCCGAAAAGCCTTTCATATGGAGTGTTTGCTAGAGAAAAGACCAATTAAATTTATCATAAGCCTTCTCAAAGTCAATCTTGAATAGTACACCATTTAGTTTCTTTGAGTGTAGGTCATGGATTGTTTCATGCAGGATTACTAAACCATCTAGGATCCTTGCATGAAAGGAGTTTGAGATGGGCGTACAACATGGTCAGTTACTGAATTTAGTCTAATCATAGCAACTTTTATGGAAATTTTAAAACTAACGTTGACGAGGGTTTAACTCGTCAATGCCCTTATGGACTTGGGTTTTGGAGAAGGAGGGAGCGCTAGAGGCATCAGTCGGCTAGCAAAAAAGCACACAGGGACGCAAGGTTTACCCAGGTTCAGGCCTCGTAGAGGTCCCTACTCCTGCTTGTCTGATCTTGGAATTAATGGAGGAATCGAAGA
Source organism: Avena eriantha (assembly GCA_910589775.1). NCBI lineage: Eukaryota > Viridiplantae > Streptophyta > Magnoliopsida > Poales > Poaceae > Avena > Avena eriantha. The sequence continues at coordinate 297,598,307 of OU342745.1, read as the reverse complement.
TTACAGGGGCGCGGAGATGCAATCTAGCGAGAGTTGTGGAAACTAGGGTTGCGTGTGTCCTCCTCGCCGCCCCTCCTAGCCTTTATATAGATAGGCCAGGTCTCGGGTAGCAGGTCGAGTCGGTTACAAATTAGGGTTTTCCCTTTAAACTTTGTATCTTTAAACTTCTTCTTGTCTCGCAAGTAATCGAGAGTCCGTGGGCCACTCGAAGTCTTCATCGGGCCGTGGCAACACCGTGGGCTTCCACTGTATCTGGACCGTATATACTAAACTCGAGTACCTACAGGGTATACCCATGTCAGTAGGCCCCGAGTGTCCAATGGAATCGTAGATTCGACTAGAGACTTCATGGAGCCTTTCGAGTGCATGACTGAGTATTTTTTTTGAGTGTTTTGTTTATGTCATAGGGATTGTTGATATGTGTGCCTGATTTAAATGATGTATCAGTATCAGTTAACCGCCTTAGGGCAAAACAACACAATCTACTCGAACTCAAGTCCCTGGACTCGAATTTGGAGAAGTGCTGGTGTAATTCGACTCAAGCCGCGGAGGTCTTACATGAGTCGAATTCTAGTATATGGGTGTGAGCACTCGACGCGTCCATCAAGGCATGTTCATCGTACCTGTAGGCACGGATATATTTCTGCTAGTGTGCAGCAAATGCGTTGCCAGGACTTATTCAGGTCTTATCTTCACGCTGCAAGCGCGACATCTAAATTTTTTGTCATCGCGGAGATGATTCGGTGGCCCAGGAGACGCAGTCTCTTTGTAGGGAAAAATATGAGGCGGTGTCTCCATAGACTTTGAGTGTGGATGTTATCAACACACAGTACGGCGTACAAATAATCATAGGTTGCGCGACCAGCACTCCCTATGGGAGTAGCCCCCCAGTGCCTGGTTGAGTCGAAGACTCAGGCAGGGACTAAAATTTTGCAACTGCTGTCGTCTTTTGTTTGATTGTTTCAGTCGAATTTGCTTCCGGCTCTCCCTATGGGAGTAACCCATGATCCATAATCGAATCGTAGATTCGAGTGGTTGGGTATGCTTTTGAATGGCCATATTCCTTCATAAAAAGAAAATCATAGGGTGCGCGACCAGTGCTCCCTATGGGAGTAGCCCCCGAGTGCTTGGTAGAGTCGAAGACTCGAGCAAGGACTAAATTAGTCGAAGTCTTGTAGTGCTCATCATGATGACATCAGTGCTGACAATGTGATGACCTCAGTTGCCCGCGTGAGCGGCTTTGATGGGACGTGACGAGCGGTGGGTCCCACTTTCTGACTTTGATTTGACCGAGCGTGCATAATCTTTCGTTGTAACTGCCTCTCCTTGATTTCCGCGCATAATGGAGATAGTGGGGGATGGTTCGTGTTTTGTCCTCTCCACGTCTCGACTGCGATGTGTGCCACACGTCCAATAGGGTTTCTGCTGGCCGTTGGATTGCATCCGCAAGGGGGTTAAGTAGCAGCACAGCTACGATAATTTCCCATCTGCTCTCTCTGCTTGTTCTTCCATCGCCATTGCCGCTGCTCTCTACTTTCTAGAGCTTGTCCTTTTCGTGGCACTGGACCAACTCCGCGTGTTCCCGAGCTATTTCCTCCGCTCGCACCGCCATCGCAAGATGGGGAAAAAGAAGGGAGGCACCGCCACTGGGTCTGCTGCCGCCACCGCCATCGCCAAGAAGAAGGGTGGCTCCGCTGCCGTTGGCACTAGCGTCACCGGCGCCGGCAAGAAGAAAGGTGCGGGCACTCGCGTCACCAATGGCGCGTGGTGCGCATCCACCATCAAGGCCTCTGAACTCCGTCTTCTGCGCCAAGATGGAGTTCTTCCGCTCGCCGAAGACGATTCGCTAGTGCTTGGTGACGAGGTAACCTCCTGTCCTCCATCAGGTTTCCGGGTGATGTTCCTTGCGTTCATCATTTGTGGTTTGTCTCTACCCCTGCATCCCTTTGTCAGGGGCCTTCTTTGTTTTTATGGGCTCCAGCTGCACCAGCTGTCCCCAAACTCTCTTCTTCTCTCTTCTTCACATTGCGTGCTATATCACGCTTTGCGAGTGCTGGTTCGGAGCCGAGCCACACTTTGGTCTCTTCAAGCGGATTTTCAAGCTGAAGCGTCAGTCAGCTTCTGGCTCGTTAGTCTACGACGTAGGCGGCTGCGGGATTCATGTCGACTCCTCCGCTACCTACTTTGACATAAAGCTCATGACGTCCATCCAAGGGTGGAGAGACAAGTGGTTCTACATCCGCGACCAGAAGGCCGACGGAGAGCACTACGGACTCGCGCCCTTCGACCCCGTGACGCCGTGCAAGAGGAGGCGTTCTTGGAAAAACATGGTTATGCTTGGCGAGTCCGAGGAGACGGAAGTGCTGTACGAGCGTGTCTATGACCTCGAGAGTCGCATGGGTAAAGAGGAGGGAGGCGCCCCCCTCATTTGCACATGGTTGCGCAGTCGCATCCAGCCTCTGTAGGCCAGAGTCCACCCCATGTTCTAATGGGCCAGTGCAGACAATGTCACTTGCGTATATGCCGATGACATTTCCGTGGGCGAAGTAGATAAGAGGTTGCGACTGGTGACCAAGTACACCACCAAGGAGGTTCTCCCCGGCGAACCAGTCGTGCCTCCCTTCGATGCCTCTAATCCTCCTCCCGAGGTATGATTGTGCTACGAAGTAGCTTTATTTGTCGATTGCTTCTGATTTCTTGACGTATACTGAATTGTTTTCTGTATGGAGGATTGGAAGGTGTCTCCTAGTTTGCCCCCTCTTCTTGAGGGGGCTATTCCTCGCGAAGTAGATGAAGAGGACGAGTCGGAATCGGCCGTCCCAATTGAAGAGGAGGAGGAAGCCCCCGAGTCCAGTGGTCCAGGCACTCGCAAGCGTTCTCGCAGCGAGGATTCGGATGCTTCGTCTCTATCGACTCTAGAAGGCCCATCCATTGGTGCAGAGGAGCCGATTCCTGTTGTTCCTGTAAGCTCCATGGCGCCATATGCTCGCAAGAAGATGGGGCTGCCGAAGGAGTCGTCGGAGTCAGAGGAGCAAACCTTCGACTTTGATAAATTTGACTGGTAAATCTACAACTCTCATCTTGGTTCCTTTTGGAGTTGCATTTCCTGATGGTGGATTTTGTTTCGTAGTCAACCGGCGTCATCGTCTTCTGGCGATGTCCAATTTGTGAAGGAATCTGGAGTCGTGGACTCCAAGGCAAAGGAATTGGCTGAACGATCTTTCTCTCCTCCATTGGTGTCCCACTCCGAGCACAACTCATCGAGTTCTCCACGCGCTGGGGATCACCAGATGGTTGTCCAGACGACTGCACGACAATCATCTTCGGAGTCTCTGGAGGAGCATGTAAGTGTGATTTTGTTTTGCTCTCGAATTTGTAATCCATGCTATCTGATGATCCTTTATTTTTCTTCTGAGATAGCTCATTGTGAAGGAATATGCTCATTTGGCGGAGCAGGTACTTGCGATGGGTCGACAGCATGCAATGCTAGACAATCGCCATCGCGTGGTCGAAGGTTAGTATTCTTTGCTTCTTCTTGGTTCTTGTGATATTTTATACATTCGACTGACGATCCATCTTGTATTTTGGCAGCTGAGCATAATGAACTTCTTCGCGACGCTACTTCTCTTGAAAAGACGCTCGCCGTGGCGGTGAAGAGTTGTGACGAGGCAGTCGCTGTGCTGGATGAATCGCGGAAACGCGAAGAGGATTTGCGCACCTCCATCGCTGCAAGGGAAAGTTGTTCGTAGAACAGCTCTTGTCAATTGCCAAGTCTCTTTTAGGTATTCTTTTGTCTAGATTTTGATTGTTTCTTTCTTCAGTATCTTGTAATTGTGCTAACGCTTTGCTCGGTGCAGATGCTGGTGGTCTGAGCTTCGACGCCCAGGCACTTCGTTGCAATGATGCTTTGGCAGGCGCCGTCACGGCAATCGAGGACCGCAGCGCTTCCATTCAAGGGAAGCTGACTAAGGCCAAGGTTGTGCTCAGTCGCATCCGCGAGGAGCTGACGCCCAAGGCTGAGCTGAATGAGAACTTGGAGGACCTGGTGGAGTCCCTTACTGGAGGTATCCCTGTGGACTTCAGGAAATCACAGCGTGCGGTTGGCGCTTCCATGGCACTCACCATGGTGTAAGCCCATGGAGTGGGGGTGGATCCTGCTGCGGTCTCCAAGGCGATGCCCGTCGACGCAGATTGTCAACAGGTAGTTTTTGCTCCCTTTGCAACTGTCTACGGCAAGTACGGGCCACAACTCATCAACACAGTCGCCAAGTATTCCGAGGAGCTGCAGCGATCCAAGAAGGCGGCAAAGGCTACAGCGTCAGGGGCTGGTGGGAAGTCTGTGGCGTCTGATACTGCCACGGACTCGATGAGGCCCCCGAAGCTGATGTCCAAGTCGAAGAAGCAGGCTGCTCCTCAGTAGTTATATTGTAATAGTTAATAGTTTGACTCCTTTTGTTGAAAACATGTCGTTGGCCGAGTGTCTCTGTTGATACTTTTGTCATGTTTGAATGCATTTGAGCTTTTGTCCACGTATTGCTTGGTCCCTTATTCCCTCTTGCTTGTCTTGTGATAGGGTACGTCGAGTGGTCCTTCGGGTGATCCTCGGGACCCTCCATCCGCTGATGAGACTTTGGCACAGTCCTGTTCAAGGGTGGATGAGTTGTCCCTACTTTCGCGACTGCGATCACGTTAAGCAGCTGGAACATGAGTTGCCCGTCCTTCGCGGTAACGTAGATGTGTGGAGTCAAGGGCAGAGAAGGCTACCGCCCGAGAGCAATATCTGTTGGAGGAGGTGACACAGGTGGGCGATCAGTTCAACTGTTAGCTTCCTGCCCTCTTATCTTCTCTTGTAATCAGTCGTGATAGATCCTTGTCTTCATATGTTGCCTTTTTTTTTGCTTGGTGTAGCTGTCAGTGCTCGTCATCCGCAGGATGAGAAAGACAGGATCGCCGTACGAATGAACAACCTGACCCAAGAACAACTTCAGGCAAGTGGGTATTTTTGGGTGGACCATGATCGCGTGATTGCTCTTGCGACCCTGCAGGATCGTGCCTCTTGAGTACTCCACTTTCTAAAGAAATCAGAATCATGCCTGAGGAATATCTACCAGACGATGTTTCCACTAGACGTCGTCCCTTCGAGCCTGTTGGCTCTCCTAGCTATGTTTCAGGATTTGAGTGTAGTTCGTGATTGCGTGCGGCAGTAGTTGGTGGCTGGCGCCAAGGCTGCCTTGTCGCTGGTGCGACTGCACAGTCCTGATGTAGACATTGTAGCTATTGCTGCTGGTCCGCCGACTCCGCCGGCAGGTTCGACCTGGAACATGGTTCCCCACTATCAGGCGGTGGATCGTCTAGCGGAAGAAATTGTCGCTTTCTTTGAGGAACAGACAAACGTTCTTCGGCTGCAGCAGTAGTTTAGCCTGTGTCCTGCACATAAGTGTACCCGTGTTGTAAAGTTCGTATGTATATGCTAGATGTAATATTGATACATAAAGAGCTTGCTAGCTTATATGTTTTGCGAGTGTATTTGTACTCTACAGTTCCTTTTCGTTAGCCTAACTTATTTTATCTCAGCACCTTGCCAACCTGTCAGGTGCGTTTCAACTGGGTTGGTGTTGTATCAAGGGTTCGATTGTTGTTGTGTCATCTACTCAGTATATTGCGACTTTTTCATAGAACGAGGGTGTAAAGGGTGGCATAGCGCCCGAGGTGATAATATTGCTAGAAAAATAAGGAAAACACAGAGTTTCGGGGCACTTAGCTTTATTTATTCGTAGAATCTGTACGAGGTACAATGTGTGGCTAAGTAGCCTGGCTCAATAGCCTTATTTGTAATAAAAAGAAAGAGGAAAAGCAACTAGGGGTAGAAGCGTCGCAGCTGCGCGACATTCCAGGGGTTGGAGTATGTGACTCCTGTCTCGAAATCTTTAAGGCGATAGGTGCCACCTGGGATTACTTCTGTAAGCACGTATGGTCCTTCCCAAGGGGACTCGAGCTTGAGGTGCCCTTGCTGCTTCAGTCGCAGGACCAAATCTCCTTCGATGAAGGATCTGGGGCGTAGCCTCCTACTGTGGTAGTTGCGCAGGTTCTGCTGGTAGATCGTCGATCTTTCCGCTGCGATGTCCCATGCCTCGTCAAGGAGATCGACGGAATATTTGAGTGCGAGTGTGGACTCCTGCTCGCTGTACGCGACCACCCGTGGGTATTTAAAGTGTACTTCTGCGGGTAGTACTACTTCAGCACCGTGCACCATGAAGAACGGGGTGTATCCCGTGGTGCTGTTTGGGGTTGTGCGTAGGCTCCAAAGTACGGACTATCGCTCGTCTGGCCAACATCCGGCGGCTTTCTCGAGTGGCCTGAGGAGTCACTTCTTGATTCTACCGCAGACGAGGCCGTTGGACTTTTTGACTTGACCGTTGGTCTGTGGATGAGCTACGGAGGCATAGTTTATGTGGATTCCCAGGCTTTCACAGAAACCCTGGAATTCCTTGGAGGTGAAGTTCATCCCATTGTCCATGATGATGCTATGAGGCACTCCGAAGTGGTAGACAATGGATTCGAAGAACTTGACGGCGCTGGTCGCTGACTAGTTTTTCACCGGCATGGCCTCTATCCACTTGGTGAGTTTGTCTACTGTGACCAGGAGATAGACGTAGCCTGCTCGCGAGGACTTTGGGAGCTTTCCAACCATGTCGATCCCCCATTGCGCAAAGGGCCAAGCCAATGGTATTGGCCGGAGTCCCACGCTAGGTACGTGCGGTTTGTCCGCGAATCGCTGGCAAGCATTGCAGCGCTAGACGATGTCCTTGGTGTCGTGCATGGCCGTGGGCCAGTAAAATCCAGCTCGTAGAGCTTTGGCGACTAGGGCGCGACTGCCGGCATGGTGCTCGCAAGTCCCTTCATGGATGTCGAGGAGGACGGCCCTTCCATCCGCGTTGGAGACGCACCGTTGGAGTACTCCTATGATGCTACGCTTGTATAGTTTGCCGTTTATGACGGTGAATGCCTTGGATCGCCGTGCGATATGTCGCGCGTCAGTCGGGTCGTCCGACAGCCTCTTGATGAGAAGATATGTGATGTAGGGTTGAGTCCAAGATGGCTCGATCATCATGACCCCCATTGGTCCCTCGAGTCCTGTGTCAAACTCCAGGTCGTCGAGTGGCATTGGCTCATTGGGTGGCGTAGCGCCCGAGTCCATTGTTGCGCTTGTTTTCTTCCCTGCGGCCTTTGGTTTGATGGAGCATTCGTAGATATGCTCGAGAAATACCCCAGGTGGTATGGGGGCGCAGGTGGAGCCAATGTTGGCGAGTGCATCCGCCTCTTCATTGCTTTCGTGGCCTACGTGCCACAGTTCGCAGCCGTCAAAGTCCCCTTCGAGTGTGTCGTAGAGGTCGCGGTAGGCGATCATATTGTGGTTCAGTGCGTCGCACTCGTGCATTGTCTGATTGACGACCAGCTTGGAGTCACCGTAGATGATGAGCCTCTTGGCGCCGCAGGCTTTCTCCATCCGCATCCCGTGTAATAGGGCCTCGTATTCAGCTTTGTTGTTGGAGGCAGTGAACTGCATTCACAGAATGTATTTCAGCTTGTCTCCCTCGGGCGATGTCAGTATGACTCCTGCGCCAACCCCGTCCTTACGCTTAGATCCATCGAAGTGCATCGTCCAGAGGTAAGACATATCTGGCTTTTCGGGGAGCTGGTTCTCCATCTAGTGCACGAGGAAGTCAGGAAGGACTTGCGACTTTATCGCGTCGTGCTTTTCGTATGTAATGTCTCATGGATACAGCTCAATTCCCCAAAGTGCGACTCATCCAGTGGCATCGGGGTTGTTGAGTATGTATCCCAGCGGGGCTTCGTTTACCACCACGATTGGGTTCTCCTGGAAGTAGTGGCGCAGTCGCCTGGCTGTCATGAAGATGCCATATGCCAGCTTCTGGTAGTGCGGGTACCGCTGCTTTGTTGGCGTGAGCACGTCGCTGAGATAGCAGACAGGGCGTTGCACTCCATGGACCTTGTTTTCCTCGGCGCGTTCCACCACGAGCACCGTGCTGACCACCTGGTTGGTGGCGGCGATGTAGAGCAGTAGTGGTTCTTTTTCGCGTGGAGTCACCAGTACTGGCGAGGTAGATAGTAGACGCTTGTGATCTTCGAATGCTTCCTGCACCTCGTCGGTACACTCGAACTTGTCAGTTTTGCGGAGAAGTTGGTAGAAGGTCAGTGCCTTTTCGCCCATTCGACTGATGAATCGACTGAGCGCCGCGATTCGCCCAGCGAGTTGCTGGACGCCTCTTACGTTTTTCGGCTTCTCCATGGCCAGTATGGCTTTTATTTTCTTCAGGTTCACCTCAATCCCTCTCACGGAGATGAGATATCCGAGTAGTTTCCCAGATGGTACGCCGAAGGCGCACTTGTCCGGATTAAGCTTGATCCGGTAGCGGTCGAGGTTGGCGAAGGTCTCACGTAAATCGTCGATTAGCGAGGCTTCCTCCTTTCTTTTGATGATGATGTCGTCGACATAGACTTGGATGTTGCAACCAAGTTGATCCTTGAGGCAATCCTGCATGCACCATTGATAGGTGGCTCCTGCGTTTTTTAGCCCGAAGGCCAATGTGTTGTAGCAGAACACAGCAAAAGGCGTTGTAAATGCCATTTCTCTTGATCCTCCTCCTTCATCGAATCTGATTATTGCTTGAGTAGGCGTTGAGGAAGAAGAGGCGCTCACATCCCACGGTGGAGTCGATGATTTAGTCGATTCGCGGCAACGGGAAGTGATCCTTTTGGCAATGCTTATTCAGGGAGGTGAAATCCACGCACATCCGCAGGATATCCGTGTCCTTTTTAGGTACCAGCACCGTGTTGGCGAGCCAAGTACTTTCCTTGATCTCGCATATGAATTTGGCATCGAGGAATCTGTTGATCTCCATTATGACCGCTTTTGCTCTTGGTTCAGATAGTCGCCGGATTGTCTGCTTGATTGCCCTTGTGATACATTGCAAATGTATCTATAATTTTTATGTTCCATGCTTAGTTTTATCCACTTTCTTGTGTTTGTTCCAACTTTGGAGTACTTTTCATATGATTTCTTGGACTAACCTATTAACAAGAGCCACAGTGCTAGCTGCCTGTTTTCTGCTGTTTTTGGTTCCAGGAAAGTCAGAAAATGAATATTCTCGGAATTGGACGGGACAAAAGCCAAAGTGCCTATTTTCCAGAAGTCATCAAGTGCCAGAATACGAGACGGAGAGGGGCCAGAGGCCAGCCACACCACCTGGCCGCGGGGCCAGGGGGTGGTGGCCCCTGGCACCCCCTCGGCCTCCCCTTCCGCCTATAAGATGCCCTCGGGACGAAAACCCTAAGGGCCCGATCAAAAATCCAAGAAAGAGTCTGTAGCCGCCGTCATCTCCATCCCTAGATCGGGAGGGATCTGAAGCTCTTCCCGGCACCCTGCCGGAGAGGGGAATTCACCCTGGAGGCCTTCTTCATCACCATGCAAGCCTCCAGTGTGATGCTTGAGTAGTTCATCCTTGGACTAAGGATCCATGTAGTAGCTAGATGGCTGGTTCTCCTCCTTTGTGCTTTCGTATTTAGATCTTGTGAGCTCCATTCATGATCAAGATCATCTATTTGTAATTCTACATGTTGTGTTTGCGGGAATCTGATGGATATTGAGATGCTATTTCAGATTGATTTTTGATTCTATCATGTCTTCGTTATTTGTGATCTTGCATGCTTTCCGTTGTTAGTAGCTATCTTGGCCAAGTAGATGCTAGCAACTCCAAGAGTTAGTATTTATGCTCGATAGTGGGTTCATGCCTCTAGTAATCTGGGGAAGTGACAGAAATCTCTAAGGTACTAGATGTGCTGTTGCTACTAGGGACAAGACAACAATCCTTTGTTCATAGAACAATCGTATTGTTTACTTTAGACGCAGTTCGTAAAGCAATAATCTGTTGCTTGCAACTTAATACTGGAGGGGTTTCGGATGATAACCTGAAGGTGGATTATTAGTCATAGATGCAGTTGGATGGCGGTCTATGTATAATGTTGTAATGCCCAATCAAGTCTCAAGGGAGTCAAGATGATTAGTATATGCATGTATTGCTTTCTCGATGTTTGTCAATTGCCCCGCTGTAATTTGTTCACCCAGCATGTTATCTATCTTAAGGAGAGCCACCTCTAGTGAACTATGGATCCCGATCCTTTGTCTTTTACATACAATATACAATCTTTTACTGCTTTGTGTTTAATTTCTGCAAACTTTTACTTCTTTCCATTCAATATGTTTAATCCTTTGTTTTCCGCAAAACACGGTGAGATTGACAACCTCATCGCAAGTTGGGGACAAAGTTCTGTGGTTGTGTTGTGCAGGTCTCCATAAAGATTAAAGAAGAAAAGATGAAACATAAAGCTTCTATTCCTATTAAACAAGAAGATGGTTGGGACCCATCATTAATATGAAAGCGAATGACTTTGATTTCAAAGCTTTATGTGATCTTGATAGTAGTGTTTCTATTATGCCTAGAAGGATTTATGATATGCTTGATTTGCCTCCACTTGAAGATTGTTATTTGAATGTCCCACTTGATGATAATGCTAAAAAGAAACTCATGGGGAGTCTTAATGATGTTCTTATTATGGTTAACAATTCCTATGTCCTCGTTGATTTCTATGTTTTGGATGTTGAATACAATGCTTCTTGTCCTATTACTTTGGGAAGACCTTTTCTTAGAACTGTTGGTGCCATCATTGATATGAAAGAAGGCACCATTAAATATCAACTCCCACTCAAGAAAGGTATAGAACACTTCCCTAAAAAGAGAGAAAAGATTTCTTTTGCTTCTCCTATGAAAACAAAATTTGGTCTTAATGCTTCTTCATTTGAGAACACTTGATTCTTTTTCTTGCTTCTTATGCCTAACTTAAAGGCGTTAAAGAAAAGTACTTATTGGGAGATAACCCAAAAGTTTTAGATGAGTCTTGGAAGTTATTAACTTTGTAGTAACCTCTCCTTATCCTTTTTATTTGCTTTTTGTGCCAAGAGTAACCTCTAATGAGAGAGAAGTAATGATTGGGAAAGTTGCTGTCCGAAAACAGATTTCTGTGCTTCACCGTAAAAATTCGTGTAAAATCGCTGAACGTCTTTTTGAGGCGTGAAGTTTTGTGCTTCTGCCCCAGGTTGTTATCTAACTTTCGTTAGTTCAACACTTTTTGATTTGAGCAACAGAAGGTCTTCGAAAAAATTCGTCTTTACCTGCTGGTCTGTTTTGACAGATTTCTGCCATTTTCTGCATTTGCTTCTTGTTGGTTCCTTCTTGAGTTCTTTTGGGGAATTAAGATTTTTGAGGGAAGTGCTACAGTATCTAGTGTTCTAATGGAAGTTTATTTGGTGTTAGAACTGAACCTTAAGACTTATTTATCTTGAGTGCACTAATGTTGCTAATAAAGATTGTGTGATGTTTTGTATGAAGGAAAAATTTCAGGTGTATGGAAGGAATGAGTAATGAGATGAAGGATGGACTAAATCTCAAGCTTGGGGGTGACACGTTCAAGAAATATCCAATAAGTACAAGGGTCAAAGCTTGGGGATGCCCAAGGCATTCCCCTTCTTCATAAAAAAAACCCCAGGTTTCTTCCAAACGCTTCATTTTTATTGTTTCATGCACAATTGTGTTTTTCTTGGATCGTCTTCTTTTTGTTTTCGTTTTGGTTTTTTGTTTGCTTGGTTTACTTAGTTTTCTGAATAAATTGGTTGGATCCCCTCTTTCATATATTGGTTTGCAAATAGTTTGGTTTGGTTTGGAAAAGAGTAGGCAAGTTCATACTTATGTGGTAAAAAGAGCTTGTTTTTGACTGTGGCCTATGCTTTGTCATGCCATGCTTGATATTTTTTTAGCTTTATTCTTAGCATTCTTTGCTGTAGCATGACTTGTTATAAATAATTGAGATTGCTTAATGTGCCTTGGATGAATCATGCGTTGTTTTAGTATATTAAAGCATAGTATAGTGGTATTCTCCTTTGATGCTTTATTTGGGTTGACTTGGCGCATGCTCACACCATGTTATGACTATCTCAAGTCACCATAGCCTTTATGATCCTTTAGTTTTCAACTTGTAGTATCACTTTATGCTTTGATCAATGATGTTTTGTCGCTCTGCATGATTATGGCCATTATTGCTCTCTTAGTTTGTCGCTCCTAGTCTTTTGCTAGCCTCCACAACCAAGTATGAGTTCCACTCATGCATCCAACTCCCTAAACCAAGTTATTCCAAAGAGTCCACCATACCTACCTACTAGCTTATGCTATTCCAAGTATATTCATGCTTTTGTTTACCTTCCAAATTAAACTTGTTATGAGAAAACTAGTGATTAAAGCTCTCACGAACTTGATGGCACACTTTACTTTTTTTGAATCTAATAAACTTGAACCATTGGGTCCTTCTTTGTTGCGTATATGCTTGTGCTTTATAAGTTGAAATTAGCAGAACCATGTTTCATGGGGAACGCTTTCAACATTGCACTTGTACTTTGTACCCCGTTGATATCATGTTCTTTTGCTTACGGATCGCGACAGTGTGAAATAAAAGCGGAACTTGTAAGATCATGGAGTTTTTATGTGTGTTAGAGAAACGCCTGGGCCGCTAGCCTAAGCTATGCCTAATCATGGTGGAAACTTGCAGCATCACCATAATGAGCACTCTATGAAGCATCCTCAATAAAAACCTATGCAAATAGCAAATAAAAAGATCGCTGAGATGCTCATTGTCTGCTTGCCTTGTCATTTTGATTATGGGAAATCTCTCGTATCATGTGCAAGGGGTACCCCGTTGGCGGTTCTTAATGATACACATGTACTTACAATGACAAGAGCTTACTCATGACTGAAGTTTAGTAGCATGAGGATCGGTCTTCGTAAGTAAGGGGCATGAGATTTCGGTTTATAACTTGTCAAGCATATCCTCTTAGTTGTGTCACTTTAACCTTAATCACCTTAAAGATGCTTATGATAGGGGCAATGAGAGATGAAAGCTATAAGTACCATAATTTTTGGAAGCTCTTTATGAGACTTGAATCCCTACTTCCTTTTATAAAAAAGGCCTTTCTTCCACCATTATATTGAGTCTCCACCTTCTACCTTTATGCACCTACTTTGAGAGCATAATGGCCATTCTTAGTTCTATGTGCATTGTCCTAAGACTAGTTGATTGATGCATAACTTGATATTGCTTGTTTTAAACTATTGTATCTAATCACTCTTATGAACTTTGAAGGTGTCCTATGCATTTATATTTGCTACTCTATTGAGGGACAAGCTGAATACTATTATGCTATGTTTTCTTTATGTGAAACAAACAAACGTCTTGCAAAGCATTGTTATTCATGAATCTTTTGTTTGTGCCTTTTCATATTGCATCATAGTTTCTTTGCTTATTGCTAGAACTTTGTCTTTCATGTTATGATTGAAGTACTATGATTCCAGCCTTTAATGTTTTACAAATACTTTGATCAAGTCTTTGATGGTGCATGTCACCGCAAAAATTATTCTTTCTTTTTATCACTTACCTACTCGAGGACGAGCATGAGTTAAGCTTGGGGATTTGATACATTGCAAATGTATCTATAATTTTTGATGTTCCATGCTTAGTTTTATCCACTTTCTTGTGTTTTGTTCCAACTTTGGAGTACTTTTCATATGATTTCTTGGACTAACCTATTAACAAGAGCCACAGTGCCAGCTGCCTATTTTCTGCTGTTTTTGGTTCCAGGAAAGTCAGAAAATGAATATTCTCGGAATTGGACGGGACAAAAGCCAAAGTGCCTATTTTTTCGGAAGTCATCAAGTGCCAGAATACGAGACGGAGAGGGGCCAGAGGCTGTCCACACCACCTGGCCGCGCAGCCAGGCTTGGCCCGCGCCAGGGGGTGGTGTGGTGGCCCCTGGCACCCCCTCGGCCTCCCCTTCTGCCTATAAGATGCCCTCGGGATGAAAACCCTAAGGGCGCGATCAAAAATCCACGAAAGAGTCTGTAGCCGCCGTCATCCCTAGACCGGGAGGGATCTGAAGCTCTTCCCGGCACCCTGCCGGAGCGGGGAATTCACCCTGGAGGCTTTCTTCATCACCATGCAAGCCTCCGGTGTGATGTGTGAGTAGTTCATCCTTGGACTATGGATCCATGTAGTAGCTAGATGGTTGGTTTCTCCTCCTTTGTGCTTTCATGTTTAGATCTTGTGAGCTCCGTTCATGATCAAGATCATCTATTTGTAATCCATACATGTTGTGTTTGCGGGGATCCGATGGATATTGAGATGCTATTTCAGATTGATTATTGATTCTATCATGTCTTTGTTATTTGTGATCTTGCATGCTTTCCGTTGTTAGTAGCTATCCTTGCCAAGTAGATGCTAACAACTCCAAGAGTTAGTATTTATGCTCGATAGTGGGTTAATGCCTCTGGTAATCTGGGGAAGTGACAGAAATCTCTAAGGCACTAGATGTGCTGTTGCTACTAGGGAGAAAACAACAATCCTTTGTTCATAGAACAATCGTATTGTTTACTTTACACCCAGTTCGTAAAGCAATAATCTGTTGCTTGCAACTTAATACTGGAGGGGGTTCGGATGATAACATGAAGGTGGATTATTAGTCATAGATGCAGTTGGATGGCGGTCTATGTATAATGTTGTAATGCCCAATCAAGTCTCAAAGGAGTCAAGATGATTAGTATATGCATGTATTGCTTTCTCGATGTTTGTCAATTGCCCCGCTGTAATTTGTTCACCCAGCATGTTATCTATCTTAAGGAGAGCCACCTCTAGTGAACTATGCATCCCGGTCCTTTTTCTTTTACATACAATCTACAATCTTTTACTGCTTTGTGTTTACTTTCTGCAAACTTTTACTTATTTCCATTCGATACGTTTAATCCTCTGTTTTCCGCAAAACACGGTGAGATTGACAACCTCATCGCAAGTTGGGGACAAAGTTCTGTGGTTGTGTTGTGCAGGTCTCCACGTTGCTACTAGCATCGGTAGTGTGCCCTGTCAAAGCTCAGCTAGTAACACCTTTGGGGTGTTTCATTGCTCCTACTGGTTCGATTAAACCTTGGTTTCATAGCTAAGGGAAACTTGCTGCTGTGCTCATCATACCTTCCTCTTGGGGTTCCCAACGAGCTCTACATCAACCACGCACCAGCACTTTTCTGGGTGCCGTGCATTGAGCCATCACCTTGCATCTGGGTTGACATTGAGTGCATGCTCGGAGAATTCCCTGGGAACCCCTGGCATGTCTGCTGGACAGCAGGCGAGGATTTCCTAGTGCTCATGAAGGAATTCAACGAGCGCGAGTTCCTATGCGGAACTCAAGTTGTTGGTGATGAGGGCCGTCTTGGTCAGGTCCGATGGGTGGACCTGTACTTTCTTCGTGTGCACCGACGAGTCGAAGGACAAGTCGGGTGAACTCGGTCGGCTCAGGGGACACAGATTATTGTCTGTCGACTCCTTCAATCTTGCGAGCTCTTCCTACATACCGAAGGACTGGGAGATTCTGTTGAATTCTCTGTCGCAACTGTCGGACCTCTCGAAGCTCCCGTTGATTGTGATGACGCTGTTTGGACCTAGCATTTTCATCAGTAGGTAGGCGTAATGCGGCACTGCCATGAACCTAGAGAACGCGACGCGTCCGAGGATAAAGTGGTACTGTGAGGGCCAGTCGATGAATTTGAAGTCTATGTGTTTGCGTCGAAAGTTTTGCGGCGTGTCGAAGATGACGTCGAGGTTGATTTTGCCCGGGGGATATATGCCCTTCCCTGGGACGATGCCGTGGAACGTCGTGTCTGAGACCTCTAGACACGTTAGAGGGATCCTCATTGCACGCAAGGTACTTGCAAACATGAGGTTAATGTCGCTTCCACCATCCATGAAGACGCGACTCATGTCGAAGCCTCCGATCTATGCATCGAGTACGAGGGGACAGTGGCATGGGAAAGGTACTTGGAGCGGGTGGTCGCGCTTGTCGAAGGTGATGCAGGAGTCACTTCCACCGAGGTACTCAGTGGTGGAGGGTGGAGAGTTTGTCGCCAAGTTGACTTGGCGAGTGATGGCTTTCTGCACCCGATTTGAGGGGCGCCCCTTTTGGATCATCATGTTGCCTACAACCCGTGGGTATGGCTCGCCGCCTTGATTCTGGACCGGTGCGGCCGCAAGTGGTGGTCGATGTAGAAGTGCACGTTGCACGGCCCGGACAGTTTGTCCTCGATAGTTGCTATGGGTGCCTCTTCGCGAGTGCAGCGCTGTCACACCTGTGTGGTTTTCCCAGAGTCGAGGTATCCACCGCTGCGATAGCCGCTGTTGTGGTTGTCGTCGCGTTTGTCGGCGTAGCCTGCTGCGACCATGTTGACGTCATCACAGTCATCGTAGACACGCATTCACCGCTTGCCTTGACGGTCGTGTTTGCGCCCGAGGTCATCGTCGTTGTCAGAGAAGGTGCGTTTTCACCGAATCCTCTCCATCGGCCCACCGATTCGCAATTTCCATCAGGTGGTCGATTGTTTTGGGCTTCGAGCGGCCCAACTCCTCCCTGAGCTCTATGCGGTGAACGCCGCTGTTGAATGCGTCGATTGCGCAATCCTCCGAGATATTTTCTGTGGAGTTCTTGATGACGGACCACCTCTAGATGTACGAGCATAGCGATTCGCCCGACCTTTGCCGGCAGCTCCTCAGCTCTTCGATTGATGCGGGCCTTTTGTAAGTGACCTTGAAGTTGCATACAAAGCTGTAGACCAGCTCTTCCCAGCTGCGAATGGATCCACGCGGGAGGTTGTTGAGCCATGCTCAAGCGGCTCCTTGCAGCTGTAGCTGCAGGCATTGGATGGTCGTGCTTCGACTCCCGCCGTGGAGCCTGACGGAGGAGATGTGATCCTCCAACCAGATTTTCAGGTCCTGCAGGCCGTCAAATTTTGGGTTCTCCGATGGGATCTTGAACCCCTTGGGCATTTGCTTCTACCTGATAGCTCTGCTGAAGCATCTGGCGCCACAGAGCTCCACATCTTCATCCTCTGAGTCAGTCGAACGAGCGCGTCTTGCCCCTGATTTGTCGATTTTGCGCTGCGTGAGGACATCACGCGCATCGTAGTCGCGATCGTGCCGCCGTGAGCGGCGACGCCGAGACAGATCGTGACTGTCATCGCTGGACGAGGGCGAGGAATAGCGTTTTGCCAGAGCTTTGCCCTTCTTCGACTCCGGTGTTGGCTCTTTGTCGAGAGCAGCCTCGACTAATCCCAAGCCCGCGATTGTAGATTGGTGCATAGCGGCTCGCGGATCTCTAGCCGGTGGCTAGTTGTTGAGGAGGTACATGGTGGCTGCTGTCACCGCAGCTTGCGGCGTCTTTGGGACCACGTTGCCCCACGTGTCAACTGTCATAGAGCTGAAGTCGAGGACCTTTGCAGCTTCTATGCGTTCCTGCTTAGTGAGGTGGGCCATTCAAGATCGCCTTTTGTTGGCGACGTACTCGTTGCCTTTGGAGGAGGATCCTCCATGGGAGGAGAGCTCGGCCCGTCGAAGACTCGACTCGTCCGCCGCCTTTTTACGCGCTTCGAGTTGCGCGATCGTGTGTAGCTGGCGTATGTACTCCTCCTTTAGTAGCCAATGATAGCCCATCAGCAGGTCTTGCGGCAAGCCGAGGGGCAGAGGATTGCCTTGCAGAGCTTCTCGGCAACGGGCCCACCCATTGTCGTTGAGTCTGATCACGACACATTCACCAGTGTGTTCGTTCACCATAGTTGGAGGTTCGACTACCCCTCCATTGTTGACGGGGGCGCCATTGCCATCGTTGGTGGGGCCACCGTTGGGTGGCCCGCCGTTAGGTATGCCACCGTTGGGTGGATCAGGACTGTTGCCACCGTTTTTGCGATTGGCGCTGGTTTCGCCGGCGTTGATGACGGCGCACATGAAGTGGCTGGGGAAGCTGTTGCTTCCGCAACTTTCGGATCCGGAGGCGTAGGCTCCATCTTTCGTCGCTAGGTCACCCAGATCGGATCCACGACTGTTGTCGCTGTCCGTGCTCTCAGCTGCTGTTGAGGTGTTGAGCTTGCTGAGGGTGCCGATTGGTGGCGGGAACCATGATGTTGGAGCAATCGCGGATGCTGTTGGCTGGTCAGGCATGCGAAGCGTGCCCATATGACCAACTTGGAAGCGGAAGCTCCCGATCGCTAGACTGATTCCATCGCCCACGGACTCGAAAGCTGGGCGAGTGGCCGGCGTGTGGACGGTGAAGCCAAACGCTCCGAAGAGCTGGCGAATCTCCGCTGTTGCGGGGTTGTAGATCGCGGTTGATAGGGCCGAAGAAGCCGCAACATCAACAATCCGAATTCCCACAGACGGTGCCAATTGACGAGGGTTTAACTTGTCAATGCCCATTGTTACGGACTTGGGTTTTGGAGAAGGAGGGAGCGCCGGAGGCATCAGTCGGCTAGCAAACAAGCACACAGGGACGCAAGGTTTACCCAGGTTCAGGCCTCGTAGAGCTCCCTACTCCTGCTTGTCTGCTCTTGGACTTAATGGAGGAATCGAAGATTACAGCGGCGCGCAGATGCAATCTGGCGAGAGTTGTGGAATCTAGGGTTGCGTGTGTCCTCCTCGCTGCCCCCTCCTAGCCTTTATATAGATAGGCCAGGTCTCGGGTAGCAGGTCGAGTAGGTTATAGATTATGGTTTTCCCTTTAAACTTTCTATCTTTAAAGTTGTTCTTGTCTCGCAAGTAATCGAGAGTCTGTGGGCCACTCGAAGTCTTCATCGGGCAGTGGCAACATCGTGGGCTTCCACCGTATCTGGACCATATATACTAAACTCGAGTACCTGCAGGGTATACCCATGTCAAACGTTAAGAAGGCAGATTGGACAATATTGTTGTATATGTTATGCATTATTAACCTTAGAAAGTAAAATTATGTTGCCAAAATTCAGTCTAAAAAGGTCTAGCTGACCAACTTGCAAAAACTCAAACAAATGCATCAGGTCCTCCTTGATAACTTCCCAGAACTTTTGATAAAATTCCGCTGGAAAGCCATTAGGCCCTGGCGCCTTGTTATGTTTCATTTGGAAAATAGCTTTCTTGACCTCCTCCTTCGTAAAAGGAGTGGTTAGAGAGTTGTTTTCCTCAACAAAAACCTGAGGAATATCCGCTGTTTGAGACTCATCCAACGAGAAAGAGTTTTCCGGCGGTGCCCTAAACAAGGATTTGTAATAACTTGTAATATAGGATTTGAGTTGCTCCTGACCCTCAATCATACCTTCATCCTAAATTAAAGAGTGAATAAGTTTCTTCTTATGCTTTCCATTGGCAAGAACATGGAAGTATCTTGTATTCACGTCTCCTTCAAGAATGAATTTCACTTTAGAGCGTTGGTACCATTTGAGCTCCTCCTCGCGAAGTAGTCTGGCAATTTCCGCATTCGATTGACTTTTCAGCTCAATCTCTTGTGCAGTTATAGGCCTAACTTCCACAAAAGCTTCTAAATCGTTAATAATAGATGAAAGGCGTATTTTCTCTTTCGTAGTATGTCTGGCCCAACCATGAAGGAATTTGTGTAAGGCATGCATTTTTTTGTTCCATTACTGTATAGGCGTCTGGCCACTAACAAGTTTCTCCCAAATAGCCTTCACTAAATCATGGAAACCATCATGATCCATCCATCCAAGTTCAAATTTGAAGCTATGTTTGGATTTTCGTGGTGATGTTCCAATAGTTAAAAGTAAAGGAGCATGATCCGACTAAGCCTCAATACGCTCTAGAGTGTGAACAGTTACCAAAGGGAATTTCTCTTCCCACTCGGTATCCATAAGCACTCTATCTAACTTTTCGTATGTTGGCTCCATAAGACTATTCTCCCAAGTAAATTGTCTTCCTAACATAGTAACCTCTCTTAAGGCCAAGCTTTCTATGACAACATTGAACATGAAAGGCGAATGTTCCTCAAAACGGCCCCGACTTTTCTCATGAGGGAATCTTAGCAAGTTAAAATCACCACCTATAAGTATAGGATATGGATTATCCTTTGCCAGATTTACCAACTCACCTGAAAAGTCAGATTTATAAACATCCTGAGCAGCTCCATAAACAGTGACTAGAGACTAGGTGAAATCGTCAGCCTTGTTCCGTATATGGAGTTTTATAAAAAAAATCTCCAACCGAACTGGCTAAGACTTCCATGGTCTCATCATGGATGCCTAATAGGATCCCCTCGGATCTACCTCGCGGAGAACGTGATATCCATGTAAAGTCCAATCCACTTGAATGGCGGTTGAGTAGGGCTTGTGAAAAATCACGTCTACCAGTCTCAGAAATACCTACAAAATCCAACTTATAATCTCTAACACAATCGGAAAAAACAAATTTTAGCCAAGTCATGAAGACCTCTGCTATTTTAAAACATGCCATTCATTGAGAAACAATAGGAAGTTTGGATACACAAGATCTCTTGCGAGTTTTTTGGCTCTTTGATCTACGACCAGAAGATTTAAGCTCATACAAAGAGCCAAGACCTGTCTCATCAAAGTCCACCTCCGACACTTCATAAACTAAGTGAGAGAGGAGTTGACCATCTACTGTGGCATGCAACTCCTCCTCCTCCATTAGTAAAGAGTCAAGAACAAAAGAAACCTTAGGAGTAACCGTTAGATGGTCAATCTCCATATGCCTCAAAATATTAGAAGAAAACAAAACATCCTTGGGAGAACTACCCAAGCTAACGCCAATATTGGCCAACTTAGAAGTTATAACCGGGGTAGAAAAAGAAAGAAATGATTTGGACAAATTAATTATACCAGGCGAGTCAAGATTTTTTCCTGCCTTGTGCCGCATCACCTTAACCAAGGAGTCCTCATCTGTGACCGACACACCATTCACATCTAACCTAGGACGACCGCTGCGATAAGACGGAGTACCGCCACCAAGGGCCACATCATCTGCCACAACTGAACATGTTGAACTAGAGGAACGCCCGACTCTACCTGAGTCGACCCACCTCCATGGGCCGCAAGCTCCTCCTGTGCCACCAAGTCCAACAGCGGCCCCTCCCTATCATGTGGGAGAGAGGCGTGCTCCTTCCGGGCTAGCCCAACTGGCATCAAGTTCCGAGGCGGGAAGGAAGCCACCTGGGCCTCGCACAGGTCCATGCCGCACCCACCTGAGCCTCCATCCGGGCCCGATCCACCAGTTGCTTGGGGGGCATGGCAGGATCCTTTGATGCTACATCCGGCGCAAAGCTGCCTTGGGATAGCCCCTCCTGGGCCAGCGGCAGCTCCTCCGTGCAGAACCCTCCGCGTCGCGGCCGACCGACCCTGCCTGGGTCAGTCCCCGCTCCAAGACAACTCTAGCCACCTCCAAGAGGGGAATGTTCATTTGCGGTACCAAACTTTTAGGGTGAGTGCACCGCGGTACCCGAGTTGTCATCAGTTGCACGGAGGGGCCGTAGTAGAATCGCCAATTGTCCAGAAGGGCCAAATGGGGGGGGGGGGGGTGAATACAAATCTAATGGCCAAACGGTCGTTTGAACTAGACGAAAAACGGTTGAACTCAAATACCGCCGTTAGGTCAACTCTTCTTGGCCCGCCATGTCAGTATTCCCCGTTATCTTTTGCGGTCGTGGACTTGCTTACCCCTGCGTGAACTAGATCCCTGAGTGGACCAGATCTATTTATTTTCTCTGCTCTGGTCTTCTCCCTACTCCCCTCCCAGAACATTTGCTCAGCTCCGGCTGCTCGTCTCAGATCGGAGCTTGCACTTGCTCTAATTTGCGTCCCAGCCATGTCCGGTCAACCTCCCACGCCTCTAATCGAAGCTCGCAGCCGTCATCGTCGCATCGTCCGCCATATCGGAGCTTTGAATCCCCGGACTAATATCTCACCTCTGGCTAGTCCTTCTCGCACGGAGGAGCGCGTCCCGTCGGGCGATCCAGGCCGGCGACCGGCCTCGGGAAGTTGCGTGCTGCCGCGCACCCCAGGCATGGTAGCCCTGGCACATCAGCTTGATGACCATGCTCTCATGGCCACCGTGCTGGGCGTCCGTCCTGCCGTGTCGCCAACAGAGTTGCTGTCGGCTTTTAGGTCTGGTTTTGGGACAGACGAAATGAGGTCAAGATTGAGGTATGCATGCCGACATTCGATTTTTTCGTCCGGTTCGAGCACATCTCAGACACCGAGCGTGTTCAACATTCTTCCTCTTCTTTCGAGTGCTGCGGGGAGAAAATGAGCTTCATGCGTTGGCATCACGCCTGTGGGTGGGACGATCGCTTGGGGCAGCTTCGTTTCTTCTCCAAACTCGGCTTTGATGGCCGCCCATTGGATGCTTGGGAGCCGAAGGCCCTCAAGCAGGTCGTCAGTAGCCTTGGCGGTGAGCTGGTGGAAATTGTGCCACCGAGCGATAGAGGGGTTAGCGAGGTAAAGGCGTGGCTGAAAGATCCTGATGCTATTCCTAAGATGTACGAGGTGTAGATTCCAAGCAGGGCAAGGCGATAGCTTTGCTGGAAGACCCGGTCATCATCCACCTAGAGGAGGTTCTGGAATCGGTACATGGCATTCAAGGCCCCGAAGAGGCTGCCAGAAAGCGCCTTTGTCGCCTGCAGTGTTGGCCTGGAAGGATCGATGGCACAGGACCACCACTGTTTCACGACGGCGCATACAGTTTCGGTGGGGGAACCGGGCTTGGACGAGCTGGTGGTTCTGATTTCCCTCGAGTGAAGACAGAGCTCTAGTGAATTGCCGTGGTATGTGTGGCTAATGAATTTGTAGTATGGAGAGCATAGCAGGAAGTTAGCATCGACTAAAAATGTGTAATAGTTTGAATCGATGCAGTACGTGTGTGTAATAGTTTGAAGTAGTATGTGTGTGTAATAGTTTGAATCGATGTAGTATATGTGGGTAATGAATTTGATGTAGTGTGTGTGTAATAGTTTGAATCAATGTAGTTGAACACCGTGCTTTATAATTTCTGTGAATAACCAAGGACAACCTCATGAAAAGAGGGTCGTCTGGCAATGAGCAATGTCAATTCTGTGGATGCCAGGAAAATGTAGTCCATCTCCTCTTCAAGTACAAGGTAGCTACGTTTGTAACACGTTGAACTACATGACCATTTTGCAGGCAACACAAGACAAAGTAAAAATGGTTTACAACACAGACAACATACGCAAAATCTATAGTTTGGGATAAAAAGATGCCAGTTAACTAGATTTAATCACGACTATTCATTGAAGGAAATAGATACTTGATAGTATTTGCTTACAGCAGTAGTACTTCCATACAAAAGGGTCTTATACCTGCACAAAAGTGGGCTAAACTTCCTACTAGTTTATAGAACAATTCGTCAACATTTTATCTACAAAAGCCATTCTTCAGTCTAAACTTAACTATTCTACACTGAAGAAACTACAGATCTCCACCATAAAAGTTGGCTGGCGAATTGCCTTGAGAGGACATAAGTTCTTTGATCATTTAACCCAAACTGATCTATTGCCTTCCCGCCAAACTACAAGAAATCTGTATCGTTCATGCACGAGCGATTTGCGTGCGTCAGTCCCGGTTCAGTTGGACCATCCGCCCCACCGCAACGATTTCTTCGAAACTGAAATTCAGCATCTCCTTGGGATCGTAGGTCCGTGTGAACTCGAACCTGAATTCCAGGGCTGAGCTGATGCCTGCCGCCGGCTCCGGCTGTCGAACAATCCAGCATGCTGAGTGTAGACACTTGGTCACCGCCACGGTACGGCCTCCGACAGTGCATAGGATGGAGCGTCTTTGCCGCAGACGGCGTGCTCCCAGTCTCCCCCACTGCGGTAAGGTAGTCCGTGTTGAAGCATGGAGGCGAGAGTTCCTAGACCTTGGTGCTGCCCTATTCGATGGTGTGTACCCTCGGCGGCACGCTCTCGTGAATGATTTGATACGTACCTTGTTCCCACTGCCTAGAGCATGCCGTAATGCCGCCGCACGATTTCTGCACATCGCTCTCTTGGCCCTGCTTGCCGCATCTGGCGCCGACGAAGCCGCCATCGCTGCCGTAGCCGATTCGGCACATTCGAGGAAATCATCCGCCTGGTAGGGAAATGGGAGACCGACCTTGAATTAGAGCTTAATGGCCTGCCTTAGAGGGGCTATATACCCCAGTTTCGGCGGCTGTCGTGGCGGCTGCTTAGGCGGGGCCATGTTACCCTAGATGGTGCAGCACGGAGGAGCTGCGCAAGGTGAACTGTGGTTTGTCTGAGAAGGGGAGTGAAAGACTGATAGTAGGTTTGGACTACGGGCAACCATCTCCCATTTCCTTAGAGGGTAATAATTCAACACTCGTTGCATTAACCGCTCAATCTTTATTTTCCTTCTCAACATAAGAGTGCAAACGTATTAAAAGGATCGGTCGTGGCTATCCACCTCATCGGCAATGTACCAGGATAAGTAGGAGACGAGACCGGGTTTCATTTTAAAAATGTTGACGACTGTGCCCTTATGTTTATACGATATTATTTATATGCCACCAAGTACCGTCGATTGTAGCAACACCATTAGAAATAGGGGATGACGACGTGGCGTGTTTTCTTTTTTAAAAGGGCATCAGAAACAGGGGATGCTGACGTGGCATGTTGTCCGGCTAGCGGGCCCGCCTCCTCCACCTTCAACGGCGTGCATCCCAGGTTCGAGGGCTGGTGCCACCCACCAATACATTATTGTGCAATTTTCCATGTGGAACATGAATTCCGGCGCTGAGCTGATGCCCATGTCGAACACAGAGAATTCTGAAAGAAGCTACTAAAAATAAATACTTTGAATTCTAAAAGTACTAAAATTAAATACATTACAATTTTGTCTGAAAGGTAATACGCATACTGCTGATCGAAATAATATAAATACAGTACACATTTCTACTTCAAAAAATAGACCTGAAAATGCTAGCAAATAACCTAGGATGAATATAGGATTCATTCTCCCCTATATATTTCGTCGGCGGAGGCTCCCGCGTGCTGCAACACATGTTTAGAGAACTCTCTCCATCTGCAATGTGCTGCCAGCATCTCGTCCAGAGGGTAAGGCCTCAGTGTATGTTCTAGACTTAAGCCATACATTACCATTGTTGGTTCCTCTTCCCAGGCTTGAACCTCATGATCGTACAGTCTGATATAATTCCTATAGTATATGCAACCGGGTTTGACTATGGGGTGTAACCTGGTGTCAATGGAGATAGACCGATTGTAACCAACGAAGAGGGCACGACTTCCAATGTCACCGACGGCCTCGAGAGAGCGGTTCTCCGTGTCCACCCGGTACAACACCGGTTGCCCTTTGGCGAAATCGCCGTTCAACATAAGAAGCAGATCACCATCTGACACCACAAGGTAAAAATTGTAGGTTCCGCATACCTGTTCAAAGACTGGGGCTGAAATTATTTTGGCCATCGTGACAGTGCTCACGCGTTGCTCTAACTGGATGTTGGTCGACAAGATGTCTCCATTCTCAAGTAATGCATATACTTCCCCTCGGAATGCCGTCATGCAGACCAGAAGCGTATCAGGAGGTGGCGAATACAATCCTTCTCCAAATGATTCATTGATTTGCCCCATTGGGGTGCTCTCATCGGCCCATGTAATTTGGTATGGCTCCACCCTCTGAGCAAGCACGATGACGCCATGAGAAACACCGACGAAGTAGAATCTTTTGGAAGAAGAGGGCATCAGTTAGCACTAAGATGTTTACAATGGAAAATACCAATAAATATCGGATGTGAATGTGAACCTGCGATGGACGTCATTAGATTTGTCCTGAAGCAACGACCAGTGGTGAGGTTGAGGAAGGTGAAGTCGCCAATGTCTGGAAGTGTGTGATCTATTATGATCTAGTTGTTGAGATGGAATTCGGGCACCTTTAAAGTGCGACGCCAATCGGTGCAGACTTCCCGACAAGAAGCATAGGTGTCGACGTACTCCTCTTTCTCCAGCAAGTAGTCGGCGATCTTACGAAGTGGGTCGGCCGGGAGATCGGACCAATTCCTCTTCATCCGGCTACTGTCCATGGCTTACGTGAGGGAATGTTTTGATCGAGGAAGAAAGAAGAACTACCACTGCGAGGCGAAGAAGAAGAGGAGAACAGACGAGGGAGACGAAGTGGAACTGCCACTATGAGGAGACGAGGAGTCAAGGGAGAAGAAGCAGAACTGCCACTTCAAGTTTGGTTCAACCTGCTTTTTTCGGAATTAGCGTGTGAACCAGCCATGCACTGCATGCATGTTTTGATCAAACAGACTGACATGTGGGACCTGCTAAAAAATTCCGTGAAGTGCTACCATGCATAATGCGCTGACAGGTGGCATGTTTTCTGACTAGCGGGCCCGCCTCCTCCACCTTCGATGGCGCACGTCCCAGGTTCGAGGGCTGGTGCCGCCCACCAACACATTATTGTGCAATTTTCCATGCTTTGTCGCAACCAGCTCCGCTCCGCTCCTCTGCTCCTACCGCCGCCACTCTGCTCAGTCCTGCACCGCTCTCGTCGCCCCCTTGGGCCGTTGTCCTCCCGCCCTCCCCTCCCTGCCATCCCCTCACGTCCCCTCCCCTCCCTGCCCTCTCTCCTTGCCGCCGTCCACCGGCCAGGTGCGTCTAGAAATGAAAACCGAGAGTCGGCCGTTGGGTTAGGGGCCCAACGATGCTGGTGATCTGGATCCCGCTTGGAGATGGATCCTGCAAGGCTTGAGAACACGGAGATGGGTCCTGCGCGGCTGGAGAGCACGGAATCTCCTTCAAGTCTAGAGAGCACAGAGGACAATGAAACAGGGGGAGAGGAAGCGGGGTGCAGAGCTTTGGAGGTATGGAGCCCGGAGAAGGTGCCGTGCGTCCACATTGAAGGGTAAGAACTGTGATTCCTTTTCTGCATACCCCAATTTGCCGTGGTGATGGCAAGGTATGTGTTGGTAACCGCAAGACGTCTATACAACTTGTCCTTGAGCATGATGCTTTGTCAAGCGAGCATGAAGGCACTGAAATGTGTGGCGGTGCGGACGACGATGAGAAAGCATATCCAGACGTGGCTGCTGACCCTAATAGGATGGAGAGTAGGTAATATTTGGTTGATTCAAACTTTGAGCATGACTATGGGATTGATGAGGAAGAGGAATGTGAAGATGTGGAAATGGGATGTAGATACGATGACGAAGACGAGGACAGGCCAGTGATACACTTTGACAGGGACAATCCTACAATTGATGAGGGGACTGTCTTTGATAATGTGGAGGACTGCAGATATGCAGTTGCAACCTATGCAATCAAAGTTGGGCTCGAATTTATCATTGAAAAGAGTGACCAAACGAGATTTAGGGTGCACTGTAGGGAAAGTAATGTGTGTAAATGGAGATTACATGCATCTCCAATGCGGTGTGGACACCCATTTCAGGTTGCAATAGCTACATTTAGTTTCAGTCTTTCTCATATTTATTCTGCTGATAACTAGCTCTGAATTATTTGGATTCTTATCGAATGCAGATCAAAGTAAACACGAAGAAACACAACTGCCCTAATACTTCTTTAAGTGATAAAATTAGACCGGCGACTAACAAGTGGATTGCTGCTACTTTACTTGACTAGGTGAGGCAGGATCATAACATTGGACCTGCTGAACTCAGAGCAAAGATTAGCAAAAAGTTTAACGTTTTGATTCCTTACCACAGAGTCTTTTATGGGAAGGATATGGCTCTAGACTTCATTCAAGGCAAGTGGAATGAAAGTTTTCATATGTTGTATAGTTTCAAAGCTCAGGTAGAGAAAACATCACCTCATAGTGTTGTTGACATCGATTACGAGGTTGTGAAAGGAAGAGAAAAGGTCTCGAGGGGGGTCAAGTATAAGCAGGCAGATATGATATGCTTCATGAGATGTTTTGTCTGCCTGAAGGCATGCTAGAAGGGGTTCCTAGACGGCTGCATGCCATACTTGGCAATAGGTGCAACTTCTTTAACAGGGAAGTTCAGGGGACATGTTGCTTGTGCTTGTGCTTTGGACACGCATAATTGGCTTCTACCCGTAGCTTATGCTGTTCTTGAGGGTGAATCAAATGAAAGCTGGACATGGTTCATACAAAGACTACGGGAAGTAATTGGTCACCCTGAAGGCTTGGTGATACACACCGGTGCATGCGAGGGTCTTGAGAATGCTGTTGGTGCTGTGTTTCCTGGGGTTGAGCATAGGGAATGCATGCGACACCTCACTACTAACTTCTCGAAGAAGTTCAAAGGAAAGATCTTTGAAGAGGACTTGTGGCGATCAACATATACATACACCCCAAGCACGCATGCTACTTACTTGTAGAACATGTATGTAGTGCCAAAGGTGAAAAAATACCTTGAATAACATCACACCAAGCTATGGGCCAGAAGCAAGTTTGGTGAGTTAAGCAAGGTGGATTTTGTTTGCAATAATTTGGCAGAGAGTTTGAGTGATAAGATTTAGGGCATGAAGACACTTGGAATTGTTATTTTGTTGGATGCAATAAGATAGTGCATAATGGTGAAGATAGATTTAAGGCAAAGAATTTGTGCAAGAATTTTTTTAGGACATAAAATAGTTCCAAAGGTGGTTATGTTACTGAATGCAAGAACCAGGGCAATGAGAACGATAAAGATGAGGATGGTCAGAAGTTCCAGAACATTGGCTGAGGTTTATGCAGAATACAAGCGTGGAAGTGAACGGAGGTACACTATAGACATTGGAAACAAGACTTGTTCATGCAGGTAGTGGCAGATTACTGGTCTGCCATGTCACCATGCAATTTACTTCATCTTAAAGCTTAGAGGTAGCGGAGCTGAAATAGAGAACTATGTCTACAACTATTTCTCCATGGACAAGTTTGCTGCAACTTATGCAGAAAACGTACCACCTATGGCCAATGAAAATGATTGGGAGATTGTTTATCCAGGGTTCAAACTTCAACCACCAGGTCTTAGGAGGCCACCTAGGAGGCCTAGAAAGCTAAGGATCAAAGCCTCCACCCATAAAGGTTCAAGGCTAGGAGCTAGGAAAAGGAAATGCAAACGTTGTGGCGGATTCGGCCATATCAAGAGGTTGTGCAAAAACCCAGTTACACATGATATTGTCCCTATGGCAGAAAACGAGGCTTCTCAGCCAGAATTGGAGGAAGAGCAGCGCGGAGACAGTGATGAGCACTCGGAGGAAAACGTATGTAAGTAGCCAATTTATGAAGAAGTGGAGGTGCCGGCGAGAAAAGGGTGTGAAAAGAAACAAAAGGGTAAGCGGAACGGGGAGGAAAGGGCAAATAATGGAGGTGTATTAGAATATGAAGAAGTTGCAGGGGTGATTGAGGATGTTCTTGAGGATCTTTCGGCTAACTACAGGAGAAATAATAAATCCCTGCCAATTTCATCTTTGTAAGATTCTCCGGATGAAAGGTAAGCTTAAAAATTGTTTTATTTGCCATTTTATCATTTTTTAATCCTCATCAACTGATGCTTAATACAACGTGGGCTAGAAGACTAATAAGAGGAGTAGAAAGATGCAGGCACAGTAACGTCATGTGTTGAATTATATCATTGAAACTAAACTAGTCGTGTCGTCTTTATTTATATCTGGCGCGTGCAACGTGTCTGTGATGGTGTAATGTGGACCAGATTACAATTTTTTTTAAATATTATTACATTAATTTTTTACCTGCGTTTGGACGCGGCTACTAGTTCCCATCTCCCTTGCATTCCCATCTCCTCTGGTGCACTCCAGAATTATTGTTGTGCCATCAAGTAGCAGAGTCAGCGTATTGTTCCATCAGATGTGAACGCAATGACTTTGTTTGTTCAGAATTTGACGACTTTTGATTAGTTTGAAAGACAGAGAAACCTAAAACATGTGTCTAGACATATTTTTGGGTGTAGACACATTGATTAAATATCTAAAAACAACTAAGTCAGTTATATCTAGATAGGAGCAGTACACTATTACAACACGCTCGATCCCTTCTCCTCTGGCGCACTCCAAATTATGGCTGTGCCATCAAGTGCTCGGAGCAGAGTCAGCATATTGTCCCATCAGATATGCCAGGAACGCGCGAACTTTATTTTTAGGATCGAGTTTCGATCGACTAGTTTCAAAGACAAAGACAACTAAAACATGGCCAACATATATAGATTATGACGATAATTAACCATGGCTCAAGTGACTCAGATCCAAAGAACGCATTAAGATACCGTACATAGATTTAATTTATGCTTAAGTGGCCCTAATCAACTATGACGCTCCCGTAGTCTCCATCATTGACGACGTTGTCCGCGTCGCCGCCAGCCTCCTTCGCGTCGGAATCGATGCTGACGTTCCCGGCAGCGTTCCTCGTCCCCATGGATTCTTCACGGTGCGCTGCATCGATAACGGTGGAGGTCGTATGCCCAGGCACTGCCTAGAAGCGGTGCCTCCCTTCGGGGTTGCGCAGATCCAGGTGGATCTCCCGCCGGTGGGTTCCGCACAGCTCAATCAACGCAGTCCGCTCCTTCTGAACAGCTTTTGCCAATACGCGCTCGTGCGCGAGTATCGTGCCATTGCCCTCTTCCGCTCCGACAGCTAGCGGCGGCGCTCCTCGATCTGCCTCGCCAACGCATTGTCGCGCAAGAGCGGCGCGACAGGAACCCCGGCGTAACCGAGCTCGAAGCCAGCCGGAAGCCTTGTGAACGGTGGCGCGAGTATGTCGCAGTGGGCGAACATCTGAGCCTCGTGCAAGCTGAGTTTGGGCCTCTCCCTCTCCATGGCGGGTGAAGGAACACGATCTGATCTTTGGCCCCGAGGTTAAGGGGATAAGGGCAAGGATGTAGGCCCAGCATCGTTGCCACTACCAATCAGTTCGCAAAACAGACTTCTCGCGGATCGCCCTCGTGAAGGACATCCTTATCGTCCATGCACCCCGATCCAACGACACCTAACAATCGGGATCGGGTCTTCTAGAAGCCTAGATCGGTTGCTAGTTAGCTCTGCGTCCCGATTGTTTGTGGCCAACAGCAGTAGTTGAAAATAATACACATTTCAATGACACTGGTGGATAAATATGT